>VDFB02270651.1:752262441-752299401 GCA_007258455.2 Sequoia sempervirens | reverse complement strand
TCTTCAAGCTCCTAGAAAGAAATAGCAATCTTCCTTTTGGTCTTGCTTTTGGTTTGCACACATGGAACATCATCCATAATTTTCTCCACTTGATTCTTACAATTGACATTAGCAATTGCGTCCTCATTCTCGTTGAGATCCAACTATTTACTAGTCCACCTAAGCGCTTTTTCATTTAGTAAAGTTAGTCCCTACACACTTGAATTGAGAGACTGATTACTAATTTTCACCAAACGACTACAAATTATTACAAATCTTATTAAATTTATCCTCGAATGACATAAGCCACTCCTAATGATCCCTACAGACATTATCCTCTAAGGACACCAACCTCTCCTCATGGTCCCTACCCATTTTCTCAACATCCATCGCCACCTTTTCAAGAACAACATTCATTGTTTTAAACATTCTTTTCACCATCCATTCCTTTTTGTTACAATTAACCAACGCAACATAAACACTTTGCCATTCATTCAATTTAGCACTAAGATCCTTGACCTCTAAGAAAATCCATTTAAACAATGAAAGGAGATTTTTCATCCCATCCTCCACCATTCTACAAAAAAAATCTAGGTCAATTTCATCCTAGTTCAAAGGCTCAACAGAAGGAGTGGCAACATTCTCAGGATGAAACTTCAAATATGCCCTTCAAAACATCCTCAATAGGAGAATCCTCTAAATCAACTACTTCAACCTCCACTCGCTACTTACTAGAGTTCACCATCGAGTTTTCTAGTAGCTCCAAAATCCCTTTCTTATCCTTAATCTGCTCAAAACCCTTATAATTAGGAGTCACCAACCCATTTTGTATAGGGGAAACATCCCCATTACTCTTAAAAACATCACCCTCAAGACCTTTTTCTTCCACATGATGCCCCTTATCATCCTTATTGCTCCCTTGATTCCTCTTAATAGTATGAATAGGGGACACACCATAACCTTTCGCCCCTTCCTCAACCAGGTTTTTTCCTTTCCCAAAATCCCACTTCTCCTCCCTTTGACCACCTTTCTTCCCCTTAGACCCTTTCTTTGCACTAGATGACACAATATCCTTCATTTTAGTATCAGTCTCATAGCCTTTTGACTAAGAGTTAGAAACCTCTAGATAGAGGTCCTGCACGGTCTTACCATCTTTATCTGATGACTCCAACTCTTCAGATCCATCCTCCTCATAATCCCCATCCCACTCCTTTATCGACTCCCCCATGTCATAACCTGGCATAGGCCCCTTACCTTTCCATCCACTGGAAATCTTAGGGATTTCAGGAATAAACTTCATTTTGATGTAGTCAATGATAAGGAGCATGAGTCCCTCATGGAGAATAGCTTTACTAGGATTTTTTCTATGATCTTCTATGCTATTTTCCATGGAGAGGAGAAAATAGTAGGGAAACGACACCAAACTATTGTGCCTAAAGTGATTCAACAACATAAAATGGTACCCATAGATTATAGAATACCTATCATCAAGCATGAAATATTTCATAATTTCCAGTGCCACATCCCTCCACAATGCCTTGATAGAAGAATGGTCATACCCTCCGCTTCCCACACTCTTGAGCTTGTCCTGCTCCTTACCCTTGAAGAAATTGGCAAGAGTGCACTTAGAAGCCCCATAGTCTTTGTAAAATTTCATACCCTTCATGGGTAATCTTGTGATTTTAGTAACTAAACCCTTGGTAACATTCACCTCCACCCCCTGATAGTGCAAAATGCGATTATTCTACCCCTTCACAAACACCTCAGTGATTTTAGAATCAAACCCATGAAGTTTAAGAAAATAAGGGAAAATGCTCCCTTTCTCTAGTTACTCCCACACAACTATATTACCACTAAAATCCTCATAGGAGAGAGGCTCTTGTCTGCAATGATCTCCACCCATAACAACCAGAGACACCCTCACCGTAACCTTATCCAAGTGTTTCGATGAGTAGAAAAACCAAGAGAACAATCCAAAAATAAGGCAAAAAGGCCCCCATAATTAGTGTAAACCTGACACCGTGAGTACACCCATCTATAATTACCACTTCCATGAGCTCATTTCCATAAGATATGTAATTATTAATTAGATAGGCTCTATACTCTATACTCCTAAACCAAATAGAGAGGAGATAAAACCAAGTTTGGTATTAATGATGTTATCATTGACTATATTTTATTTTTTGCAAATGGTTAAGGCTTCTCATTTGATTATTTTTGTTGTTGTAATCCTTGGTAAAATTTTTGACTAAGCCTTTGGTGATCAATGGCTTCTTTATTTGAACACCTTTTTTAATGATCTCATCAAAGGTGGATAAAACACAACCACCTTTTTTTTTGAATAAATTTGTGCATGAACACTAAAATTATTAACCACACATAACATAGTAACAAAATAATAATAAGGTGAATGTTAAATACACCTAATGTCATTGATTTTAATAACATTCGTATTAGTATTAGTATTATATTCACCATAATTCCTTACCATTCCCTTTTTAATATTTAAATTTACCAAAATTACACTATTATTCTTGTTAAGTAATAATTATTAAAATATTAAATCTTAATACTTAACATTAATATTTATTTTCTTAATACCACCCTTCTTAAATATCCAATTTAATGTTGATGTTACTCACAATATTTATATTTAATATTTTCCTTGCTTATATCCTTATTATTAGTTTAATCTTAACATTTAATTATAAATATTGACTAATACTACCAATTCCAAACTCACTCCTAATAAAGTTAACATCCTTGTCCACAGGGTAGTATATATACATATATATTTACTATTAATACATAATATTATTCATGAAACAAAATTTCTTACCTACTAATTTGTCTATACACTAACTACTCAACATTGAGACCATTCAAAATGTTAATATTAGTATTATCTATATTTTCCATATTCTTAAGCAATGACGATATTATTATGATTGGAAATCACAACAATAATATTGTTAGTAACTAAAAAATTCATTGCTCTTAACTTTGATACTTTCTAAATGAAAGGAAATAGTGCTAATACTTGCAACAAATGATCCTTATGAGAATGACCCGAAAGAAATTCCCCAAGGCAAGAAAACTACGAATATCAAGCGTAAGTGAATCTCTACATGCAAGAA
Organism: Sequoia sempervirens; assembly: GCA_007258455.2. Lineage (NCBI taxonomy): Eukaryota > Viridiplantae > Streptophyta > Pinopsida > Cupressales > Cupressaceae > Sequoia > Sequoia sempervirens. The sequence goes on along the minus strand of VDFB02270651.1, from coordinate 752,296,285 downwards.
TGGTCATCTCAACACTAAGTTTTCAAAATTACTGTTCAAGTGATATTAGAAATTTAATAAGACTTATCCCACATAGATGACTAGATATCCATCAAGATCACTTGATGTTATCCAATCAACTATCCAACCACTTAATCTTACTAATTACTTTTCTCCCTCAAACTTAATGATCGTAATGAATTACTAAACATTCTTGAATCTTCCATATTAAATAATACATTGATTTCTTAAAGAAAGTAAAGAGGGAAAAATCAACAATTAATGACATGAACAAAGATAATTTTAATCACCTCTATTAGAAAGACTATGTATAATGATAAGATAGAGTGAAAAAAAAAAAAAAATCTTTGTAACTGGGTTCATAGATAATTATGTCTAGAATAAAGAATTTTATCTCCTAATATCTACCTATAAATTTGGAATAATGAAATTCTTCAATTCGAGAGGTGCCACGATGAGGTTTTTTTTTTTTTTATTTTTTTTTTCTGTATTATTTAGTTAATGATATTCATTTTTAATATTTTAATAAAGTCATGTAAAATTACTAGATTAGTTGTCGACATTTGGACCACATATGCCAAACCCTTCTAAATGTCCTTTAGTTCAATAAGAGTATCATATACTTAATCTAAGAATAACTATTGTTTTTTGCTAATTACATCTTAATTGTAATTCATAGCAAAACTTAATCACATACTAAAAATTGTAATTTCCAAAGTAACTCAGTTATTGATATCATGACTATTCATATTTAAATCAAAGCTTGTAAATATGAATCCTAATTAGATCATTCTTTAATTTAAATACAAAGATATATATATATATCCTCAACTTCCTAAGATAAATCTGAATTTAAAATTTGTTTCCTAATTAAGTATATTAAGAGAAGAATTAAATACTTAACCCAAACCACGTATAACTACCCTATTCTCTTTTAATGACATTTCATCTTTTCATTTGTCTTTTACAGATTTTCCTTCCAAGTGAATTTGGAGATCAGAGAATACGAGGATTGGAATAACCATTGGTTCCTCCTCTTATTAGCAGGGTGCATAATTAAAATAGAAAGTTTCTTTTACATAGCCATTATGATTGCAGGTTTAAGGGCAAAAGGATAATTAATTCTTTTTAAAATAAATGCAGACCAAAGTCATAGACCGGGTCTCTTCAAGGGGGTTAAAGATCGACACCCTTTAAGATACCTAGAGAGAGTTTGCACATATATCTAATTTACATCATTTAATATGATTTTAAGAGAAACATATATCTTCTTTACCCCATGTGATGCATCGGCTCTGATAAGGGTGAAAAGTTTTTTTTTTTTTTTTAAAAATTTATTATAGAGCATTAAGGGAAGACATGGGGCGAACCCCCTCATGATGGGGTCGAGCACCCCATGCCTTCATGGTGGCCTTCATAGGTCGACCATGGTCGGCTTGGGAGGTGGTCGACCCTCATATATATATTTATTTAGTATAAATGAAAATTCATATTTTTTTTATACAAATACAATTATATATAATATATAAATAATTTTTATATATTGTATTTTGTATGAATGCAATTTTAAATATTTTATATAGATTTAAATTGGGTCTAGATTTATATAGTTAATTAATTCATATACTTACATAATTAACATATATATTGACAAATATGTGTCTTAGATATTTAAAATTTGAATCTTAAAATCTTCATTGTCATGTACATGTATTTACACATATGTATTTTATATTTAAAAGCATAAGCTTATATCAATACCGTTAGTCTTTAATTTATTATAAGAAATTTATTTGACATTTTGGTTTGTATTTCTATAGTGGAAATGATACATTTTCAATGTAGATCAGATTGAACTAGAGTTGAATCACATAATTCAAGAACATCTTTCCAAACATTATTGATCCCCTTTTTAAATGTTACCATTATAAATTATCACATTCTTAGGATTAATTATTTCCACTAAGTTTGATGCTAATCTATGCAACTATCACAAACAACATAATCACTTTCTTTCTTTACACTTCAAAGGAAAAGTTTTGACACATAATTCTACACAACAACATCATGCACCCAAAAGAAAACATCACAAGGTCATTTGATCCTTTTCACACAATTATCATATCTCTTGAACAAACTCAATTTTCTCTCTACTTTATTATCTAGATGCAACATTTCAACTTTCATCCACAAACATAACAATGCTTTATAATGTCATGTCCCTACATGATTTTATTGTAATGCATAGTGACAAGTATTTAACCCTCTTTCGTTGATTTCATAGCTACATAATTCACAACAATACGTTTAACTTAAGTTCACCCAAGGAGGCTTGCATCTATACGAAAATCCTCTTTGAACCTATGCTTGAATGAATCTCTCCAAATGATTCCAACTCCCACATATAAACCTAAAAAAAATAAATCAACAAAAATAATATGGCCACAAGCTCTCCTCCAAACCATAGGATTGAGATTCAATCCACCCTAAGCTCTAAGGGTCACATAACTCTTCTCAAGCATACACACATATCCACAATTCACATGCATTCCTCAACAATTTCATAACCTATAATATTCATAATTTACCACTATTCACACATTCACAATCATTTACATGCTTACAGCCATTTACAAAACAAGAAGGTTTCAACCCACACAACTTAAACCAACATGCAAGGAATTTAACTTAGATTTCCACAAGTAAATGTAACAACACAACCATTCATTTTCTCAACAATAAAGACCCAACAAACAAAAGATCTTACCGTAAGTTTTGCTATCCATAATGTGGGAGCCTCTCCTCCTAAGCCCCTTTCTTCCAATCTTTCCAAAAGTTATCCTCCAAAATGTGAAGCAACCCAAAGGCAAGAGCAAGGAAAAGCAAGAAGAGAGAAGCCAAGCCCAAAAAGAGAAGCTAAGGAAAAAGAGAGAACCCCTTCTCCTTTCAAGGAGAAAGAATATATAGAAGGAAGAAGGCAACCAACTCCCCATAACTTCCCAACCACCCAACCAACTCCAAATTTTCCCTTTTCATAAGTGGGTGATTGGAGTGGGATTTAGACTTAATTTAAGGGGTTTTATAGAATAAAAATACTCCTAACCCATAGACTTACCACCTAGGGAACTTTTTAAACAAATAAAACCATATAAGGACTTCATAAAACATTAAATAAGTAGTCAATTTAAAAAGGTGACTCAAGGGTCTAATAAAATAACCTATCTCACACACACAAACCAAAAACTCACAAGAATAACATAAAGGGAGTAGCTATGTGACCACTTGATCAATATTGGCCAATTTTCACCTATTTACTCAACCAAAAAAAGGTGTTAGTATCACTCATGATCAATAATAATTGAAGCAAATAGAATATGAAAGATAATATTCAAAGAATAGTAATCCACTAGAAAATTAAATCCACTAACCTAACAAGTAGCATGCAATTTAACTCTCCCTACTTGCATAATACTTTTTAGAGTCAAGCAATAGTTGATCATCAAAATATCACTACTTATATCAATAATCTATTTACCTATAATGCATATAACTACAAATAATTATTGAATATCAGTCATTACCCTTATATTCACACTTACTCATACCCATAATGTATAATCATCCAACATGATGTAATCTAATAACATAATGATATTACCAATAATTAACAATCTCAATCATTGCATACTTAGACAAAAATGGAACTCATCTGGTTGTCGCATGAAATCACCATAACCATTAGTTAGATAGGATAATCAAGGATACAAACATCTTCCTTGTATAGGAACAACCATCACTCATGTGTAAAATAAAAGAACATAAATATAAGTCCCGAGCCACCAATTATTAATAGGATCAACGAGGTACGAAGGGACGGGATCTTACACTCTCCGGGCCCTAGGATTGGGCTTCCTCCTGGAAGTCCCTAAGAGTGAAGGTAAACACAAACACTTGTAAATAATATTTTCTATAAAAATTCTCAGCATGGAAACAACCAATTTTAACTTCCAAGGTATTTTAAGATATTAGGGTAAGCTTTATAAACAACACAACCCAAAGATTAATTATTCACATTACACATATGTTAATTCCACATTGCTTCATCTATCACTTATATGATTATTAAGGAATACAATGTGCTTATATACATTCTCTTCAATCATTAATACTTTGATACTAGGTCAACAATTTTCACTACATAAGAAATCATTCATTTCCCTTTATTATGATAATTCCTATCATTAATCCATAAGCTTCACAAAAATTGGTTTACCACGCTCACACCAACAACACAACACAGACATATCACACAATTTAGGGAATGCGATTTATGAGGAGGAATAGTGCCAAATTCCATATCATTGATCTGAAGCAACTATCGTCATTGAATAATCATGATAATATTAGGAAAGATGGTGTTGAGGCCCTCTCTAGGACCCCTCCATACATTTCCTAGTACCTTCCCCTTGTTTGTGTAAGGGCGTTAGCATCCAAGAAGGAAGGCACACAAATAATCACACACTAGGGAGAATGGATTATGATCTTCCCATACCAGTCCCATTTGCAGGCCTATCCTCACAAAATAAATTCCCCAACACATCTGCACCCCCATATGACCTACCAAGGATCACTCTTGGATATATCAGTTTACAAAATTCACATCATGACACATATGCTAGTAGTTCAAGAAGCCTCAAACTTAAGAAAACAAAATAAGATTTCAAAATTTACAACAAAATCTCAAGAGGTAAAGTAAATGGGTAAATTACGTACAAAGTAAACATCTCGATTCAAATAAAAATTGATTAAATCAAATTAAGTCCTTGAGGCAAAAAAAACTACAAAAATTAAATATCCAAAAATGTAATGGCGAAATAACAAAATAAACTTCAAAATAATACACATTTCACAAATATTGGCACATTACATGCACTATGTGACTTCTTCAAGCCACTTGAGGGGTGTATGGGAACGGTGGATCTCAAACCACATAGTTGGCAAAACATAGTGGTCTCAAACCAAAAAATAATCATATGGTGGTCTCAAGCCACAAAATATCAATATAATAACCAAGCATAGTCCAACACAACCCGAGACATGCCATCCAAGTACCATAAATCATATATTTGAATTAGCCTGTAAAAGTAGTGATCTAAACACTAAATCCTACCCAAGGGAACACCATTCACTAACACATATCTCTGTCATCATCCCTGTATTTTTGTAGTCCAAGAAATTTTGTAATACTCCAATTTCACAAGTCTAAAATTTTGTACTTCATATTCTTTCAGAAAATAATGGATAATAAAAAAATTAAACAATTACATTCTTCTTCCTCTATTTCCAACACTACTCGTGGACCAAGACTGGTTGAAGAATTACCTATATGTGAATAGACCACAAGAAAATTGCACCTAATACCCATGTCTCTGAATATCCAATATTTGTAACATATGTAGCCTAAGTGGAAGCTCATCCAAGTTTAGCACACTAGATCCATCCTCAACCTATGGGATACAAATCAAGGAAAGAAAAAGGTTTTGCATTATGGACCAACAATTGTGGTCCTCAAAGGGGGAGAAATATCCAACTCAATGTTCCAATGGGGAACATAATCTTGGATATCTATCCACTGGCTAGCATAAGGATGCATCAAGAATCACAAATTTCTAATGAATGAGGTACACTCTAAACCCCTAATACACTTACGAAACTCTTCTCCGAATGGAGTGGTTGTTGTTATGGGAATTTCAAAACACAATGAAAAAAACACAATCACATATAAAATAACACAAGGGTATACACAAGTAGATCATCTCATATGTCCACACCCTTATCCCAAGTTGGATACTTAGTATCTCAAACTTGAGTCACAAACATAACATTCACTAGTTTCTCACAACACATATAATAATGCACTTCTTAAGCCTTTGACACAAACACTTAGCCACCTTGAAACACATAAGACCACTTAGCACTATTAATGCATGAATTGGTTTACACTTGACATAGTTACCAATACCCAAGCACATCACTATCACATTGGATTTCCAAGAAGGAATTCCACATAGGGGGAGTAGGGGCTCTACCAGACATGGGGAAACATATGAAAAAATATCATAATCAAATCTCCACCATAAAAATCCACATAACTCCATACCAAAACCACAACTCCACATCATAACCACAAACATATCAACACCCTTATTCCTCCTAACAACGAATATGCAGGAAAGTAGAATGGGATACTCATATCCCCATAGATACAAGGGTACTCATACCCTAGTAATGGACATTATCCCAAGGGATAATCGTATCCTAAATAATTAAATTCCCCTATGTGTGGGAGTTGCACCTACTCAAGACCCTTGCACATGGAGGACCAAAAACACCTCTATACAAGAGGGGGTCGATTCCCCTAAAAAGGACACACAAAGAATGACGTAAGGGACCACATAATTCTCAATCCAACACAACACTTAGAACAAAAATTAAAACAATAAATAATTTAAACATAGATCAAAACACAATATTCCACTAAGGATAAAATTCTTGCTTACAAACATGATTCAACTCATAGTTCCATTGCACTAATTTTAAGTGTCATTATTAGAAACAAGATAATTACTAATAATTGAAGCTAAATTTCTTCACGTATACCTATTGCATTTTAATTTTCTACTTGAATAATTATGATAATATTTTGCATTTTATTTAGCAACGCTACCACATCAAATCTTTTGAACGGTACAATGTCAAGTTACTATCATCAAGCAAAGAAAACAAGAGTTTCATCCATGGTTTAACTTTTCATTTTCAAACAACGAAACATCAATATTTCCAATCTTAAAGCATGCCATCAACATGTGAATAACATTGCATTCAATTCATATCAAAATAATACATTAACTCGGCTAGATAACTTTAACAACCAATTTGTGACATTAATCAAGTACTATCAAATATCTAGAGCATGCAATAACCTTAATGACTAAATTGTATTAAATTTTTAATGCCCAACCAGGAAAGCATTCAATTATGATGGTCAACTTTACTACAATAATCATTAAATAATTGTTCAAGAAAATTAGCATCCATGCCTACAATAAAGCGAGTTAAAGTGATGAACATAAGTAACTTTGATTAACTACCTCAAGAATGAAATTTCCCACAAGAAATATTATTAATTCTTTGAAAACCAAAAATCAATTTCATATAAATCCTTTTCCTTCTTATAATTTTATCACTTTTCTAATTAGTATTACATTAAAAGAAATGGTGAGAGAGATAGAAAGATATAGAAGAGAGGGAGAGGGAGAGGGGGAGGGTCTAGAGAGAGGATATGAAGGGATGAAGGGAGAGAAAGGCATAGTGAGAGAAAGGGGGAGAGAGATAAAGAGAGAGGGAGGATAGAGAGATAGAGAAATATAGTACAAGAGAGGGAAAGAGACATAGAGATAGTGAGAGATGTAAAGAGATAGAGGGAAAGGGAGAGATAAAGAGATAGAGATGGAGAGAAATATATAAATATATAAATATATATATATATATATATATATATATATAGGGAGGGAGAGTGATCAATAGAGATAAAGAGATAGAGGGAGGGGGTGAGGGTGATATACAAATATAGATAATAGGGATAAGGGGATAGATATAGAGATAATGAGAGAGAGAAATGGATACATGCATTATGAGAGATAGAGAAGAGTAGGGAAGATAGAGATATAAAGAGGGGGAGAGAATGATAGATGGGATAGAGATAGAGTGAGGGAGATATAGAGAGAGAGAGTCAAAAAGGGAGAGAGAGGAGATAAATAGAGGTAGGGAAAGAGAGGAGGGAGAGAGATAAAGAGAGAGGGAGGACAAAGATATAGAGATAAAGGGAGGGATAGGTAGAGAGAGAGGGAGAGTGAGAAAGGGAGAGAGAGTGTGAGAGAGGGAGAGGGAGATAAAGAGAGAGGGATTATAGAGAAAGATAAAGAGAGAGAGATAGACATGGATAGATAAAGAGTGAGTGAGAGAGAGAAACATAAAAAAATGGTGAGAGATAGATAAAAAGAGATAGGAGAGGGAGAGGGAGAGGGGGAGGGGGGAGAGAGATAAAGATATAGTGAGAGAGATATATAAAAGGATAGAGGGAGAGGGAGATGCATATAGAGATATTGAGAGAGAGAGAGAGAGAGATATAAAGAGATAGAGGGAGATAGAGAGAAAAAGAGAGAGTGAGAGATAGAGAGGGAGGGAGATGGATAAATATAGAGAAAAAGAGAGGGGAGAGAGATATAAAGAGGAAGAATGAGGTGTAGAGGGGGAGATATATATAGAGAGAGATAGAGAGGGGGAGAAATAAAAAGAGACAAGAGGGAGGGAGAGAGATAGAGAGAATGATAAATAAAGATAGAGAGGGTTAGATAGAGAGAAAGGAAGAGATAAAGAAGGAGAAATATAGTTACAAAGGGAGAGAGAGGGAGTGTTTAATTTTAAGAAATGGGATTGTATTTTTTATTTTATAAAAAATATATTTCATGTTCTACAAAACATGCTCGAGTTTTGTGTTGCACAAAACATGCTTGCACACACCCGCATTTTGTGTTGCACAAAATGTCCCCACATTTTGCATTGCACAAAACACACTCGCAATTTGCAATAAAAAACATGCCCACATTTTGCGTTGCACAAAATGTGCCCACATTTTGCGTTGCTTGTGTTGCACAAAACACACTCGTATTTTTTAGTCAAAAAATTTTCCCACCCTTTTTGCTTTGGAATAGGTTTGGATAACAAGCCTAAGGCTTGTACTATTAATTTACCTCCATTTCATGTGTTTTTGACCTTCAACGAAGTTTCTCAACTTGCATGTCATCAAGTTTACACATTACATAACAATTTTAATAAAATTACCACCAAATTTTTACACATCTTCTGAGCTTTCTAACAATATATAATTTTTTTCATATTTGAAAAACATTAATATATTTATTTTTAATTTCTCTTACTAATATTTTTGTATTTCTCAGATACACGTGTTCTTTTTTCTTTATAACTTTTGATCTACTTGTCAAATTTGAAAAACAAATATAAGATTGTTCTACACTTATTCTTTACACATTGAATTTTTTTACATTTTTTATTATTTTAGTGCAAGTTATGTGATGTGCACACTCAATGATGCAATTTTTAGGATGCATCTACTTTGAAAAATCATATTTTTTTAATAAAAAATTATAAAATATACAACTTCTAGTACTCGCTCTTAACTATGTTTCTACCAATCCGTTTAAAAAAATACTAAATGAAACAAAAAAATAGGGGTGGCAAACACCATACACTATGTTATATTTTAGTGAGAAAAATAGGAACAATTTTGTGTGCATGCAACATTTCATTGTCTTAATCATAACTATTTTTGAAAAACTTTAGTAGTTTAGAAACTAGATTCAAAGTACTACAATTCTTGTTCTTGTCGTATCTTCAAATTTTGAGTGCATGAATCTCAAATTACTCATCCAAGTTCAGGTTTAGCTGATTTAAAAAATAAAGTGGCCACTTTTGACCCCCTTTTTGTCTACCATTTTCATGCACTTACCCTTTAACATTTAATTGTTGTTATCATTCAACGTGGATATTGTTTGAGTTACCCATAAGGGAGCAAATTTAGGAAACTTACCCTTTGATCTAAGCACCTTGTAGGGTCCCATTAGAGGAAACATATGTCTTGCAAGTGATTTATATAGGAATATGTGACAATAAAGACATGTGATATAGTTAGAAGTATTGACTAGCACATCAAGAAGAATCATTGGGCTAAATTTTTTAGGTGTTTTTAATGTAGAACACTAGTGCCCCATAGTGTACCCTCTCAATGCCCCTATTAAGATGTAATGTTAAAAATTGCATACTTTATAATTTTCACACTAAACAATGCACCTATTTAAATGCATACTCCCATAATATGTTTTAAGATTTATTTCAGCCCATTTTGTGGCCTTTTTCCTAATATAGATGCAAAAGTTTTATGTTTTCTTATGTGCTTATGTTTTATGTGGAATTATCTAACATTTTTATTTCCATTTTGTCTTTTTTTATAGACATCAATTTATTTGTAAATTAATCCTATATAATAACTATTATTCCAAAATAGTGTCATTTGAGATTCCTTTTGGTTATAACTATTATTTCTCTAGGTCCCATCAAGTTTCTAATAGTTTTGAGGCTTTTGGACTTTTGACAAGTTTTTAAAAATATACAACACGCTAACACCCTATAATAGCTTTCTTATTCTTGTAACACTCTAGTTCTTTGAGGATTTACCCTCTATCTTGTGAAAATTTCTAAATGCCATTGAAATCCACTTTCTTGGAATGGATTGTAGTAGCTTGTTATTTATTATTTATATAATTGTATTTGTATTAGATACCATTCTTATTTTCTAATACTTGTAATTTTTTCTTATAATATAGATTTTGGACTATTATTCTCTTCTTTCTTTTTGAGAAGAAAATATTGTAGTCTCATTTAATTCTTTGTTATTATATTATTTTGTTGGCATCTCTAAATCCTATAATCTTCTAGTCTCCTTCTTCATACACATAAGGATAATAGTAAACATACTTATTATTATTCTTTATTTCCATTTATATTATTGATCTTAGTTTTAAATGCACATAGGATAAGAGAATAAACTCTCAATCTTTCTATTGATTTACCATGGGTGTCAACATTTTAAAATTGGGGCTTGACTATTTTGGTAGCTTTTATGTAGTCACCTCTTGTCCCAAATGTAGGTTGCATAGTGGCTTTGCGAGTTTATCTTCTCTAGATTTTACTTTCTTGGTGATTTTGTATCTCTAAACATCTCCATGTTATTTTTTTCAAATTTGGTTTGAGTTATGGTTTGTTAAAATAATCTTATTGTTATCATGTTATTGTCTAGTGATCCCTCATTTTTTGTGCTATGTATTTTCATTGTTTCGATGTGTAAGTATTTTAGCTATAATATTTTGATTTTTTGTTGCATTCAAATGATAGTGTAGTTGTACATAACCATGCCAAAGTTTGGTAAGTGTAAACTTTTCCTATTTAAACTTCCATTATGTATTTGTATTTTTTCTATTCTAGAGCACTATTTTTACCTATTATAGTCATTTGTATATTTTTATAGTAATTATTTTATCAAGTTTCCCATTCCTTTTGTTCATTGACGGTTCATTATCTTTATAAACATAAAATATTAAAAATAATATCTTGTACCCTATTTATTTTAATTAGAATAGATTTGTAAATTAGTTTAATTAGAAGATATCATTTTGTGAGTTTGTTGCTATAGAGTGGTTTAAATATGTATTTACATAGGGTACCTATACAACTAGTCCAATAAAAATGTCAATCTTACTACTTAAATTTCAAGCGATTTTCATAACACCTTGTCAATCTTGTGCACTTTATTCTTGTTGGAGTACAAGACCACTAAGAGGGGGGTAGGGTGAATCAATGGTCAAATTATAAATCAAATCTTATTAAATAACTCACTTGGATTATGCATGTAAAAACATTTAGATCATTTCAAACATCATAAATATTCAATGCTGAGTGAATCACAATCATATGAATCAAAACAAGATACTTGAACAAGAATGAATTATCAAACCCAAATTGACAAATAATTAAGAGAAGCCATAACACAGGGATTATGAGTGGAAAACCCTAAAAGGGATAAAAAACCACTCTAAAAATTCACTTCATTAAGCCTCACTAGCAAAACAAAACCTCACCGCTTATAATTAATGTCTCACTGACAACTGCATCACTAGAAAAATAAAACATGCCTCACTGACAGACATAAGATGCTTCGCTGACAAACATACATCACTATCATTAAAATCTGAAGAAATAAACAAGATCAAAGGGCTACTCTATTTCCAGAAAATTCATTGCACTATCTCAACATCAATATTTCAACAAACATCATCTCCCCTATTCACACATCTCACAACATTGTTTCATCAAAAGAAAACACTATTCTTTCTTAAAAAAGATGAATTCCATATACTTGCAATCTCACTTTGGTCACACTAATCTGTGCCAAGAGAGAAAATTTCATGAATACCACCAGTCACCTGAGGTTTCCTTGAGATATATTAATCTGTGCATACTTCCTGATTACTATCATACTGTTATACCTTATAATCTCCTTTTACACTATTATCCAAATCCGCTTCTTTGTATATTGTCAAAACAAAAGCCAAAACAATACTTCAACAACCTCACCCATCATAGTCTTCAAAATTATGCACAGTCTGTTCTTTAAATCCTCACCATTAAAAAAAAGTTATACATCGAACGACGGTGACTTGTAGTTACCTGTCAAAATGAGTCCAAGCAAAGTAACCGTTATCAATTTCAAATGTCAACCTTTGATGCATGAACCCCGCCAATGTTTCAATTAAAACATAGTCTTTTATTCCTCAATAGTTTTGAAAGATTAACCCATCGCTGGTAAACTGGAAAGGGGTCGGTTACTCCATGTAAGTAACCCCCTTAAGTATTTTCTTAAGTAACTGATTACTGATGATAATAAGTCACCGAGGACACGAAATATAAAGTAACTTTGATATAAACTTTTCACAATGTCCTCAATTTAGGGTTTTAGAGATAGGCTTCAAATAATGAGATAAACCTTAATCAACTTCCAATACCAATCTTCAATGAATAAGACACATATTGTGTTTGATCTATGACCTTTGCTAGTTGCCACATGTTACTGATGTAGAGTATAGAACCTCTACGTATAATACTGACTTTGTCAACCATGCCTTTATGCCAAAATCCTTTTGTTCCCATTGACACATTGCAATGAGTGAGCCAAGAAATGCATAAAAGGTTTTCTAACATCAAACTCTCAATAGGATGAGATATACCAACATAACCTTTGACACAAACATCAATATCATGTGAACAAACTTGTATCAACTTCATGAGGGAATACAAACAATGAACCAACTCAATGCAACACTAAGGACTAAAACAAGTTTATCATTAACCATTGCATTCAACCTTTCCCTCACACACACTCCAAATACCTTTGACATCAATGACAAACAACGTCAACAATTCTTACTATTTCCTTTGATCTAATTTAAATTTTCCCTATCTCATTTTCATGCATTTTATTTATCGTTTTACACTACATTTTCACTATTATTTTCTTATTTTTCTCCAATTTTTGGCACTTATAGAAACTTGGACTTAGTGGATCCAATATCTTACCCACAACATCTACCTAACCGAAGAATTTGAGAATGTTTTCAATTAGGACAAAACCTATGCCTAGCAATATTACTTTAGGACTACACGCCTCCCTTGTTAGGGACACATTTATTATACCTCTATTTGATCCAAAATTTTCATAAAACTTAAATTTCATCATTTTGAGCATTTTATAAAACCACCCCAAGTTAATCCAAGTTTATTTTCACTCCCTATTTTTTCATAACTCTCTCTTTAGCTTCCTATTGCCTATTTTCTTATGTTGTTTTTAGTTTCAATTCAATGTGATAAAAATAATGTTGAACTAGTTAGAGATAGTATTTCTATAGTGTATAAAAATGTAGCCCTTTACATTTTCACAATTGTTTGGGCCTGCCCTGCTAAAATTGGGCTTCTTTATGCCTTATTTGGTCCTATTTTACATCCACAAGCCTTATTTAATGCATCTTTATAAGGATAATCCTGAAACATATCAAGTATCCATTTATAATTTAATGTTTTTGGTTTGTATGGCATAGATTTAGTGATATGAGACTGATACGCCACCTTGGGCATATGGGTCCCACCTAAGTTTCTGGGCCTAAACCTGAATTTGGCATAAAACTAAAAATTTCTTGAAATTTGTGTCCCGAGCTTAGTCTACTGGGGTCCACTCATATTCCCCAACTGGCATATGAGTCCTACTTATCTTGAACCTATTTTGAATTCAAATTCTTGGCATGATTTTTTTTCTCTTAGATCTGATGTTAGCTTGTAGTGTTGTAATTTTGGGAAATTTGGCATAAACAAGTATAAATACAAGGTTATTTCACATAATTCCTCCTAGCAATTCAAGTATTCAAGTATCCTAGAAACTTTACAAGCATTCTAGCATTCAAGAAAATTCAAGAGTTGATTATCAAGTATTTGGAGCTACATTCAAGATTCAAGCATCATGTCAAAGTCATCATGCATCATGTTTGTTTTTGGGCTAACATTTATGATGTAGGGTTTTATGATTCAAGAAAGAATTCAAATCAAGATCCATATTCATGCTAGCCATCACATACAATATTGTAGTCTTTTGTTCAAGAGTTTGGTGATTTACAACATATCATATTTGTTCATTCATCATTTGTTCATTCTATTTGATTTCATTTCAAGGTTTGATTACCAAAACAGAGTTTGACTAAGGAAAATCCCTATCCACTAACAAAAAAACATTTTCCCTTCTCTTTGGTGTGTGATTTGCAAATCTAGGTTGAAGATAAATTAAAGAGAAAGATTGGAGAAAATTTTTCAAGTTGCCAAAATCGTCATCTCTATTGCAAGATCATGGAAAGTCATCTATAGAGCAGAATTCAGTGTTTCAGACTCAAAGATTTGATAGGAGAGAAGCTACAAGAGAACACTAGAGGATATCAGAGTTTCAGATCAACCCAAATATTGGGACTAAATCACCACTTGTGGTGTATGAGTCCCAATATACTCGATTTCAATAATTTTCAATAGATCCTAGTTTAGTAGTTCCAAATTTCAGTTTTGGCCTGAAACCCTAAACTAGGACTAAATCGCCCCTACTGGTGTATGAGTCCTAGTTGTAAGGAAAGCTAAGTGTAGAAATGCCTTCCAAAATTCCAATTTTATAGGAGATAGATACATAAATTAACAAAACTTTGCAAGTTATAGTTCACTTAAGATACATATTCATGAATATATAATAGAGAATTAAAACATCACACAATTTGAAGACAAAATTTATCATGGGAAAACCCTTATAGGAGAAAAACCAACACACCAAAGCATTGCTGACTTGTATTACAGTAAAAAGGTCATTTACATACAAGATACAAAACCTGCTTTTCTAGGTATTAGTTTACAAAGTCAATTTCAATTCTGGCAGCATAAAATTTCCCTGATCAACCTCTCAATCAATCTTAGATAACCTATCTATTACAATTGTGTACAATGCACTATGGCATTCACATACAATTTCCAATCGTTCCAGGAAGCCAAATGTTACATCTCCCTACTAAATTGAATAGTCATAATTGTCATTGTATTCTCTTGTTGGAATGTTGAAGAGACTGGGAACATACTCTCTACAAATTCCCACACTCACTTTGACAAGCATTCCCACCAAGATGTTCAATCACTAGAGTGTCAAAGAGACATGAGACCATGTCTCTCTGAACACTCAATGTCACTTCAATACAATTCCATCACTTACTGCTCCATCCCATCAGAATGTCAAGGGGACAATTAAAACCTCCCACCAAAATAGAGAGGTCTCACCGATGTAGCTACTGTCAACATTGATCATGGTCCCCACTGAGTACTCTGTCAATCATGTCATAAAAATTTCGAAGGGACTCACTTCAATGTCCCAGCGAAGTCTTCAACTCCCATTGATGTAGTGACTTAACTACCCGTCGAAACATTGGAGAGACTCCATTTCATGCCCCAATGATATAGCACTATCCCATTGATGAAAACATAAGGCCCTACAATGAGTTATCAAGGAGACTACTTGGAGACTCTCTCCAACAAAACAATGTCTGCCTGACACAACTTTACCGCCAATGCAAACTAGAAACATGAATTCTGAAAAGCTTGTTGGGGTATCGATGAGACTTGCAACACTGTCATTCTAACATTCAATTGTCACAATGATGAAGGTGAAACTTGAATACCAGTAAGATTGAGTCATCTAATCTCAACATTCTCCCACTTGACGAAGAACTTATTGGCTCCTCCAACACTTGAAGTCACTGAATATCATAGGCCCCAAGGCCCATCGAACTGGCACACCATTTGAACTTATCCCTACTCACAGGCTTCGTCAATGCATCAAAAACATTCTCCAGAGTATCAACCTTCTCTAGATTAACTTTTCCATCCTCCACCATATCATGAAAAAAGTGATATTGTATGTCAACATGCTTCGTCCTAGCATGGAAAGTTGGATTTTTTTCCAAAAAAAATCAGTCTAATTGTCACAAAAAATAACAATTTGCCTTGCATCAAAACTAGTGTCGAAACACAAACTTCTAAGCCAAAAAACTTCCTTACAAGTGTGAGTTGATTTTGTTGGATGTTTCTGATATGTGGTTGTCATTGATGTCAACATTATTGGCATTAGAGGCTGTATATGTTGAGGATATTGAGAAAATTGTAATAAAATAAGTTGCAGGTTGTTAGTAGTGCAGTGAAGTTCAGTATGTTGGCCAGCTCAGTGTGTTGATGATCATAAGTTGTGGATTAAAGGGTTTTTTTTCAAGTATATCTAGTTTATCAATGTTAAGTTTTAGAGATCTGCATGAAGATTTGATCAAGTTATGAGTATTTGTGTTTTGACAGTTTTTTTGTTGCTTCAGTTGGTGTTCCTGAAAGAAGATAATGTTACTCTAGTAATTTGAGTTGTTGTGGATGATTCTCTAGTGATTCATGATGCTTGTGGATGTTTCTAGATTGTACTGTATTTGTGTTGTCAATCCACATTGATCGTTGTGCTCATGATTGGTGATTTTCTTTTGTGTGTTCATGTTTTTCATGTTCATGGCCAACAGGGTGATTGTAGCATGTTGTGGATCTTCGAGGAATAATTTTCGAAGGTGTTTTGTGTTCGAGGATGTTGTTTTGGGTCTTCACTATGTTGTGGCCAACATTGGTTGATTCACATTGATAATTGTTTATTGATTTGGGCCGATAGTTTGTACATATTTTTTTATTTTGTTAAAGCCGACATGGAGTTGATGTAATTCCTAGTTGTGGATATATATGAGCAATTGTTTATTCCATTTGAAGGTATGAGATGCGTGAATAATTTCCTAATCATTCGAAGGCAGAAGTAGAGTGTGAAGAAGAGTGAGTAGAGTGTGAAGAAGTGTTAATGTGCTAAATTAGAACTGTAATCAAGCATTAGCATATGCTATTTTCTCAGTTCAAAATATTGAGGATGTAATCCGCATGTTTCTGTAAGACAATGTGTCTTCCTTTGGGTAGTAAGCCTTGTTGTAATTGAGTAGTGAGCTCTAGGAAGTGTTCCTAAATGCATGTGCATTCCCCATTTATTCCTTTATACTTTTAATAGGGTATAATCTTGTTGACTAACCTCCACCATGGTTTTTCCACGTAAAAAAAATATTGGTGTTATGTGCGTTTCTGATGTGGTGGGTTTATGCTTTCATGTTTATTTATTAGATCTAAGAATAAGGTTAATAAGTTTAATAAGTTTAAAGTTTTGTGACAACTGATTCACCCCCCTCTCAGTTGTCTGCCCTTGTGTTTCCAACAATTGTATCAGAGCAAGTTCCTTGGAAGAAGTTTAATAGCTTGAGGTGATCTGGGATGGCGACATATAAGAAGGATAGTCTAAGATTTGATGGAACTAATTATTCTCTGTGGAAGACTCAAATTGAGTGTCATCTAAGATGCATTGGTGAACCCTACTAGAACATCACAAAGAACAGATATATCATCCCACATAATGGTCCTTCTACTATTGCTAAGATTAAGGACATCGAGTACAATATCAAGGCTAAGGAGGCATTGTTGAGTGCTCTGATTGATTCCGAGATGAAAAATGTAATGGATCTAAAGACTGCTTATGAGATCTAGAAAAAATTGGAAACTTTGTATGAAGGTGATGCACATGTGGAGATTGCTAAGCTGCAAAGTCTGAAAGGGAAATATGAAATGTTGAGAATGGGTGATGATGACAACATTAATTCTTTTATGCAGAGAGTGAATGAACTTGTGTGTAGTATTAGATATGTTGGTGGAACATTGGAAGAATCATAGATTGTTGCTAAAGTGCTCAGATCCTTGCTTGTTGCATACAAAGCCAAAGCTACAGCTATTGAGGAGATCCGAACTATGACAAATGTGACCAGAGACATGTTGATTGGTAAGCTTACTGCTTTTGAGTTAAGTGAGTTTGGTGATGCTCTTCCAAAGAAAAAATATGCATTCAAAGCTACTATCTTTGGAAAAGATAAGCAGAGATATGATCGAGGAGAAATTTCTTCTAGAAAGGTGTTCAAGTATGAGGAGGAAATGAGAGATATTGAAGAAGAAGAGAGAAAAATAGATGAGCTTGAAGCACTTATTGTCAAGAGGGAAGCCAGAGGAGAAGGTAAGTATAAAGGGAAATTGCCTATTAAATGTTTTTCTTGCAATAAGATTGGTCATTTTGCCTCAAGGTGTCCGAAAAGAGTTCCTAAGCCAAGAACTAACAAGTCTAGATTTCAAAGAAAGTGTTATTTTGCTGCTAATGAAGGTGTGACAGATGATGAATCTGATAAAGGGAATGTAAGTGAGGATGAATGGGTATTTATTACTATCAAGGAAAATGATCCAGCCCCTATTGAATCTGCTAGTTGTACAAATGTGGAGAAAGCCCTAGCTGATTGAGTTGAAGAAAAGGATAAATGGGTGATTGACAATGGATGCTCTCATCACATGAAAGGTGATAAAAGTAAATTTGTGAGCTTGGAAAAGTATTATGGTGGTGTTGTAATATTTGGTGATGACAAAGCTAGTGCAATCCGTGACAGAGGATCCATTTCTCTTGATGGTAAGAATAATACTGATGATATCCTATATGTTGAAGGCTTGAAGCATAATTTCTTAAGTGTTAGACAAATGGTTGACAAGGGATAGAATCTTTAATTCAAGGATGGAAAGTGTAGAATACTGGGAAGTTCCAGAAATGTGATTGCATCAAGTACAAAAAAAAAGGTAATATCTTTGACCTGAATGTTGGTAAAAGTTGTCTGATTGATCAAGTTGATGAAAGTTGGTTGTGGCATAGGAGAATGTGTCATGTAAACTTTGACAATATTATCAAGATAAGTTCTACTAAGGCTGTGAGAGATCTTCCTAAGTTGATAAAACCTACCAATACTATATGCAAGGAATGTCAGTTAGGGAAGCAAACTAGAATTTCATTTCGGAGCAAACAATATTGTTCAAATGAAGTGTTGGAGCTTGTGCATACTGACTTGTGTGGTCCTTCTAGAGTTAGAAGTTTAAAAGGTTATAGGTATTTCATGTTACTTATTGATGATTATTCTAGAATGATGTGGGTTACTTTCTTTAGGGAAAAATCTGAAGCTCTGGAGAAATTCAAAACTTTTAAGGCTATGGTTGAGACAGAGACAGGTCTAAAGATTAAATGTCTGAGATCATATAGAGGTGGTGAATTCACTTTCAATGAGTTTAATTCTTTTTGTGAAGAGTATGGGATAAAGAGACAATTATCTACACTGTGGACCCCTCAACAAAATGGAGTTGTGGAAAGGAAGAACATGACAATTGAAGAAGCTACTAGGACTAAGACGTTGGAAGGAAATGCTCCTTATATCTACTAGGGAGAAGCTATCAGTACTATTGTTTTACATATATTTGGAACAAGTCCAAAAAGACATTACTAGTGGGGACTCATGGGGCTACATGCAGTGTGGTCCACTTCAATCCTGTTGGAATCCAAAGCTGATTCTTTGGGGAGTAAATGCTTTATCCAAAAGGGATACAGAGATAGGAGGGTTTGGGTGAGTGGTGAGATGCTGTAGTTCATTCTGCTAAAAAGCTTGGGCCCTATTTGATGCTACAGTAGAGATTGAAAAGTAGGTTGAAATTGATAATGTCAAAGGTTGATGAAGACATGGATTGCAAGACTATCGAGAACCTATGGATATGATTTAGGGATGATTCGAGAATGATATTAGTTTAAATAAAGGAAAAAAAGTTCAAAGTTCAAATCAATTTTAGATCATTCCGGTGAATCAGGAAAATCAAGAGGAAGGAACTAGTGAAAGTGTAGAAGTGAGATCACAAGAGCCTAAAGTTCAAGAACATCCTAAGACTCCAAGGTATGTAAGACTAAATCATTCAGAAGATCAGATTATTGGTGATAAGAACAAAGGATTTCAAACTAGGAGAAGGATTGCAGAAGAATATTGTTTGATCTCAAAGACTGAGCCTAATATTGTCAATGAAGCATGCAAAGATGAACATTGGGTGGAAGCAATGAAAGAAGACCTACTGCAGATTGAGAAGAATGGTACATGGATTCTTGTTCCTAGACCTAAGGACAAAAATGTAATTAGAACTAAATGGGTCTTTCAAAAATAAACTAAATGAGCAAGGTGAAGTTGTTAGAAAACAAAGCAAGACTTGTGTGTAAAGGATATTCTGAGATGGAAGGAATTGAATTTGAGAAACTTTATTTACTTGGTTGGTTTGTGATTTACATTTCTTTTCTTATATTTGCTTACAAAACTTCGGGTTTATCAAATGGATGTCAAGTCAACATTTTTGAATGGTGTTGGAAAGAAGTGTATGTTGAGCAACCTTATGGATTCCAGTTGACTAATAAGGTAGATATGGTGTGTTGGTTAAAGAAAGCATTGTATGGACTCAAGCAAGCCCATAGAGCATGGTATGCAAGATTGGATAAGTATTTGTCCAAAGCATTTAAATAAAAGTACTACTAATAGTATCTGTAGCTTAAAATTCAGTCATGATAAATATTTGATTGTTGAAGTCTTTGTTGATGATATCATTTTGGAGAATGATAAGTTTTGTGCATGAAGTTTGTTGATAGAGATGCAGATTGATTTTGAATGTCTATGATTGGAGATAAAGAAATTCTTTTTGGGGGATTTGAAAATTTTTCTGACTAGACAAGAGGGAATATTTATATCTCGATTAAGTATGTGAAATAATTGCCAAAGTTTGGTATGGAAGATTCAAAACCCGATTCGTGCAGCTATGGTGGCGGTTATGGAGGTGCTACAAAAGTGATTCTCCTAGGAAAATCCCAAGCTAAGAATGCCATTCGATGATTAGTGGATTTGCTTTGTTTGATGAGCTGGATATGTGGCATGAATGTCATATGTGGGCGAACGAAATTTTAAATTTTGATCCCTAAGGAATCTCATGTGTGGAACATTTGAGAGAGAGGATTTTCCACAAGATTTGGAAGGGAGAAATTTATTTTCGCCAATTTATCCTAAATACAATACTTTAAAGTGCTTTTTATTGATGTTAGGTTGGTATTAGATGTGAATGACAAAAAGCAGTACTAGTGGTGGTGCGAGTTGATTCATGGTTTGAAATGGAAATGCCGTTTCCTTATCTATTAATAAGAGGCCGAGAGAATGAATTTAACCACTAACTGTGCCGGTGCGCTCCAAGTACTATGGATGGAAGCGGTGTTTGAAGATATAGGAGTTGTGTCTGATGAACCTATTGCTATATTCTATGATAATTCAAGAGTGCAATTAACACATTTCTAAAGTCGGGTTGTCCGTTCAGAGCCAGGTTGCCATATTTATCAATTTTGAATTTTTGAGAGAGAAGGTGAGTGAAAAGGAAGTCAGATTGGAGTATGTGCCTACTAAGGAATAGATTGTAGTTGTCTTTACCAAGCCTTTTCCTAAGGATAATTTTGAGTATCTCAGAGGGAAGCTAGGGGTGATTACGCCTCCTAATCAGAACTAAGAAGCATTGAATTGCATCAGTCTGTGCATTTCATAGTCATATCTTGATCCAGATTGATGTTGTGGTGGTTGCTACTTAGGGGGAGTAGTCAGATGTTCCAAAATGTGGTTGAAAGCTTGTGTGGAGAAATATAATGTATCTTTGTCATTGATGCCAAAGGGGGAGAAGAGTCATGTGAAAAAATTGGTAGGGAGAAGAGTCATGTGAAAGAGTTGAGGAGAAAAGAGTCAAAACCTAAGGGGGAGAAAGTGCTAAGAGAAAGTTGCATTGATGGTTTTTTTAACATCATGTGTTTCCATCAATGCCAAAGGGGGAGATTGTTGAATGGTGCTGATATGTGGTTGTCATTGGTGTCAACATTATTGGAATTAGAGGTTGTATATGTCAGGGATATTGAGAAAATTGTAATAAAATAAGTTACATGTTGTCAGTATTGCAGTGAAGTTCAGTATGTTGGATAGCTCAGTGTCTTGATGATCAAAAGTTGTGGATTAAAGGGTTTTTTTGAGTATATCTAGTTTATCCATGTTAAGTTTCAGAGATTTGTATGAATATTTGATTGAGTTATGAGTATCTATGTTCTGATAGGTTTTTTGTTGCTTCAATCGGTGTTCATGAAAGAAGATAATGTGATTATAGTAATTTGAGTTGTTCTGGATGCTTCTCTAGTGATTCATGATGCTTGTGGATGTTTCTAGATTGTGTGCTATTTGTGTTGTCGATCCGCATTGATCGTTGTGCTCGTGATTGGTGATTTTCTTTTGCGTGTTCATGTTTTTCATGTTCATGGCTGATAGGGTGATTGTAGCATGTTGTGGATCTTCGAGGAATAATTTTTGAAGGTGTTTTGTGTTTGAGGATGTTGTTTTGGGTCTTCACTATGTTGTGGCTGACATTGGTTGATACACACTGATAATTGTTTATTTATTTGGGCCAACAATTTTACATATATTTTTTATTTTGTTAAAGTTGACATGGAGTTGATGTAATTCCTAGTTGTGGATATACATGAGTGATTGTTTATTCCATTTGAAGGTATGAGATGTATGAATAACGTCCTAATCATTCAAAGGAAGAAGAAAAGTGTGAAGAAGAGTGAGCAAAGTGTGAAGAAGTGTTCATGTGCTTAACTGGAACTGTAATTAGGCATTAGCAGATGCTATTTTCTTAGTTCAAAATCTTGCTAATGTAATCTAAATGTTTCTGTAAGACAGTGTGTCTTCATTTGGGCAATAAGCCTTGTTGTAATTGAGTAGTGAGATCTAGGCAATGTGCCTGAATGCATGTGCATTCCCCATTTATTCATTTATACTTTTAATAGGGTATAATCTTGTGGACTAACCTCTACCATGGTTTTTCCACTAACAGGGTTTCCACATAAAAAAAAATCTTGGTGTTATGTGTGTTTCTAATGTGGTGATGGTTTATGCTTTCATGTTTATTTATCAGATATGAGAATAAGGTTAATAAGTTTAAGAAGTTTAAATTTATGTGACAACTAATTCAACCCCCTCTTAGTTGTCTTCCCTTGTATTTCCAACGACTTCCATGTACTCAGTCTTGGTAGTTTACAATGTGACTACAACTTGTCACTTGCTCATCCAACTAATTGCACTACCATTTAATGTGAACACATATCCATTGGTGGATCTCTTGTTGTCAATGTCTCCTACCCAATAAAAATCCACATATCCATGAATGCTAACTAAACTCTGAGATCCAGTGGACTAACTATGATAGCACAAGGCATAGTCAATAGCACCCTTCAAATATCTGGAAACTCTCTTCACAACATCCCAATGCGATCTTCCTAGATTAGCCATAAATCGACTAAGTACTCCCACTTCTTGGGAAATGTTTTTCCTTGTACAAACCATTGCATACATCAAACTGCCAACTACACTTGCATAAGGCACCCTAGTCATGTCCTCCATCTTAGTAGGATATTTTGGACAATCTTCTATAGATAGCTTCATTCCTTGCAACATTGGAACAATGAGTTGCTTGTAATCTGTCATATTAAATCTCTCTAGGACAACATTAATATACTTGCTCTGGTTGAGCCAAAGTTTTCTATTTCCTCTATCCCTTCTAATTTCCATCCCCATAATGTACCTAGTTGCTCCTAAATCTTTCATTTCAAACTATGCTGACAACTAAGATTTTAAATTAGAAATCATACCCTTACTATTCCCAATGAATAACATGTCATCCACATATAGGGCAATAATAAGAAGTAAGAAAAAAATAGTCTTGAAATACACACAATGATCAAACTTCAATCTCACAAATCCCAAAGACAACACATAATTGTCAAAATTTTGGTACCACATTTTAGGTGATTGTTTTAAACCATACAAATATTTCTTTAACTTGCAAACCAAATTTTCTTTACCTTTTTCAATGAAGTGCTCTAGCTGGGACATATAAATTTCTTCATTCAAGTCATCATGAAGGAATGTTTTCTTCACATCCATTTGCTCGATCTCTAAGTCATATGCTACTGCAAGTGACAATAGAAATCTGATTGATGTCAAATTCACCACATGAGAAAATATTTCTCCATAGTCAATTCCCTCCACCTTGGAACACCCTTTTCATGACCAACCTTGATTTATGCTTCTCAAAACTACCATGCAGATTAATTTTATTTTTAAACACCCATTTGCACCCAATAGGCTTTCGACCTTCAAGAAAAGGTACCGGATCCCAAGTTTCATTCTTCTTCAATGATTTCATTTCTTCATTCATGGCTTCCAAGCAGGAACCTAAATCAAACATATCCAATGCCTCCCTAACCATCCTAGGATCATCAGTGTTAGCAACCAAAGCAAAGTCACAACTAGAATCTAACATAGAAAAATGAAACCTTTTAGGTTGTCGCTTCTCATGTGTAGACCTCCTCACAAACTAGGGTTGAGGTTCTTCTTCATGATCAAAATTTTTAGAGCTTTTTGAGCTCTCCTCATTAACAGGTCCACTAGGAGTATGTAGTTCCTCCTTCTCTAGAGTAAGTGGAATTTCAACTACCTCCTTGTTCTTTGTTTCTTTCACCTCTAACTATAGATCAACTGTAAAAGGTTTCAGATCATGAAAGATTACACTTTTTCTATACAAAACCTTCTCAGTAACTAGATTCCAAAGTTTGTACCCTTTCACATCAATCCCATAACCAATAAAGATACATTTTACTGCCTTGTTCTCCAATTTAGATCTTTTCTCATTAGACACATATGCATATGCCTCACATCCAAAGACTCTAATGTGTCTCAAAGAGGGATTTCTACCAGACCATGCTTCCATAGGTGTTTTATCCATGAGTGCCGAAGTGGGAGATCTA
The DNA here is from genome assembly GCA_007258455.2 of Sequoia sempervirens. Taxonomy (NCBI): domain Eukaryota; kingdom Viridiplantae; phylum Streptophyta; class Pinopsida; order Cupressales; family Cupressaceae; genus Sequoia; species Sequoia sempervirens. Next base: position 752,271,189 of record VDFB02270651.1, on the reverse strand, counting down.
TTAATTAAATAGCATGCCATAGCTATAGCCTCAGCCCAAAACTTCTTTTCTGAACCAACACTGTTCAACATACTTCTCACCCTTTCCATCAACGTTCTATTCATCCTTTCATCAACTCCATTTTTCTATGGAGTGTAACCTGGAGTAGTCCTATGTCTTTTAATTCCATGGTCTTTGCAATACTTATCAAACTTTTCTAAACAATATTCACCTCCATTATCTGTCCTAAAGCATTTAATTTTTCTACCAGTCTGATTTTCTACCAAAGTTTTAAATTCCTTAAACCGACTGAAAACTTTTGTTTTTATTTTTAGAAAATACACAAATGTCCTTCTCGAATAGTCATATATGAATGAGTCAAAATACACAAATTTTGATAACCAAGGTAGATTTACTAGACCAAATACATCAGCATGAATGTAATCCAAAATTATAGAATATTTATGAGGAATTGAATAAAAATAAACATGGTGTTGCTTTCCATATATACAATGTTCACAAAATTCAAATTCAAGGTTACAATCATCAATCCCTTCAACCAGACTTTTATTTTTCAAGGATTTTAAGCCTTTTTCACCAATGTGGTCGAGCCTTTGATGCCACAACATAGTTTTCTCTTCTGGGAGCTTCACCTCTAAAGAGTTTGCACCAATAATTACAATGTTTTCCTTCTCTACTTGGTTTGAATTACATGACTTTACATAAGCACTATTACATTGTACAACATGTGCATCCAAGTTATACATAGTACCAATTTTTGCACCCTTAGCCAACACCATAGAACCTCTAGTCATTTTACATATACCGTTCAAAAATGAAACTTGCACACCAACATCATTCAACTTACTTACAAATAACAAATTACGAGCTAGAACTAGAATGTGCATTAAATCATTTATTCCTTTAATTCTTTCATTAAGAAATTAAATTCTAACTCTACCATGACCCATAATTTCAAGGTGAGAATCATCTCCCAGATACACCTTTCCACTGACATACTTTTCATATTTAAAGAACCAACCTCTATGAGAGGTCATGTGAAAAGATGCACTTGAGTCAATCGGCCAAACATCATCTAATGAATGAGTCATCAAGGCTGCAATGAAGGAATCAACATTGCTCTGAGAAGAACCATTATCGAAAGAATTAGATTTCTTTTTCTTCTTCTCCTCCTCTTTGCAATCTTTCTGGATATGTCTATTCTACCCACAATTCCAGTATTTCACCTTGGAATTTTTACCAGGAGACTTTGATCTCCCCTCTAACTTAAATTTTTACTTCTTGTCCTTTTTCTTACTTTTCTCTTTCGATTTGCTTCGAACAACAAGAGCTTCCTTGGCCATCTCAGAAGATTTCCTTCACATTTCTTCTAATAGAAGTGAAGCAACCACATCTTCCATCTTGAAAGTGGTTGTTGTACTCCCAATAGACATTACTAAATGATCCCAAGTGTGAGGCAAAGAACATAAAAAAATCATACATTGATCCTCGGCATCAACTTTCACACCAACATATGTCAACTGAGCAATGATCATGTTAAATGCATTTAAGTGATTTGCTACAGATGCCCCTTCCTCCATTTTTAAAGAGTACAACTTCTTCCTCAAGAATAACTTATTCACCAATGATTTCCCTTGATAAATATCACCCAAATTCTTCCATAGAATTTTAGTTTTCTTCTCCTCATGGACATTCAAGAGAATAGAATTAGCCAAGAAAAGTCTGATCAGAGCTTTGGCTTTTCGATCCTTTGCATCCTAGTCAAATTGAGATGTTACTATTGGTTTATTTTCAGAAATTACTTCCTAGAGATCTTGATCAACAATTAAATCCTCCATTTTGAGTTTCCACAACTAAAAATTTCCACCATTAAATATATCAATTTCCATTCTTCCAGATGTGCTTGCTAGGAAAAAATATATAAATTGATTCTCTCTACAAAACTCCCACTCGCCAAAATCAACACAAAAAACCTGACTCACCCACAAGGATAACACAAATGGCCAAGCTCTGATACCACTGGTAAGGAAAGATAAGTGCAAAAATGCCTTCCAAAATTTCAATTTTATAGGAGAGAGATAGAAAAATTAAAAAAACTGCAAGTTACAGTTCACTTATGATACACATTCATGAATAAAGAATAGAGAATTAAAAATCACACAATTTGAAGAAAAAATTTATCATGGGAAAATCCTTACAAGAGAAAAACCCACACACCAAAGCAATGCTCACTTGTATTATAGCAAAAAAAGTCATTTACATACAAGATTAAAAACTTGCTCTTCTAGGTATTAGTTAACAGTGTCAATTTCAATTCTGGTAGCATAAAATTTCCCTGATCAACCTCTCAATCACTCTTAGATAACCTATCTATTACAAATTCCTACAATGAACTATGGCATTCACATATAGTTTCCAATCATTCCAGGAAGCCTATCATTACATCTCCCTACTGAGTTGAATAGTCATAACTATCATTACATTCTCTTGTTGGAATGTCAAAGAGACTAGGAATAGATTCTCTTTGAATTCCCACACTCACTTCGAAAAGCATAATTGCCAAGATATTCAGTCATTGGAGTGTCAAAGAGACATGAGACCGTGTCTCTTCAAACACTCAATGTCACTTCGATACAAGTTCGTCACTTACTGCTTCATCCCATTGGGATTTCGAGCAAACGATTAACACCTCCCACTAAAATAGAGAGGTATCACCAATGTAGCTGCTTTCAACATTGACCGTGGTCCCCACTGAGTACTCTGTCCATCATGTCATCTACATTTCGAAGGGATTGACTTCAATGTCCTAGTAAATTCTTCAACTCCCACCGATGTAGTGACTTAACTTCCCATCAAGACATCAGGGAGACTCCATTTCATGTCCCATCAATATAACACTTTCCCACTGGTGAAAAAAATAATCTTTGCAATGGGTTATCAAGGAGACTACTTAGATACTCTCTCCAACAAAGCAATGTCTGCCTGACACAACTTTACTGCCAATGCAAACTTGAAACATGAAGTCTGAAAAGCTTGTTAGGTATCGATGAGGCTTGCAACACTATCATGCCGACATTCAACTGTCATAGTGATGAAGGTGAAACTTGAATGCCAATAAGATTGAGTCACCTATTCTCAACAATAGTGTGCATTAAAAGTCATATTTTTAGGAGTGCAGACCTTGTTTCAAGCTTCTTCAGTTTTTTGGGTGCCCCTCTATCCTTTCTCAGTTCACTATTTTGATTTTTAGTTTCATATCTTGAGTTGCATAGTTAGGTTTACATATCATTGCATTCCTTTCTTTCCAAGACCTTGCTTGGTGGTGAACCCCCCCTTTTATTCTTTAATCACACCTCTAGGACACCTTATTGTAAATCTCTTTCCCTCATTTTCATCCCTAGATTGAGATCTCTAAGATTTCCTTGAATGAAACTTGTAGGAAATTGGTGGTTGTATCTCCTAAGACATAGAGTGGCAATTTTCTTCATTTCAATTTCATATGTATTAGTTTTCAATTCAATGTGATAAAAATATTGTTGAACTAGTTAGAGATAGTATTTCATATGTATTAGTTTATTATGCATTAAGGAAATAAAAAGTGCAATTAAACATATTAAAATGACATATTTTATTTTCATTTAATATATATGTCCTAGTTAACTCATAACTCTCTAGGTTAAAAATCAATGAAGGATATGAATTATTGGACCATGGGGAGATCCTGATATTTATGTGGCCCTATCTTCTATTTTAGTAGATTGTTGGTGTTTTTATCTAAATTCAACTAATGTTCTTTCTTGGGGATATTATCTTCAAGAATTTTATTCAATTTCTCATGGATAGATCGGATTTTAGAATAATAAAAAGTTGTGAACATAGATTTCCCTAATGGAAAAAGATAGTAGTGGCATATATAGAGTTAGCTTCTTACTCATGCAAATATTTTATCTAAGTTTTGGGGTAGTTTGGGACATCTTCCTGCTCTTTCCTCTATACTTTTGGCCACTTGAGATATTGGTTTTAATTTTATTCTTTGGAAAATTTGTCTGGAAATAAATTGTCTAATTTTTCAAGGTTATCAAAGTATTATTGGGTATGTTTGGAATTTTTTTTGGACTTGGGTAAAATAAACCTTAATGGCTAAGTTTTCTATTGGCGAAGTTTTAACTTCTTGGGATATTTAAAATTTGGGGAAAATTTATTTAGATCATTTGGTTAGCATTGTTATTCCTTGCTCTAGGATTAAAAAAATCTCATAAGGTAAATTGTCCCCTCCTCCAATGGGTAAAAAAAAATATAATGGTTCTTCTTGTAGCAATCTAGGTGATACATGGATTGATATAATTGGGTGGGATAATGTTGGTATATTTCACTTCTTTTTTTCTTCTACTTTGAGGGTTGACAATATTAATCTCATGGAGACTTGAGGCATACTTATGGGTTTGGAGAAAGCATGTGAACTAAGTGAGAATAAGATAATATGTGAGATCATGAATTCCTTGATTTTAGTCTTACTTCAAAATAATAGGTCTCATGAATGTTCTTGGAGGCTAGAATATGTTGTGGACCAAATTATTTACCTTTCATGAAACTTTGATTCCATCTTCTTTTTCTTATTCCTGTAGAATGGAATGTTGTTACAAAGTATTTGGCTAAATGGGTCTCCAATATTGAAAATGCTTGGATTGTTAAATATTGGGAGTCCTTGTATTTTGCTCAATATTTGTAGCTTATTCAACTCCTACACAATGATTTAGTTTGATTATTTTTGTCCTTTTTCACTAGAATTTTTTGTTTTTATAGTTTTATGGATTCCTTTGTTTCTTGGATGTGGTGGGTATATGGTAAAACTCCTTCGATAATCATCCTTTTGGATCTAATGATAGCTATTGTTTCTTGGAAATATTTCTATAATTTTTTCTAAATACTTAATTAATATAAATATTTATCATTTTTTCAAAAAAAAATCGTAAACGTGAGAATTCATCATCTATCCATATATTCATATGCATCCATCCATCCATACATCATAAATTTTAATTTTTTTATATATTCATACATATGTAAGGAAATATTAGGTAAATATTAAACATCCATGTGCATAGGAATAAAGTTACATCCATAACATTAACCAAAGACAAAGTGTGATCATATCTTAAAAAATGAATCTTAACATGTATGAACATCAATTCTTGAGAATAATGGCTCCCTCATGGGAGACATCAAGAATAAGAAATGAATGTGTAACTATGTATCAATATATAAAATTCTCCATGGAAGGGAGCAAGTAAAAACATTTGTCAACATAACTAGGTAGGAAGAATCATAAAATCAATAAATATCTAGATCATCCATTTGATCCTTACTATTGAGGGCTCTTAGATGTCTACCATTTTCTTCTCCTTGTTATCTTTGAATAGGAAAGATCTCTCTATCTATCTATCCATTAGTTTGGGAACATTCCTAGATCATGATCCTAGTCTAGGAGTTTTTGCAATGGTTAGTTATCCCTAATTCTCATCCTTCTCCTCAAAATGATTTTCTCCACCTTGAGCTATTGATCTTAAGGCCATAATATCCTAACTTACATGGTGGGTGGAAGAAAACACATATATGTGTCATTCTACAACTTGATGCAGAGGGTCAGGGATCTTTGCAAGAAACACCAGATAACAAGAATAACAATGTTTCACTTCTCAATCTCTCAACTAGGCACCAACCTGGAGATAAAGCCTCAACTTTGTACTCAAGACTTAATTGTTTCCCTTATGGTTCCAAACCACTAAAATGATCTCAAAGGACTCAACTTAACCTGACTCAAATGGGTTTCAAGCCCTAACCCTCTGTTTTGAACAAAACTCACTTTTGCTGCTCAACTATATTTCTAGCCCTATTAGGCCTTTGGCAATGGATTCTTGACTTTTTCCTCAAACTTTGCAAATGAACCTCCAATATAATGGTTGTTTCAGGTGTGGATTGTGATGACAAACATCATGCCAACTCCTAGACATCACTTTTTTTAGACAAACTTTCTTCAAGCCCTACTGTTTCCTCAAAATTAGGCCTAATTAGCCCTATTTTTCAAAGCAACCCCTCTTCAAATTTGTCCCCTGACCTTGAAAATCTCAAAAGTCTTCCAAAACATTCCCAAACCAAATATTTTTAGACTTTTAATCTTCCATGTTACTCTTAACATGCCCAATTACAAAACCCTCCCTAATTTGGCTTAAAACTAGGGCTTTTTGATTCTAGGGCTTCCAAACACTTCCAAGACTTAAATTTTAACTTTTCACCATTAATTCATCATGGCTCAACTATTTCAACTCAAAATTATACCCCTTGTTAAGGCAGATTATCCACTGCTATACCCTAGGGTCCATCTTCATGCCTTTTTCATGCTAAATCATTGTGCACACTTCAGTTTTCCATCTTTCCTACACATTTATTTGTTAGTTTCTTTTGGTACATGTTAGATTTGATCCATTTCATAGAGTTCCAATAATACACTCCTTGAAATGGATCATTCATTCATTTTAAAGCCCTCAAAATAGTACAAATATGTCTTTTCCTGTAGACAGTCAGCAAAAAATGTACAAGGATAAATCCCTATTGTCTTTCAGAGCATTCAAGGGTTTGAAAACATGCAAATACCAGTGCTTAATCCATCACATTGAATCAAAATTCAATAGGAAATCAATAGAATGCCAAGAAAACACAAAATGATGAAAAAAACTGTAATTTACTGCTTTTTCTTGAGAACAATCCGTACAAGTCCTTCAAAAACTCATCAACCTCCATACAAGTGATTCTCCTAGGGTTATAGATCAATTCCCCAACTGTCCCAACCAATTAAAGTCAGTTTCCATTACATTAAGGTTAATTAAACCCCTAAACTCACTTTCCCGCCCAAACTGAAATTTGAAAATTTGAAATTACAAACTCTCATTTTATTGATTTATACTGACTAAAAGCTATCTAAACTTCAATGTCTAACCATAATTGACCTAATTAGAACATTAATAACCTACCTACACCTCTTGGACACTATTGGTCCATTTATAAGGTTCCTTGGTCCTATGGTCCTTTCAGGACCCTTAGGACTTTTAACATTCTCATTACATCTATTCATATCAAATGCCATTATAGGCCCCAAGACACCATAATTAATGTTTTGACTTGCTTGGAAGGTCCTCCTGACCCTTTCACTCTCCTGGTTCTTGAAGAGCCCCTTGAAGACCCTGGGTGCTCCTGCACCATTCTCCCCAGGAAAGAAAGAACTCTTGCCCCAAGAAGTGTCCCATGTGTTGCCACCAAAAGACCTTTTGTTCTCATGTGTTTTCATCTTCCAATGAGCAGGTATGTAGTCCCCCAAAGTCACTGTCTTTCTCTTCTGCCAATCTACATTCTTGATAGAACCAAAATATGGATTAGTGTGTCCTCTTTGCTGCTTGAGAATAGTAGGTTCTTGTGCCCTGCTCCTACCCTCATTCCACTGCCTCCTTTGTGAAAGAACTCCAGTATTATCACCCTTAATCATAGGGCATTCAATACCTCCAACCCTGATACTGTCCAAATCCCACAAAGTCTGATTTGAAGGACTGTCCACCACATAACCCTGCTACAACTTGTCTTTTTTCTACCTACTAATGTCTTCCCCTATTTCACCCTGCTTATTCACCTACAAACTCTTCTCAAAACAAATCACAAAAGTATCATTAGACTGCTCCAAAGGTAAAGGAACCAACTAATATTTAACATCTCCTTTGTGAACCAAATATGTGTTAAGAAACCCATCATGCAAAGTTCTTCTAACATACTGCCATGGCCACCCCAAGATAATATGACCACAAGTCATTGGAATGACATCACAAAGTACTCTATCTTGATATGAACCAATTGAGAAATCAACAAAATCTCTCTTACCAATCTCTACATGTTGTCCTTGAGTTACCCAAGTGGCCTTGTAGGGAGTAGGATGATCAAATTTTTCAATCCCTAGCTTGGTTATCATATCAAGTGAAACTAAATTGCTATGGGACCCTGAATCTATAAGCAATCTGTAGATCTTACCATGACTGAGACAATTTGTTTTGAAAATGGTTACCTTTGGTGCTTGATGAAGTCTTTCTCCTTGCTTGATCATAAGAAACTCACCATTAGTCACAGGGTCTGCCATGAATGTTTTTGGTTCCTCCTTCTTGTCTTCTTCTTCTTGTACCAAGTTAGCTCTCCTTTCTTAGCCTTTATCAGCTTGTTCCCATTTATGACACTTGAAGGAAGGATGCCCTGGTTCATTTCAATTGAAACATCTACTTGTGAATGTTCCTCTACCTTGTCCAAATCTGCCTCCTCCTCTTGGAGTGTATCCACCTCTTTGATCAGAAAATGCTTCCTTGCCTTTGTCATTGATGCTCTTATCATTACTACCTTGTCCTTGCTCTCTATTACCTCTGCCCTTGTTTGAACTACCTCCTCTTCCACCATTACTTGATCTTTCTTGCTTCCTCTTCACCTTTTCTTTTGCTTTAATGGCCAATTGAAAACATTCTCCCAATGTCCTTGGCAATTGCAAACCAATCTCATATTGTAGATTGTACCTCAAGCCATTGATGTACCTGGCTATTTTCTCATCCTCTTCTTCATAACCTCCTCTGATACTAAGCTTGTGAAATTGCTTAGTATAGGACATAACATCCAAGTCCTTTTGCTTTAAATTCTGCCTCATCCTTTTCACATGAATGGTATAAT
>VDFB02270651.1:752057899-752262421 GCA_007258455.2 Sequoia sempervirens | reverse complement strand
CCATTCAAGAATGATATACAATTAAACATTGAAAAGGGAACAAGCTTGTGAAAAACTCAAATTGTTGAGGAGTTTGATGCAAGAAGAAACAAAGGATACATAATTGGGTAGAACTCCTCCATTTGAATATTCGTTTTTTAGGTATGTGAAGTCATTACACATTTTCTTTACATTTTCCTTAATTCTATTTTGGATTTCTTTGATTTTATTATTATGCATATTCCATGTTCATAATTTTTTGTTTTTCATTATAACCTTAGCCCATCTTGTCACATTTTAAACTACACAATTCTTTACACTTGCCAATTACATTTTTAAACCACATCTCTTTGAGGCATTTTGTTAAAAAATTGACCTACCTTGTGTATGCATCCACATTTTGTATACACATATATATGAGAGTAGTTATAAGTATGTAATATAATACATCATTTCTCAATCCTTTTCTATGGATGTGCATACCCCTTTTCAAAGCTTTCATTTTGGTATAGGCATGGGGGATGTTGGAAAATGTAGTGGAATTTGGTTTTACACCTAGAAATTACATTTTCTTGAAATTTTCTAAAGCCTTTTCAAAAAGTCCATTTTGTTCATATCTTGCAATCATTCTAGTCCATGAGGACATATATCATTGATAAATTATGTCAAGCAGTTCTACAAAGCAGTTGATTTCCTTGTTTATGATACCAAAATTTCCATACATGTCTACACAAGCATTTTATCAAAAAAAATAGACAAGGAAATCAATTGTTTGAAAAAATTCCTCAAAGAAATGTGGTCTCATGGTGATGTGCATTTTTTCAAATAGTTTATTTCCTTGTCTATGTTACCAAAATTTACATGCATGTCTACCAAAGAATTTTATCAAATAGTATAGACAAGGAAATCAACTGTTTGAAAAAATGCCTCAAAGAAATGTGGTCTCATGGTGATGCACATCACCATGAGACCACATTTCTTTGAGGCATTTTTTCAAACAATGGATTTCCTTATCTATGCTACCAAATTTTCCATACATGTCTAGCAAAAAATTTTTGTCAAACAATCCCCCTTTCTTTCAATGATTTGATTGATGCTTGGATACCTTGTTCAATAGAGGGAGTGGCCCTCATTCTCTACAAAATTAGAATATACTCCTCCCACATTAATAGATTTTCATCTATTTTGGTTTTCATCTCTTTTTCTAAACTTACCTCATCACTAATTTTTTGATATATTTTTAATATTTCCTTGATTACCCTACCTACAAGGGATTGTAACCCTTCTCTCCACTCTTTCATAGCTAGGGTAATTCCTTTTGGGTTTGGCTTTCAACTCTCTTTATTCAAGGCTACTAGCAACATGGGGAAAAGTGCAACTAAGTCAATAGGGCCAACTAGGTGATGTAAGTATGAAGTTAATTTCCCTACTTGATTTTTAAGTTCTTCCTTTGTGTTCTCATCCTTTTTCATTCTCTCAAGTATAGTTTCTTTTGTTCTTGAAGATTATTTTGTTTGTTTCTTTTTTCTTGATCCTTAGGGTGTAGATCCAACATTAGGAATGGTGCTTCTAACCATCTTATTGATCCAACCACCATGTTTATAGCTCTATTGTCAATATAATAATCCTTTGGGTTTGACCAATCCACTTCCTCTATAGGGTGGTCCAATATCCTTTCTATGTTGTACATGGGATGCAACACTTTCCTATAAACTTATCATTCTTTAGACATCGTGCTGTGAGACCCCCTTTTTATGAGGCATTATTTCAAACAAACCACTACCTTGTAAATGCTACCATATTGGAAAGCTAGTGAAGTACTCACTAGCTTGTCAATGCGATAGCATTGAAAAGGTAGTGAGTTGTTTGAAAAAATGCATCATAGAAATGGGGGCTCATGGTGATATACGTAGTGGGATGTTTTTCAAAATATCCCACTATGTACATAAATGTGAGCCACCATTTCTATGAGGCATTTTTTCAAATAGCCCACTACCTTGTTCAAAACATCCCACTACGTACATCACTGTGAGCCCCTATTTCTATGAGGCATTTTTTCAAACAACCCACTATGTTATCAATGCTACCACATTAACAAGCTAGTGAGCTCACTAGCTTGTCTATGGTACCACATTTTGCATACATGTCTACCAAAACATTTTTTGTCAAACAATTCACATTCCTTTTCCATGCTTCCATTTTGTGCCTATCTTGCAATCATGGAAATGCCGTGATACCACATTTATTTAAGGTATTCCATCCAAAAATTCATGTGAGCTTTGACAAGCTAGTGAGCTCACTAGTTTGTCAATTCAGTGAAATTGGCAAGGTAATGGGCTATTTGAGAAAATTCCTCAAGAAATGGGGTCTCATGGTGATGTACATCATCGTGAGACCCTATTTCTTGGACCCATTTTTTCAAACAACCCACTAGGTTGTCAATTACACCAAATTGACAAGCTAGTGGCCCCACTAGCTTGCTAATGCCATGAAATTGGCAAGGTAGTGGGTTGTTTGAGAAAATGCCTCAAACAAATTGGGTCTCACGATGATGCTAGTGCCAATGCAGTGAAATTGGCAAGGTAGTGGGCTGTTTGAGAAAATTCCTCAAACAAATGGGGTCTCATGATGATGTACATCATTGTGAGACCCAATTTCTTGGACCCATTTTCTCAAACAACCCACTACCTTGCCAATTTCACTGAATTGGCAAGCTAGTGGGTTCACTAGCTTGCCAATGTGGTGAAATTGACAAGGTAGTGGGTTGTTTGAAAAATTGGGTCATCATCGTGAGACCCCATTTCTTTGAGGCATTTTTATCAAACAACTAAGACTCAAATTAGTTAGGTTTATTGTTGTTGATTATAGAATATTGTAATCAATATTATGTATCGAATTGCTTATAGTGTTGACGAAGCTATGAGCCTTTCACATGTACATTTTACTTATGTCAATGCTCTACTTCTTATTTTATTTAACTTGAAGTCTTTATTCTGATATTTACTTATTCTTACATTCTATCATGTTAAAGAAGTGGAGAGATGCAAACATTATAGATAGGAAATATTGTATGAATTTTTGTCATGCTTTGTTAGCTTAAAAAATGTGATTTCTTATGTATTCATTCTTATTTGTTTGTGTCTAATCATATCATGATCTCATTGGTTATTCATGCCTCATTTTGTATCATTTCATGTTGCTATATCATCATTTCATGTTGTTATATAAAATAAAAGGTGCAATAGGTACATTAGATTATATTGATTGAGGTGTAGGGGTTCATATTTCATTCAATTATGATAGTTGAGGTTATGGTCTGGTAAGTATTTTTTGAGTGTTTTCATTCATAGTACATTGGTGATAGTATTAAGTGTGTCATTGTATTATTTTATGAGCTTATTAATGTTTCTTGTGGTCATATTGAGTTTAGTTTCAAATCCTTTCAATCCTTGTTAATGAATTATGTATGTGAAATTCTTGTTTGAAAACTTCTTTTTTATTCTATCATTATTTGTACCAATTGAATATGATCTTTCATTATTTTAACTTTACATTATGTGCTCTTGCATTTTTATCAATTATGCCATAGTCTATTCTTAGTGTGAACACCCAATCAAGTCCCCAATCAATTTTTTTCATTATTATGTGTGTGTAGGTGATGTGTTGTGAACACCCAATATATAATTTGTGTATGCTTGATCTTGTGAGACAAGGTACCCACCCTTGGATTATATGCATAACTACAAGTATGGTAGATTCCTAAATTTATTGTTTCCTATTGATATATCCTATTGAGATTCAACCTTGGGCTTAGTGACATATAGATATGTTGAGTTAAGTAGATATAAGGAAAGCTTGTGAAGCTATGGTGCCATGTTCATTGACTAGGAGAAATCTTACTAACCATACATTTCTACTTAAGATTACCTCTGACTTCTCCTTACTAAATGGACCCTTGAGTGATCCATAGTGCTAACCTATATTCTATTGTTCATCCTAATAAGTATTATTAGTACCTTTGACTTCAATTACTTTTTATGAATTATGCATTATCATAGTCATAAAAGGGGCAACAATCTCATGACAACCATGAGATTTTAAGAACAAGAGTTATAAGGGAATACTTGAAGGTGTTTGAAGATAGTCATTAATGGAAGATTGCACAAAAGGTTGTAGACCTTAGTTAAATGGAGTGCAATTACAAGAGGAAAGATAGTCCATAAGGATTCAAGAGAGTAGTCCTTAGGTCTTAAAGACAATAAATTGCATATAAATATTAGAGGATAGTCATACAAATTCAATAGTCAATAGAAGGAAGCGAGGGCACTTAATAGTACAATAATATAATGTATAATATACTCACAAAGGGGTAGTCCTTTATCAAGTGAATAGGGACAGTAATAAATTTGAAAACCTCAAGAGTCATGTCTTTGAGGCATTTTCTCAACCACACAAATGCATGCAAGGACAATGTTGTTTATGAGGAGTTGTAAAAGATTTACAAATGGTGAAAAATAACAAGAAAAGGAAATTTTTGTAATGGATAGAAAGTCTTTGTGTTGGTTAGCATTGTTAAGCATTCATTTTAGTTCTTTTTTCATTGTTATGCTTGTGCAAAGTGGTATGTGATATGTAAAGAGAATTTCATTTCCTAAAGCACCAAAATAATGCAAATATTAGTGGTTGTATAAGTATTACCATTGTACAAATTCAAGAGGTTTTATTTCTTATAATTTGGAGGCAATACATACAATACTTATATTAGAACTTGAATCCAAGGATATTCAAGTTCAAAGGCATGCGAGTGGTTGTTGTTGGCTTCAAAGAAGATGTTGTTCTTTGATATTCAAGTTCAAAGGAATTTTTTCAAGGTTGATGTAGGTTTTCATGTGATATAAAATGTCATTAGGCACTTTATAGGTAATGATTTTGTATCCCTTCACATCAAATCACTCCAAGCTATGTTCAATTGGATTAGTCCCTTAAGAGTCTAAAGTGCAAAAGGGCTACAATTTTTGATGGGCTAGTACTCAGAAATTGTAATGCTTAGAAAATTTTTGTCTAAGACTATAGGATGGTGTTGGGGTCCTCTACAATAACCTCTCTTAGTTTTTTCTATCTCAGAGGCATTTTCTCGTGGTGATGACTTTTTAGCTGAGAAAAAAATTGTCAAATGCAAGTAGTGTAAAGTTGCAAAGTGGTGCAACTTTCATTTTGCAACTAATGTGACTAAACCAACTATTCCAACATGTCTAGATGGGTACGTTTACACTAGTTATGGTCCTTTGTCACACCCAAACACGCCAAATCACTTCAACCTACGTTGTACTGGCTCGATCCCTTGAGAGTCCAAAGTGCAAAATGGTTTCAATCTTTGATGAGCTATTACTCAAAAATCATGATGCTTACAAAATTCTCACTTAAGGCTATGGGATCTCATTGGGCCCCTCTACAATAACCTCTCTTAGTTTTTTCTATCTCGAAGGAGTTTTACTATGGCGATAACTTTTCATTTGAGGAAAAAGTTGTCAAATGCAAGTAGTGTAAAGTTGCAAAGTGGTGCAACTTTTTTTTTGCAGCTCGTGTGACCAAACCGACTTTTTTAACACATCTAGATATGTATTTTTATGCTAGGAATGGTCCTCTTTTGCACCCAAACATGTTGAGTCACTCTGAGCTACGTTGTATTGGCTTGATCTCCTAAGAGTCCAAAGTGCAAAATGGTTGCAATCTTTAATGAGTTATTACTCAAAAAACATGATGCTTACAAACTTCTCATTTGAGGCTACAAGATTGCATTGGGCCCCTCTACAATAACCTCTCTCAATTTTTTCTATCTCAGAGGTATTTTCCTGTGGTGACAACTTTTCAATTGAGGAAAAAGTTGTCAAATGCAAGTAGTGTTGTAGACACCTAAAATTGTTCTGACTAACAAACAACACTATTTAAATAACTCAAACTCTTTTGATTAGATAATACATTATTATTAAATTATTATCATTTATCGTATTCCTCTATTAATTAAGTGATTTAACATTATTTAATTAATTCAACCTCGATCATCAAAACCTCCAAAAATCCTAGTTTCCTCTATTAATTGAATAATAATACACTTTAATTAATTCACTTTTTCATCATTTTTGACCAATTAAATAAATTTCATTTATTTAATATAGTCCTAATCTAACTTTATTCATCCCGATTAATTAAATAACATCAATTATTTAATTATGTCGCTAATTTACCTTATTCCCCTAAATCAATTGAATTATTAAAACATAATAATTTAATTAAATCACTTCCCCCATAACTTGAATAATTAATTTAATTATTCAAAACATCATTTAAAAATCAAATAAAATAAATACAACTTTGTTTGCAAAGATCAAACTTTATTTGCACGTTCAACTCAAAAGATTAATTAATTAAATCAATTAATTAATTATCCTCACCCACTTTCATGATTGAGAAAATTATGATCCCTCGATTGCTCACTTTGGTTGGCTGACTGATCCATCTATTCTTGATAGATCAATCTTTCTTCAATTCCACAAATTATTCAATCTATTTCCTTAAATCCCACTGAACACTCAAATTGATTTCTTCAATCACACTAATTTCATAATCAAAATGCATTAATCATTCCCATCTAAATCCTCTTAATGGTTCTTAATTGTTGATCAAGATATTCTACTATGCAATCTCAAGTGTTCATTTTGAAACACAAATTCTATATAACCTCATTTCTTCTAAAAAATGATAGAAGAATCAACATCATTTGCATGACAAAGTAATGCCAAAATCTATAACCAACCTTTGAATATTTACACATATCTTTGATCAATGACATTGCACGTTCTTGAAGCTTTTGCTACACACAATGGATGCTTTGCATTGATACAAACTACCCATCATCTTTGGGAATGCACTTTGACACGATGTTAAAACTACATTGTTTTGAGTTCATTGTTATTGTTTTCTTTCAATTACATTCTTGAATTCATTAGTTTTGTAGCTTCATTTCGTGAGTAATGGGCATGAATCTTGATTTTTGTTTTGAACTAGATTAGTTTCAATTCATTTCAATTATCTTATTTGCATCTTCCCAATTTTCCCCTTACACATTCTGGCACACCCGGTGGGACCACGATCCTTAGCACTAATCATTTTATAGGCAAAATTTGAAGCTGGAGGTTCCGGAAATGCACTGGAAAAAATTTCACGCATGTAGGCTACATGAATTTTTTCTCATCAATTTCACATTTCTACAACAGTTGACTATTTTTTGGCTACTTCTGATATTTTTTGCACTTTTTCCAAAATGACAGGGGTGCACTTGATTTTATCAGCCCCTTCTACTTAAAAACAAAGGCCACTTTTGAGTTTTTTATTCACACTTGCTTTCTTGACAAGACTATGTTGATGGCAATTTTGGCACCACAACAATGCAAGCAGAATATTGCTACCCTGCTTCTCCTGAAAGAGAAAGGAAATGCATGGATGCCTTAGCTCGCAAGGTCTTGGTAGTTGGGTCTCAACTGTGCTGATGTTGCTTAGTGGCCAATGCAACAGTAATATTCAAGGGGCCTACTGGTGTTGAGCTTTTGGACTGTTCTAGGGTTAAACATGAATTTAAACCTACTCTAATCATGGTTTTTAAAGAAACAAAAAAAGATGGATCAGGGCTTTGGAACAGAAAATAATGATACTTCATCCAAATTAACCAGACCTGACACCTTCCAAGGAATTCCTAACTAAAACTGTAGAACAAACTTAACTTGTGACTAACACACAGTTTCATTCATTCACAGTGTTGATTTCAACAGCAGATTGCAAGTTACCATTTAAACAAAACATAAAATTAAACTCATTCCTTGAAAGCTTCTCAAATCAAATGATCAACTCAAGACAAATACCATTCTAAAACACAACATGAAGTATATTAAGATCTAGTTGCTTCTATTGTTGGTGAAATAGATAAGCAACATTTACGAAGCTGGCACAATCACCAGTGTATAGAGAATCTGTAACTCCAAATTGTTTTCATTTACACTAAGGAAACTGAAAGGTACATTAGTCTATGCTAAATCTGAATCTAAATCCTAACCAAGAAGACCGAAGAAACTCCTATTACAAAGAATCAGGAGGAAAATTCTATCCTCTCTATTCCTATTCTACTGACTACTAAGTAGAAGTTCTCAAACCCTTTTTTACAAAGAGGCAAGAATTCCATATATACATTCCCTCCCAAGAAGAATGTCGGCCCCTGTTTCTAGGGTTTACAAAATATCAGTGGTGTCAAAGGGTCGGCATCCAGATCTCTCTGAGGAAAGTCAGTTCTGCAATAAATCTGAATCCTTGCTGTCTTATGTCAGTGAAGATTGTCTCTTGGAAAGATCCATAGATCTTTTGCATCTACCGCACTTATTTCTGGCCTCCGTGTCCATTTTCGAACTCAAGTGGTGCTGCTTTGAGTGCCCTAAAATATCACCATTAATGTTGAGCTACCCCTGTTAGGAAACACCAGCTGGCGTTATGACTTATGGCTTTATCTTCTTCCTTCGACGCTCTTCCCGCTCTAGGTCTGTTCTTCTGCAAGTTGTTGATGTAGCCTAGGATAGTTGGTGAGATGTTTTGGCGAGCCACAGAGGTAATAACGATCTTGCAACCATCGACAAGACTGTGTCCTTTTGGCGAGATCACAGAGTGAAGTATTTCTCTTGATGAACTCTACTTTCTTTCGGTAGGGCCCCCTCTTTGTTGTCGGCATGACTTCCCGTGGTCAGGGAGATCTCACGGTGAAGTTACTCTGTTCTGGAGAAAGCCAATTCCCCTTCAGGGAGACTCTGCTTAGTTGGCAAGACCCCCCACCAAACTTCAAAACTCTCGCTAAGATCCTTGAGACATACGATTACGCACAGAACATGATCCTGCAAAACAAAGTCTTCGTTAGTCCTCTAAATCACAAAAATGTCCCACTCAAACTTACCCATAAGACTTCTCATTTTACTATACTTCATAAGGAGAGAATTACTTCCGGTGGAGGTGGAACCAAATCTGAATGGGAACAATACTTACCTTCAAAACTGGCAGGGGTGGATCCAAAATAGAAACCGGAATCGAGACCGGGGTCGGGGTGGGGATGAGCTAGGGAAATAATCAACATTTCCAAGTTCATACCCCAAACGGATTCTGCTTTCGTGAAGAAACCCAAAACAAAAAGGACAGAAACAAAACACCGGTGGAGCCAGAGCGAAACCAGGGTCGGAACCAAATCTGAACCAGAAACTTCTCCAAGTTTCGGGTTCCAATTTCATTCTGAACCCGCCTCCGACATCACCCAAAAAGAGGAAAAAAGGAATAGAAAGAAAGAGAAAAGGGGAAGGAAAACCCCACGACCAAAATAGATGAAACCAAAAGCAAAAGAACCAAAGATGCGGAACCGGGATCATAACCAAATTTGAACCAGGAACTTTGAGAAAGTTTCAGGGTTCGGCCCCAGTTCTGGTTCTAGGTCTGCTAAAACAAAAAAAAAAAAGAAAATGCCCAAGGCTGAAAAGAAAGTTAAGGCAAAGGAAATTTACCGACAAAGACCAACAAAGAGGGAAGAAAAGGCAAGATCAGACCCGAGACGGGACTCAAACGGGGAACTTTAAAAAAGTTCAACATTTTGAGTCAGTCCCAGACCCGACTCCGACAAAGAACAAAGGAAGAAGATAAAGAACAGTCGGAACTAGAACTGGGGATGAAACAAAACCAAAACAAAGAAGGAATTTCCAAGTCTGGTATTGGTCCCAGTTCCACCTCTGACAAAACTTTGAAAGGAAAAATCCTAAGGCAGAAAACCAAAGGCTAACAAGAAAAAAGACAAAAAGGGGGACCCATTTTGATCCAGATCAAAGTGGGGTGGTTATGCAAAGAATAACAAATGGCGACTCGGCTGGGAAAATGGTTTAACCATTTTCATGGATCTGAAGGATTTAGCTACCCAGAACTCCTGGTTCATGAATATAACAACTCCAATTGGGTCAGTTATAACAACCAATGTAGAGCTAGAATCTCAAATGTAAGTCAATCAAAAGGCTACCCTTGAATCAATGTGTGTGTTTAATTGTGCATCACCTTTCATAAAGTTTCTTCATCTTTTGAATAACAATGTGCAAGATTTGAACTACATGAGTTGACCCCCTTAGCTGTTGTGCAACAATATCCTGGGCATTGCTCCACTGCCAGTTAGGCATGCATAGCCCCAGTGAAGATACCTCTAGTTTCCTCACAACATTGCTCTACTGCCAGCCAAACATCCATAGCCCCGGTAGAGATACTGAAATCACCCATTCATATTGAATCCTCTTTTTCCTTTTGATAATTCTTTTCTCTTTTCTCTTTTTTTTTTAGAGTTTCAGATATTTCACTTAGTTCTTTTTCAACATGTCATATGTTTAACATTTGATCTAGGTTGAAAACTACCATGGACCTCATAACAACACTTAGGAATCAGATTTTTCACTCAATTCTTGCAACACCATAATCCTAAGACAGATATACCATTATAAGAGGGGATGATTTTAATGATTTGTGACAGATTCAGGGGAGCTGATAAAGGATTTCTTACTTGGCACCTTGCTTTCAAAAATTTCCACAACTTTTATTGAAAACAAACATGAAACAATGAATTGAGAACAAAATCATCCAATTAGAAGACCTGAAAATATCTAAAACACTTCTCTCCTAACAACCAAAGTAAGCTTTGGATAATGACCCATCATTTTGAGATGGAAAGAAACAGATCAACCCCAAAGAACAAGCAAAAAAAAATAAAGAACAAAGAACAAAGGAAAGGAAAGGAAAGGAAAGGAAGAACAAACAAACAACAAATTATTTACAAATAGAAAAACAAACTATCTACAAACAAAAACAAAAAGATAGGAAAAGGAAAACAACAAAACAAAAGAAAACTAACTAAACCAAAAACTAACACTAACCTATCCTAATCCTAATCTAACTCCAAAGCTGAGCTTTATAAACACAAAACTATAAAAATTTATACATTGACTTGACTGATTTTTTATTATGTGCAACAATCTTAACTTACTAGGCACAGTTCTAAACCTAGAAAATTTATCTAATTTATACTCAGAGATATGAAGTTTATAGGCAATAGGTTCATTCTGAGGGCATAAAGCTTGAAATATTATCAACTGTGGGTTCTCAGTTTTGTCAAGATTTACCCACAAACATGTTTTACTATCCCCAACTTCATAATCAAACTATAAATTATTAAAACATAGGGGATAATGAAAAGACACCACCTGATTCAAAAGATTTCCAGTTACCAATGCAAGCTTGTGTCGTATGATCTCCTCTTCACGAGGTCCTAGCTCATGGAATACCACTAGATCAAGGTTCATCTTGCAATCAAGATATTCAATCACCAGCATCTTTGTATTCATCTCAGGCACAGAGTCAAAAAATTTCTAAATTTCTTGAGATGAATCCTTCCTTTCAACATTCCCCTGAAACATGTCACCCCCAAAGGTTTGGGAATTTTCCTCCGGCTTATCACCATTGGTACTAGGGATACTATCACATGGTGAACCAATATTTCCTTTGAACTCACTTGAATGCACAGAGTAAGAGCTAGGAAAACATTTTCTCAATTCAAATTCTTGCACATCATCAACAAGAACATGCCACTTAGCATCAAATTGATCAGTGTTAAGAACAAATTGATTAGTGGATACTAAGCAAGGACCTTCTTCCAACAACACATTTGAGCAATCAGAATCAAAATCAAGAAAATACTCCCTTGTCTCATTCTCTTCATTATGTTGAAGAGATTCAACTACTGAGATAACCTCTTGGTTGCTTTCTTGGCATTCCCCTGCTTTATCCAAATGTACTACGTCATGAACTTTCTCAGGGAACACTTGACTAATATGTATGTCTTCTTGAATTTCTTCCCTTAAGATTTCATTTGGGCATTTAGTCCTTGTTTCTAACCACCAAATTCATTGATAATCTCCTCTTGAAGTGTGTTGTCTGTTTCAATCCGTCCACTACTCAGATCAGCAAAGTCATCCTATTGCATTAACCCATCAAACTTTGCTTCTTCCTCATTCCCTGTCATGGAAGAATCTATGGATGCATCGATGAATCCACTCTCCTTATCTATCAAGTCCACACTAGATAGAGGAGTTTCATCAGTTGTTGAATCCATCTCACTGCAAAGATCTAGGTTATCAAAAGATTGGGAAGAATTAAATCTCCTCACACAGTCACTCTCATCATTTTGGATAGATTGATCACCATTTTCATGTGTGCTAACTGTTTCATCTTCCAACTTGATGGGATACATACTCCAAGGATCCTCCATAAGTATTCCTTCAATAGAGATCAACTGCTTGAAATACAATTCCATCCTTCCTAGGAAGACATGGCAATCCATCTGAGAGTGTTGTTTTGTTCGATGTATCCTACATCCACTTGGCCCAACAAGTTCTGATAGTTGCAGATCTCCCAACTCTTCTAACTTCTCCCTTATTCAATTTTGCATACGAGGGATATCGATCCAGCATGAACCATGTCCCTCTGTCCATCCTTCATCACTTTGATTCTCATCTTGATCAGAAGAGTTTACCTCATCCCCTTCAAAGCCATCTTTAGTACTAGCGTTCTCAACAAAGCTAGATTCTATCTTAAGATTTCCATTATGCTCTAAATTTACATCCATTTCATACTTTTCACCAAATAGGTCATCAAAGTTGTATTTTTGTGAATCAAATGTTTCATCTAGAACTTCATTGTGATGTAATGGACTATGCTTTTGAAGATGACTAAAAAGAGATGACATGGTCACAACTTCATTAACCAGTGGAGTACTCAACTCTGTGATTGGATTTGGCAGGGATGAATTCTCTTAGTGGTCCTGTGTGCAATTGACCTAATGTGGGGTGTTGGAAAATGTGGTGCTTGGACCATTAAGAAGGTGGTAGCTGCTCGGTCAGAATGATTACACCTGGGCAGGGACGGTGGGTGGAGTGGGATAAGGCTGTAAATGATGACAGTTTGTAAGCACAAGAGGATTATAACCCTGTGTTTGGTTATCTGAATTTCTAGAGTCACCTCCAAATTGTGCTAATAAGAGAGCCATTTTAAATGCATCAGACAAAGATGTAGCCTTACCACAACCTTTGACTTTGGTTGCAAATGAAAAGTTTAAACCCCAATAGTAATGTTCCATCAGTATAAGATTATCAACAACCAAATGCAAAGATTGAACCCTTTGATACATGAACATAAATCTGTGATTAAATTGATGAATTTTCTCTAATGGTATCCTTTTTGTAGTTGCAAATTCATGTAATGGGTGTAGAGTATGAGGATTGAACTGATCTAAAAATAAGATTTCTAGTTCCATCCATGAATAAATACATTTTAGTGGCAGATTATCATACCATTGCCTAGTTGTACCTTGAAGTGTTATGATGAACAATTGACAGATGAAATCCTCATGCTGAACCTAGAGAAGAGTAAGTACATGTCTGCAAGTTCCAACATGTTCAGAAGCACTTTTCCTACCGCTAGGGAAAAATAAAGGAAGCTTATCATACAGGTGACCAGGGATTTCATGGACAAATCCTGGTATAGACAAAGGGCTATCCATCAGAGGTGGGTTTTCCAAGATCTAACCCAATCCAACTCACAACGATCCAAAATTGCTCAAGTGGCCCTCCTTCTAGCGCCAGTTCCTATTGATGGCAATTTTGGCACCACAACAATGCAAGCAGAATATTGCTACCCTGCGTCTCCTAAAAGAGAAAGGCAACACATGGATGCCTTAGCTCCCAAGGTCTTGGTAGTTGGGTCTCAATTGTACTGATGTTTCTTAGTGGCCAATGCAACAGTAATATTCAAGGGGCCTACTGGTGTTGAGCTTTTGGACTGTTCTAGGATTAAACATGAATTTAAACCTACTCTAATCATGGTTTTTAAAGAAATAGAAAAAGATGGATCAGGGCTTTGGAATAGAAAAGAATCATACTTCATCCAAATTAACTAGACCTAACACCTTCTAAGGAATTCCTAACTAAAATTGTAGAACAAACTTAACTTGTGACTAACACAATTTCATTCATTCACAGTGCTGATTTCAATAGCAGATTGCAAGTTACCATTTAAACAAAACATAAAATTAAACTCATTCCTTGAAAGCTTCTCAAATCAAATGATCAACTCAAGACAAACACCATTCTGAAACACAACATGAAGTAGATTAAGATCTGGTTGCTTCTACTATTGGTGAAACAGACAAGAAACATTTACAAAGCTGGCATAATCACTAGTGTACAGAGAATCTGTAACTCCAAATTGTTTTCATTTACACTAAGGAAACTGAAAGGTACATTAGTCTATGCTAAATCTAAATCTAAATCCTAACCAAGAAGACCGAAGAAAATCCTATTACAAAGAATCAGGAGGAAACTTCTATCATCTCTATTCCTATTCTACTGCTACTAACTAGAAGTTCTCGAACCCTTTTTTACAAAGAGGTAAGAATGCCATATATACATCCCCTCCTAAGAAGAATGTTGGCCCCT
This sequence comes from Sequoia sempervirens, assembly GCA_007258455.2. Taxonomy (NCBI): domain Eukaryota; kingdom Viridiplantae; phylum Streptophyta; class Pinopsida; order Cupressales; family Cupressaceae; genus Sequoia; species Sequoia sempervirens. The sequence continues at coordinate 752,247,842 of VDFB02270651.1, read as the reverse complement.
ATTTCTAGGGTTTACAAAATATTAGTGGTGTCAGAGGTTCTACATCCAGATCTCTCTAAGGAAAGTTGGTTATGCAATAAATCCAAATCCTTGCTATCTTATGTCGGTGAAGATTGTCTCCTGGAAAGATCCATAGATCTTTTGCATCTATCGCACTTATTTCTAGCCTCTGTGTCCATTTTTAAACTCTAGCAGTGCTGCTTTGAGTGCCCTAATATATCACCATTAATGCTGAGCTGCCCCCGTTAGGAAACACTAGCTGGCATTATGACTCATGGCTCTATCTTCTTCCTTCGGCGCTCTTCCCGCTCTAGGTCCATTCTTCTACAAGTTGTCGATGTAGCCTGGGACAGTCGGTGAGATGTTTTAGCAAGCCACAGAGGTAATACTGATCTTGCAACCATCGACAAGACTGTGTCCTTTCGGCAAGACCACAGAGCGAAGTCTTTCTCTCGGAAAACTCTACTTTCTTTTGGTGGGGCCCTATTTTTGTTGTCGGCATGACTTCCTGTGGTCGGGGAGATCTCACGGCGAAGTTACTCTATTCTAGTGAAAGCCCATTCCCCTTCGGGGAGACTCTACTTAGTCGGTGAGACCCCCCACCGAGCTTCAAAACTCTTGCCAAGATCCTTGAGACATACAATTATGCACAGAACATGATCCTACAAAACAAGGTCTTCATTAGTCCTCTAAATCACAAAAATATCCCTCTCAAACTTACCCATAAGACTTCTCATTTTACTATACTTCATAAGGAGAGAATTACTTCCAGCGGAGGCAGAACCAAATCCGAACAGGAGCAATACTTACTTTCAAAATAGGCGAGGGCGGATCGAAAATGGAAACCGAAATCGAGACCGAGGTCAGGGTGGGGATGAGCCAAGGAAATAATCAACATTTCCAAGTTCATACCTCGAACCAATTCCGCTTCCGTGAAGAAACCCAAAATGCAAAGGATGACAACAAAACACCGGCAGAGCTAGAGCAAAATGATGAACTAGGCAGAATCAGGGTCGAAACCAAATCCGAACTAGAAACTTCTCCAAGTTTCGGGTTCAGATTTCATTCTGAACCTGCCTCCGATGTCACCTGAAAAGAGGAAAAAAGGAACAGAAAGAAAGAGAAAAGGGGAAGGAAAACCCCACGACCAAAATAGAGGAAACCAAAAGCAAAAGAACCTAAGATGCGGAACCGGGATCATAACCAAATTTGAACTAGGAACTTTGAGAAAGTTTCAGGGTTTAGCCCATGTTCCAGTTCCGGGTCCGCTAAAACCAAAAAAAGAAAATTCCCAAGGCCAAAAACCAATGAAGAGGGAAGTTAAGGAAAAGGACATTTACCGACAAAGACCAATGAAGAGGGAAGAAAAGGCGGGATTGGACCCAAGACGGGACTTGAATGGGAAACTTTGAGAAAGTTCAACATTCTAAGTCGGTCCCAGACCCGACTCTGACAAAGAACAAAGGAAGAAGAAAAAGAACAGTTGGAACCGGAACTAGGGATGAAACAAAACCAAAACAAAGAAGGAATTTCCAAGTCCGGTATTGGTCCCGGTTCTGCCTCCGACAAAACTTTGAAAGGAAAAAAATTAAGGAAAAAAACCAAAGTCCAACAAGAAAAAAGACAAAAAAGGGAACCCATTTTGATCCAGATCAAAGTGGGGTGGTTATGCAAGGCATAACAGACCGCTTCTGCTAAAAGTTCACTTTTTCTCTGTCAAATTTTTATTTGAAATCTGCAAGTCGCATTTTCAATTTCTAACACTAACGATCATTTGGTTTGGATGTTTGATAGGTGCTAAGATTGTTTATGCAGGATTTGCAGAAGAATGGCAAATGGTCAAAGCTTTTAAGTTTTCAAAGCTTTCATAGTTAGAAAACTTTGATGTGGTGCAATAAAAAGAACCCCACAAATGAGCATTTCAACTTGGTGCTCTAAAAAAAACTTTTTCTAAGCTTTCATAGTTAGAAAATTTCAAGTTGGTGCTCTAAAACAAACTTTTCAAAGCTTTCTAGCTTAGCAAAAATTAAATTGGTACTCTAAAACAAACTTTTCAAAGCTTTCTACCTTAGCAAAAATTTAGTTGGTGCTCTAAAATGAACTTTTCAAAGCTTTGTATCTTAGCAAATGCTTTTAGTTGGTGTAATAAAAAGAACCCCACAAATGAACATTTCACTTTGGTGCTCTAAAACAAACTTTTTCAAAGCTTTCATAGTTAGAAAATTTTAAATTGGTGCTCTAAAACAAACTTTTCAAAGCTTTCTAGCTTAGCAAAAAATTCAATTGGTGCTCTAAAATGAACTTTTTCAAAGCTTTCTAGCTTAGAAGATGCTTTCAAGTAGTGCAATAAAAAGAAAACCCTAAACAAACATTTCAATTGGTTCTCTAAAACAAACTTTTCAAAGCTTTCTAGCTTAGCAAAAATTCAATTGGTGCTCTAAAAAATGTTTGCTTTCGACCAAACAATTTCATTTTGTTGATGAACACACAATTTTCTTTTGTTGAACATTAATACAAGGCTTTAGAAAACACCTTGGTTGGTGCTTAAAATGAAAAAATCAAATTTTTGTCTTGCACATTGCTATCTCTTTGTCTGAAATCCAGAATATTTCACTTTTGGTGCACATAAAAGAGAACAAATTGCTATCTTGTACACACTTTCATTTCATTTTATTTTTTTATTTTTTTATTTTCTTTTTTGAGCTTTAAGATGAACATTTCAATGAAGTGTATTTTTTTTGTTGCTAAACTAGGTGTCTATCCTCTCCCCTCACACTTTTTGGTGATCTTGGGTGATGAAAAGCATCTCGAGTTTTGCACTTTGTTTACATTTCAAAGCATACCTTTAGAGGGCCTGCCTCCCAACTTGTGAGAGGTAATGACCCAAGTGGTAATTTTATTTTGGTCTGCTATACAAATAATTGTGGGTGTGAGGAAAGTTCATCACCCACCTAGTGCAGATGTTCTATATCAATGAAATTTTCCCCTAGTATTCATGAGATACGTAAAAACTTGCAAGGGCTAGGAGACCTCTTAATTGAGTGAATCATTGCATGTATAGACACCAACTTATCCCAAAACATGACTAAGAAACAATGTTGTAGAAGCTACACTTTTAGCCAAAAAAAATCTCTAAAATGGTGCATTGGAACTTTGATTCCGAGAAGTTACTTATCAAGTTTGACTTATGGTTGAACATAAAACAATCTCCATTCATTGCATGTAAAATCATCCCTTTGGGGCAAGAGGTAAGCCCATCTAGGAGGAAGTGTGTATCCCTAGGGTGTATATTGTCTTTATGAAATTTCCAAAGATCTTTTGGTTACTTTGAAACATAAAACTTAGTGCTTGAATTAAAATGAACACATCAAAAAAAGCATTTAACATGGTTCTCAAACTTCAAAACCTTTTGACTTAGTGCGAATCCTTTGAAAGGATCACTATATTTGCACTCCTTAAGGATATCTTAAAATAATATCTTTAAAGGTTTCTGAATATTTAGGCTCACATTTCAAGTCACATTAAGAATGAAGTAAACCTTGGAAACTATAACTTTAGCAATTCAACATCCACAAATATTGAGCTTTTGTGGAAAGAAACATGCTTAAAGTTGTAGAAACTTTTAGGGTCAAATAAGACTTTGATTGTTGCGTTACATAATATCACTTGCCAAATCTCAAAACAAATCAAATGAAGTGACTCAAAACTACAAAATTATCAAAGATGCTACCAAAACATGGAAATTGGAAAATAAACTAAACAAAGCCCACTTTTGCTTTTATTTTTGCCGCAATTGATAAAAAGAGCTTGCTTTTTCTCTCTATCTTATGATACATGCTGATAAAAATATTCTGCTTTTAACAATTTGAGTGCTTTTGACTAAAAAATGGCTGCAGTTGATCTTTTTGTGTCACAATTGACAAAATTTATTGGTTGCAGTTGACTAAAAAAGAAAAAGTCACTTTTTCCCAAAAAGACCGCTTTCACCTAGACAATTCAAAAGTTTGAAAAAATACACACAGAGGCTAATTTTGAGAAAATAGGCCACAATTACTTTTATGATCTGGCTGAACTTGACCATAATCTCACCATAGTTGAATTTTTTAGCCTCTTTTGCTTCAAACCTACCACTTTTTCTCCGTGTTTTGTTGAAAATCAGAAAAACAATCCAAAACTGGTTATAAATCTTGTGAGAAAAAAAATAATTAGACTCCCAAAATAAGTCATAAATCACAACAATCCATCATCCATTTTCAACTCTCCATCCTACTTTTGGAAATCAAAATTAAGAAAAATAACTTGGATCATTCCTTCACTCAAACGTGTAAGATATCAACATTTGCTTGAACCTCAAGGATAGTTCAAGTAAATTTCTCACAACATATCCTCTAGAAAAAGAAGAATATCGATCTAAGTCTTTGAAAATTTTGAGTTCAAAGAATAGCGTCATTCCAAAACATCGCTCAAACCTTAGGGTCTTGAGAATCACAAAAAACCATATCAAAATACCAACATTTTCATCATTTCACCTTGTGACCATTTGGCATCCAATTGCTCTTGTTCAACAACCAAACCTTACACTAGCTATCATACAACCAAACTTTGAGTTAATTGAAGGAGAAAAAATAGATATCATTAGTAGTTTGAGGATCTTCAAATTCAAGAAAAATGAAACACCAAACCAATGGAGAAACACAACTAACATCCTAGATAAAGAGTAACAGAGAGAAAATCTTACGACTAGAAGACCCATATTACCACCTCCTACATGGCAATAGACATCATCTTTTCAAAAATAGAAAATTCCAAAAAAATGCAAGTTCATTTCCTTAAAATTGAAAATCCAAAAACAAAATCATTAGTTCATTTCATAGTTAGAAATCACCTAAACATTCATAAAATCTTTGCATTTATTTATGACAATTACAAGATCACAACATAGAAAAAACATGGAAGAAAAAAAGAAGTAGTGCTAGCATACCCCCAACAAATACCACAAACAACAAAAGTGGCCCATGGGGCTGTAGGCCAAGTAACCTTGAAACACCTCAAAAGAGACCTACATTCAATGCAACATCAAACCAATCACCTAGTGAGGAAGAGGTAATCCATAGACAATAAGAAGCCATGGATAAATCAAATCAAAATCCCAAGGATATGGTAATAGAGGAGATGGATAGTGAGGAAGAAATAAATGATGAATAATTCTTCCAACATTCTAATAATCCCAAGGTGCTCAATTTGATGGACAAACTCCTAAGAAAGGATCCAAACACTTACTTCTTCAAGTTAGGACAGTGGTGCTTAGTTTCCTATAGAATTTAACATGGAGGGATTTAAAGATCCTCACCTCATTCCCTTAGGGGATAACTCAGTTGTGAGAGAAATATCCAAACCAGTGGAGCTTCCAAACATACCACTGATATTCTCACAAGGCCATGATCAACCAATGGACAACCTGTTGTATAGAAAACCCACCGAAATTGAACAAGCGGTAGTGGCCCAACAATATCAAGGAGGTCCAACTTAATCTGTGCCACAAAGTAACAACCCACCACCAAGACAATATGTGCCCCAAAACATACAAAACTAGCAAGGGAAATTTCCACCATAGTACCAACAACAAGGTGTGCCACAAGGAACCCTTTCCAATCAACATCAACAAGGTGGATCCTATGGTCCCCTTCCCAGTCAACAATACCAACAACAAGGTGTTCCACATGGTACCCTTTCCAATCAACATTAACAAGGTGGATCACATGGTCCCCTTCCCACACAACAGTACTGACAACAAGGTGTGCCATAGGGTACCCTTTCCAATCAACAAGGTGGGTCATATGGCCCCCTTCCCAATCAACAGTACCAACAACAAGGTGGGCCACATGGCCCCCCTCACAATCAACAATACCAACAACAAGGTGTGCCACAAGGTAACCTTTCCAATCAACAAGGTCCAGGCCACATGGTCCCAATTCACAATCAACAATACCAACAATGAGGTGTTCCACATGATACCCTTCCCAATTCGTCCCACCAACAAGGTGTCTCACTAATACACTATCAGGGTAACCTTCAATATATTTTATCCTAATAAAAAGGTGTGACACATGGTACCCTTCCCAATTCGTCAAATCAACAAGGTATCCCAACAACGCACCACTAGGGTAACCTTCAATACAGTTCATCCCAACAACAAGGTGCTAACCCTCCTTACAGTCAATAAGGAGCTAACCCTCCTTCCATCCAACAAGGAGCTAACCCTCCTTATGTCCAACAAGGAGCTAACCCTCCTTACTTCAACAAGGACCTAACCCTCATTTCATACAGCAAGGATTTAACCCTCCTTCCACCCAACATGATTACCAAGGTCTCATACCTCCATAATACCCAACCTATGACAAAAGCATGGTAGGAAAACAAGGTTACTACACACATGATCCACAAACGAATGTACCATAAATAGAGGTAGACATGCAACTACAAGCCATGAATTAGAGAATATCAGACATGTAGATAGGAAAACCAAAGAAGACCTATACCCTTTAGGATATATATCCATTTCCTTTTGATTGTTCCATCACTATGCTTCCCTTTCCAAAGAATTTTGAAATACCAAAGTTTGAAAAGTATAAAGGAAAGGGAGATTTAGTAGAACATGTATGATATTTCTTGGTATCATGCATGGAAGTCCAAAACAATGATTCATACCTAACGAGGCTCTTTCCACATATCCTTACTGGTCATGCTATGGAGTGGTTCTCCCATCTACCACCAAGAATTAAAAGTTTTGATGAACTGACTACCAAATTTATAAACTACTTCTCATTCAATATAGAACATGACATCACCATCACAAATCTATACAAGATTAAACAAAGGCAAGGAGAATCCTTCACCTCCTACCTCCAAATATGGAGACATAAAGCTAATAAGTGCAAGTGGTCTATTCCCCGAAAAAGAACTGGTAGAAATATTTGTTTCCAATGTCTAAGTAGAAGTCAACTATCAACTCACCATGTTGTATCCAACAAACTTTGAGGAAACCATCGAGAAGGGACTACACATAAAAAGGGCTCTCATAGCAAGGGGGTGATTAAGCTAAACAACCCAAGAGACAATTCTTCTAATTCAAATGAAAAACCTAAGATTTGGGCCAAGAACAAAAAAATCACCAATGATGGGGTAGTTCATGCTAGAGTAGTGTGGAATGTACAAAATCCTAATACACCACAAAACAAATTGCAATTTGCACAAATAATCTATGCTCCTAAAAATTTACAAAACAATCAACTTACCTATCCCCAAAACAATCAAGCATTCAACCAACAAACAAATCAAGGATGACAACAAAGGAAATATGATTAGCCAAGAAGGGAGTTCACTGCATTAGGAGAGCCATTCAAGACAATCATGCATAAACTAGTGCAATAAAACCTCATCAAGGTCAATGATCGCCCAAGTTATGAGGATCTAAGCTTCAAAACACTATGGTACAATGAGAAGGACTTATGCGAGTTCCACAAAACCAAAGGACATACAACAAACAACTACATGAGACTCAAGCACATAATACAAGACTTGATCAACAAGGGAGAAGAGGATATTGAACATTGTCCTAGAAATAAAGACCTCCAGATATACACAAATCCAATTCCAAACCATGCTAAGAAGAATGACAAAGGAAAGGACCAAGACTATCACAATTCTAACTACACTTATGGTGACATAGTTCTAGGTACCCTCTCTCAAGCAGATGACACTAGGGTAAATGTAGTAACTATAAGAGGTAGGGACAATGAATGTAACACAACTACCTATCGAGGGAAAGTTACAATACAAGTATCCCCACGTAAACTCGTGGCTAATTCATCAAATGATTACAGTATTGGGGAACAACTGAAGAAGACTCCCACTTTGATCGCAATCCTAGAACTACTAAAATTATTACCCAAACATAGGGAGATACTAGACAAAGCATTAGAAGCATCAGTCCCTAACAACCTTAATCCTGATCAATTCTAAGCCATGGTTGGAAAAATCATGACCAATCACCATTTAGTCTTTTCTGAGAAAGACCTTCCACAGAAGTCATTCCACAACCAAGCCCTCTACATAGATGTCTATGTCCACAAAAACATGGTGAAACGAGTGTTGATAGATAACAGTGTAGGTCTAAACATCTATAATTTGAAATTTGTGAAAAATTTGGGGTATTATGATGATGTGATAGATAGGGGAAAGAACATTACTATAAGGGCCTATGATGACCTCAAAAGGAATTTAGAAGGGATAGTTAGGCTACTAGTGTAGATAGGACTAGCCACCATAGAAACAACATGTCAGGTATTGGACCTTGAGTTACCATATAACCTCCTCCTAGGATGCCCTTGGATTCATGCATTACAACACGTTCCTTCAACCTTTCACCAGTGTCTAAAGTTTCCTCATGAAGGAAAAGAGGTGGCATTATATGTTGATCCTGAACCCTTCCACTTTTATGCAAAATTGGAGAAGAAGTATAACAAAATCCAACGCACACCCAACAATGACATATCATTTCATTCATTCTCATATGTTGAACCTTCCACACTACCATCAAACTCAATTAAACCAACATCAAGTGGGAAACCAAAAACTGAAACCAAGGATCAAGTACTTGACAAGGGTAATGAAAATTATCACTTTAATCAAGCATTTTGCATTGGAATTCTCCCACCAACACCTAAGGTTTATGGAGGACCTAAGGGGATCAAATATGTTCAAACAATAAAAAATGATGGCCAAACCCATAATTTTTACCAAGTGGGAAGATATGAGGGATGAAAAGATATTCAAAGAAGACTTGTTGTCTATGATCTACAAGGAGGAACAAAAGGAACCAAAACAACCACAACCCCTTCTGATCAATCCTAGTAGTAAAGGCTATCAATTAGCTAAAAAATTGGGATACAATGGAATGGGTGGCCTTGGGCTACACAAACAAGGTAGACAAGAACTTATCATAGTAGAACAAAGAAATAAGAACATGGGACTAGGTTATGGTTTGAAAGATGTGATTGCTCCAAACACTAGACACACCTCTTTTAATAAGTGAGCTTATAATAGCATTAAGACATTGGATATATACCATTGTATAGACAACTATTTACCCATCAAAGACTTATTTGAGAGCTTTAGCGTAAGAATAGTGATGTAAGTTAACTCCAAAGGTTGCTTGCACTGTCTGATTGAAGACTTTCCACTGTCTCCTGCCTGGAACCTGCTACTAAGGGTTCTTATTGAGCTCAAAAGACCATCATAGTCCTACTCCAACTCTTCTCAAAGAGTTCTCCACTAGTGCCTTCCCTTTGGAAACCCCACACCTTATTGCAACTTATCACTCTTCCTTGGACTTAGAAGGTTCTAAGTGCCAAATCCTTCATCTGATTTGAACTCCTTGTAGGGAAGATAGATACTCTGTCTCCATGCTTTTTATAAGCCAACTGATCCATTTTTCTTGATGCCCACTCCTCAACCTACCCGTTTTCTTCTAATTGCCTTGATGAGGCCTAGAACCCTACTAGCCCTTACCAGTCAGTTTTTTCCTTTTCCTGCTCAAACCCACCAAAAGACCTAGCAACTAAATACCACTTTTTGATACCCTTTTCAGAGCTTTAAATCCTCCACCAAGTTTCAGATCTCTGTCTGCACCGTACACTTGATTCCTGCAAACAAGGAAGATTAGGGCTAATAGGCCTATTACCTAGGGTTTTGGGAATTCTTGTTGCTTTATCACACTATTAGATTGTTCAAACCTCAAATCTCTTTAACATGTCAAGATATGACAAAAACCTTCAGGAATCCGTACAGGTACCATACTGTACCTTCTGCCCTGCCCGAGTTCTCAACTTTCTTTACCCAAACTCCTAACCGGGTGACTGAAACTCGCCTAGGGTTTGGTGTTATCACTTCTTGATTGGCTCTTTATATCTCCTAATGCTAGGTATATACAGAGGTGTGGCTCCCTTTCCATATTCTACTAGTCTCAGGAGTTTCCCATGGACATAGATTATGGGGGAGCCATGGGAAATCAAGTTGGACTATTCAAACCAAGAGAAACCTTTACAATTTTAAACAATGATCTCAAAACACTGAAAGAACTCAAAGCTTCTTGACTAGGGCGAGGAAACACACTCTATACCATTCAAAAAATACAAAAAAAAATAGTGAGAAACTATATGTATAGTGGCTGTTACCCGACTATTTCTCAAGAACTCTGTGAAACTCAGAAAACATAGATTTTAACTATCCCTAACAACACCAAATTTAACTACCATTCATGTGTTCTAAATCAAGGAACTATCTACAAGGTAAAAGATGCTAGAACATGCTAAGGGAACCCTGATCTAATGTAAGAATAGTGCATAAAGTTCATAACATCCTGGATGTCAGAAAACACACGGGGTTTTCAAAAACAGAGAATATGCAAATCTGCCAATTGTTTCTTCTTTTTTTCACAACAAAACTTTGATTACAATGATCTACCTCTGCTTACTATGAGTCATTCCCCTTATTTGGGATGCCATTACCACATTCCAAGGGTAGTTGCTCGTGTGTTCCCTGATTTCAAGGGATTCCTAATACCAAGTAAGGTGCATGCAAATAACTAAGTTCACCATGCAAAGCTGCAACTCCACCATTATCCTTCATTTTAGGATCACTAACTTCTTGAGTCTGAGCTAACACCCCTTAACTGACCTTCAGCATCTCCAAACAATGAGGAAGTGACATTAATACATACATAATGCTTAACATATGTTGTCCTAAGTTTAATCAAACAACATTTAATACTAATGAGGACCTAGTGAAGATTTTAGTCCTAGAGACTAACTCTTCCCACACAAATGCAAGATCTACTAAGCACAAAACAAACATAAAGAAGTCCTGATTTGGCCAAGATCCGGTACAAGCCAAAATTGTGCACAAACTTGGTAGAGGTTAGCCTAGGTGCTCCTGCTCCAAATAGTCCCTACCCAACTTATTGAAACTATTCTTAATGAATATTAGTATTCCAGAACAAACTCTAATGAGTATGAATGGAATTCTTCTTCCTTTGTCACCTCAAGTGATGATGACCTAGACATCCAATGGGAGAATGATACTAGAGCCATAATGACCATCTCAACAAATTAATTAAGCTTTGTTGATAACGATGATAGCCTACCCCCTACTACCCACAATTGATAGATTGGGACCAACAATAACACACACCTATTTTGGATCAATTCCAAAATGATGAAGCGATCACAATTTTTATGGGATCATTACAAAATGATATACCAGCATGGGATCATAAAATAGGGTTTGTCATGAAAATCACACATGAAGCATAGTTCAATGGGGAGATTGTATCCTCTAGTCACAAAAATATAAAAAATATAAAAATAAAAATGCACTCCCCTAGAGAAGACCACAATGTGGATCTATCAGATCCTAAAAAAGAAAAAATAAAAAAAAGAATGCATCTAAAGGTGAAAACCTCCCTGAGGCACCCGAAGATTGAGGATTCAATTTCCCCATTTTTGAATATCAAGAAAAGTCAACACTCATAGTGGAAGAAGTAGAATCCATCAATGTCGACACAATAAAGAACCCTAAGATCACATACTATGCAATGCCACTTGATCCTAAAGAGAAAGTGAACTTCACAACGTTCATCAATGAAAGGAAGATAAAATTTGCATGGACTTATGCAAACATGCCAGGATTAGACCCCACATTAGTTATACACCACTTGGTCATCTTTCTTGGAGCTAAACCTATCAAGCAGAAACTAAGGAAAATGCATCCTCAAATATCACTATTGGTAAAAGTAGAACTGAAGAAGTTACTAAATGTTGGTTTCATAAGACCAATTGATTATCCAAAATGGATATTGAATCTATTACTAGTGTCAAATACTATTGGGGGCATAAGGATCTAGACGAATTTTTGAGACCTGAACAAAACTTTCCCAAATGATGGTTTCCTTCTTCCAAGTATTGATATGATCATGGATCTAACAACAAAACATGAAATGCTATCCTTGATGGATGGTTTCTCTAGGTGCAACCAGATAAAAATATCCCTTGATGATCAACATAAAATAATATTCACTTGTGCTTGGGGGACATTCTACTAGAATGTCAAGGAATTCGGCCTAAAAAATGTAGAGGCAACCTATCAGCTACAGGCGATGACCATAATCTTTTATGACATGATGCATACAGTTATGGAAGATTACATAGATGACATTCTAGAAAAGTCCATCAAAAGGGAAGACCATTTGGCCAACCTAACTAATGTGTTTGATCGGCTTGAACAGTACAACTTGAGACTTAATCTGAAAAAGTGTGTATTCAGAGTAACATTCAGAAAACTAATAGGATACATGGTGTCAAGAAGAGCATTGAAGTAGATCTTGCAAAGGTAAAATCCATACAAGAGATGCCTCCACCAAATAAATTAAAACAACTAGTGGAAAAATTTCATCCATCAGGCGATTCATCGCACAACTAGTGGAAAAATGTCATCCATTCACTCATCTATTACATAAAGACATCATATTCAAATGGGATGGGAGATGTGACCAAGCATTCCAGCAAGTCAAAGAGTACCTACTTACTCCTCCGGTCTTGATGCCAGTTATTCCAAAAAAATAAATGATACTCAATGTGTCTACAACACAAGCAATGTTGGGAGCTCTCCTATCACAACTAGATGATAATAACAAAGAAAGAGTGGTCTACTACATCAGTTGAAAACTAGTGGGCTACGAGTTGAACTAATTTCCCATAGAAAGAGCATGTCTCACTGTCATATTTGTGATGTAGAAGCTAAGACACTATATCTTAAATAGACAAGTAAAGTTGATTTCAAAGGTAGATCCACTAAAGTACCTATTAGAAATAGTGGCTTTAACATGAAGAATTGCTAAATGGGTATGATTTTGAGTGAGTTTGACATAGAATATGTAGATAGAAAATCCATCAAAGGACAGATAATAGTAGACCAACTAGCAGAGGAATCAATAGAAGATCACCAACCTCTCACAGTAGAATTCCCAAATTAAAGTATATTACTGATAGAACAGATAAGCCATTGGACCTTATACTTTGATGGGTCCCACACTCAACATGGCATTGGAGTAGGTATCCTATTTATCACACCACAAAGAAATAGTATACCCAAGACGTACAAAGTTTATTTCCCATTCAAAAATAATATTTCAGAGTATGAAGCTCTAATCACAAGACTCAAGATGGCTATTGAATGGAGGATAAAAGAACTGTAGGTCTTTGGAGACTCTCAACTAGTGATCAGGAAAGTGAATGATGAGTATCAAACAAAATATGACAAGTTGATGTCGTATAAAAGAATGTTGGATAGCTTTAAGGAATATTTTGTCACCATAAAATTTGAATAGATTCCTAGGATCAACAACAGAGTAGTCAATGCCATGGAAACAATAGGTTTGATTCTTAATATTCCACAGAACATTCCTAAGTATAAATCCATTGTAGAACAATTGCTCATACTGACGTTCAATATCTATGAATCATAACTAGTGTGTGTTGTTGTTGGTCCTAATTCACCATGGTACCAAGACACATTTGATTACATCCAGCATGGTATAATACCACTTCACTTAACAATAACCCAAAAGAAGACCTTTACTCGTAGGACTTCTTGATTCATGATCCTAGGAGCTACCTTATATCATCAAAGTTTAGTTGGTATGTTACTTCAATGTCTTAACGTAGAAGAAGTGAAAAATTCCTCACAAGAGGTACACAAAGGTGTTTGTGGGTCCCACTCTAGCAGACCTAACCTTGTACAAAAATTGCTGAGAAAAAGGTACTATTGGCCCTCCATGGAACAAGAATGTATTCAATATTCCAGAAAATGTCATCAATGCCAGCAACACAATGATGTTGTTCACACACCAACATAGGAGTTAAGACCTATCACCACACCATGGCCTTTTTTGCAATGGGGATTAGACTTGGTAGGAAATATCTCTCCTACTTCCTCTAATAGGCATAAGTTTATTATAATTGTAAATAAATATTTCACCAAATGGATAGAAGAAATTCCATTGACCTACATCACCAAAAAATAGATATCTAAGTTCATTCTCAATTATCTAATTTTTAGGTATGGAATTCCCCAAACCATCATAATGGATAATGGAACTCCATTCAAGAATCAAGACATCCAATAACTTTGTTCCAAGTTCTCTATCAAGCATAGATTATCCATTCCCTACTAACCCCAAGGAAACAATCAAGCTAAAGTGTCTAACAAAACCATCCTGAAGATACTAAAGAAGATTGTTAATGACGTTAGTTTTGATTGGAATTTGCAACTGAACCTAGCCCTATGGGCTTATTGAACTATTATTTGAACACCTACAGGTGCTACACCCTTCTCCTTGAGTTATGGGTTGAAAGTTGTCTTACCTATCAAAGTTGAAATCCCCTCATTACGAATATCACTAAAAGGCATGGTCAGCAATAAAGAGTATTGGGTATCCTGATTAAATGAATTGGAACTCCTAAATGAAATATGTTTGAGTGTGTTAAACCATCTTCAAGTTTATCAAAAACCATCTTTAGGTTTATCAGAATCAACTCAAATGAAGCTATGATAAAAGGATCAAGGATAGAAACTTTCAGGTTGGTGACTTGGTACCCAAAGAAAATCATAAGGTACAACTGAATCAAGATGGTAAAGGTAAGTTTGAACCCAATTGGTTAGGTTCATTCATCATCACAACAAGCTATGGTTCGTGAGCTTATCAGTTGGCTACTCTTGAAGGAGAACCCTTAGCTGAACCGCTGAACAACAACCACCTCAAGAAGTTCTATACATGAAGCACATCAGAATACCCAAGACAAAAGGGTAAAAATCCAAAAAAACAAAAAGAAATAAAAATAGTAAAGAGAAATAAAATGTTCTTTTAGTGAAAACCACTTTGTGACACTCCTAGAACAAGTATTGTAGTGAAAACCTAGAAAACATGCACTATGTTTGAATAAGACTTATGTCATTATCTATCAACAATATTTTAAACATCCACCCATTTGTATCATAATAAAACATGTGTCCAACCATGGATTGGTAACTAATTGAGTATTGAATCTTGTTGCACCATCAATGTCCATCTCCTAGAGAAGGTAGTCTCACCTCAAATTGGGGGAAACTTCCTAAAATGGGTCTTGAATTAGATCCTTGTGTGTCCCATCTTGATCAAAAACAAAAAAATCAAAAAAATATAGAAAACAACAAAATAAAAAACATCTAGAAAATTAAAAAATCAATTTAAATAACAAAAAAAAGTCAAAACATTCAAAAAATAACAAAATCAAAACAACTTTGGATTATTCCTTCACTCAAAATTATAAGATATCAACATTTTCTTGAACCTCATAGCTAGTTCAAGTAGATTCTTTGCAACATATCCTCTAGAAAAGGAAGTGAAATATCAATCCAAGTTATCAATGTTTTTTAATCCCAAGACATGTTATGCTTTGAGTCAACACCAGTCAAACTATGTGGTTTCTACATGTACAACGTAGCCAAGGCTTATTAGCCCTTGAGGCCTTAGCTCACTCCCCTTAGGTTTTTATCATGCTTTCTTTCAACTTAGTCAAAAAATTCAAAATCCAAAAACATTCACAAAATAGAAAAGATCAAAAACATGTTCTCAAACCAAGCGAACTACAAGCCCCTACGTGTACAACATAGGCAAGGCTTATCTTTGATGAGCCCTTCAGGCCCTAGGTTTGTCCCCTAAAAAAATAAAAACATCATAACACTCAATTTTTTTTAAAAAGGTCCCAACTCTTGTGGACAATGATTTTGGATTGCCCAAACTGCTTTAGCTCCTAAGGTTTTTCACCTAAAAGGAGAAAGTGAATTAGGTCCAAAATGCAAATATTTACACTCACGATTAATGTAAATGAGTTGTAATATGTCTAATTATGATTTAATAATGCACTGATTTGAAAAGAAAATGATTTAATGATGCAAAACCCAAGAAATGCAAAGTGCTGGAAAACACACTATGATATGCAAAAATACCTAAAAATGCCAGTAAATGATGAAATAACTGAACAAAATTGGAGTGGTGCACCTAGAATCTGAAATATGATGTGGAGATATTTTGGAATCCTAAAAATTTGACTAAAAATGTTGATTAGGACACTTACGCCAAGCTAGATGACTTAGTCCCAGTTTCTAGAAAAACTTATTGAAACAAGAATCTGCCAAATGGGTATCCAAAAATGCAGAAACCACTTTTCAGGCCTAGAAGTGGGACTAATCCACAAGTAGCAGCAACTTAGTCCACTTGTAGGTTTTAAGAATCTCGAGACAAGATTCTATAGCTCTAGGTTTGCACTTGCTTTTTTGACAAGTGTACTCTTGATTCTACAGAAAATAGGATAAAAAGGGTCTCCAAGCTTGAATTAGGGTTATGTTGACTTGAATAGATTTTATGACTTCTTGACCACTTTTCAACACCTATTTCTTTGAAAAATATTTCTACAAATTCTGTAAACACACATGTAAAGAGGTAAAAATGGTTAAGGCACTACTAAATTTGACTCCATTTTTTGAAAAACGTTCATCGCTCTTTCAAAAAAACTTTGTTGGACAACCGACGAACTAACAAAATATTTTTTGTCACCAAATTCTCATCAAAATTTGGATGAATAATTAAACGTCAAAATAACGGCCCAGATTCATCGGTCGTCGACATCATAAAATGCCTCTGTTGTTCGTCAGAATATCGACAACAAGTTCGTGTATCCACCAATGAATTATAACCAAAACACAATTGCAATGCCTCTTCCAAAGCATCGAAACAACACTAGAAGTTCATTGCCATTTTGATGAAATGGGAAAGTAGTTACAATGAAACCTTCATTGCAACTATAGCAACTTCGTCAGACCTTTTCGGTGATTCATCGGTTGCCTTCGTCAAAATTTCGATGAAACAATGCAAATTTTAATTTTTAAATATTCATTGAAATGTACCATCGTGGAGACTCTTGGTGATGACCACCGAAGCCAACCCATGTGTGAGAGATCAATCATCGACATAGGATAGAAAACTCACTTCGATAGTCCATGTCTTGCCGATGACTTCAGTTGGCAAGACAGATCCAATGTCACACAAATTTGACCTCTGTAGGAGTTTTAAATAGACCTACACCATGTCATCATGGAGACTCTTGGCGATGACCACCGAAGCCAACCCATCAGTGAGAGATCAATCATCGACACAGGATAGAAAACTCACTCTGACAGTCCATGTCTCGCTGATGACTTCTGTTGGCAAGACAGATCCAATGTCACACCGATCTAACCTCTTCAAGAGTTTTAAATAGACCTACACCATGTCATCATAGAGACTCTTGGTGATGACCACCAAATCCAACCCATTGGTGAGAGATCAATCATCGACATAGAATAGAAAAATCACTATGATAGTCCATGTCTTGCTGATGACTTCGGTCAACAAGATAGATCCAATGTCACACTGATCTAACCTTTGCAAGATTTTTAAATAGACCTACACCATGTCATCATGGAGACTCTTGATGATGACCACCAAAGCTAACCCATTGGTGAGAGATCAATCATCGACACATGATAGAAAACTCACTCTGATAGTCCATGTCTTGGGGATGACTTCTATTGGCAAGATAGATACAATGTCACATCGATTTGACCTCTTCAAGAGTTTTATATAGACCTACACCATGTCATCGCAGAGACTCTTGGCAATGACCACTGAAGCCAACCCATTGGTGAGAGATCAATCATCGAAATAGGATAGAAAACTCTCTCTAATAGTCCATGTCTTGCCAATGACTTCTGCTAGCAAGACAAATCCAATGTCACATCGATCTAACCTCTTCAGGAGTTTTAAATAGACCTACACCATGTCATTGCAGAGACTCTTGGCGATGACCACCGAAGACAACCCATCAGTGAGAGATCAATCATTACCACAAGATAGAAAATTCACTCCGATAGTCCATGTCTTGCCGATGACTTATGTTGGCAAGACAGATCCAATGAAGAACCTTGCGAGGCACCTTTTTTGTTAGTTGATTTGTTCGATATCTACTAATATGACATTCTAGGCATTTTTTTGCAAATTCATGTTGTTTATGATATATAATATGATCATTGGGACATGCATCTATTGCTTGATACTCCATTCCAATATCTTTCATAATGCCAGATAAATCTCAGTATGAGTGAGGTAAAATATTTGATGTTGGTAACAAAAATTCACCAATCAATCTACAACAAAAAATAATTTGTTAATATAAAGAATATTAATGGTACATATTTCATCCTTTATTTACTAATGATGAACTAACAACAATTAAAATAGATGAAAAAAGATGACATATATGGCATACCTTAACATCTGTGAGATTGCTATGTTTGATAAACCATTCATAACCTTCAAGTTCAACAACAACAATACAATAGAGAGAAGAGTTGTTTGGGAGCCTTCATAAAGGGGCTCATATACCTTCTCAAGTACAAGTAAATCATGAACATCATCAAAGTCATCTCGATCATCATGATCAGCTTTGCCACTAAATGTATCATGGATCAATGTATTTGTACCATCATCTTCAACCATGTTTTTTGATGCATGATCATCTTCTTCCATAGGATCATTAACTTCATCTTTGATATTCATAGCTCCATGTTCATCCACTTGTAAAACCACATTCTCTAGACTGTGATAATCCATATCATGTGCCCTAGGGCACCCCACCTTTATAATAATGATAGAAACAAATAAACCATGATCATGATCAAGTGATTTTATATATATATATAATGTTAAAACGATATAAACATTTACAAATTCAATCAATATAAACGCATATAATGAACAACTTACCAATGGACGATAATCATGCCCCCTTCAACGTGACCATGCTTCCTACAATGTTTCTCAGCTATTGTGATTAAAAGTCATCTTGTCTTTAAGCCCTTGCAATTATTGCAAGGACAATAACATTTCACATCACCCTTTCTTTTCAATCTAGCCCACAATCTATCAAGTGTCTCTTCATTTTGTTCTAGACTAATATTATTTGACATGATTTTTCTTTACCAAGCTTGAATATTTAGATCTTCAAAAAATATCAAACTCACACTCCAATAATTTGTATTCATAGACAAGTAACAAAATCTAATAATTAATATATTTTACACCAGAAAAATTTGACATGCAACCACCCCTGCAAAAGAGAAGATAGTCTGAAGTTAATGACCCCAAAAAACACTTTAAAATGCTAATTCCAAAACTTATTAAATTCTGATTTTACTATGATTTCCAACCATTAGAGTCCTAAAATCAGAATATTGAACTTGCACAACAAAATCTGAAAATGTAACTCTGAAAATGCACAAGTCTAAAAATGAAATTTTATGAGATGTTGCTTTAAAATATGATTTTCAAACCTAGAAGTACAAATCTGACTTCACAAATGAATTATGGGAAAGGAAAACGGCTTCCCTCAACCTAGCGATAGCTTCTTGAATTTTTTCTGATTTTTCCCAAGAAAATCATCCTTAGTTATCCACAAATTGTCGTAAGTATAGAAAATTCACAAGCAGAGCAAATTCGTAAGTATAGAAAAATGCTTTCGCAATAAATAGTTGAGCTCACTTTTTATTTATGTTGGCCTCAATTTTGACTTCACATGTTCGTTGAAATTTTGACAAAAACTCTTTGTCACAATTTCAACAAAAAAATAGGTTCGTCGAAATTTCAACGAATGTCAGGGATAAAATTAAAAAAAATGAAAATTACACATTAAATATCACTAGTACCCAATAATACATCTAATTATCCATCTTTCATTGAAATTTTTCATCGGATTTTGTAGTCAAATGAGTTAGTGAGGGTTAGAGTATAGAGATTTCCCTTGGTCAAATCCCACTTTAGTAATCAAACCCTAGATAATGAAATGAAATGGAAAGAGAATGATAATAAACAACATGCAATGTTATAAACTTACCAAACTTTTGATATGTAAATATGAATATATGCAATGAAGTGCTCCAATGGATGACTTGATTGTGCTTGGATTGCTTGAATGCTTATCAGGTTGAATGCTTAATGAGTGCAAGAGATTAGAAGATTGTAGGAGATTAGGAGATGAAAAATGAAGGGAAAAGCCCTTATTTATACTTGTTCTTACTAAATTTCCAAAAAATAACACATAATAGGCTGACCTCAAGGGTTAGAGGAAAAAATATTGCTAGAAATTTAAAATAATTTTGAGTTTTGTGCCAAAAAGGACTAAGTCCCACTTAAGCAAATTAAGTGGGTGTTGGAAATTACAAGGCATTAAATGTTGTCCAATGGGAATATCCTCAAAAACACACTTAAGAGGGGCCAAAAAGTGTATTAATTGGTCATTTAAAGATGAGAAAGGGTTAAATTAGTGATGACAAGTCTAGAAATTTAGCGTGAAAGTGAGATACAACACTTCACAACACTTTGAAATAATACTTGGTAAGTGATAAAAAGGGGTTATTTAGGTGAATTATGCTGAAAGGGTCCTAGAAAAGTGTGAAAGTGGGTTACAATACTTCTAAACACCTTTACAAGACAAACTAGAAGTCTTAATGATTCACAAGGGTCCAAGACCTAATGTGAATGTGTTGGCCACATTACAACATTAAATCTAGGAAAAATAAAGTCAAAGTCCACTAGAAGGGCTTGAACACGAAAAAGTAGAAGGGTTACTTTTTCCGTGTCCACAACACCATCATCATAATTTGAAATAAACTTTTCATCCATAATAAACAAATCATCATTTTCTCCCTTAGACAAAATAAGACAAACAAACAGAGCAATCACCAAAAGCTAGAACCTTCAAGCAAACAATCATAAGGCTTTGATTACAAATAGACGAAAATAATGAAAAAGTGTTAACTGCCTATCTTTTGAAAAATTCACTAACAACATCCTGAGATATGCCTTAACCGATCCATTCCTATGATAGACATGATCAACAATGAATAATAGACTAAAACCTCAAAACAAATATGGAAAGTGATACTACAACATTGTTTTATCTTTTTATAGTCTTATCTTTCTAATTTATTTTATTGAATCATTCCCAAGATCACTTGAGGATGTCCATAAGGATTTAGAGAAGAATGAATTGAGGAAATTGAGCGTCATTTCAGTTTGTTGCTTGTAAGATGTTTTTGTGATACTACCACGATGAATACTTGCTTTATTGAGTGTATGTAAGTTGTTTTGAGACAATTCGTGTAGCAATTATATGTTTTCTATTTCATACCTCTCTATGTAATTGGTTCAATTTTTTTTAATACAATCCAACCATATATTTTAATTTTATTTTTTGTATGTCTGGTATGAGCAAGAATACTCCTTGTTTGTAGAGTCAAAGTCCACGCAATAGATTTAAATTCACCTTGGTCATTAATACCCTAGTGCATCATGTCTATTTTCTACATCAATAAGAATTTGTTAAAGATACAAAACATTTAAGCAAAGAAAAAACAAAACTAATCAAAGACTAACAACATCAATTTTCTTCTAAATCTTACTAAAATTTTCTTCTAGTCAATATGTCTTCTATCAGTCCTTGCACTGAAAACACATCACATTAGCTTATTAGAAAATTTGGTTCATTATCCAAAATTTTCTCCAAATTTCTCGAGGGGACACCATGCATGCTATCCTATCCGGGGCATACTAGGGCAACTTTTCAACAAGAATTTTTTATTTTTCTTTGACACAATGGTCAAAATCACATTGTATCAAAAGGGGCAAACTGTAGACACCTAAAATTGTCCTGACTGGCAAACAACACTATTTAACTAACTCTCACTCTTTTGATTAAATAATATATTATCATTTCTCATATTCTTCTATTAATTAAGTGATTTAACATTATTTGATTAATTCATCCTCAATCATCAAAATCACCGAAAACCCTAATTTCCCCTATTAATTAAATAATAATACACTATTTAATTAATTCATTTTTTCATCATTTTCAACCAATTAAATAAAATTTATTTATTTAATATAGTCCTAATCTTACTTTATTCCTCCTGATTAATTAAATAACATCAATTATTTAATTATGTGGCTAATTTACGCTATTCCCCTAAATCGATTGAATTATTAAAATATAATAATTTAATTAAATCACTTTCGTTTCGCAACTCGTGTGACCAAACTGACTATTCCAACACATTTGAATGGGTATGTTTACACTAGGCATGGTCCTCCTTTTCCCCCAAGTGGGTCGAATCACTCCGAGCTACATTGTACTGACTCGATCTCTTAAGAGTCCAAAGTGCAAAATGATTGCAATCTTTGATGAGATATTACTCAGAAACTGCGACACTTACAAACTTCTTGTATGAGGCTACATGATTGCATTGGGACCCTCTACAATAACCTCTCTTGGTTTTTTCTATCTCGAAGGTTTTTTCCTATGGTGATGACATTTTAGTTGAGAAAAAAGTTGTCAATGCAAGTAGTGTAAAGTTGCAAAGTGGTACAATTTTTATTTTGCAACTCATGCGACCAAACTGATTGTTCTAACAAATCTATATGGGTACATTTTTGTTAGGAATAGTCCTCTTTTGCACCCAAACATGCCAAATCGCTTCAAGCTACATTGTATTGGTTTGATCTCTTAAGAGTCTAAAGTCCAAAATGGTTGCAATCTTTAACAAGCTTCTACTTATAAACCATAATCCTTACAAACTTCCCATCAGAGGCTCAAAGATCATGTTGGGACCTTCTATAATAACCTCTCTTAGTTTTTTCTATCTTAGAGGAATTTTCCCATGGTGATGACTTTTTAGTTGAGGAAAAAGTTATCAAATATAAGTAGTCTAAAGTTGCAAAGTGGTGCAACTTTCATTTTGCAACTCGTGCGACCAAACCAACTATTCCAAAATGTCTGGATGGGTATGTTTATGCTAGAAATGGTCCTCTTTTGTACCCAAACATGTTGAATCACTCCAAGCTATGTTGTGCTGGCTCGATCCCTTAAGAGTCCAAAGTGCAAAATGGTTGCAATCTTTGACAAGTTGTTTCTCAAAAAATATGATGCTTATAAAATTCCTATCTAAGGCTAGGAGATTGCATTGGGACCCTCTACAATAGAATTTCTTGGTTTTTGATATCTTGGAGGCGTTTTCCCATGGTGATGACCTTTCAGTTGAGAAAAAAGTTGACAAATGCAAGCAGTGTAAAATTGCAAAGTGGTTCAACTTTCATTTTGCAACTCATGTGACCAAACGAACTATTCCAACATGTTTGAATGGGTATTTTTACACTAGGAATGGTCCTTTTTTGCACCCAAACACACCGAATTACTCTGAGCTACATTGTATCGTCTCGATCCCTTAAGAGTCTAAAGTGCAAAATGGTTGTAGTCTTTGACGGGCTATTACTTGGAAATTGTGACACTTACAAACTTCTCGTATGAGGCTACGAGATCTTGTTGGGACATTTTACAATAATATATCTTGGTTATTTCTATCTTAGAGGATTTTTATCATGGTGATGACTTTTCAATTGAGAAAAAAGTTGTCAAATGCAAGCAATGTAAAGTTGCAAAGTGGTACAAATTTTGTTCTGCAACTTATGTGACCAAACTGACTATTCCAACATGTTTGAATGGGTATGTTTATGTTAGAAATGGTTCTTTTTCATATCAAAACATGCCAAATCACTCCAAACTACATTTTACTAGATTGATCTCTTGAGATTCCAAAGTGCAAAATGACTGCAATCTTTGACAGGTTATTACTCAGAAATCATGATGCTTATAAACTTCCCATCTAAGGCTATGGGTTCATGTTGGGACCCTCTACAATAATCTCTCTCATTTTTTTCTATCTTGAAGGCATTTTCCCATGTTGACAACATTTTAGTTAAGGAAAATTTTATCAAATGCAAGTAGTGTAAAGTTGCAAAGTAGTGCAACTTTTATTCTACAACTCATGCGACCAAACTGACTATTCCAACACATCTGAATGAGAATTTTTATGCTATACATGGTCCTCTTTCACACCCAAATAGAAAAAATCACTTTGAGCTACGTTATACTGGCTCAATCCCTCAAGAGTCCAAAGTGCAAAATGGTTCTAAATTTTGACAGGTTATTACTTGGAAATTGTGATTCTTAAAAAATTCTTGTTTGAGGCCAAGAGATCATGTTGAAAACCTCTACAATAACCTCTCTTTATTTTTTCTATCTCAGAAGTGTTTTCCCATGGTGATGACTTTTCAATTGAGGAAAAAGTTGTCAAATGCAAGCAGTGTAAAGTTGGAAAGTGGTGCAACTTTCGTTCTACAACTCATGCAACCAAACTAACTATTCCAACACATCTATATGGGTACATTTACACTAGGCATGGTCATATTTTACACCCAAACACACAAAATTTCTCTAAGCTATGCTGTACTAACTTGATCCCTTAAGAGTCCAAAGTGCAAAATGGCTACAACCTTTGACAGACTATTACTCAAAAAATTTGACACTTACAAAATTCATGTCTAAGGCTACAAGATCATGTTAGGACGGTCTACAATAACCTCTCTCGATTTTTTCTATCTCAGAGGCGTTTTCTCATGGTGATGACTTTTCAATTAAGGAAAAAGTTGTCAAATGCAAGTAGTGTAAAGTTGCAAAGTGGTGCAACTTTCGTTTTGCAACTCATGCGAGCAAACCGATTGTTCCAACACATTCAAATGAGTATTTTTATTCTAGGAATGGTTCTTTTTCACATCAAAACATGTCAAATCACTTCAAGCTACATTGTATCATCTCAATCCCTTAAGAGTCCAAAGTGAAAAATGGCTGCAATCTTTAACGAGATATTACTTAAAAACCTTGATGCTTACAAAATTATTATTTGAGGCTATAGGATCATGTTGGGCCCCTCTATAATAATATCTCTTGGTTTTTTTCTATCTCAAATGAATTTTCTTGTGGTGATGACTTTTTAGTTGAGGAAAAAGTTGTCAAATGCAAGTAGTGTAAAGTTGCAAAGTGGTCCAACTTTCATTCTATAACTCATGTGACCAAACCAACTGTTCCAACATGTTCAAATGAGTATGTTTACACTAGGAATGGTTCTTTTTTTCACCCAAACATGCCAAATCACTCTGAGCTACATTCAATCGGCTTGATCCCTTGTGATGGCATGCAAAACAAAGGAAAAAAGAAAGATTCACATGACAATTGACAAGTCTTAGTTTCCCACACCAAAAGCATATGATTGCATGAAAGAGGTAAAACATTTGGGTGTCAAATTTTTTGAGAAAATCCTAAACATTTTCCTTCTCAAAAGGGGTTATGATCCAATTATTGTGTGGATCTCATCCTTACATTGAATTGATTATTATTAATATTAGTATTTAGGTAACTTTCTTATTTCTATTATGGCTCTAATCACAAATGAGAAGGCTACACGACTCTCAAAATCTTGTATGATCATCCTCAAGTCTAACAAGGGAAATGCATTTTTTAATTATCCTCCTTGTCCTTAAAACAATATGGTTGTTGTAAAGAGGAAATTTTTCAAGATTCTAGAAAAAAATTGAAAGATTTATATCTAAACCTAATCATAGGTCAATTGAAATATGAGCCCACATGGTGGCTTATGACCTAGCTAAACAGAATCAAGAACAGTGACATTAATAAGTTCACACTCGATCCTCGATCATAAGTAGAAGCTAAAAATAGCCCAAAGAAGAGGTATAAATATATGTTGATACATGAGATATTACAACCCCTATTCCTACTCCTTCACAATCATATCAAATGTTCTAGAAGAAATTTGTTGTATATCACCTATAATTAAAAAATGCATTCTTTGAAGAAGCTAGGTTGGAGTGAATATAAAATAAGTAATTGGTGAAAATATGGGAAAGAATTTGGACACATGGTGGAAAAACCAAGTCACTTTTCCTTGGGTAATAAATGGGATGGCATATATGAGAAGGATCATTTCAATCCTAGCTCTTTCTTCACTCCAAAAAAGCCTCAAATACAAGTAAGCGAAATAACAATAATATCATTTGGTGATGAAAAAGGAGTAAAAATAAAAACCTCCAAGTTTCCAAATCAAGTAGCTAATTACATAAGTAGATTTGGTGCTAGAAAAATTCACAACCTATGCATCTAATCAACCATATATTTTATTTAAAAGTATCTTGACCCCACTCGAATGATTATTTCAAAGAAAACAAAAGAAATAATTAACTCTACCTCTTATTGAAGAAGAAGCTACCTAAAATGTCCTACTACAAAGAATGAGAGGTTGCATCTCCACAAAATTAACTATCAAATACATTGTACCTAGCCAAGAAATAATAAAATCACCCAAGACAACTAAGGGGAAAACTAATGACTCCTTTGAATCTTAGTAAGTTCCCACCACAAACTAGAGCTTATTTTTTAATACCATAAGTGGAGGTGAGGACCTAAAAGAGGAGAAGGAAAAAAGTTGAGAGAAGTGATGACCCGCCTATAAAAATGGGATATGAAAAGTAGAAAATAGAATAGCAAAGAATACAAGATCCATTAGAGGTTTGTATAGAGAAGGTACAATAGGTTACACTATAATAAATATCTATCTTCCCTATCCTCCTAGCTTTATCCCTTTAAAAGTATTCCTTAGATTCCATATTGAATTAGCATATAAGTAAATGATAAATCTTTGGTGAATCATTTTTGGAATTATTGAAGTTATTTAGCATCAACTAATAAAGTTGTTTAGCATCAATTAATGAATATTCAAGACAAACCATGAATGACACCAATGAGCAATGCTAGGGCTAACCAATTAATAAGTATATACATGAATAAGTGAAGCATACATGTGAATAAGTGAAGCACGGGTTCTCAAATACATGTAAGCCTTGAAGTATACATATGAATACATAACTATATGCATTAATACAAAGTATATGCATGAATACAAGGTATACACATGAAAACATGTAAGTCACAAAGTATGCATTGGAATACACGTAAGTTACAAAGTATACATGTAAGTTATAAAGTATACACTTGAATACACATAACTCATATCTATTGAAGCGTGGATTTATAATGCAAATATGGACACCGTCAATAAAAAAGATTTTTATTAACCAAATAGCCATATAGGCTTACAAGAATGCCATATAGGTATACAATATCAAATATATACAATACAAAATATGTCCAAAAATTTCATATAGGCATACAACAAAGCACCCTAGAATCAAAAGTCATTGTCCTCCAGGATCTCAAAATAAACTCTTTCCCTTTGCTGGTCGAGTGGATGGCGATGTGTTTGTCACTCATTTACTCTGAGTTCAAGGGTTGGTCCTAGTGCTCCTCCTAGGGTTTAGTTCCACATTTCTTTGAGATATTTTTTCAAATAGTTCATTGCCTTCTCTATGGTATTATGCTCGGATGGGGTGGATGGTATAGTGTGGTCTTGGTTATGAGATGAAGGGGAATCATGACATGAAGATGGAGAGGTGGGGATATGAACAAGTGGATGTATCCTGTGCACCAACCTCCTGACTGTCTATGGGGTCATATGTATAGGTTGACTTGCAAACCTGACAAGAATGGGGTAGAACCCTACCCCTCGAACTCTCCCCTGGTTGACGTTGTATTGCAGGACTGGCACACTAGATGA
Source organism: Sequoia sempervirens (assembly GCA_007258455.2). NCBI lineage: Eukaryota > Viridiplantae > Streptophyta > Pinopsida > Cupressales > Cupressaceae > Sequoia > Sequoia sempervirens. The sequence continues at coordinate 752,220,071 of VDFB02270651.1, read as the reverse complement.
TACTTTGGGTCAGAGAGCTAATAGACTGTAGAGTGTCCACCTTAGCACTCTCCTTCATGATGGAAGGGATAGCAACATGCTCATAAGACAAACTAGTGAGTGCTCATCTCCCTTGCCATTGAGGATCCTGACGTGGACCTGGTCTATCCTATGCCGACCCACCACCTCTCCCCTAAAAGTATCGCATATCAAAATAGTCAGGGATTTTGTTGAGGAAAAACTCATAGTAGAGTTTCCTCAAGAAATATTGGGGGACCTCGTTATTGTTGCATGGTGGATGGTCAAAAACCATCCACCACCTCTTCCAAAAAATTTCCCAATCCCTTGGTGGTTGCAACAATGGATAGGAAACCACTTGCTAATAAGGTCAAGAGTTTGATTTGTACGTGGGTTAGTGAATAGTGAGCACAAATCATATTTTGTAATTTTGTAATTTTTTATTTGTTTGTATGATAATTTATCTACATAAAAATCCCAAACTCTCACCTCTTATCCGCCAAACCACTTAATTGCTTGTCAATTGCATTTACATGTGTTAACATGGCTTGAAGTAAGTTTTCAAGTGTGGTTTCCAAGGTTGAACTTACATGATTGTTCAACCTTGCAATTAACTCTTCAATTTGTTTTTTGTTGTTTTCAATTTCCCCCATTAAATTTTGTTGAGTTATAGGAGGATGTTGAGGAATTGTTGGAGGAGTTTGTTGCTATGGTTGTTCATCAAGATTTTTTTTCATGTGCCTGTTCATGAGGAGGAGAAGGATTTTGAGGTTGATTTTCAACTCCTGTAAATTAAAGAAATGAACATAAAAAAAATCCAAATTTACCTATTTAAAAAAAAATCACAAAAAAAACAATGCTTACTCCTTCGACCTCCCTATTGACGTGGCAGAATCCTGGTGAAGAATTTGCAAAGATTTGATGAAGAAATTGTAGGATTTGACCTCTCTAGAATGCGAGCGCACTATCACACTATTTTTTGGCCATGGGCTAAGAAAATATGACAATGAAATAAAATGAATTCAATTTGCTTTTTTTTGTTATAATAAACTATAACACACTCATGTTATAATGTGAGCATGTTATAACAATTTTTTTTGTAGGACATGTGTATGTTGTTGTTGCACCTGACGGGAATGAAGATGAAACAAAATATTGGTTGGCTTGTTGTTTAGATACTAAACATAAATTAATAGCACCTCAGGAAGATGATGATGGCTATCATTATCCAACAGGTATGGTGATCCCCTTAAGACATCCCCTTAAGAAAATTTTGATAACAAGTTTTTCATCCCCCTAAGAAAATTTTGAGAACTTATTTGATGATTGTTTTCATGTTTTCCAATAGGATTAGTGGTGGTTGTTGGCACTTGGCTACGAAAATACCTGATAAGAATGGTCTACCTACATTCGAAGATTATGAAACACATAAAGAGATTGTACACTATTACATTTGGTGGTGGAAAAAAATATAAAACTAGATTGGTATTATGGAAGACTTACAAATAAAGTGCTATGGATAATTTCTATGAAAGAGCATGAGACAATCATAGATGTGTTGCAAAAAAGAGCGGATGCAAATGGTAAAATGGAATAAGTAAATTTAGTTTATTTTTATATTGTCATTTTAAATAGATTAAATACATGTTTTGATATTGGTCAAGTGTGTTATTAGTTGAAATTGATTTAAAAATTTTCCTTTTATAGATCCTTAAGCTATCATCACAAAAAGGAGAGTCCATGTAGATTCAACCTAGACAACATGGAATACTTGGTATAAATAGGTAATTATTAGTTAAATTATATTTAAATGCATGTTTTGATTATATTTTTATATTTCTTGTACATTAATAGTTAAAATTGATTTATTATCATTTTTTTTACCCTTAATCCATCATCGCATTGATCTCATACTTTGAAACAAAAAGGAGAGGATGCCTAGATTCAACCTACACACATGTGTGGAATACTTTTAAATACAGGTACTTGAGTTGTGTACATATAGATAGTTTTACATAAATTAAAATATGTATGTTTTTATGATTTCATTGATATTGCTTGTACCCTTTTGATATCAGGTGGTGTGAAGACCTACTACATTTCGGGCATGAGTTTGAGATGTTCTTGAGATGGCATAGCCAAATTTTGTAAACATTGTTTTGAGATGACATATATGTACATAAATACTTACATAGATAAACATTTTGTACAAATTACAAATACATGTACATACAAAATTATACTCTATGTACTTTTATGTATCAAAATCAATATTCTATATATTTTGTTTGTTAAATGTACATGTTTTCCTAATTTGAAACTTTATATTTGATTGTATAATCACTAAATATCATGTATAAATTATTGTTAAATCAAATATATCCTTAATATGTCGTATTAGGACCCCTTAAGACATGGCATATTAGCACATATCCTAAATATTATACTTAATTATATCATTTGTTATGATGAGTCACCCTAAAGTATAATACTTATTTATATCACTTAATATTTATACTTAATTATACTCTTCTTTGATCCCCTTAAGATGTCATATTAGGACCCCTTAAGACATCCCCTTAAGACGTGTCGTATTAGTACATATCCTAAATATTATAATTAATTATATCATTTGTTATGATGAGTCACCCTAAAGTATAATACTTGTTTATATCACTTAATATTTATACTTAATTATACTCTTCTTTGATCTCCTTAAGACATTGTATTAGGACCCCTTAAGACATCCCCTTAAGATGTGTCGTATTAGCACATATCCTAAATATTATACTTAATTATATCACTTGTTATGATGAGTCACCCTAAAGTATAATACTTGTTTACATCACTTAATATTTATATTTAATTATACTCTTCTTTGATCCCCTTAAGACATCTTATGAGGACCCCTTAAGACATCCCCTTAATACAACCTATAAATTAGTGTTGGATGCTATTATTTGTTTTGATAGCTTATAAATTACTATTTTTTGTAGAACATGAGGTCAAGAGTACTTTTATGTTCTTAAGTTTTCTATAGCACTTTGCATGATTTGTAAATATGGGACTAGACATGATTTAATTTCAAAACTTTAGCCTATTTTTGGATAATTAAGTTCTTTAATTTAATGTTGTAAAAGAACTAGGAAATATGGTGTATACCTATAGAACAACTTTTTTGGAAAAAAATCATTAATGCTTTTGTTCTCTAATCTTGTATGGTATTGTTTATTTCATAAAATTTCATACTTTGTGGTATATAAATGGATTGCTTTTGTTTGTAATTATGATTTATTTTCTTATTGTATTAGATCTAACCTATGTATTATGACCCCTTAAGACATCCTATTAAGATCCCTTAAGACATCCTATTAGGATGTGAATTGAATAAGTTCATTGACTAATTATCACTAATTATTCAATGTACATATCATGTATGGGATCACTAAATTTGTAAAGTGAAAATATTAAAATGTCATATTAATTTTAACTTTAATTTCATATTTTTATTTAATTTCACATTAATATCCTATATTAATGTCTTGACTATGAACATAAAATGCATAAATGTACATGTGTAAATTAAAATTGAACAATAATAAAGTCCATTATTTACAATATATTAAGTGCATGAAGCCAATATATTAAGCACATGAAATAAAGTCTAGAGTACAACCCATGAACTAAAGTACAACAAAGTACTTGACCCATGAAATATAAAGTCCAACAGACTTTTTGAGAAACCAAATATATGTAGTCCATGAAATAATCAAATATAACCCATAAAATCATGTTTAGGTCATGTATCATCTCTATAATCATGAGACCTCTTCACCCCATGCAGACTATGTGGATGACTTGAAACACTCTGTACAAGAGAAAGATGAAATTAGATGTAAGATGATGAAAAATTAGTTAATGACAATTTCATTTATAATTCATCATAAAATTAAATTACCATCATATCTGGGTCTAGATGCTCTGGTGCACCTGGACCAACCTCTAAATTCTCTGAATCAAACTACATATACAAGACAAAGAAAGTTGAAATTAGACGTAATTCTACAATTAAAAATGATTTAATTCAATTTAATTTATAATTTATCATATTTAAATTGTACTGTAATCTGAGGTTGTGCACCCTCTACTCCAGGACCTGTTTGTACATGCTATGGTAATTCAGTTTAATTTATAATTTATCATATTTAAATTTATATATATTCAATTTTAAATTTAATTAAAGTTATTCACAACATGTATAATTTTTTATTGACTTTAAATATAATAATAAAAAAAAATTACCATGATATCTGGAGCCTGCTCTACATGTCCTCCTAGAGGTGTAACTATGACTGAGTCATGGTAGAAAGTTGCACTAACAAATTCCTGCAAGATCAAATTTAAAGCATGTATACTTGAATTAGGTTAAAATATATATATTCAAGTTTTCACATTTTGTGCAGAAACGTTTTCAAACAACCTAAAATTCAGAGGCCTCATGAGTAGCAGCAACATCTAATGTTTGTCTGATGCCCATTCTCATTGTTGTATCAACCTAGACATACATATAGAAATTTAACACTTATAATATTTATAAGTGTACATGCACATTTGATATATAGTGAATTAAAAATTCATAATTGTAACTAGATAGTAATGTAAGTTAAACAATTTACAATATAAATGTACCTTCCCTTGATCTGCAATGCTCGACACTGGAGGAGCACTCGACAACCTGTCAGGTGGAATCGACGTGGAAGTTGATTGACTCCCGTGAACCAACATAAATATTTAAAACATATGTTCATGATTGAATTATAAATTTAAAACTCAAGTTAAAAATTATTTCATATATAATTTGAAAAATTGAAATCAAAATACCCCATAAGGATTGCCGACTAGGACTGGTGTTGACATATGTACTCACGGTGCAAATGATGGCCCCATTGCTAGTTTCATTTGTACACAAAATACTTTGATTGTTAAAATGTATTGCAATTTTTTTTTGATACATACATTCATTAAAATTCTTATAAATTCAACATATAGATGCATATTTATACTTGTGTCACACTGTCCTCAGGGTGATGGTTTGTAGTAAGAAATTCTACAAATGAACTGAGGTGATGATGCAGGACCATCCAGGCTCACAAGCAATCCTGCATCACCAAAAATATGTTTTCTTTGTGTGTTCTATGCTTTTGGCACTTTTGGTGTAGGTTGGAGTTTCTTGAGCACATTTTTGACGTGTTTTATAGATGCATGGAAATCTATTTGTAGCCTTTTGTCTTTTGGTGTTCGGATATGCATTGTTGTTGGAACCTTATGATTTCGGTGGGAGACATTAACACGTCCATCTAATGGCCCGATACCAAGTGGGGAGAGACTTCTATTGATGAGAGTTGGTCATGTCAGTAGGACTCTCACACTTGTCACCCCAATGGCCCGATAACACTCCTTGTGTAGGCGCATTATATTCTATCGGCAGGAGTGGAGTTCATTGGCGAGAGTCTCATGACTGTCTCTTTGATAGCTCGATTCACAACATAGACCATTCATCAATGGGACTTCATTTCATCAGAAAGGCTCTTAAAATAGTCTCAATGATGGACCGATAGACCTCTCATTGGTGGGAACACATGATGTCGATGGGACTTTTCAATATGTCTCACCGATGGACCAACGAACTATTATTTGTGATGCTCGTGGTGGACCATGTGTTATATCTCCTCAATGGTTCAATGATTGACACTTTTCATCATTTTGAACATCTTCCAAAGGGACCATGATGTGTTGAAAATTTCTTTTAGAAGGTTATTGGTAGGAATGAAGGTTATCAGCAAGACCTTTGTTGGTGTCCCTCTGATACTCCGATGGCAAGGTGGTTGAAAGAACCACGAGCATAATTTTGATGACTGGGAAGTGGATACCATAGTGACATGTGTGGTGATACCATTTGTCGATTCACATCATTGTTTTGAATCAACACAGTTGAACCGTTGTCCATTGCAAAAGTTGAAATGGTTGGTTTCCTGGTTTGGTTGGGTTCAAAACAAATGAACAACATTTTGTAAAAAAGGGGGAGGGGATCGACACCTCAAAGAGGAGGTTGGATATAGAGAGGGAACTGATGGATTGATGTGAGCATTGTAACGCCTGTAATGAAGCCCGAGGAAGTGGGCTCTACAATGAAACTTTTCTATGTATTCTGTAATTATTTTAATGGAATAAAAGGATCTTAGGTTGTCTTCTATTAAGTTTTGTGAAGTTGTAGTGTGATTTTTTTGTGAGATTATTATATCATGATAAGGCCCTCTAATCTCAAATGCGTCAGGCAACCAGATGATCCACCAGAATCTCCATGTTCACTTGAACTAGGTGTGGCCTGATTGGGTCCATAGCATAGTTGATGGCAACTAGTACATACATGTGGTCTCAACACTTGTGGAATGGTACTAGGACCAACTCCATAAAACATTCCTCCATCATCATGGTCTCTATGCTCCCTACCCACTATCACATAAGCATATTGATCAAGGTCTCCTGTGAGCATATTGAGGGATCCTAATGTTGATACCACTGCATGTTGATGCACAAGTGTGGGAATGGTAGGTCCAAGAGGAGCAACAAGGGGTTGCACATGCATGGGGAATTGGGGATCAACCCTTGCCCCTAACCTCTATTGTGGCATGCTACCACCAACACCCTAAAATGATTTAAAATCAAAATAATTAGGATTTTTCCCCATAACAAACTCTACATATAGTTTCCTCAAAAAATATAATGGGACCTCCAAATTAGCGTGTGGTGGATTTTCAAATACCATATACCATCAATCCCAAAAATGTGCACTCATCTGTGGATGTATACACCACCTCATGGATATTCTAGATTTATTGGGAGGAATGGGATGTTGAGTATTAGGGTCAATAAAATAAGGGGCTAGATGGGTTTTTTTAATTTTTAGGTCTAAAATTTGTTTAAAAGAGAGACCATCTGCATAAAATCATACCATCTCCTCTCTTTCTCATCAATGCCTATCTAAATAAGAATCAATAGTCCTAATGGAATCCACAACATTTTGCATTGCAAATGCAAAGCGTATCATGTACATGGTGGAATCAATGGTTGATTTTGCATAGCATTGATTTGGTTTTGAATGGATGCCAATTGTTCATTTATACGTGCTTGCAAGCGAGCCTCATTTGATCCAATGGGTGGTGGAGGTGGGATATGAGGTGGAGGGGGTGGAGGGGGTGGAGGGGGGAGATGGAGCCTAGGGGGGAGGTGGAGCTTGTTGATGTGTCGAATTGATCATATCATCAATGTTAAATTGATCCTTGATATCAGATAGAAGTGTTCACCTGCATTAAATTATACAAAATTAACATACAAACTTACAAAATTACAAGAAATAGTTAAATTTCAAACGCACATGCAATTTTTTTAAAATAGTATGTGCATACATATACATACACATACATACATTGATTGAACTTGAGAATGTGCATACAAATTTCAAAATTTAACATGTACATACATTTAAAATAAAAAATACGATGCATAATTTTCATGCATACATCATTCAACTAAACTATGTGTTCATACAAATTTCAAAATTTATGATCTAGAACTATGCAATTTTAATACATGTACATACTAAAAAATAAACTTGAAACTTTCACAAAAAGCTCATTTATGTCTAACACATATATATATATATATTACATTTTTCCAATAGGAGAAATCATAATCTAGTAGATAGTCATAAAATATATACTATTATAAATTCATCATTATAAGTTCATAAATTCAACCAAATTCATAAATTCATCACTAAAAATATCCATCCAACCAAATTCATAAATTCATCACACAAAATATCCATCAAACCAAATTCATAAATTCATAACTATAAGATCATTGTCTTAATTTATAAAGTGTTGTGTCTCTCTACTGCATCTCTTTGTTTCTTTTTGTTTTCCTTTTCAAAATCGTAAGTTATCCTCTCCTCTAGCCATCGTTGATGCTCATCTAACATCCCATCCATATCCCTAACAACATCAACAACATTTTGTATCCTAGATGAAATCATCCTCAAAGGTGGTGCGATACATTCTTCTTTTTGAATAATGTTGATTTGATCCTGAATGGATCTAACATTGGCATTGATTTGTGCTTGCAAGCTTGCACCATCAGTTTCAAGTGGTGGAGGTTGGGGGCTATGAGGTGGAGTGGGTTGAGGTAGAGGTGAAGGTGGAGGATATGGAGGGCGTGGAGGTGGATTACATATATTATTGAATTGATCCATGTGATCTCTAAGATATAAGTGAACCTGCATTAGATTTGTAATTTAAAAATGTAAGATACATGTTTAGGAAATACCGTTAAACCATTCAATATAAATTTCCTAATTGAATACAAATTATAAAATGTGTAAGCCTCATTTATGTCTAAGGCATGTTAATTGAATGAAAAAATAATTAACTATTAATATAGGAAAATTTATGAATGCTTTAGTGTTTATGGTTTAGAGTTTAGGATAAATAGGGTTTAGGGTAATAGGATGGCTTAAGGGGATCTATGTAGTAAGGTCCTAGGAAAAAATGACATTTCATATTAGGACCCCTTAAGACACCGATTTATAGTTTAGGGTGATAGGATGGCTTAAGGGGATCTATGTAGTAAGGTCCTAGGAAAAAATGGCATGGCTTAAGGGAATACAATTTGGTGGAGTTTCCCAAGGAAATTGAATTTCATTTTAAGGTCCTAGGAAAAAATGAATTCTTTAGGGTTTAGGGTTTAGATTTTAGAGTTTAGGGTTTAGGGTTTAGGGTACTTAAGGTAAGTTTGGGTGACCCATGGAATAATGGACTTGCAAGTTAGTGAACAACATTTTCTTGTGGAACAGTTGGTTGAGATAGCTCTTGTTTTGATTGACCAACCTCTCATGAAATATCATTCATATTATAATCTTGCATGATCTTACTATTGTTAAATTTGGTTTCCTTCAGAAACTTCAGAAAATTTTAAGAACTTCTTTGATCCCATTAAGAAATGTCATATTAGGACCCCTTAAGACATCAATTTATGGTTTAGGGTGATAGGATGGCTTAAGAGGGTCTATATCTAGTGAGGTCCTAGGACAAAATGACATGGCTTAAGTGAATAAAATTTGGTGGAGTTGCCTAAGGCAACCAAATTTCATTTTAAGGTCCTAGGAAAAAATGAATTCTTTAGGGTTTAGGGTTTAGGGAACTTAGGGTGAAGTTTGGGTGGCCCTTGGAATAATGGAATTGTAAGTTAGTGAAAAACATTTTCTTGTGGAATAGTTGGTTGAGATAGCTCTTGTTTTGACTGGCCAACCTCTCATGAAATCTCATTCATATTATAATCTTGCACGATCTTACTATTGTTAAGTTTGGTTGCCTTGGGAAACTTCACCAAATTTTGAGAACTTCTTTCATCCCCTTAAGAAATGTCATATTAGGACTCCTTAAGACATTGATTTATGGTTTAGGGAGATATAATGGCTTAAGAGGATCTATGTCTAGTAAGGTCCTCATACAAAATGACATGTATTAAGTGAATAAAATTTGGTGAAGTTTCCCAAGGCAACCGAATTTCATTAAGGGCCTAGGAAAAAATGATGGCTTTAGGGTTTAGGGTTTAGAGTTTAGAGTTTAGAGTTTAGGGTTTAGGGTTTAGAGTTTAGGGTTTAGGGTTTAGGGTAATAGGATGGCTTAAGGGGATATATGTAGTAAAGTCCTAGGACAAAATTACATGGCTTAAGGGAATAAAATTTAGTGGAGTTTCCCAAGGTAACCAAATTTCATTTTAAGGTCCTAGGACAAAATGAATGCTTTAGAGTTTAGGGTTTAGATTTTAGAGTTTAGGGTTTAGGGTTTAGGGAACTTAGGGTGAAGTTTGGGTGGCCCTTGGAATAATGGACTTGCAAGTTAGTGAACAACATTTTCTTGTGGAACAGTTGATTGAGATAGCTCTTGTTTTGACTGACCAACCTAGATCATGAAATCTCATTCATATTATAATCTTGCACGATCTTATTATTGTTAAATTTGGGCTCCTTGGGAAAATTCACCAAATTTTGAGAACTTCTTTGATCCCCTTAAGAAATGTCATATTAGGACCCCCTAAGACATCGGTTTATGGTTTAGGGTAATAGACTGACTAGTTTATAAGTATTATCAATTTTATGAAAAGACTAACTATTTTTGTAATAGAAACATATAATTATGTATTATTAAGATTGAGTTTGATGTATACTGTAACTTGATATTTTTTAATTGAATATAAGATTATTTTATTTAACATGTTTTTCATTAATATTTCCCACTTAAATGAATTTTATGATATAAAATGTACAATAAAATTAGTTAATGTTGAATCTTATTTTATTTTGGATTGTTTGGAATTGAAAGAACCTAAAAGAAAGAAAATAAAAATATTTAGATTCTTTTAGTGTCTAGGTATCTAGTACAAATTGAGATTTTAGACTAAACTAGAAGCCTAATTAACAACTAATTGACTAGAATGAGAGTTAAGATTGTTGAAAGACAAGAGACAACACATGCAAACAAGAAATGGAGACAAGGCATGACTAAGAGAGATAAGAACATAAAATAGAAATGAATGCACATATTATTTAATTAAGTGACAATTCGAAATGGATTGTACAAGGATTTAGGAATTTGCTAACTAAATTTGCAAACAAACATTGAAAATTTATCAATTGTAATAATCCACTAGTCCCACAAGTAAAGTTTAACATATTGTTTTTTATTATAATTATATCAATGTTCATAACATTTAATTGATTGTGTCTCTTGATGAATACACATTTAAATGTATAATATTTATCAAATCCTATTTCATTGTCAATATCAAGGACCCTAATTTACAATGCAAATGTTCAATTTAAAACATTTAAGCAATGCAAATCAATTTTTTCCATTATCAAATATTCTTGAGCTTGAAATCAAGGTTTTCATTTGAATGCAAAATTTTTTGTTTGATTTCAATTTAGGGTAAATTAGCAAATTTTTTTGTTTGAATTGAATTTAGGGTTTCAAGAAAAAATTAGGGTTTTCAATGCAATTTTTTTGGTTTTATTTCAATTTAGGGTTTTCAAATGCAATTTTTTTTTTGCTTGAACAATTTAGGTTTCAAAAGCTAAATTTTGTTCTTAAGATACGATTCAAGGATGATTTTTTCATTTCTACATGGTTTCATTTCATTTTTTCTTCTACCTCTACAAATGATCAATTCTCCTATTACACCTAAATAAAATACATAAAATGCTAAATAAACTAAAAAAATCATGCTAAAACCTACTTTTGTCTTATAAATGTAAAAAAAGCATAGATAAATGTAGGTGGAGGAGTACTTGGAGGTCATAGGTTGATGTCATCCTCACTATTGTCTCTGTTAAATCAGGATCCCAAACTAATGACTGAGTTGTGCTTTTAAAAAAATAAAATAAATACAACTTAAAAATGGGATCCCATTTTGTAAAGATCAAGATCTTGTTTCCCGTTTGTCAGTTCATGATCCTTTATTAAATGGGATCCCATTTAGAATTTAGGCTCAAGATCCTGAAGCTAAATGGAATCTTTTTATTAAAAAATGAGATCTCATCTTCTAAAAGCGGGATCCCGTTTATTAAAAAAAGGGATCCCATTTTTTAAAAGTGAGATCTCGTTTATTAAAAAATGGGATCCCATTTTTGCAATTCCTATTTCCTTTTTTGGCTAAGGAAAAAACTTCCACATTTTGTGGACTCAACTTCTTGCACTTACCCTTTTCTAGATACTTTAAAAAAAAAAAAAAGGGGTAAAATTTTTTAATCAATCAAATCCAAAGTACAAGGCAAAGGCCAGAGGCCCACCAGACCAAGACCACTACTAGAACAACCAAAAACAACATTACATATTCTTGTCTTCCACTAATAACTTCTTCAGGGTCCCAATATAATCAGAAGGTAACTCCTCCCTTCCACTAATATCCCAGCCATCCACATTCTCAGAGGCCCACTTCACCAGACAATCAGCCACTCTGTTCCATTCTCTAGGGATATGACAAAAGGAGACAAAATCCAAGGAACTGTATAGACTCATAATCTGTCTAACCACAGAGGCTAATTGCCAACTAACATCATCCAACCTCTGGTTATTCAACATATCAACAACAATCTGATAATCAAACTCACAATTGATCCTCCTCTAGCCTAAAGAGCATCTATGCTCAACTGCAATCTTAATAGCAAGGGCCTCCATCAGATTATTAGAATGTTGACCTTTGTAAATAGAGAAGAAAAAATTGCACCACCCTCATTGCCTCTACCAATACTGCCAATGCCAGCATGACCAGGGTTCCCACAAGAACAACTATTAGTATTAATCTTTAGGACCCCCACCGGGGGAGGCATCCACCTCCCATCTCGATAGACCCGTTGCTTGACATGATGGGGTCTTCTTCCGGCAATGCTTCCCCTTCTACTATCCCCCAGGTTCAAATTTCGCAAAATAGCAAGATCAGCAAGATCAATATTTTCAGACATATCACACTTAGTAGAAATAGTCTCTTCAAGCCTGCTAATTATCTTCTTCCACAATTGAAAACTTCCTAATTTGGAGCCACAAAAAACTCTACGGTTCCTCTCCAACCAAAGGTTCTAAAGAATGAAAATAGGCCCAACAAACCAGGCCACCTACAGGAAAGAATTCTTTGCTGGAGGCCTACCTAAACTCTCCCAAAATTCAATTAGGGAGGTAGCATGAATACAACCATGATGCCAAGCCTCCCACCATCTATGTCATATCTCTCTAGAAAAATGGAAAAGAAAGAACAAGTGGGAGGTACATTCCTCACTGTGCAAATAAAGGAAGCAAATAGAAGGTCCTTGAAAACCTCACTTGCAAAGATTTTCCCAAGTGAGGCACTTAATTTGAGCAACCAACCATAAGAAAAAATTGCATTTGGGCCAAGAAAAGTTGTCCCAAACCTTCTTCCACCAGTGCAGCTCGGCTGGACCATGTAAGTTCCTGTCAAGCATAGCATAGCCTTGAGCCACAATAGATTTATCTTTTGGACTAGGACTCCAAGCCAAAACATCCCTCTCATTGAGGGAGCTGCAGAGCCTACCCTCCAAAACTCTAGTAAGAACAACACGATCCTCATCAGAACCACCCATGGGCCACTCCTGTGGGTCCTTCTAGCAAGCCACCACCGCCTGACCAATACGCTTGATTGTTTTAAAATGCTCCACCTTAATCCAACCAGCATTAGAAAAAATATGGCAAAGAGGTTGAAGCTAAGGGAAGCTAGAAAGAATGGGAGGGTGGCCATCCCAAGAGTCCTACCAAAACAAAGCATTAGAGCCTCTATTACATATCCAAAAGAGACCCTCCTTAATTAGCTGAGCTCCCTTCTTAAGGGTATCCCAAATACAAGAACCTTTACCCAGCAAATCAAGTCGTGGCACATCAAGGCTATCAACACTAGGAAGATACTTATGGGCAAGAATCTTGGCCCAATCCTGATTCTGATTGTTGCACCACCTCCAATACAGCTTGGCAGCCAAGGCCGTGACAACAAGAGCCATAGACCTAAGACCAAGGCCCCCAGCATGATTCGGCCTATAGACAGACTCCCACTTGACTAAACTCCACTTCAAGGAAAGAAGGTTGCCGAACCAAAGAAATTGTTGAGACAAAGCATCAAATTCCCTCACAAAGGTGGAAGGGGGAACCTGCACACAACACCTATAAATGGGGAGAGATTTCACCATAGTCTTTAGAAGAACCACTCTCTCAGCAGAAGACAACCATCTGTAAGTCCAATGACTAACCTTACTTCAGAATTTATCCAAAATCCCCTGCCAGTAATCTCTATACTGAGATCCCAAATCCCAAGGGATCCTAAGGTACATCAAGGGAAGAGAATCGATCTGAAATCTAAGGATCCTAGCAATCTTTCTCTGAATAAGCCGAGGGGTATTAAAGAAATAAATGGAGGATTTGTCATCATTAATACATTGACCTGAAGCCTTCAAATAGATGTCTAAGGCTCTCCTAAAGTTCATTGCCTCACTAATTCTAGCCATGCCCATCAACCCAGTATCATCCACAAACTGAAGATGAGAGTAGGAAGGAAGATAATTGTTCTAGCTCCAACCTTGGATAAGACCCTACCTCACCTGAGATTTAATAAATCTTCCAAGACCCTTCCCCCATGATAATGAATAAATATGGAGATAAAGGGTCCCCTTGCCGAAATCCTCGAGAAGCACTAAACAAATCCGAAGGTTCCCCATTAATGAGAACTGAGAAGGAGGACGAGGTCACATAACTAAGAACCCAATTCACCCACTCCTCATCGAAGCCAAAAGCCAAGAGAATTTTCTGTAAGAACTCACAGCTCACCCGATCATAAGCTTTAGCCATGTCAAGTTTAATAAACATAGCCTTCTCCTTAGAGTTAGCCATAAAATGAATAACTTCCATTGCTATCACAACACCATCCAAAATTTGTCTTCCTTCCACAAAGCCACCCTACTTAGTAGAGATCAGAGTACTGAGGAGTGGTTTGAGTCTCTCCACAATCAATTTGGTGATGATCTTGTAAACAATATTACATAACACAATAGGTCTGACTTGAACCAGCTGATTAGCCCCCTCCTTCTTAGGTATGAGAGCCAAGAAAGTAGAATTCATGGAATTGAGCATCTATTTGTTCCTATGTGATTCCTGAACCACCTCAAGGAGATCAAACTTTATTATTTCCCAGAACTCCTGAAAGAACTTAATTGGAAACCCATCTGGGCTAGGAGACTTACCTTTTTTCATATTAAACACCACTTTCTCTAATTCAGGTAACAAGATAGGACATAAGAGAGCCCCATTCATCTCAGCAGAGACCAGGTGGGGAATACAATCCAATATGGCCCTCTCCTCATCCCTAGCTACAAGATCCTCCCTAGAAAATAGGTTTGAAAAATAATTGACTGCTTCCCTGGAAATATCAGCACAGGAAGAGAGCTGAGCCCCCTTCAGGTGAAACAAGAGAGGAGATAGAATTTCCCTGCCTCCGAACCTTAACTGAATTATGAAAGAATGTAGTGTTCCTATCCCCCTCTTGAAGCCAATCAACATGAGATTTATGCTTCCAAAAGATCTCCTAAAGCTCCCACTCTTCTAATCCCTTAAGAGCCAAAGACTCAGCTTTACTTAGATCAGAGGTCAACCCTTGGTCCTGAATCAGATGAGTGATGTTATCCAACTTGGACTAAGCAACCATCTTTTGAGCATGCAGGTTCCCAAAACATTATTTATTCCATCTTAAGCCTATACTTCACACGTTGAAGCCTCTTACTAAAAGTAAACATGGCCATCCCATGGGCAGGCATCCCCTCATACCACCAATCCAACATAAGATCATGCAGAGACTGATCTCTTAACCACATCAACTAAAATTTGAAAGAAGGATTTTTGGTGACTCCATATGTAGTGACAGCTCGAGCTTGATAGGCCAGTGATCAGAGCCCCTCCAATCAAGAATTTTTGAACTGGCGATCAACCTATTGTTCATCTAATAGCAGGAAACCAAAAATCTATCAAGCCTTTTTGAGATAGCCTCAACACCACATCTCCTATTATTCCATGTAAAGACACCATTGGTTGGCTTCACATCAATGAGATTCAAGGAACCAATCATATCCCTGAGCAGATTTGCAGAAGGGTCCAGCTTGGCTAACCCACCATGTTTTTCATCCAAGCAAGTAATAACATTAAAATCACCAGCCATAATCCATGGGAGAAACAGGTCTAAGGCCCAGATGAATCTAATGTGAGCCCAAAGATTTGACTTACCTAAAATATCAGTAGGAGCATAAATATTGGATAAAAGACACCTCTCTCTAGTCTCAAAACTAGAGGCAACCAGAGAAATGGAAGACCGACTAGAAATCCACCATAAGGGGAGAACTTTCCTTGGGTTCCAGAAACAAGCCACCCGCCTGAACTATTCAAAGCACCCACCCCCTGCCAATTTCCTTGGGGCTAGATACGTGAAGAACAATTATCCAAACTGTCCACTGTAATCTTAGTTTCCTGAATAAAGACCACATCAGAAGACTGAGATTCAATTAGTCTATGAACAACCTTTTGTCTAGGGATGTTGTTCAACCCCCTTACATTCCATGATAAAACAATCATTTATGGGGGTGGGAGAAGTGGGAATCAATGGGTTTCATAGACCCAGACTCAATCAAATTATCACCCATAATCTTGACCTTCTCTTGATCTGTCTTCCTTCCACTCCTTGACGGTTTATCAAGAGGCTCCTTTTTAAAGGATTTCTATTGTAAACCTAAAACAGGAGGAGCTTTGTTACCCTTCACAGAATCTGAGGCCCCCTTAGGAGCAGGGGGATCAGGAGCCACCACAACAGAGCCCTTCGGAGCCTGTGACCCTTGGAGATCCCTGATATCCTGAACCTGAGAAGGAAAATCCATAGCCATCTGTTCAACCTGATGGTCCCCTGGAGATAAAATCTTATCCTCTTTCTTTGCATCCTCATCCTGAACTTCATGCAAACCCTTAGCCCCAAAAGAGAGCTCAACTGGAATACCTTCCTTTTGGACCAAATCCTCAAGAACATCAAACTTGTTAAAAGTGCCATCATTCTATCTATCTAACTAGGTTCTCTTCTTGCCCTTGCCTTTGTTACAGGACTTAGCCGGAATAAAACCCTCATTATCTACAGGTTCATTAGACAAAGGAGCCTTCCCCTTGTCCCCCCTAGGAGGTCCAGAGGTAGCCAAGGGGGAGGATTTATTTCTGGGACATTTGCAGTGTAAATGACCATATTCATGACAAATTCTACATCTAAAAGGTAGGGTCTCATAATCCAGCTGTTGGATCCAAGAAGATGATCCCATGCAAATTTCCATAGAATTTGGTAACAAGTTATTTAAATCAACTTCTACACAAATACTCGAGCAAAAGAAATTACCTTACGATCTTGAGTTTGTGTAGCCAATCCCACAGGTTTTCCAAGAAGTAATGAGATTGAGTGAAGAATATCTTCCCTCCAGAATTCGAAAGGAAGCCTTGGCAAACAAACCCACATAGGAACCCGCGAGGGGATCTCTTTAGCAGAGTTGAAGCCCATGTGCCAAGGCTTGATGAAGAGTCCCACCTGGTTAAAGAAATAAGGGTCTCCTTCAAAAGCCTTATTCCTATCCAACATGCTTGAAAAGATAACCAGAAAATAGTTATTAGCTGCCAAAATAATCTCCATATCACCTTCTGGGTTCCAAACCCAACGTTCCCAGGAGTCCAACATAGGTAGAGAAAGACGAAGGCCCAAAAATTTGCAAATAAGGGCATGATTACATCAATATTCAACATCCTCTGAAACTTGCTTAGGTTGAATAACCAAAACTAGTCGATCCTCAGATCTCTCCAAACATTTGTTTACTTTTTTTAATTTGAAACATCCCTTTTGAAGAGGAGACCCCATCCCCAGATTAGGGTTTACCCATCTGATCCTTACCACTGGCATGCAACGAAGAAGATGACTCTACCATCTCCAAATCCCTAGAGGAAACCTGAGACAAAACAAAACCTCGATTCTCCAT
The DNA here is from genome assembly GCA_007258455.2 of Sequoia sempervirens. NCBI lineage: Eukaryota > Viridiplantae > Streptophyta > Pinopsida > Cupressales > Cupressaceae > Sequoia > Sequoia sempervirens. The sequence goes on along the minus strand of VDFB02270651.1, from coordinate 752,202,412 downwards.
GGATTGAATAGCACAACCCCACCAAAAAAGAGAGAGACGGGGCAAAAGACCCACAGTCTCAGATCGCTATACACCACCCGCCAAGGATACACCAATCACAACAAAAAACGTAGGAAAAAAGTCTGCCCATAAGCCAAACAATGGTCGAACCCCCAATCTGACCTACGCACCCCTGAGCACAAGCAAACACCCCCCTGAGAACGCACCACAGACTCGGCCGCCAAGCACAGACATAATGAAGAAAGGAAGAGCTAGGGCATGCAGGCCCTAGCTCGCACCTAGCCGCCACGCAGAGCCATCTTCAATCTATTCTCAATCAACAAAAACTTGTAATTCCACCCTTTTCTAAATACTTAATTAATATAAATATTTAGCATTTTTTCAAAAAATAATCGTAAACATGAGAATTCATCATCTATGCATATATTCATATGCATCCATCCATCCATACATCATAAATTTCAAAATATATATATATGGATACATATGTAAGGAAATATTAGGTACATCTTAAACATCCATGTGCATAGGAATAAAATGGCATCCATAACATTAACCAAAGACGAAGCATGATCATATCTTAAAAAATAATCTTAACATGTATGGCCATCAATTCTTGAGAATAATGGATCCCTCATGGGAGACATTAAGAATAAGAAATGAATGTGTAACCATGTATCAATATATAAAATTCTCCATGGGAGGGAATAAGTAAAAAACATTTCTCAACATAAGTAGGTAGGAAGGTCCTCATAAAACCAATAAATATCTAGATAATCCATTGGATCCTTGATAATGAGGGCTCTTAGACCTCTACCATTGTGTTCTCCTTGTTATCTTTGACTAGGAAAGAGCTCTCTATCTATTTATCTATCTATTAGTTTGGGGACATGCCTAGCTCATGATCCTAGTCTAGGAGTTTGTGCAATGTTTAGTTATCCCCAATTCTCATCCTTCTCCTCAAAAGAATTTTCTCCACCTTGAGCCATTGATCTTGAGGCCATAATATCCTAACTTGCATGGTGGGTGGAAGAAAACACATATATGTGTCATTCTACAACTATAGGTAGTAACTCGTTTATCCCACCTCTAATGGTGCCCAAAAATTTATTAGAGGATTCTTGATGAAATATCTCCACTCACTCGTAGAGCTTCCATCACCAAAAATGAAATGAAGGAGAAAGTGCTAAAGTCACATCAAACCATAGTTGATAAAACATGCAAAGGTATCATGGATAGTGTGAATCTATCATACATCTAAATATTAATAAAATAAATGAACTAAAATGAAAGACTCATTATGATCTCTAGGATACTAGCTAGGGTCATGCAATGGTGGCTGTCGAGGTTCCGTCAAACCTTGCACTTTAATAGATTATCTTGTCAACCTAAGTAGTGTCTAGAGGCTATATGCAATAGATAGGTAAATAATTTATCTTAGGGCTGATGCAAGAAGTTGGGTACACAAAAAGCTCAAAAAGTGGAAATGTTTTTGCTGTTTTTCAGAATTTGTCACACTTAGACTGAAAATTTGAGGCATTTACACAATGAATATTAAAAAAAGTCAGTAATATGAAATCTAGAATTTTGAATCTAGTTTCCAAATATGTAAATTATTAAAATACCCAGATTATAGAAATTAAATTTTGATAGGGATTTATAAAAACCACTTTTTAAAAGTCCATTTTTTTTACCATACCAAACAGGTGTACGAACAACACTTTTTGACCCAAATAAAATTATATTGCTAATTCCTTTTGGGAAATGAGAGCTAACAACATGAAGTTTGATGTGGACTTTTTTTTTTGTAATTTTTGGTTGAATATATTTTTTTTATTAATTTTTTATTGGCCTTAATTGATGTTTTTTAAAATCAACGTGTACGGGAAACATAATCAGACCTAAACAAAAAAAAAAATTGACTCCTTTTTTTTAATTGTGTAGAGAATTGTCTGAAGTTTGATGCCATATAATTTTTTTTACAAGAAACTTAACCAATAAAAAGTTATTAAAAAACCAAAAAAACTTGATATTTCAAGTTTAAGGACTAGTTTTCTTAGAAATTAATTAAAAAATAGAAAACATAATCCAATCTTAACAAAAGTTATATATTTAGAAAGTAGACATTGTGTTCTCTAATGGGTTTTAATTTTATAGATTCATTCAAAAAAATAGTCCATCAACTATGTTGTCAAAGTTGGACATTCTTCTTCAATCTGCCTTAGTTTTTTAGTTGCAGGTCAAAGGCTAAGGCTCAGATTGCCAAGTCTTTCCCAAGCCTAAAACCGAGGCAACATGTGGGTTGGGAATTTTGAATTTTAAAAATGCATACGCATTTTTAAAAAACATGTACGCATTACAAAACGCATATGTGTTTTTTATTTTCTTGATAATTTTAAAAAAAAATTTAAGAAACAGGTACCAGTTTTAAAACGCATACCCATTTTGTAAAATGCGTACCCATTTTGAGTTACAAAACGGGTACCCATTTCTAAAAAGTATTTATTTTTTCAAATAATCAATTTTTACATGTTATAAAATGTGTATGCATTATATAACGCGTACACGTTTTTTAGTGCATACACATTTTTTAGGCTCAGGTACCCGAAGTATAACGCATACGCGTTTTTTTAATAATGCGTACACGTTTTCTACAAGAATTTTTTTTTGGCCGAAACTTCCCTTCTTCATGTACCCAACTTCTTGCTTTTACCCCTTAATAAAATCCCTACTCCTAATCAACCTAACCGGCTAATTCTATGAAACGAGATTGCTTGATTTAATAAAAATAATTCAAACTATGAAATAGAGATATTCTTATGCTTGATATGTGATTTAAGTTACCTATTTGTTCATAAAGAAATTTAAAAAAAATGCAAAAATAACATCACATATTTGTTAACTATAGAACTAAAAGGTAACATGTCGAATATTGAAATCAATTCATGATAATAAAATCAATCTATGCTAACGAAATCAATCTATGCTAATGAAATCAAATATATATTTTTTTAAAACAATGCTGCTAATACCTAATGAATAACTTGCAAGCACATTTGCACAACTTATAATCCAACTCATGCATGAAGAAATATGACAATGATTTTAAATAGAAACTAACTCATCTATATGTGTGATGTTCTTATCCTCTAACAAGTGGCCAACTCTATGGATACTATAAATCTAGGCTTACACAATTACATGCATATATCTCCAAAAACTCATAGAAGGTAACTAGATTATATTCATGAATCTTTTTTCAACACATAAAGAAAGAACACTATATTTTCTTATAGATGATAAAAATAAAAACTAAACTTCTATATATTGTATATTTATTTTTCCAAACAATTATATTGATTATATGTATACCTTTTCCTCAAGTTATGGAAAGATGACCACCTAGTAGCATCGTGCTAATTATGCATGCCTATTGTTTGTAAGTAGTTAACATGAATATTTTAAAATATAATAAATTATAACAATTTTTTAGAGTATCTAGTGATCATGAAATAAGGATAATGTTTATGAAAAGGACACCTACTGGGTGTCTACTTCCAAAACTACAATGTGTTCCATCTTCAAGGAAATGATATGTTGTTTATATGCATTCAACTGGGAATGGGTCTACCAAGACTAGAGCATGTTCTTCTCAACTAGCTCAACCATTCTAGAGAATTATTCTAGCACTATAAGTGATTCTTCTATCTCCATTTATCTTCTACAATTAAAAAGTTGCATCTTTTCCATAGAAACTTGTTAGCAATTAGCTCTTTATTAAGCCAAGATAAAAACTAGAGTATATATACATTATCCTTAATCAAAATAACTGAAAATAATTTTATATAATCAATTATTTTGACATGATAAAGGATTTTTTGGATAGGGAAAGAGGGTACTTTATCTTAGGATTGATAAGGAATTTTTTCCTCTTCAATGATCCCCAATAAGGAGACCACATTATGGTGGTCCTTATTGCTATGGTCCATGTTTTGGTTAGGCATCTTGATGTGAGGGCTCCTCTTGGCCCTTGTGCTCTCTACCTCTCTCTACCCTATGTGTGGTGTTTCCATCAATGCTAGTATCATCAACTTGTCCATATAGTCCTCATCAGTCTCATCACCTAAATCATCTCACTCCCCTCCTACTACCACTACTTGGTGCATATGATATGGTGTTTGTCATTGTTGGGGTGGTTCTTGAGAAGGTGCATGTGGATGAGGTGGCCCTCTCCTCACTATCCTCTTGATGAGACTCCTAATATGGTTGAAAACCAATGAATCATACCATGCAAAATCTTGATTGCCTCCCTCACATATCTTGAAGTTAGGGCCACTAGAAACAAAACTCTTAAAAGAACCTACTCAAACTATTAAAAACCCTATCCATATGAATCTCAATTACTCTCCTATTTTGTATCAAGAGCTATGCCCCAACAAAAACCTAAACTAGAGACTTTCTATGTTGATATATGGGTCTCAATCATGTTTGCATCTCTAAATTGAGTGTCTCATCTTATTTATCCATGTTCAAGCATAACACTTTTTCCTTACTATACACTTTCCCTCAAACAATATAATAATATAAAACATTTTCTACTTTTGAGAGAGAAAAGAAAAAAGAAGAAAGGAGGAAGCTCTGTGGAAGACAACTGCCACTTGAATAATGGGTGGATGGAACCATTTTTTTCAATGCCCGTGTAAATTACTAGGAAAATTGATGAAAAAGGCATATGGCACGACGTTCTCCTTTACTTTAAAGGAAAAACAGACGTGCAGGTTCAAAATTTATGATTCTAAAAATCTGTGGTTTAGCAAAGTGGTTTCTTTAGCTACAACTTTACCACGAGGTTTGTTAAGGTTCCATGCCACCCCTTCAATTTAAACTGTCGTATGAGATTGACTTACTCTAAAAATCAGTGGACGTTTACACCTTTTTGTAACTTTTAGTAATACAATATAGTTTGTTTGACTGCTTCCTTTCCATTACTTTTAGCACTGGTCAAATACAGCTAGTTTGTTTGCAATACGAAAGGAAATCTTACAAATAGACGTCATTCAAAACCTGTCTTAACACTAAGAGACCGTCAGTTATTCCCGAAACAGTTGCTCTGCACTAATATGGAGCCTCAAAAAATGTATTTATAGTCGTTGGGACATTGGATGAATGTTAATCCCTTCCATGGGTATTCAGTATTGTGTGCCTGTCATCTGGTTTAATTGTATTCCAGAAGAACGTCTGCTAGTGTCGATGATGTGTAAGCCTTGATCCCCTCACGCAAGTAGCAGAACGTATGGACTGTGTCTAAGAAATTAATCCCCGGGAGCCTACTCGACTGGGTATTAAATTTTACACCTTTTTTCTATATTTTATAATTTTATTTCGACCCCGTTCATCACAGTATTCATGTTTGGTTGGCATAAGTCTTTGGAAGTCTATTTTGATAAATTGTTTCTGAATTTGTTGCGTATGTTTTTATCAATATTTTGGATCATATTCAGTGGTTCATCAAGATTTTCCTTTCTTATAATGAATCATTTCAATGCTACTTTCCTCTTTCTGATAATGGATCACTTTCAGAAAGAGAAAGTCGATATAGATCACTGAGTCTGACCAGATCATCTATTATCAGAAAAAGGAAAGTCGATGATGAGTTAAATATGATCCAAAATATCAATCAGGAAAATATACACACCATTGATCAGGAAAATAAAAACATATATTCATGTTAATTTCTTACTGAAGTATTTTGTCATTAACTGCACCATTAACACGACTGAACCTTCCCTTTGGGGAAGCTGTTTTATAGCTTTGTAGGTATACTAGCAAACATCGGGGTACAGGAATGTTCGCCATGTTATTTCCCAAGGATGGTCGAATTCGACTCATTGAGGATCGAGTGCTCCATATGGAAGATCCGTCAAATGAGCCAAAAGAATGGGGGGATCTTGAAGGCCAGAGCCGGGTGATTGCAATTACTCTAATTGCTGTTGAAAGATCGAGAAATCTTATAGATTTAAAGACGATTTTGCTGGAGAATTGCAAGTTGATTCGACTAGAAAGGAATTTTCGGTGGCTTCGATGGCTGGTAAGGCTGGATCTGACTGTTTCTCATCCCCTAGACGCTCTTCTTGAAAATATAGGAAGCTTGCCATCGTTACGGGATCTTAAACTGCCGAATTCTGCTGATCTGGCTTCTCTTAGAAACGGAGCCACCATAATTCCATCGAAATCCAAGAAGTATTTGAATGAATTGTCAGAGCATCGTAGGGTTCTTGCGGGAGATTATCTTCTTTCAAAAGAAAATCCTCCGCAACAAGGTTTGGCTTTGCTTTCCCGCTCTGATAAGGATATTCATAATCCAAAGTCGCTCAAGAATGAACATCTGTATATACCCGATGGATTTCCAGCACGTTGCGGAATCCTTGTGATATATAATAGTTGTGTCCTGCGAGACAGCTTTAAAGAGCTTGTAAGCCTCAAGCATTTCTGGTTGCCGAAACCTTCAGAAGTGCTTTCGCCATTTAATCCTCTATCAAGAAAAGGGCCTCGGAGCACTACCGTTATCTCGATTTCCGGCCCTGGAACGCTTGAAGATAAACATTTGCAGGCCATTTTGAATAGATGCAGGGAGTCGTTGAATTTGGGAAGTCGTCTCGGTTTATTCGTGCGCCGTAAGCCGGTGTTCAAGGAGTTTGATCATCTGGACATTATTTTGGACCACGGGCAGTATATGAGGGGAAAATTCATCCACAACTTGTTCGAATCTCTTAGTGCAGGAGGAGTTAGAGTTCTTAATATTGACTTGAATAAATGGAAAATTGAAAGGGGAAAATGTTTAGACTTGGAACAGGGCTGGGAGAAAACAGATATTCACTTTCCGATAGTCTCCAGGCACTGTGAAGATTCCTTTTGTCGGTGTCAGGGAGAATTCTGGTGTATGTGCAGTTCAAATAGCTTAACCAGACCATTGTTCTATCAAGTAGAACCAGCAGACATCCTCGATATCAGGAGGCTATATATGAGTGATTTTAGCGTGTTGGCTACGCAGGATTGTTCAAACACCAGAGGGATCAATGGAATTTCGTCCCCGCGAAACGGTCGACCTCAAATGTCTTTCCAAACTAGCTGTTCCGTGGCAGGTGAAAGGTGAGTAATACGGAACGAACTCTTAACCGCATTAAAAGTTCGTAATTTTTAGGCCCTGGTCACTTTTTAATTAGGGAAAAAAATCGATTTATACATAGATCTACGCCTGGAATTTGACGGCCACCCCTACCTGTCATATGAAAATTTTGTGACGGTTTGATCATTTAAATGTCTGTCATTTGACAATGAAAAATATAAATTGTAAAATCAATTACCTGTAACACAAATGTTAGTTCAATATTCAAATGTGGATCTCCATCTCAAAAACCAAATGACCTTACCATTCAAGCATAACCCTATTCAAGATATCATAATTCATATTAATAATTAAAAATATTTTTAATTAAAATTGTTTGAATTTTTTTCTTAATATTTTTAATTCTAATTTTTATTATTAAGATGAAAAAAGAGAGCCAATTACCCATTAAAAAGTAAAAATATATTGTGTGTGAATTTTGTATTGTATCTTCAGAGTGTGAACCAAAACAGTGACGAAAATTGTAGAAATCTATTAATATGGTAAGTTTGTTTTGTTTTGTTATGGAACTGGATGTAGGAGCTTAGAGCAGCTCGTGAACAATCGGCCATTTCATGCCGTGGGGCTGGAGGAACGCATGAGAGATCTGATGGACATACTTAAAATGGAATCAGATGATTCCCTAACAGTAGGGATATGTGGTACGGGTGGGATTGGGAAGACCACCCTCGCCAAGGCCATTTATAACCGCATTAGTTTCAGGTTTCAAGCGGTTAGCTTTGTTGCTGATGTTAAGAGACGCGAAATATGTGAAATCCTGGAACAAATTTTGAGGGATCTTGTAGGACGATACATCTCTGTGAAAAGTGTTAAACATGGCAAGGCACTGGTGAAAGCTAATGCGGGATCCATTCGGGCACTTGTTATTTTGGACGACATCAACAGTCTAAAGCAGCTCGAAGCATTCAGTGTGGATTGGCTTGCACCTGGGAGCAGGGTCATTCTGACATCCCGAGATGACCAACTATTTTCATGTGGGCACACAGATGGTATTTATTACACTAACAAATTGTCAGATAACCAGAGCATTAAATTGTTTAAATGGCATGCTTTCTTTAGGGAATATCCTTGTAATCGATATGAAGACTGGTCTCAAAGGATTGTAAAAGCTTGCCATGGAATTCCACTGCTGTTAGAAATAGTTGGAGCTTTCTTATATGGCAATAAAAATTTCAGTGATTGGGAAAGCTGTACCAAGCACCTAGAAGATACAATGGGCCAGGACATCCACAGGCGGCTAATGTTTATTTACCTAGGTCTTGATCATTGTGAACAAGAGATATTTCTGGACATTGCCTGTTTCTTTAATGGCAATGAGAATATGGAAACAGTATCTAGGTACTGGGAAGCTACTGGGCTTCGTCCGAGAACAGCCTTGGAAAACCTAGTTCTGAAGTCCCTTATACGGATAGATGAGCAAAACAAGTTTATAATGCATGATTATGTCCAAGAAATGGGTAGGGCAATAGCCAGTGAGTCTCCAAAGTGGGAGGAACATACAAGAATATGGAAGCCAGAGGAGGCAATGCATGTAACGAGAAAAGACCTGGTAAGAATATTTCCCTGTTTAAGGCAACGAGTTGTTTTCTAGCAATTTAGTTTGTAAAAACTGAATCTTGATGTGAATTGTCTCAAACTTGAAGCTATTTTTTAATAGCTCATTGTCCTAATAATTAGTATCTGCTCAATCTAAATAGGGAACTGCAAGTATTCAAAGCATCTCCATTTGCCGAATTGAGGGGAGCAATAAAATAGTGAAAGCAAAATCCTTGGCATGCATGACAAATCTGAAGTTGCTTTGGATGGACGGACAAGCGGTTAAAGGATGTAATCGAAAGATATCTCCTAATTTGATGTGGCTTCGCTGGAATTCATGCCCATTGAAAAGCTTTCCAACTAAATGGCCTACAAAACATACAGTTGTGCTGGATTTGAGTTCGGTGGCAGGCGGTCCTCCAAGTGAATTGCAGAGTTTATGGGAAAAAACATCTTTTTCTAAGGTGAATTCTGTTAATGATGATCGCCTTATGCCCATAACTTCAGAAATATTTTATACACAGGTTTTTGTTTATTGGATTTTTTTTTGTTTTTTGTTTTGGACAGAAATTAGGGAATCTTAGCGTGCTGCGGGTGAAGAATGCTACATATCTTCAGAAGCTTCCGGACGACTTGTCAAGTTTAACCTCTCTTTCAACACTTGACTTAGAGAAATGTCACAACTTGAAGAAACTTCCCATCTCTATCGGGTGTCTAGGAGCACTCAAAAGCTTGAATCTTTCTGGGTGCAGAAACTTAGTAGAACTTCCAGAGAGCATCTCTAAACTCTCCTCACTTGAAAGACTTTCATTACGTCATTGCTTTTCACTAAAGGAGCTTCCTAGTGCAATTGAAGAGCTAATTGCTCTGGTAGAGCTAGATGCAGGATTTTCAGGTGTAGCTAAGCTCCCTTCTTTAAAAAGATTCTGTCACCTGGAGAAGTTGATTCTAACTGGTTGCTGGTCTATTAGATCACTGCCTCATGGAATTGGGCAGCTTGCTAACCTAAAAGATCTTGATTTGCACTCTCTGGGGCTTTTAAAAGAGCTGCCTTCATTAGAGAAACTCTTATCCCTGAAAAAACTGGTTTTAAATGGCTGTGCCAGTTTAACAGGTTTCCCTTCCTCAATTGGGAAGCTCGGCTGTTTGGAATACCTGGATATGAGTCTGTGTAGTAGCATATATCGCTTGCCAGAGGAATTTGGAGACCTTGTTTGTTTGAAGAAATTGTTCATGAACAATTGCTTCAGATTAAGTATGCTACCTGACAGTTTTGGAAACCTTGTGAGCCTCACAACTCTGGAAATGAGGCATAATTGTAATTTAATGAGACTTCCTTTTAGCTTTTCTAGACTGCATTCTCTGCTCTGGTTAGACGCGAGTGATTGCAATCTCTTGGACGGCCTTCCCGAAAAGATTGGGGATTTGCCGGCATTGCAAATTATCAACTTGGGAAACAATTTTTTTCGTGAATTGTCCTCGACCATTCATGACCTCGGTTATTTAAGGGAGCTGAACTTGAGCAAATGCCAATCTTTGGAAAGACTTCCGTCTCTTCCCAAAGGACATGTGAAGCTGGATGCTGGAGACTGTACAAAATTGAAGACAATCAATGATATGTCCCACTTAGAAGCGCTAAAAATCTTGATCTTATGCAACTGTGAAAATCTGACAAGGCTGCCAGACCTCAAATCATGCCACTCCTTAACAATACTGAACATATCAAGATGCAGAAAAGTTAGAAGCCTGGCAGGAGCTGAAGGGTTAAGCTCGTTGAAGACATTGTACTTAAGCGGGTCCGGTGTCTCTGCATTAGGGCTTACCCAGTGGATCAAGGTATTTTTCTTACTTAAGTGGGTCAGGTGTCTCTGCATTAGGGCTTAGCCAGTGGATCGAGGTATTTTCTATTATTTTTCTTGCTTAAGTGGGTAAGGGGTCTATGCATTAGGGCTTAGACAATGGATCAAGATATTTTCTATTATTTTCTTTCTCATTGAATTTGTGTCGTCTTTAGCACTCTTTAAAGCATAAAGGCTTATCAGTCATGTAGGATTAAAAATTTGTGTTTTTTTAAATATGATAAAGGTATTCTGTTTAAATAGCGCATTCTAAGTTTTGATTTGTTTAAGTGGTTCATTTAAAGTCACATTATTTTCTTCAATAAGACCTCTTATTAATGTGATTTCAAATGAATCATCTAAACAAGTAAAAACTTAAAAAATGATATTTAAAATTCTGATTGAATGCATATGATTCACAGGATATGCCCAACTTACAAGAATTGAGTTTTTATGCAAATGGAATTCCACAATGGTTAGAACATAAATCAAGGGATCAATATCTGCAAGACGAAAACTTCACAGATATACTTATCTCTCCTGTAAACAAGACCAAATGCGGAGGAGTTTTACTGTGCTTTGTTTTGAACTTCATGTATGAATTCCGATGTGATGAAACTCTATCTCGAAATTGCATGAAGATGAGCATTAGAGGAGTTGATGGGGAAGAATTATGGTCTACAGTCTTCAGCAATAGACAGAAAATTGAAGGTGATCAGTTGTACATCTGTCTATATGGGGTTGATCATCCGCTCACAAAGAGACTGGAAAATATTGATTATCTTCAAGTGATGGCAAAAGGCACAAATATTCAAATAAAAGAATCTGGAATGAAGCTTTTATATGATAGAAATGGGGATCTGAGTTTAGGGACATTAAAGGAAGACTTGAGTTCATTGGTGGCAAATTACATCGATGAAACTGAATTCCCTCATCAAACTGTGTATGAAGAAGACGGTGATGTATATGATTATGTATATTCTACTAGCGACGATGAATATGGAAGTGATGAAGACTGCACTCGCATTGGTAAAACTACCTTTAGGTACCCGTGGGCCGAGCGGCCCTAGGTTTCATAGTTGGAATTGGAAGCTGCTAAGTATCAGTCAAATTATGTATATAGTGTTTGAAAATTGAATGAAAATATTAAGAGTTAAAAAATTGAATATGACGGGCAGATTCATTCGAGAGAGCTTGGAGTGCATGCAGGGTGGTCTGTACAGGAATATGATTTTTCTTTTAATGTAGAGGTATTTAGTATTTAATTTTAGATATAGGGTAATTTGGTGAATTTTGTATATTTATGGTTAAGTTTTATATATTAATTTTTTATTTTTATGTATTAATTTTAATTGAATTGTTATCAAATTTGATATTTATATAGAAAGTAATATATTAATATTAAGTTTATTATCTATTTTAATTTTGATATTTATTATCATTTTTTATAGGAGTATAATTAAATTAATATAAATTAATGTCAAATTTGATATTCAAAATTATCAAATTTTGTTTTGGATCTTAATATCTATTATCAATTTCAATATTAATATCGATTTAATTATTTGACTTTATAAACATTTTGATATCAATATCAATTGAATTTGATATTGATTTCAATTTTGATATCTATTAAATATATATTCATATGAGTTTTAGTATTATCAATTCAACATCATGAATCAATTAAAATACACATATATCAAATCAATTTATACATCAATATATTTAATATTAGAAATCAATGTCAATAAATTATTATACACAATGATATAAAAGTACTTCAAGTATTTAAAATTATATTTTTCAATCTTAAATTTGATAAAGATAAACATAATATTAATCATATCATTTAATGATAAAATAATTCTTAAATAAAATATTAAATAAACAAATTGAAGTAGAAATAAATAAATAGTTTTTTCTAAAAGTAAAAGTTAAAATTACATGCAAAAGTAAAAATCAAATATATAATGTATATATAAATAAAATGAATATTATTCTATACATATTATATATACAAGACTTATATGGGGGGTCGGGGGTGTGGAGGGCAAGGGTGGGAAACTAGCCTAAGGAAACTATAGATAGTCCTACTATTCTAAAGGCTCGATTCTATACGTCTTATAAAATGGTAGGGCCAACACCAACCATCTAGCAGGATGGGAAACTCCCCTACTATTTTATGGGCTGCCCTACTATTCTAAAGGCTTGATTCTATACGTAACATGCCAACACCATAATCTACTAACTCTAATTTGTTAATTCGAGCTAATAATTTGGTCCAATTTGATTAGGGAAATCACTAAGTGATCCGTGGGTAGGGGAACTAAATTCTTGAAAATTAACTCAATAATATAATTATTATTATTTTTAATATTTATGTGACTGATTAGATGTAATGCTACCTTGATTTTTTAATATGATATTAGAACATATGTAGAAAAAATAATTGAAAATAAATGTAAGACATTAAGCAGTAACAATTTTATTTGCTAATAATTGCAATACTCAAAGAATGCATAGATTTGTAAATTCATATGTCATGTGGCATACATACAAATTAAGGTATATATTTTTTTTATTTATCAATAAATGTGATAATCACCAATGCCAAATGCTTGACAATGAATATGATAATTATTCAGAGCCAAATACAAAATTCCTTGCAGATTTTTTTTTTTTAAAGGTATGTTGTCTAATAGTTGAAGTAGTTGTATTTAAAACCTCCAATGATGCTTCACCCATTTTTTAGCCTTCAATAATTAAAAAATATAGTACTATGGTTTTAAGACTTTTATAAGTGCATACTTGTATAGGATTTTTTTATGAGGAAAATGATTAATATGAAGAATTTTTAAGGAGTTTGTAAGGAATAAAAGACATAAATAAAAGAGATGTTAGTAGTTAAGTTTTTATAGGGTTAGGTAGGGATTTATTTTTGTTTATACATTAAATTAGGAAAAAATAAGTAATTGAATAAAAAAGAAAAAGAAAATTTGGTATTTTTATATGTATTGGTGAAAGTTTTTAAATAGGTGTATTATGTGTTGAGTTTGACATTTTGAAATGGTTTTTTTTTATAATATTTTATATTTTTATTCTTGAGGCCATCCACGTTACACTTAATGGGGTTTACAAAATCACATGCAACATTAAGTGAATAAAGTTTAACAAAGACAAATTGGAGGTTGGAGGATTTTCATCATCTAGAGTTAGCTTCTCGCTTAGAATTGATGCTTTGTATAAGAGACATATTTTTTTATTTTCTTTTTAATGCTAATAATATTGAAGAATGTATCTATTGGGGTGATCCCATAATACTGGTTTACAATTTTTGACCAAACTAGACACTAAAGTGATTTTTTCTAACTAAATCTTCACTTTTGGGCACAAATAGTGGCTAAATCGTGAGGAATTTGAAGATGATGCAAACTAGTGATTTGTGACATTTTATCTGTAGATTCTAAATATATTTTTTTCAAAATTTTTGGAATTAGATTTCACTTCTTTTTCCATGTCCTTTGAAAACTAGTTTTCTTCAGTAAACACTATTTTTAAGGAGTGACACTCACCGTATAACACATAACCTTTTTTTCCATGAAGGATAAAATTCTTTTTTTTTTTTAACTTAAATTTGTACCTATGATTGTTGGATCAAGGACTTCAATATATGGTGCACTCATATTTTTCAATTTTATTTTTGATAATCTTCTATTTTTCCACATGTGTAGAATAGAGAGCTTGATTTTTGGTGAAAAACCTACATTCACAAGAAATAAAAAATAAATGTAATAATAAAATTTAATTTATTTAAAATTATACTTTTTGGGAAGCTTATAATAAAGACTACATACTTACAAATAATAAATTTTAAATGAATTCATTTGATCCCCAAAAGGTAAATCAAAAGTTGTTTTTTATCAGCATTTTGATAGGTGTAAAGGAAACTCTGTTATAGGTATGGTTTAACACTAGCAAAGTTCTATCCAAGGGGGTTTGATCTAAGGTAGTTTGATCAAACCCTCGTTAATTGGAATGCTTTAAATGGAACTTTTTAAGGATTAAATCATTATATTTTCTAAAAATATGTGATTTCAACAAAAATTAGAATCTTCCAGAAATTGTAAACCACCTTTGTGGGATCACCCATTGTGAAGTTAATTTTGAAGACAAGAAAGGATCAAGTGTAAATTCAATATAGACTGTTTCCCAAATAGTTTATTATATGGATTTTGAGAGTTATACCCTCCTTTAAGGGTTATGAGACAATTTAATGGACCATTATGGATGTCACCCAACATGACTTGTTGTCCAATAATTTGGAAGATTTACGATTTAAGATTCAAGGGAGATGGTAATCTAGGAAATAAAAAAATAAGCTCAAGAGATATAACCTTTTAAGGCTTATGAGGAAACTTGATGGAGTTCCACCTAGTTTAAGAATTTTTCTTTTAAGAAAAGCTTCTAAATAATGTATATTTATTTGTTTCAATTAACATATTTATTTGTATGAAATATAAATTTTAAGGGAGGTTTTGAAATATTAAGGTTTACATGTAATAAATGTTACAAGTATGAGCAGTTGGTGTTGTCATTGATGTCTTTAGTTGAGTGAGATAGTTGCAAGAGTGTGAGCAGTTTTTGCTTTGATTAGTTGCATTATGTTATCATTAGTAAAGCTACTGGTGTCAACCTCTAGTGTTGCTTTGATAAGCTTCTATATACATGGATGCAAAAGTGTTGAAGATGATGAGGATGTGTCTCTGGTACTTGATTTCCAAGCTCTTTTGAGAAAATTTGATATAAAGAGGAAACAGTCTATTGCAATAGTGATCTGAGTGATAAATTTGTGTTCTGGTTTTGCTCCGCATTTCTTCTAGGTTGAATATTTTCTTATGCGATTTAGATACATGTTGGTGAGAGGTCTTCAAAGGTGTTATATTAAAGAGTTGGTGTGATGGATTGTTGTATAGAAGTTGTGTTCACCAATGTGTGACTGTGTATTGCAAAAGTGTCTGGGAGAAATGTTTCTACTCCACGTTTCTTTGCAGTTGTCTTTCAGGTCTTGCAATTTTGAAGGTGTGTTGATGGTGTTGATATTTTACCTCAGTCAAGAGGGTTTGATTTTTTATGCTTCGAAATTCATTTTTTCAAGTAATAGTGTATGTCAAAGTTGTTTGAATGTACTAGGTGTGTACATTCTTCAAGTGAAAGTTGTTACAAAGGACTTTGTTGGATTTCAAGGTGTTTTAGGAATATTCTAAATCATTTTCAAGCATGGTGTGTGGTCTGCAATTCATTATTAGGTTTAAGAAAGCATGTACTTAAAAGTTTGATGGTGTTTGCATGGGTACAACGACTGACCTCATGTTTACACTACATGTGAAGATGCTTAGTTTTTTGTGGAAGCATGGCATGGCATGTGAAGATGGTTTTGGGTCCTAGCTAAGGTATTGTTTGGTCCGCCTTCATTTGTTTCCACCACAGGAATGTTTTGGTGTCGACCTAATTTGAATTTGTGCATTTGAGGTGCATAGCTCTATGATTGAAGAATGAAGACTATCAATGAAGATCCTAAAGGCCTTAATATTTTACCTCAAAAAGTGCGACATCTCTATTTGATAAAACATCTCTAGTGTTATGCTTTATCTCTACTTTATCAAAGGATAAAATTGTGGATGGATATAGAATCATAAACATGAACTCAACCTCTATGGTGAACTCAACCCAATTAAATCTTGGACCTTTGCTCCTTTATTTGTTAAATTCACACTACTTAGTTCTCACATAAAAATGCTTGCTATGTTTTGGGTTTACTTGTGACTAGGTTAATTAATCTCGTGTCAAATAGTAGGGAAATGATCTAAAATAGTAGGGAAATGTATAGAATGTATATTTGTTACTTATTTTAGTGTACTAAATCCAAGTGTTTCACTATTTATTGCTCTTTCAATTCTCCATGATGAGAGAAGGCATGTGAATGAAATATGTCCAAAATGAATGCAATTAAATGCCTTTAAATACAAGAAATCATACAAATTCATACTTAGCTAATCCTTGAAGGGAAATACTTGGTGGAAGTCATCTTAAAATTAAATTTTGACATTTGAAAAGTTAAGGGACAAATTCACAAATGTGGGGACAATTCCATAGACATGAATACTCCCCATTAAATTATGAGAGCAACTCAATTAAGATCTATCTTTTTTGTTTCCAACACTTAGAAGAAGTAATTATGGGTCATGGTTCAATTTTTTGATAAAACAATGGACAATGATACCCAATCATTTAGGTAACAAGGTTACAAAATCAAAGAGGGTAACAAATAGATGAGAATGTGTGCATAGATAAGTATATTAATTGCATAGAGAGAGTGAATGCATTGGGATATATATTTATGAATAAGTGAGGAACATGTACATAAGAATGTGCATAAATGGATAGATAAAACTGTAGATAAAGGAAATCGACCTTACATGAAAATATATTATTTATCACCATATAAATATATCAAGAAATTTCCTTATAATAAACATAGAATTAAATGAGAAATTCCATAAAAATACTAAGCTCACCATCAAAATATAATTTAAAATAGAAAATTTGAATGATCTAGTGAAAAGGAGTTGTAATTGGGTTTCCTTCATTTTAACAATGTGAATACATCATGATATGTGTCTATGTGGAAAAGGTGGGAATAGAGGCATATAAATGTGTGTAAATGAAAAGAAAAAAACATAGATAAAAGAACTTGACTTTACACAAAATTATGTCATTTATCATTATGTAAATTTATCAAAACATCTCCTCCAAATAGACAAAAAATTGAATGACAATAACATAGGGATGCTACTTTCACCATCCCAATAAAATAAAGAATGAAACAACTAATGAAGGTGATGTCATGTTCTTTGATCATTCCATTCATCTAGATTCAAATTCCTTAGAGGTATGAAAAATAAGGGATGAGGTCTAATTCATATCCTAAACATATTTGAGAGAATAAATACTCCTCAATCTTTAAGCCAAAAATTTGACTATTTTATAACTTAGACTTGTGTACTCTAATCCCAACAAATTGCTTAAACAACCTGAAATTGTTATGCCGAAGGTGTGTCTTTATTTGAGTTTCATGAACTCATTTTGTCTGTCAATGGTTCAAAAGCCTTGAGAGGCCTTGCAAGATGGTTAATCGAATCTCATCCGTTCATCATTTTTTTCTATTTTATCAACTATTTTTTTCTGCCTTGAGAGGCCTTGCAAGATGGTTAATCGAATCTCATCCATTCATCATTTTTTTCTATTTTATCAACTATTTTTTTCTGCTTTTTATTGCTTTCCCTGCCGCTTAATATTGCTTTCCTCATCACTATTGGTTTCTGCTCCTCCAAACTCTTCCTTGGTAGTATTGACCTTTCACTCCTCCAATTTGATGATAGTATGCTTATTAAAATGAAAATTACAGCTAGATCCTAATAATGAGCACATTTAGGTTTTAACGTTATGACATTCTTTACCCTACATAGTTAAGTATATATTAGCATAATCAATATAATGTAAATTTTATATAATAATAAAATAATTATAAATATATAATTATATTAATTATTATTATTATATATTATATTTTTTAACAAAACTATTAAATATATATAAAAAATTATAATTACTAATAAATAAATATAATACAAAATATATAATATTACTATTATTATAATTATATTTATTATTATTATTAATTATATTCTTATTTAATACAAAATATAATTAATAAATTATATATTATATATATTACAGATTAAATTATATGCAATATAATTATATTTATTATTATATATAATAGTATATATAGGTTATATTATTATTATTATTATTATTATATATTATATTGTATAGTACAAAATACTAAATATAAATATGAAATTATTATAATTAATAATTAATATATTTCTATATAGATCAAATTAAATTAATTCATATTCTTTGGATAGATTAGGAAAAAAAAATTGTTGTATGTTAATATGTTAGAGTATGTGGTGAATATAATAGTTAATACATAAAATAAAATAAAAATATATAATAATATTATTATATATTAAAACTATAAAATAAAATTAATAAAATAATAATAGTAATAACAAACATATATAAACAATATCATTTTTAAAATAACCTATCAATTGACTTCATCTACTACACATTCTAGGAAAATTCACTACTAGCATATTTTCCCCCGCGAAAAATCCACCAAGAAAAATTCACGGCAAGAAGCATTAATAGTTTTTAATATATAATTCAAAAACTTTGATTTTATTAAAAATATTAATGTGGTTAATTTTCCAATACTTGGTGGTGAATTTTCCATGTGAATTTTCCTCGTGTGAATTGCAATGAATTTGTCGTATGCCCTACTACACAAATGTATGCAAAAAATAAACCATATTTTTTTCTAATTGACCTTTTACACCTCTTGGACGTACCTATTGCACACTTGCTAATTATGAAACTTTTGAAAAAGAGAATATTTACACAATGTGAAAGAACTCATGATTGAGTTTTCTTCATTTTTAACGGAATTTTTCTTTTTTAAAAGCTAGGAAGGGATAACCTTGAAAAAATTATAATTTGAAAGTATGGTAAAGCCAAATCCAACCCCTTGATCTTTTAGTTGAATGCATTTCCATTGACTTCATGAAAGAATATGAACAAGGGCATTTTAGTGTCGACTCTGGGCTTTCCATGACCTTTTGCCCTCTCTCGGAAAATAAAGGTGTCGTCCACCCCTAGGTGGAAGGCAATGTTTACGTCCCCTCCACGCAATAATATTTTTTATTCTTACTTTAGCATCTTGCACGGAAAAAAGTTAATAGAAATTTGGCAGCCACTTACTTTAGCGGATACGGCTTTTCCTTAGGGACAAACGTTTGGCATCTTAAACTATACGCACTCAGCTACCCGCTAAAGGTGAAGATTCCAATGTTTGGGTTCCTAGGAAAATCCGTATCTGCTAAAGCAAGTGGCCAGCAAATTTCCATTAATTTTTTTCCGTGCAAGATACTAAAGTTGGCACAAAATATTTTGCAAATTACCTTCCACCGAGGGGGAAACTTTCCAAGAGAGCGGAAAAAGTAACGGGAAACCAGACTCAACAGTAAAATGCCCTCCGTTCAATGGAAATGCGTTCAAGTAAAACATCAAGGGGTTGGATTTGACTTTACCATCCTCTTAAATTATCCTTCATTGCTTAAAAAAAAAAAAATCTCAATTATGTCTCCTTTCACAGTGTGCAAATATTCTTTCTTCAAAAGTTTCGTAACAATCAAGCAATTTGTTGGGATTAGGGTACAAGTTTAGGGTATAGAATAGTCAGTTTTTTTAGCTTAAAGATAAAGGAGTGTGCATTTCGATATTGTTATTAGGATTCAATTATGTAGTTTTTTGAGTCAAACTCATTGACCCATGTTTCATGAGTAGTGGTTCATAAGAACCCATATCTCATGATAATGAATGGTCGACTTAGCACTCATTGCATCTAGGTGATCACAGAGGTGAAGCATTGGTCCTTCTTGGAAGGTTGCCCATCCTAGTACTACTCCAACTTAAGCACACTTAACCATGTAGTATTCATTCTCTTAAATATGTTTAAGGTATGAATCATATCTCATCCCTTATTTGTTAGACCTCTTAAGGATTTTAAATCTTGGTGAATGGGGTGATCAAAGAACATACTTTCACCTTAATTAATTGTTTTATTATTTATATTATTGTGATGTTGAAAGTAGCATCACTATGTTATTTCTCATTCAATTTTGTGTCTATTTTGAGATGTGATAAATTTGCATAGTGATAAATGGCATATTTGTGTTAAGTCAAGTTCCTCTATCCATGTTTTTATCTTTTCATTTATACATATTTCTATGCCTCTATTCTTACCTTTTCTATATAGACACATATCCTGATGTATTCACCCTATATATGTATTTAATACACTTATTTATGTGAACATTCCAATTTTTCTGTTGTTCATAGATGGAAATGTGAACAACACACTCTTATTAACTATTGAAAAAATATATTGTGTTCATCTTGCATAATGCTTATAATGTAAAATGTAATATTTAATTATGTGTATATAGGGAATCTAGCGATGTGTTCATCACAAATATTAGACATTCTTGGAGATACTTTGTATGTTGTATATGACATTGAGATAAATATTTAATGTGGTTTGCACATTGAAAAACATTTAATATTGAAAAAATTAGTATCAATTGAAGAAACTTAGTACCAAAAAGTAAATGAGGGGGACATTTTTTTAATTTCATAGTTTAGAGGGACGTGGCTTATGTAATATCACTTTGTGGTTTTGTGTAAGCTCGTTTTTATAAAAAAAATCATGTGAATAGTTGTTGAGGTTGACTTATGTAACCTTTGACTTGTTGGCTAAGGTTGTATTAACCATCTCTTGTAGTTTGCATATGCACGAGGAGATTAAGAATGGATTGGGATGTGTGGTTACATTATTCTCATTTACTTGTTCACTTAGATTGCAATTAGGGAGCTTGATGTTTCAAAAGTCTTTCATGGAAACTTTGTAAGTGTGTTGTAATATTTGTTCACGAGATAATATGTTGAGTGTGTGAATATTTTTGGAGGCTATTTTTTTCCCTTGAGGAGTTTTTTCATGGTAGATCTAGTGTCATGTTGATTGTATGTTTGTCTATTCTTTTGCATTATAGATTTTGAATAGTTGTTTACATTTTTTTTTTTCTATTTGGGTTACATGAAAATGGTTATTATGGTTGTAATATTTATTTTATTTAATATCAGTCTAATTGTCAAGCTATGAGAAGAGATCTCTTTGGTATTGGTAACCCTTGGTAGGAGTCGAATCTTGTGTGTAGTTGAATCCATGGCTTTGTGAAAATAACGAAGGTATTTTTAATATTATAAAAATGTTTGCAAAATTGAATTGTTACAAATTTTGGGTTTGAGGAATATTTGACAAGTGAGTTTTTTGTTTAGGCTCTTTTTATAAGGGTTTTGAGGGAAATCTTTTGTTGGAGATCTCCTAGAAAAAAATATTCATCACCATTGAGTTTAAAAGACCTAACAATATGTGGATCAATGTAAAACATGATAGGGTTTAGAGACAAAAAATTGTAAGTCATTTTTAGGGCCATGGAAGAATATTTGACAATTAAAATTATGTATGATCGTATGGACCTATGCACTCTGTTGAAGTTGAGAAATACAACCTCATAGAACCCAGTGAACACCTGCAAGAAAATAACTTGTCACATAGAAGAGATACCAAAAACACAAGAATAGTGCTATGCTTGCCCGTGAAGCAAAAATGCATAAAACAAGAATTGAATAATTACAAAGAGATCAATCCTTATGAAAGGAGATCAAAACCCTAAAGGTGAGTAATTAATAATTAATAATTAATTAATTATTAATGGGCCTAAGTTTAGCTTAAGTGTAAAATAAAGTAAGGGTGACTTAATTAATTAATCAACATGATTAAATTAATTAGGTAATTAACCTATTACTCTAACACACCTATAGATGTTGTCAACAAGTGTTATATTAGTTTTCAAAACATTGTATGTACTAGATTGCATCAACCCATACAGGTTTATGAAAAAAATAATTTAGAAAAAATGGAACATTTGATTGGTTGAGGGTTGTATTGAGTGATCGAATTCCATAGTTGAAGTTGCTAATTCTAGGGGACAACCCTTAGTTGCAACCAATGATGTTATCAATTTTTTTTGCCATTGTTATAGATATTGTCTAGCCACCAATGATGTAGCCCATCAGCCGTCAATTTTGATTTTGAAGGCATAAAGAGGCATATTTTTAAAAGAGAATAAATTTCACCAAAGGAATCAATTTTTTGTGTTTTGTAGTTGAAAAAAAGCTCTCTCTAATTATTATGTACCATTGTTAGTGGTTTTTCTAGAACTTATTATTTTGGAAAAAAATTGGAAGTTAATTTTTCTCTCATTGTTTTGATAGGTCATAGTTTGTGCCCATTGTTTATTTTAGAATTTCTATATTTAATGGAGAGCATTTCTAGAGAGCTTCACAATGGATTAGGTTTAGAGATGTTGATATTTTTTATTCAATTTATATTTCTATTTGAGATATTTGTTGGTTCCTTTAACTATGGTACTTTATGGGTTTATGACAAATTGAGTCTATAGGTGATTTTATATTTGACTCTTGTTAAAAAATACATATTTTTCTTTGGTTGTCTTTATTTGACATGATTAATAATGTGAAGTTGATTTTTTTTATTGTATCATAAGATCTATGAGTTACATAATTTTGTAGGCTATCTATACATATGAATTGCATATAAAACTTGGATGTGGGCCCTCTATATCCATAGATATTTCATAGTGGATACAAATTTTTTTTGGTTGGAAGTTTGGTCACATGCTTCATTGGTTTAGTTTTCATTATGAGGCTAGAGAGAGATGGTGTTACTGAAAGGAAGGTAAAGTATTAGAACAACTTCCTACACTAATCTTAAGAGGAGGGTTGTGTAAAAACTTTTCAAATCTTTACAAAAGGTATAGAAATTAAACATAAATATCATTCATACCACAACATAGTGATTTACATGGGGAAAACTATTTTGGAAGGAAAACTCCACACTCCAAAAGCCACCCAATATATTATTTAGAAATCAAGAAGATTGTAATATATTTATTGAGCAAGCTTTCTTAAGAGTATCACCAACTAAAGATTCAAAGGCAACTCAACATCTATGAGACTCCCACACCTAATATAATGCAATACACAACCATAATATAACACCCTCATAAAAGAAGGGTTTCCTTCTAGGGTAAGCAAAGACAACATAATATCTACCATCAGATATATGACCTAATGAGGAACGATCCATATTTACAATGAAAAAATATATACCCCCCTTGCACCCCCCGTGCTAAAGTTATAGGGTTGAGACATAATTTTCCTAATAGTTAGTTGAGACAGTTATGTTGTGGGACTTGGACTCGTTGACTATGTTAAATACCCAAGATACTGAGAGGAGGGGTGAATCAATATCTTTTTAAACTTATTGAACAAATACCATCCAATTACTCTAATGCATATAACAGTGAAGATAAGAAAGAGCGTTAATAGAACATGAAAACACAGAGCGTTAATAGAACATGAAAACACACAACACATGAACACCTAGATTTTTATATGGAAAACCCTGAATGGGAAAAAAAAACAGTGAGGGTTAGCTCACAATATAGTATAACCGGTTATAAAATATTACAAAAGGGTGGCTCACTGCCAAGACTCACTGTCCAAAATGGGAGGCTCACTGCCTACATAAATACAATGAAAAAAATGGCTTACAACCGAAAAATGAATTGATAATGTACACCTAACAAGTGTTGATTCAGTTCATTTGAAGCTTAGTAAACTGACTTAACAAACTTCATCATTTTCACACTTCTTCACATTCACATCATCATCAATTGCTACAAAAATTTCAAAACTATCCAATATATATATCTGATTCATTCACAAACACAATTAGGTCAACCTAATTAGATGCAACCATTATTCACCAAAAATCAGCTGTCGGCTTCAAGCATTTATGAAAACTATCCAAAAACAATTCAAATGATTAGCATGCTACATCATGTCAGCATGGACCAAAGGTAGGTCACACATATATGGATCACAACACAAAATTAATTCACCATAATACCAACTATCCATTAGGTCAGCCAGAGATAGACTAATAGCAAAATACAACAATAGAATAATCCCAATTTTCCATACCAGCACCTGAAAATGTGACATTTTGAACATACACGCTTCCATCATCCAAAAACCATTTCCCAAAACTACAAGCAACAACTATCAATCATAGAGGATCGTAGAATAAAATACCAGAGGAATATAACTGCACACCAGTTTAAATACCAATTTAGAATACCAGAACAAGCTAGAACTTGATCTTGTAGTGGCAACTCATATCTCTGTTGGTTCTCAGTTGTGTTCAAATGGTTTTTCCTTGATGAAAAAATCACTTTCTTGGTTCTCTTGGTCTGACAGTTCAGATTGGATCTTTATGCTTTATCATGATACATATTTGATGACACTTGGCTATTACAGATTGTTATTTGTTATGATTCAGATTCATGTTGATGAGAATTCTGGTTCAACATTATGAATGCTATTTCTTTGACTGGCAGTGCTTTTCAATTTGAAATATGGTTTCTTTGTCAAGATGGTTCTTTTATTATTGCATACCATAGGTGTATTCAACATAATTACAAGTCACTGTGACATGCATTCTGGAAAATTCACTTTCAGGTATTCTCAGTTGGTTATGATATATCAGTACATTATATTTGGCTCATTGACATCTTTATGGATCATTTTGGTTGCTTGGATATCTGGACACTATCTTGCATACTCTTATGTCTTTCTTAAATACTCTAAAGCCATCTGGTTACATCCTAAACTCACATTATTTGGAGGCATTGAATTTATTTTGGTTCTTGCAACTCATTTGTTTGATGACATTTATTGGCACATATGGCAAATAATCTTTATCATTTTACTTGGAGTCTTCTATGCCCAAGTCTTGACTCTATAGTCGACATCTAAAGGCAAATGCTTATCATGTCTATTTGAAGTCTTCTCTTTCACATATGATATTTATTTTTTTACTGGCATGTTAATTTTTTGAGGGGTCGACTTGCATTTGTGATGGTTGTCGACGTGGTTTTCATCGAACACATTGAATTTGATAAGTCACACAGAGGTAACATCATTGGTGTCGGCCTACTTGGTAAATGGTATAAGGCAGCAGATTTTATTTCATTATGATGTTTTATCAAAATCTATTGCGGACTTGAAATTTCATTATGATATTGAAAAGGCATTCAAATGGTTTGAAGAAAAGTTAGGGAAAACATTGTTTATCATTCTTTGGCAAGGGTATGGAACCCTAGCCACGTCGTCGCCATGAAGGGAGCCAAACTGTTGTTTTTTCATTAGATTGTTTGTAACTGTTGCTACTCATTAATCTTGATGGCTGTAACGACATTGTCAGGGAGAAATTCATTGTGTTTCAGCAATGAAGGGTATGGCTGCTAAAGTTTTGTGTGCTCCACGGTTGCAAGCTTGACATTGGTGAAAGGAGGTCATGGGACTTACAAATCTATCTGGTATTTATTTGTTTTTCATGTTGCATGAACATGTATCATTTTCATCATTTGGTGTCTATATTTAGCAAATGGCAGTCACTGGTTTTTTTCTTGCTCGAATCTGAAAAGGCATAAGCATTCTTTTTTGTCAAAAGTTAATGAATTGAAGTTACAACTAAAATAGATCATGGCCTGACATAATTTTGAAGATTTATGATTCTTCAGCTAATGGGTAGTCATGCTTTTTGAAATTTTGTCAGTTGCAATTTGAAATCACTTCATTCATTGTAGAAATTATGGATTCAACATATGGGTTATCTAAAAATAGTTTCAAAATGGTGAGAATAATTGCATTTGATCTAGGTTTTCGTGAAACACTTGCAGTTTTGAAAAAGGGAATTAATGTATCTTCACAAAGTTCATTTTCAGCCTTCTACATAGGCGTTATTCTTGTCATTCCATCATTTGCAGACATTGATTATTCTGGTTCATTTTCTAAAAACAGAATGGGGTTTCAAATTCCTTTTGACCTCGCATTCTTTGAAGAATTTTTCATGACATTCTTGTAAACATATATATATACAGTGTTTTGAACACTGTGGTTCTTCTGATGATGATTCAATGATATTGTTACTGGCTGTATCAAGAAATAATTTGTAAAAAGCTTTGTTAGTAAAAATAAAAACTGAAAAAAATGTTGCAGAGAAAAGTTGTAATTCTTCTCCATGTAATATTTTAAGGATTCAATATTTGGATTCTTAGGGTATTAGGTAGACGAGAAAACTAAGTTTTATGAGCTTAACTAAAAATAGAGAGATCCTTTGAGATATAATTATTGTTCAAAAATATAATTTGAGGGGTTGGTGCTCCTTGAGATTGATATCTCTAAATGAGGGGTTGTTTCTCCTTGAGTGTGTGCTCAAAAATTAGCCTATAAGGAATTGTGAATAGTGGAGTAAATTGATTAAGCTTGCAAGGCATTTCAGGAGTGGTTTTTATACCCCAGGAGGGTTTTCCACTCGGAGAAATCTTGAGTCTCTTTGTTCTTTTGTGGTCTCACTGCTTTACTGAGTTGTTACTGCTTTGTTCATTGTTTGGTTATTACATTTCTCAATTATGTTTATGAATGATTACATTCAACTCATTAATGCATTAATCATTGAAATATTGAGATCAAATCTGAACTATGTTTTATTTTATGAAAAATGTTTAATTCATTTAAGACACTAATTCACCCCCCCGCGTCAGTGTCATTTTCACTCCAACAATTGGTATTAGAGCGTAGGGTCCTCTGATAGGTCTAAACCTACTAGGATTGATCTTGGTCTTGGAGTCTATTTTTAATGGCACAATCTCAAGAAGGGGCTTCTGTAACCAGAGCTCCATTATTGATGGAATAGATTATGTGTTCTGGAAAATCAGAATGGAAGCATTTCTTGTTTCTTATGATGTTGATGTTTGGAGCATTGTGTTAAATGGGTACAATGTTCCAGCCACAATACCCACAAATCCTGCTGAGAAAAAGAGGTATGAAACTAATGCCAGAGCTAAGCATGCCATCTTGTGTGGTTTAACTAAAGATGTGTTTATTAAAGTCATGCATTGCAAGGCTACTAAAGAAATATGGGATAAACTTGAAACCATATATCAAGGGAATGAAAAAGTCAAACTGTCAAAAATCATTACTCTCAAACATCAGTTTGAGGAAATGAGAATGAAGGATGATGAAAAAGTGGTTGAATATTTTCTAAGAATTGATGATGTTGTCAATGCTATGGAAAGATTAGGACAAGAGGTTAAAGAGTTTGATTTGGTTACAAAGGTCATTAGAACCTTACTAACTAAATTTGAATCTAAGGTTTCAGCTCTTGAAGAAAAGAAACATTTTGATCAACTCACCTTAGATAGTCTGTAGGGAATTCTTACTGCCTATGAAATGAGAACTAGCAAAAACAACTCAACAAGATAAGAAACTGCCTTTAATATTGAAAAGAAAGAAAAAGATGAAGTTAGTGAGTCAGAGTTGTCTAATTCTAAAGAATCCCATTTTGTTAGAAAACTTAAAAAGGGATCAGGAAAATATAAGGGAAAACTTCCCTTTAAATTCTTTAACTGTGGTAAAATAGGTCACTTTGCTGCAAAGTGCCCCTATGATGATCAAATCAATGACAATGAGAAATATGGAAAACAACCTAAGAAGAAGGCCTTTAAACCTAAACGAAATTTCAACTTCAAAAAGAAGAAGAGTTTGTTTAGTAAAGATTAAATTGACATTGAATCTGAAGATTCATCTGTAGAAGAAGATGAAACATTGTTCATGGCTGAAAGCACTCAGCAAGAAGATACAAACAACATTGATATTGAAGAAGGTGAAGTAGATCTTGAAAGTGAACTGAAGTGTGCTTTAAAATAGATAAGAAAACTCAAAAAACAAGTTCTTACTCAAGAACATAAACCTGATCAAGAAATAGTCTCTCTGAAAACTCAACTTGAAGAAGCTAAAAGAGTTGAGGATTGTCTTCGAGTGACTGTAAGTTGCAAAGATCAAGAAATTCAAAAATTGGAACAAGAAGATGTCTGTCTTAGAAAGGAAATTGAAAAATATGAAACCACTTTAAAAATTAATTAGATGCTCAACATGCATAAGCTGTATAAAGATAAAACAAGTGTTGGTTTTGAAAAGGGTGAATGCTCAATCAATAATGCAAAAAAAAAACCCTCTTCTGAAATTAAGGGTTCGGGTCCAAATCATTCTGAATCTAGTAAGAATCATGTTCAGTCCATAAAAGGTAATAGAACATCATACAGAGTCAATCCCTTCTTCTATGGTTACTACTTTTTTAGCAACAAATTTGGCCATAAAGTGAGCTCTTGCAGGCTTATGAATCCTAGAATACCTAGGTTTGGTCTTAAGCAATACTATGGTTTTGTTAAATAGATCAGATGTTTTAAATGCAATGCTTTGGGGCACTCTATCAAACAGTGCAAAGTTGATCTGCAATTTAAACTGCAGAAAGTCAAAAAGGTCTGGAAGCCTAAGAATATTAACAACACCGAGCAAACTATGTTAGTCCAAACTGCCTTTCATTCCAAGAAAAAGGACTTATGGGTCCTGGATAGTGGATGTTTTAACCGCATGACTAGCGACAAAGATAAATTCATAAACCTTGAAGATTATGTAGGTGGATATGTTAAGTTTGGTGATAATTCTGGTATATAAATTAAAGGTAGAGGTTCACTACTTCTGAATGAGGACACCCCTATCTATAATGTGGACTGTGTGGAAGGTCTTTAGCACAATATTCTAAGTGTTAGTCAAATATGTGATAGTGGTTATCATGTTTTGTTCACTTCGCAGGGATGTGAGATTAAAAACAAACTTGGAAAGGTTGTTGCAGCTGGAAGAAGAACTAAAGGAAATGTTTACAATCTTCTTGACACATCAAGCAATGACAATAATCAAGGTATGTGTCTAATGGACCAAATTGAAGAAAGCTAGTTATGGCATAAAAGATTAGGACACATAAATTTTGAAAATCTGGTTAGAATCAGTAAAAATCAGAATCTTAGAGGCTCACCAGTCTTTAACAAGCCAAAATTTTATGTATGCAAAGAATGTTTAAGTGGTAAACAAACTAGAGTTAGTTTCAAAAAAAAAGAACATTCTTCATCAAAACCTTTACAGCTAATGCATACAGATTTGTGTGGACCAACTAGAACAAGGTCTATTAATGGTCAAAAATATTTTATGCTATTTGTGGATGATTATACTAGAATGGTTTGGGTCACATTTCTTAAGCACAAATCAGAAGCTTTTGAAAGGTTCAAAATATTTTGTAAAATGGTTGAAAAGGAATCAGATCTAAAACTCAAATGTCTACGATCTGACAAAGGAGGTGAGTTCACCTCTTAAGAGTTTATTGATTACTGTGAACAACACGGTATTAAAAGATAGTATGTTGCAACTAAAACACCTCAACAAAACAGGGTAGTTGAGCGTAAAAACATAACCATAAAAGAAATGGCTAGAACAATGCTAGATGAAGCTAAGTTGCCCGATATGTACTAGAAAGAAGTTGTTCATACAACTGTATACATTTTGAATAGAGTGCAGCTTAGGGTGAAATCTAAACACACTCCTTATGAACTATGGTATGGAAAAACAACTTCTATGAAGTATTTTAAAATTTTTGGAAGCAAGTGTTTTATCAAGAAAGATGATGATAACCTTGGCAGCTTTCAATCAAAGAGTGATGAGGGTATCTTTTTGGGATACTCAACTCATAGTAAAGCTTATACATGTCTTAACAAAAGGCTTAATAAGATTGTTGAAGTTGTTAATGTAAAATTATATGAATGACCACATTTAGATGTTGAACTTTTGCAGGATAATGAGGAAGAAGAACTTGAACTTGAAATAAATTCAGAAGGAGCTAAAACATCAAAGCCTAATGTTGAATCAAAAAGCCCTAAAATTGAAGAAGCAAATCCTAAAAAAGGAGTATCAAAAACTCCTTTAAAAACCCTTGCTAAATATCACCCCAAAGATCAAATTATTGGGGATAAAAATGTAGGAGTTCAAACTAGAAGAGAGGCTACAGAATATGATGAAAAGGCTCAAATAGCTTTTTGTTTAGTGACTCAGTTTGAGCCTAAAATTTTTAATGAAGCTCTCACGGATTTATGTTGGCTCAATGCTATGTAGGAAGAAATTGATCAAATTGAGAAAAATCAGACTTGGGAGTTAGTCCCAAGACTAGATGACAAGAATGCCATTGGAGGCAAATGGATATACAAAAATAAGCTTGATGAAAATGGCAATATTGTTTGCAACAAAGAAAGATTTTTCTGCAAAGGCTATGCTCAATAAGAAGGTATTGATTTTGGTGAAACCTTTTCACTTATTGCTAGACTAGAATCTATTAGAATTTTCTTGGCTTATTTTGTTTATAAAAACTTCACTGTTTATCAAATGGATGTCAAAACTACCTTTTTAAATGGCTACTTAGACGAGGTCTATGTAGAACAGCTTGAAGGATTTATTTACAAAGATAAGCCTAATCATGTTTACAGGTTGAAAAAGGCCCTCTATGGCTTAAAACAAGCACCTAGAGCTTGGTACTCTATGTAGGACAGTCATTTGACTTCTAATGGATTTGTTAGAGGAGGTGTTGACAACAATCTTTATGTTAAAACTAAAGGTACTGATATTTTGGTTGTTGAAATTTATGTTGATGACACTATCTTTGGCTGCAATAATGTTGCTTTGAGTGAAAAATTCTCTCAGATTATGGAATCTAAGTTTGAAATTTCAATGTTGGGAGAATTAAATTTCTTTTTGGGTCTTCAAATCTCTCAACTTGAAAATGACATATTTCTCTCTCAAACCAAGTATGCTAGAGAGATGCTTACGAAATTTCAAATGAATGAATGCCATATAGTTAGCACTCCAATGGTTACTGGATGAAAACTTACTAAGGTTGACGATTCTCCTTATACAAATCAAACTAAATATAGATCAATGATTGATAGTCTGTTATATTTAACTGCATCTAGACCTGACATAATGCAGGCAGTTTGCACAGTTGCACAGTTTCAGGCATCACCTAAAGAATCTCATGTTACTGTTGTTAAATGAATCTTTAAATATATTTAGGGCACTCTTGATTATGGTCTTTGGTATCCTAGAAGAAATGATTTTTCATTAATTGCATATACTGATGTTGACTAGGCTGGTTGTTTGGATGATAGGAAAAGCACCAGTGGTGTTGCATTCTTTCTTGGTGATCATCTAGTGGCATGGCACAACAAGAAACAAGAATTTGTTTCTCTTTCCATTGCTAAAGCAAAATACATTGTTGCCACTTCGTGTTGTACTCAAGTACTTTGGATAAGTCAAACTCTATCAGATATGGGTATTGAAGTTCCTAAACCTATTTCTATTCTATGTGATAACACAAGTGCGATTAATATCTCCAAAAATCTTGTTATGCACTCTTGCACTAAACACATTGCTATCAAGATTCATTTTCTTCGAGAAAAGGTACTGGCTAATGAAGTCTATTTACAATTTGTTGGCTCACAAGATCAGGTGGCTAACATTTTTACTAAGCCCTTAGCTAAAGAGTTATTTAAAAGGCTGAGACTTCGATTGGGAGTTATCTCTCAATCCTTACTTCTCTAATTTAGCAATCATCTACTTAGGGGGAGCAGGTTATGAGTTTTATTCACTTACAACTCTCCTACAAATATGGTTGTTGCACTGTTACTCTTTTTACAGCTGATTCTCATGGTATTTTGGTTGGCTTCTCAATTGTGTTTCATGGCAATGCACATTCTTCTCTTCTATCCTTTGTCATTGAGGCAAAAAGGGGGAGAGTCATTTGTGTTTTTCCATCAAGGACGAAGGGGGAGTTTGTTGGTTCTCAGTTGTGTTCAAATGGGTTGTCCTTGATGACAAAATCACTTTCTTGTTTCTCTTGGTCTAATAGTTCAGATTGGATATTTATGCTTTATCATGATACATATTTGATGACACTTGGCTATTATAGATGGTTATTTGTTATGATACATATTCATGTTGATGAGAGTTCTGGTTCAACATTATGAATGTTATTTCTTTGACTGACAATGCTTTTCAGTTTGAAAAATGGTTTCTTTGTCAGGATGGCTCTTTTATTATTGCATACCACAAGTGTATTCAACATAATTATAGGTCACTATGACATGCATTTTGGAAAATTCATTTTCAGGTATTCTCAGTTGGTTATGATATATCAATACATTATCTTTGGCTCATTGACATCTTTATGAATCATTTTGGTTGCTTGGATATATGGACACTATCTTGCATACTCTTATGTCTTTCTTAAAGATTCTAAAGCCATCTGGTTGCATCCTAAACTCACATTATTTGGAGGCATTGAATTTATTTTGGTTCTTGCAACTCATTTGTTTGATGACATTTATTGGCACATATGGAAAATAATCTGTATCATTTTACTTGGAGTCTTCTATGCCCAAGTCTTGACTCTATAGTCGACATCTAAAGGCAAATGCTTGTCATGTCTACTCGAAGTCTTCTCTTTCACATATGATATTCATTTATTTATTGGCATGTTAATGTTTTGAGGGGTCGACTTGCATTTGTGATGGTTGTCGACGTGGTTTTTATCGAACACATTGACTTTGATAAGTCACACGGAGGTAACATCATTGGTGTCAGCCTACTTCGTAAATGGTATAAGGCAACCAATTTTATTTCATTATGATGTTTTATCAAAATCTATTGCGGACTTAAAATTTCATTATGATATTGAAAAGGAATTCGAATGGTTTGAAGAAAAGTTAGGGAAAACATTGTTTATCATTCTTTGGCAAGGGTATGGAACCCTAGCCACGTCGCCGCCATGGAGGGAGTCAAACTGTTGTTTTTTCATTAGATTCTTTGTAACTGTTGCTATTCATTAATCTTGTTGGTTGTAACGACATTGTCAAGGAGAATTTTTTTGTGTTTCAACAATGAAGGGTATGACTGCTAAAGTTTTGTGTGCCCCACTGGTTGCAAGCTCGACATTGGTGAAAGGAGGTTGTGGGACTTACAAATCTATCTGGTTTTTTTTTTTCATGCTACAAGAACAACTATCATTTTCATCATTTGGTGTCTATATTTAGCAAATGGCAATCACTAGTTTTTTTCTTGCTCAAATCTGAAAAGGCATAAGCATTCTTTTTTGTCAAAAGTTAATGAATTGAAGTTACAGCTGAAATAGATCATGGCTTGACATAATTTTAAAGATTTATGATTCTTCAACTAATGGGTAGTCGTGCTTTTTGAAATTTTGTCAGTTTCAATTTGAAATCACTTCATTCGTTGTAGAAATTATGGATTCAACATATGGGTTATCTAAAAATAGTTTCAAAATGGTGAGAATAATTGCATTTGATTTGGGTTTTTGTGAAACACTTGCAATTTTGAAAAGGGCATTAATGTATCTTCACAAAGTTTATTTTCAGCCTTCTGCATAGGCGTTATTCTTGTCATTCCATCATCTGCAGACATTGATTCTTCTGGTTCATTTTCTAAAAACAGAATGGGGTTTCAGATTCCTTTTGACCTCGCATTCTTTGAAGACTTTTTCATGACAAACATTCTTGTAAACATATATATATATAGTGTTTTGAACACTGTGGTTCTTCTAACGATGATTCAATGATATTGTTACTGGCTGTATCAAGAAATAATTTGTAAAAAGGTTTGTTATTCAAAAAAAAAAACTAAAAAAGATGTTGCAGAGAAAATTTGTAATTCTTCTCCATGTAATATTTTAAGGATTCAATATTTGAATTATTAGGGTATTAGGTAGAGGAGAAAGCTGAGTTTTATGAGCTTAACTAAAAAACAAAGAGATCCTCTGAGATATTATTATTGTTCAAAAATATAATTTGAGGGGTTGGTGCTCCTTGAGATTGATATCTCTAAATGAGGGGTTGGTGCTCCTTGAGTGGGTGCTCAAAAATTAGCCTATAAGGCATTGTGAATAGTGGATTAAATTTATTAATCCTGCAAGGCATGTCAGGAGTGGTTTTTATACCCCAGGAGGGTTTTCCACTCAAAATTTTTTTGAGTCTCTTTGTTCTTTTGTGGTCTCACTACTTTACTGAGTTGTTATTGCTTTGTTCATTGTTTGGTTATTAGATTTCTCAATTCTATTTATGAATGATTGCATTCAACTCATCAATGCATTAATCATTGAAATATTGAGATTAAATATGAACTATGTTTTATTTTATGAAAAATGTTTAATTCTGTTAAGACACTGATTCACCCCCCCTCTCAGTTTCATTTTCACTCCAACAATATCATGGTGACATCAATGATAACACAAAAACATTAAAAATGAGATGTTCTTCTTCATTCTTCCAACAATTTGCCCCTTTTTCATTGATGGCAACATGTGCTAAAATTTACAAAACTTTCTATATATATACAACACTACAACATTCTCTTCAAAACATTCTCCCCCTATCACTAGTATTAACTCCCCCTATCACTTTTCTCTCCCCCTTTGGCATCAAGGACAAAGGGCAGCCCAAAAAGAAATATGAAAACATTACCTGAAGGATGACGAGCCTTGAAGCTCCTTAAGAATACCTTACCAAGCAAATTTACCAATCTCCCAACTCTTCTTTGTAGCAATCAATATTCTGTTAAGGGATTCCAATTCCATTAGACTTTCCTCTACATCATCCGGAGTACTAGGGGTCAGATTTATCTTCTCAAGTTTCTCTACACTTGCCAAAGCATTGGCAATTTGAGTGTACTCCATTCTTACAAGGTCACCTAACTGACTAAATTTTTTGATGATTTCTTCCTTCTGCTTATGTAAAATAAAAAATTTATCTCTATGAGCAAAGATGGAATTCTAGGTAGATCTTTCTCTATCCTTAGATGAATTGTAGGTACCAGAGATAACACTCAACTGAAACTCAATGGATTCCATAATATCCTTAATATTCTAGGTGGCATCTGGCCACTTCAAGCAATAAGCAAAGACAACATTTTCTTCAGACTCACAAGTTTGCACAACTTCTAGATTCTTCTCAATATTTTTGTGTGCTAGAGCACATTTGTCATTAAGTTCAAACAACCTTTTCTCTACCAGCTTTCCCTCAACTTCTTTCTTTGTCTTCTCACCAAGTCTAGAGGCATACTCCTTAAAGGAGTCCAATATAACAGTCTCAAATTTTCTACCAGAGTGAGAGATGTATCTATTGAAGTATCGGGTGTGGCCTCCTATAAAGCTTTAAGAGAATCATCAATCATTTCTATCCCTTTCTAGTGTGTCTCCATAATTTATCTTCTACTAGATGCATGCAATGCATTTCCCAACACCAACTTATGAACATGAAATTTTTTATCTAAATCCATACAACCTTGAATCATAGGGAGTTGTAGAAGCTCCGTAGGAATCACCAGTTGGAATTTGATCTTCTTGGATAGCAAGCCTTTCAATATATCATCATCGAAGGAAGATTCTCTAGGAGATCTCTGAGATTCTACAACCTTCCTTTGATTTTCTTCATTCTTTCTGATAGATTCCCAATTTTTCTCTTCTTCCCCTTCATTTTCTTTTTCCTCTTCTTTCTCTTCTTCTTCTTCTTCTACTTTCTCTTCTTCTTCCTTCTCTTCTTCCTTTTCATCTTCATCTTTGTCTTTGTTTCCTTCTTCTTTATTTCATTCACCTCCATTTTTATTTTTCTCTTCTTCAGATTGTCCTTTTCACCTTCATTGTTATCCTTTACTTCTTCAACATTATCTTTTTCAACTTCAACATGCTTCAGAGGGTCATCATCATGTTTATTTGGCTCAACTTCTCCCTCATTCTATTTCTTCATCTCCAGAGGATCATTTGCAACACTTGTATCCTGAGGGATGTCTGCATCATTTGTTTCCAAAGGAATACCCATATCACCTGCACTAGAAGGAATATCTTTCTCAACTTCTACAAAAAATTATTCACCTGACTTGGGTGCAAAACAGGATGGTAGAGCACCAAGCATGTCATATTTCTCAGCTGTATCTCTAATTACTTCTGCAGTTTCCTTCCTTATTTTATTTATCTGCTTCTTTTCCTTTGTCATTAAAATGTTCTCTTTTCTTCATTTGGAACATCTTTGTACATATCTTCTTTAGGGTTTCCAAATCATTCAGGGTCAAAGAAGACCCAATTTTCTCAAATGCATCATTTCTAATCTTCTCATCTAATTCAATGACCTCTGTTCTCTTCATTAGGGCTACCCATATTTTCTCAGGAGCAATGTTCTTTACATCATCCCAACTAACATCCAATGTGATAACATACTAAATAGTGGCAAAAATTAATATTTTTTTGTCCTCTCTACCTACTTGATCATAGTACTTTGTTGTAGGCTTCAACATATCTTCAAAATGTAACAAGGAATTGAGTATTGCCTCTATTTTGAAAGGGGAAGCAGGTCTTACTAGAGAGCCCTTTTTTCCTACCTGGTTTGGAGAGGCTTCTTTAGAAACCTTTGCTTTCTCCGACTCCGATTTGGTGTGCACATGAACACCAAATTCTTGTTCTTCATCTTCATCAGATGATGACACAATATGCAATCTCTTAGAATCAACACTAGCTTCCTGAGAAGTACCTTCACCATAGGACAAGCTTCCTCTTCTCTTTCTTACTAACTTTACTTTGGGGTCCTCATCCTCTTCCTCTTGGTCATCAATGATGCTAAGGTTCTTCTCCCTTGTAGCCTTTTCTTTCTTTCCTCTTTTAGTAGGTACTGCCAAAGGAGTCTCTTTCCTTTTCCCAGATCTTGTATTAGGGCCAGAAGGAGTCATGCCTTTTCCTTTATCAATAACACTGGGTTCAACTTTCACTGTAGGGGCTACGAAGGGTTTAGAAGGAGCAGTCCTATTGGATCTCCTTGGTCCTGATGATTCTCCCTCCACCTACTCTCTCTTAGCCCTACCTTGTGCAATCTCCTCATCAGTGAAGCCTGCCTCTCTAAGCTTCTTATCCACATTCTTTCTTATTATAGGTTTCTTGTGCTCCAAGTGAACCTCCATGGATTTCTCTACATAAGTTCCAATTCTAGGTTCATTGACATCTTTCAAACTTTTGAACAACACCTACACATAGCCTTCAACTTCATCTTCTGTAATCTCATAACCCAACAGTTGAATCCATACAATCTGGGGCTCAACAACTTCAATCATACATTCATCAAAAAATACATGAAAGATGATATCATTCTTGTATTTCTCAACAACTTTCCTCAGAATCCTTTCTCTCTCATTCATATTGCTCTTGAACATAACAAAGAATATTGTTAGAGCATTTTATTGAACCTTCAGATCACCCAAACTATGCATATAGTCAAAGATTTGATGTGCAACTGGTCTAGATGAATCCTAAAACACCATATCATCCTTTCCTGGAAGTCTCTTAAGGAAATAGAATAACAAATAGATAATCAAGGAGCCAAATTTAAATGCATACTTCTTTTCCCTGGTCATTCTCAAGTTCTCAAGAAACTGTTGTCGGAGAAGTTCACACAAGTCATAATCTGCACCATTAATTGCCATATCAAAGCCAGTATAAATCATTGTAGTAGATACAAAGGTCTCTTTGTTAGTGAAGTAGATTTCATGTCTGATCATTATTGCAACATACTTCATAGTAGGATTTGAGATAGGTTTTGTAGTTTGAGCTCTCTTATCATATGTGGCTCTTGTGAGTTCCATCACCACTTCATTTTTCACGACTTTAAACACGGGTACCGAACCAGTATCAAAGAGTCCGATAACAACCTTAATTGCTTCCTTAGTCATTAGATGGGGTCTATTAGTCCACAAGAATTTATCATGCATTCTGCTGAGAGCTGGTTTTACATACTTATCATCAACAACAGAGTTGAAATTAGGAAAGTGATTCCATCTATCCAATTTCTTTGCAATAATATTCGAATATTCAAGTTTTATCAAGAAATTATCCCTTGTGAGATCATTTTTCCAAATTTCTATTAATTTAATATCATTGAATTCATTAGTTTTTACTTGAATGTACATTCTTGTAACTTCAATCGACATAACCCTGTGAGGAATAGATGAGAAGGTGCCCATAGGTTCGTCTTCAAAAACCTTCATAGAATACTTCTTATACGATGGTCTAGGTCTTTCTGACACATTAAAAACTACATGGGTTTCCATTCTTCCACAAATCAAGCTCAAACAATTTCAAAAAGATGATTCACACAAACTCACAACAACTGAGATAACAAAATACCTTTTTCTATGCAAAGAACCAGAACTAGGGTTTGCACAACTCAAACTCCAGATCACCTCAAGAATGCTCCAAATCTCTCTCCAGTTTCTTCAAATGCAAAAGTGATCAAAATCCCTTGATCATCCAGTTTATAAATCAACGTTTTTCCCTAATTCGCATTAAATGCGGTAGATTTCAAAAAGTTGCTAAAAACCTTTCTTCACTACACTAAAAAACCCTAATTTGCTTCGCAAATGATCATTCCTGCACATTTTCTTCCGGTTTCTTTTCCATAACCTCTACTTACTCATTCTTTACAACATATGCTCGTGCCAAAGACTAATAGGACAAATATCCAAGGGTTCAAATTTTTTTGTTGTTAAAGCTCCCCCTAAGACCATGCTAGGTCTAATTCCTAGAGGAATTGTCTACACTAGATGAGGGCACAAACACATTAGATTTTTTAGGTTTTTCTTTCTTCTTCCATATCTTGTTCATTTCTTTCTTAACCCTATTCTTATCGATTTTCTTCACTGGTTCATTCTTCTCTATTGGAGTAGACTGCTTTCCCATTTTTACTTTTGCAAACTCTTGAAATATGTTTCAGTTTGTTGCAATTGTAGCAGACAACATTTTTCTGATTAGTTTTTCCTCCATTGAGCCTTGAATTGCACTAATTAGCTTTTTTTCCAAACTTGTTACATGTATAACATTAGCCATTAAAGGATTGATTCATTCCTCCATTAAACCAATTCACCATTTGAGTTTTGCATTCACTAGCTCTATGTCTAATTTTCTTGCATGCAAAACATTGTCTAGAGAAAGAACTAGCAAACTGATTTATTCTAATTCTACACTCAGACGCCCTATGACCAAATTTATTACATGAAAAATAAACAGCATTGAAGGATGGGTACCTTTGAGCATTTGGTTGCCTGATAGGTGGTCTCCTAGCAAAGTTTCTTGGATTTCTTTTCTGCTTCCCTTTATTTTGAGTCTTTTGATTATCCTTAGAGTTTTCACCTCCTTCCATTCCCAAACCTCCTTTGTCTTTACTTGGTTTCTACCTTGAAATCAACTTATCAAGCTTGTGAGAGCCAAATTTGAAATTATTTTTCATAGAGTTTTTCTTTCTCCAATTCTTCTTTAAGGTTCACCACTTCTTTCTCAAGATTAGTGAATTCATCAGTCTTTCCTTGCACCACAGTATTTAGAAATTCTTCAATTCTTTTCTTTTCCTCCACTCACACTTTCAATCTAGTAACCTCTTCATTAGCTTGCTTCAATTGCTAACTTACTTCCCTATGTCTTTCTTTGAACTTCTTCAATTTCTCTTTCAAGTTCTGGACACATTCATTTGCTTCATCAATATTTTCTTTCAAATCTTTTTTTTCACTTTCATCCTTGTCA
Source organism: Sequoia sempervirens (assembly GCA_007258455.2). Taxonomy (NCBI): domain Eukaryota; kingdom Viridiplantae; phylum Streptophyta; class Pinopsida; order Cupressales; family Cupressaceae; genus Sequoia; species Sequoia sempervirens. The sequence goes on along the minus strand of VDFB02270651.1, from coordinate 752,162,448 downwards.
AGATCTTCAAGAGCAGCCCAGAGCTCTTCTTTGTCATCCATTTATTCAATCTTCAAAATATTCCTCAAGTTGTTAGGCTTCTCTGGAGGAACCAAGCTCTGATGCAAATTTTTAAATACTCAAGGTACTAAGAGGGGGGGTGAATCAATATCTTCTTAAACTTATTGAACAAATACCATCCAATTACTCCAATGCATACAATAGTGAAGATAAGCAAGAGCATTAACAGAACATGAAAACACACAACACATGAACAATAAGATTTTTATGTGGAAAACCCAAAATGGGAAAATCCATGGTGAGGGTTAGCTCACAATATAGTATAACCGGTTATAAAATATTACAAAAGGGTGGCTCACTACCAAGGCCCACTATCCAAAATGGGAGGCTCACTACCTACAAAAATACAATGACAAAAATGGATTACAACTAGAAAATAAACTGATAATGTACACCTAACAAGTGTTGATTCAATTCCTTTGAAGCTCAGTAAATTGAATTAACACATTTCATCATTTGCACACTTCTTCACATTCACGTCATCATCAACTACTACAACAATTTCAAAACTATCCAATATATATAGTTGATTCATTCACAAGCATCAATTAGGTCGGCCTAATTAGTTGCAACCATTATTCACCAAAAATCAACTGTCAGCTTCAAGAATTTACAAAAAAAATCCAAAAATAATTCAAACAATTAGCATGCTACATCATGTTAGCATGGGCCAAAGATAGGTCACACATATATTTGCAACACAAAATTAATTCACCATAACATCAACTATCCATCAGGTCAGCCAAAGATAGACCTAATAACAAAATGCAACAAAAGAGTAATCCCAATTCACCATACGAGCGATTGAACATGTTAAATTTTGAACATACATGCTTCCATCATCCAAAAACCATTTCCCAAAACTACAAGCAACAACAATCAATCACAGAGGATTGTAGATGAAAATACCAAAGGAATATAACTACACACTGGTTTAGATACTGGTTCAGAATAACGAAACAAGTTGGAACTTGATCTTCCAGTTGCAACTCATATATCATGGTGACATCAATGACAACACAAAAATATTCAAAATGAGATGTTCTTCTTCATTCTTCCAACAGACTATATGATGCATATGTGTGAGACTTAGTGGAAGTTTGAAGTAGCAGCTACATTGGGTGGTGATCATAGTGTCATGAAGGTTCATTATAGTCTTGTAGCTTTGGAATAACATGGTTTTTTATGTAGATGCATTATTGGAAATGATGGATTAATTCTTGGGTTGCAGATGGTGGTGTATCTTCTTGGTTTAGAAAATAAAATGATCCTTAATTTAGAGGATGAATTTTATTGTGCTAGTATATACTCTTGATTGTGCATTAGATTTTTGGCATGATACATGTTCTCTTAGGAGAAAATATTTTTGTTGGAACATATGATATTATTTTAAGAAGATGTAGATCACAATACCATTAAGAATTTTTGATTCTAGAGTTGAAGCTTTGGTGATAATTTGATAAATGAGTGGCGTGATCATTTTTCTTGTGAGCTTCTTGTTGTCACATAAAAATGCACCCTACTGAAAAAGGAGTTCAGTGTTCTAATGACACAATGGAAAAAATCTCAAGGTGTGGACCTTGCATGAATGAGGTTGAGTCTCTAGATAAGGCCAAATTCCTCTTCTAATCTAAGTGCAAATGTGTTGGTCTAAACCAACACATGAAAACCTATTACTACTCTACTCTAACAACTCACAAGGAAAAGGGATAGAAAGAGAACATGAAATGGAAATGAAGGTGATACACCAAGATAGAAATTTGTTTCTTCTTTACTTCAGATTGCTTAATACACTAAAAAAACTTGCTAAGACACATATTCAAACATGAAGGTAAAGAAGTTTCTTCAAACATGCAAGAAATAGTTGTAATGATAGCTATATTTCATTAACATAAGGCATAAAGCCAGACTTTACAATGGCATAATATAAAGTACAAGGTATGCTAAAGAAAACTATGAGAGGAATATCCCAAAAGAAGAACCCATAAGCATAATACAACTATTAATTTTATAGATCAAGCATAACTTAGATGAATACAACCGAACCCTAACCCAGCTAGGGTTAGGAGTTAGGAGATCTGATCAAGGAAAAATTTGGTCACCAAATCTAGACCAAAAGGAGATCCTTAAGAATTCAAAACCTACACACCATACCACTAGCATAAATATCTGCTTGAAAATGCATCCAAAATCCCCCATAAAATTAGGGATATGAGCATGAATTTGTTAGAAGGGACAAAATAGCAGCAATAAATGGATATGGGTGCCACAAAATCTACTTCTAAAAGTTAGAGAATGCATTGAATGTTGTCCTTGAAGCCAAAAAGTTGAAACAAGTAGTTGAGGAAATGATCTAAGCATTAATAGCGTCACCCAAAGAGCACATCAAATTCGTAGAAAATTCAGGGCATCGGGCCCAAAAGGAAACCTTTACATGCATTAAATGGTCTAAAACATAAAAAAAGAGTAGCCTTTGTCAGGAATCGGGTGTCGGTCTTGTAGCATACTGCTTACTGAAGGAAGGAAAAAAGAAGGAAGAGGAAGGAGGGAAATGTGAAGTCCATAAAAGTCACCCTTTTTGGGCTTCAAAGGTCATGAAGGAGGCTTACTACTTATCATAGAGTTAAAAAGGGTAAAAGGGAAGGCTGAAACCTAGAGTCTAAAAATGAGTCATCGGGGGTTGAAGGGATGAGCTACCTCTTACAAAAGAAAGGTAAGAGGTAAGAGGGAAGGTTGATCCTCAAAGTTTGACAATTTGAAACTTAATTAAACTTCAAGGACAAACGATCAAGACTTCAAGGGGAAAGAGAAAGAAGAAAGGTGGAAGAAAAAGGCCTGATTCTCAAAAGGTTAAAAGTCATTTCGAAGATTGGAGATCGATAGGAAGCCTTAATGCTTAAGATGAAAGATGTAAAGTGATAATATGGAAGCTCGACCCCCAAAGTACGACAAGCCAAGACATTTACAAATCTTGAAAAACCTCGTCAAGACTTTGGTGATCGGAGGTAAGGCTTAAGGCTTACCAAACATAAGTGATAAGAATTAAAGGGTAAGGTCCATGGCCGAAACCCAAAACATTTAACAGAAAAATGCAAAGAAGAGGAAGAGAAGGAGTAGGAGCGATGGAGAAAGCATTCAAGTATGAAGGGGAGAGAAAAACTGAAAGCTCAAAAACTTAGGACTTAGCCAATTTTAGAACCCTTCAAGGAGAATTCATGCAAGATAGCCCATGTAGGAGCTCTCAGGTCAGTTATCAAAGATGAGTCATCAAAGGGTGGCATGAAATGACAACATTTCTAGTTATTGTGTGTTGCATTAGATTTCATTTAGCATGAGATGATTTATTATTTTATAAATTTGGATGAGGCTTACTTTTTTAGATTTTATTATCAACCACATTCAGATGTCTTACTAATTTTTCATATAAGGGGGTGGCTATCTCTATAGTTCTTACTCACAAATTTTTAGTAATAGTGGATAGAGATCTAGTTCTCTTACACTTTTTTATTTATTTGACATTATCCTTCATCATTTTGAATTCATCATTTTTAGGCCCATACTTCATGTTTCTCTTTTTGATAGTTGTATCAAGTCATACTATTAGGATTCAAATTTTGTAATTTCATATTTATTCACATGTTATGGAGAAGGTTGAAGCATCATTAGATAAGGATAATGAATTACTGGAGGATAATATAATGGAGTAAGAACTAGCCATATATGCATGTTGATTTATCTAAGGAAGAGGTTGATATGGAAGGATTCTTGACATGGGTTGGAGTTCTCTAAGAAGAAATAGGCTTCTCACCTTATGAATATTATTTTTTTGATTAAAAAAAAATGCTGCATAAGATAAGAACATAGACAAATAGTAGCCAATCCATAACTAACCAAAAGCAACCTAACAACAAAACAAAACTAAAAGAAACAAAATAGCCAACAAACTATTTCAGATTTTTGAGGGTATCAACCAACTCCAACTCTTGGTTATAATGAAGATTGGCCAACTTTAAAAACTCCTCCTTTTCTTCTTCAAAGAACTTCTTTTTACTCCCTCAGGTGTGGGTACTTGGGCTTTTCTCACCTTCTACAACACTCTTAAGCTTATTGGAACTATCGACCATATGGTATTCTTTCAATTCCCACAACTTCTCACTAAGAAACTTTAAGGCACCCACGTTGTTCTTAGTAGATCACTGGTTGATTTCTAAAAGATTCTCCATGCTTTTTTTGATCTCTTGAATCTTCTTCTCCTTATGAATATATTTGTTGATATATAATCTCTTATTTTATACCTCATCTTCCTCTTCATCTATCTTCTTCTCATCTTCTTCTTCTTCTTCAATTTCTTATTTTCATTCAACCACATCTTTCTTTTCTATAGTATAATCCTATGTGTCACTTTAAATTGAATTTTCCTAATATTGTTGTAAAAATGGATGGTCTAAAACTAAATCCTAATAGTATGTAGACATATCTTGGTTTCTATAATGATTCATAGGCTAAGACATCTAGTTTTACAGGGGCACATTTGAATTAGCAAGAGGATTGGAATTTTGTGTTGTAGGTTGTGAGGAATATCAAAAGGATTAATTTATTTAGTTATGCCTCTACAAGGTTTGATTCTAATCCTCATCTTTTCTTGTGGTTTCTAATCCTTAGCCTCTTCTTACTCTTCCTCATCTTACACTATGTGTAGAATTTTTTATTTTATCTCCATATAAGGCTTCTTGACATAAAACTTTAGTTTCCCACCTTATTCTAATATGCCTTTACCTTTGGAAAATTTAACCCTTGTGGGCTATTCTAGTTCTTTTAAGGTTCCCTCAATTGCTTCTTTCTTTTTGAATTTTTTTCTTTGATGACTTGGGTTCTTGAACTTGAGGTACATTGAGAATAATGTAAGTTTTTTTTCCATTCATTTGTCCTATTTTATACCCCATTGTGTTCTAAATTAAATGAAACTGTTCTCATATATTTATCATTATACCTTATAAATTTGTTGATTAAAAACTTTAATTTGGTCATTGGATGGATCTAAGATTAGGCTATCTTGATGCAAGTTCTTGGAGACCCTTACAATATTAAAATTATTTACTTGGGATAGGGTCATTTTTAAGTATTATCTATTCCTCTCCTCATGTTCATTTGTGTACTATTCCCCCAAGTAAGGTTCATGTTTATAAAAAATACTATTATGGGTCCAATTTGTTAGTAAAAGGTGTGTTGTCCACCTTTCCTAATGTTATAATGTTATATTTTCTTATTATGTGGTGTACCTAGGAGATCTAGGGATGCATGCATCACATGGGATTAGCATTCTTAGGGTCACTTTATGTGTTATATATAACATTGTGATAAATATTTAATATGGGGTTACACATTGGGGAAATATTTAATATTGGGAAAACTTAGTACCAAAAAGTAAATGCGGGGGTTAATGGTTTTGTAAGCTCGTGGTATTAGTCACATGGTTTTATGTAATACCACTTGGTGGTTTTGTGTTAGCTTATGTCTATAAAAGCAAGCACATGGGTAGTTGTTTAAGTTTAGATAATTGGTCATTTTGGATAAGGGGTTGAGAGAATCTCTTGTTAGTATTTGAGAGGTTTGAAGCATGACATGGGATGTGTGGCTACAAGCTTGTTCACATGTAGTTCTTGTAGAGGGCTTGATGTTTTAAGAATATTTTGGATATGGCATTGATGAATTTGGTTATAGGCTTTAGGATTTTGAAAATAAAAAAATTGTGAGAATCAGGGATGTCATATTCAATGAGAAAGTGTTGTACAAAGATCAGTAGCAGTAGCATGAGAAGAAAGAAAATGATTATGTAGTGCTGGATGATACACCAAAAAAAATGTTCCAGTGGTTCCTCATGCTCTGCAACAACAACAACAACAACAACAACAAATACCACAAACTCCAGTGAATGTTAGACGATCTTCAAGGATAAGTACACCTCCAGAAAGATTTTCTCCCTCTTTGTATTCTATTTTATTAACTGTTGTTGGTGAACCAGAATGTTATGATGAAGCTATGCAGGTGGATACCAAGGTTCAGTGGGAGAATGGAATGGAAGAAGAAATGGAATCCTTGCTAAAAAATCCAACTTGGGAATTATGCAAGTTGCCTGTAGGTAAAAAGGATTTACCAAACAAATGGGTTTATAGGTTGAAAGAGGAGGATGGAGATAAGAAAAGATTTAAAGCCAAATTAGTTGTAAAGGGATTTGCATAGAAAAAGGGTATTGATTTTGATGAAATTTTTTTTCCTGTTGTTAAAATGACTTTTATTCGTATTGTTTTAAGTATTGTGGCCCTGAAGATTTGCATTTAGAACAATTTGATGTTAAAACAACCTTTCTCCATGGTGATTTGGAAGAGGAAATATATATGGAACAACCACAAGGATTTGAGGTCAAAGGTAAGGAGAAACTTGTATGCAAATTGAAGAAAAGTCTATATGGCTTGAAGCAAGCACCTCGGTAATGGTATATTAAATTTAAAAGTCTTATGGTCAAGCAAGGCTGCAGTCTATGTAATTCAGAACATTGTGTTTATTTTAAGAGGTTAGATGATGATAGCTACATTATCTTATGTTTATATGTTGATGATATGCTTGTAGCGGGGTCTAACATGGATCACATAAGGGAGTTAAAAAAATAGTTAGAAAATTCATTTGCTATGAAGGATTTGGGGGCAGCAAAGCAAATCCTTGGTATGAAGATTACAAGAGATAGGGAAAAAAATTGTTTTTATCTCAAGTTGATTATGTTGGAAAGGTGTTACAAATATTTCATATGGAGAATGCAAAAGCTGTCAACACACCTTTGCCCAGTCATGTTAAATTGAATAAGGATATGTGTCCAAAGACACAAGAGGAGGAAGAAAAAATGTTCAAGGTATTATATGCTTCAACTATAGGTAGTTTAATGTATGTCATGGTATACACAAGACCAGATATTGCACATGTTGTAGGAGTTGTTAGCAGGTATATGAGTCATCCCAGTGTTGAGCATTGGAATGTGGTAAAATGGATTCTCAGGTACTTGAGAGGTACATCCAATAAATGTTTGTGTTTTGGGGGCTCTAATACTGATTTAAAAGGCCACGTTGACTTAGATTTGGCAGGGGATATAGATACCAGGCAGAGTACCATAGGCTATGTATTTACAGTTGGTGGGACAACAGTGAGTTGGATTTCTTAGTTGCAAAAGGTGGTTGCTTTATCCACCATGGAGGCAGAGTATGTTGTTGCAACAGAGGTGGAAAAGGAGATGATATGGTTACAAATTTTCATGGAAGAGTTGGGAAAACAACATGCTAAAAATTACTTGTTTACAGACAGCCAGAGTAGATCCAAAATGAATGAAAAGAATAACTCTTAGAGGAATGTTGTATGTCGCAATTGTAATAAACGTGGACATATTACTAGATTCTATAGAAACATGAGGAAGAAAAATCTTGTAAAGAGAAATGATCTATCCACAAAGATTGATTCGATAGAAGTAAATAAGGAAATGGAAAATATCTAGAGGAAGAAATAGGAGCCTAAGAACAAGAAAGAATTAGAAACTACAAATGAATCTATACCACCCTTTGGTAGAGATAATTCTCTCAAAAATTGAACCTAGGCATTGGATTAGGGGGAGCATAACTAAAAATAAAATATCTCCTTGCTGATAAAAGGTACCATGGCTTGGCACAAAGACATAAGTTGAAGATTGACAGTTTGGATCTTGTGAAGGAAATTCTAGAAGAAAATATGCATTTGCGGAGTTTTGCAGAATAATTAAGGGTTTGGTGTTGCACAGTGAAGAGTCTTCATCAACTTTATTGATTGGTGTATTGAATGTAGATTAGGGAAAATAAAAGGACTATAAGTTTCTAAAACTTTGTTTAATTTACTTGCTTTTATGCATTTGGAGAAAATTAAAGCAAATTCAAGAGTTTGGGAAGTAGAGCAATCAAACCCTAGTTTCAATTAAGCAAAGAAAAGATATTTACCGTTGTCTAATACTAAAATAGATTTTTTTTCAAAGCATTTTAATTCAGTAGAGATGGATACACCTATATTAGTGAATGCAAGTGAGAAGCCTCAGGTAAAATTCAATAAATACCCCATGAAGATATTTGAGAACAACCCACTCGGAGCATTTTTGAACATTCCATATAGGGTTTTGCCTATAGAAGACACTAGGGATTTAATCCACAAGAGAATGGAAGAATATAACTATGTTAAATTCATTGACCTATGGATAAATGAGTTAACTAGAATTGATCATTAATTCAAGCTCGAATATGAAAACCTAGTGACAAAGAAATTGGATGTCTCATAGCTATTTCCAAATTTCACCCATGATGATGGAGCTAAGTATGTGAGAATGGCATTGAGCAGGGTACATGACTGCTACTTATGAACTAAAAATCTTAGAATGATACTAAAGGAATTGATAAGGGAAGTGATATGACTTTATGCCACTAGACCTATGCTAGTATTGAAATCTGTAAAGAATAAAGATGTGATGGAATTAATTGGAGCCACATTTGATCATAGAGCTCTCACTATGGACACTATTCAAAACCATGCAATAAGGTATGGAGAAATAGTCATAGGATACAAAATATACTACACCAACAAGGAGAATTTTGTGTCAGCTACAACAATTCATGTTTCTTATGAAATCTTGGAAAAGGGTAAGGATTGTGATCTATGTGAGTTGCTTTGAAAACAACTGTTTGATAACTTGAAAAAAATAAAAGATAAGAAATATCCATTCAAGTTTAGTTCCTTGGTAGTTATTCTATTGTTTTAATTTTTGAGGAAGCTTCCAGGAAGAAGTAATGTCATATGTGATAAAAGGAGACCAGTATCACATCAGATTTTAGAACATTTACCTGTAGACTTGGTGATATGAAAGTTCAAGAAGAAGCATATATTGCATTCCTTGCAGTATTCTAGAAGAGAATGCACGGAAGGGAGAGAATCCCTAGGTCCTTGGTGGAAAAATATCAAGATGATATCACTTTTTTAATTCCACTAATTTTTGTAATGTTGAAGCTGTGGAACCCAAAACAATATGGACCAATGGTTATGAGATGAATGAAGTTTAGGTTGATGGTATTGTTAAAATATTGCTGAAAAATCCTAAGGATATTGCATGAGAAAGACATGGAACATATGAGGAATACATCTTGGAAGTGCACATGTAACTCTTAGAACTTGCATGAAAGAACAAAGTGACCAAAGCTAAGAATGAATGTTTTAAGGACATGGACTTATAGATGAAGAAGTATAGATATTAAGAACAAAAGTTGAAACATTAGCAGGTATAGCTAGTGAGTCCTCTGGACCTAGAAGATCTAGAAGGATTACTTCCACTACTTCCCCTAGTACTCAACAACCTTCATGATCAGTTTCTACCCCACCCAGACCTAAGAAGATGGAGACTAGTGCTGCGATGGTAGAAGAATCATAGTCAAAGAAAAGGAAAGATACTTCAGTAGCCTCCACAATTGCCAAAAATCCATAGAGAGGAAAGAAACATAAAGCTCAAAGAGAAAATTATATAAGTGTGCTCTCTGAAGAAGAAGAAGACGAGGATGAAGAGTCTCCATTGACTTTGAAAAGAAGCAACACTATTCCAAAGAAATGAAGAATAGATATAGTTGACACATCTGAAGAAGAATAAATTGAGATGGAAAAGAAATCCTTCAGGATACATATACATAAGGTGAAGGAAAAGAAGCCTGAACTGGTAATCCAAAGAAGAAGAAGAAAAAGAAGAAGACTACTCTGGAGAAACCTTCAAGCCCAATGAATTTGGACACACTATTTGATGGTATTTTTCATGACAAAATGTTGAAGGAAATTGTTGTCATGTATTAGGATGAAAATGAGAACAAAGTCACCATAATTGAAGAAATAATCAAATATATTGTCATTATTGAGGCAGATATGGAGTATATCAGGAAAAAGGTTCCATATGATGTATGGAAATTCTTATTGGAAAAGAGAGAAGAAGCCACTGTGTTAGAAGAAAATATTAGATCAAATTCTATGGAGAAGATTGGTTTCACCTTTTCTAAAGCTCATAAGACCACAGTAGCTCAAGTTTACAAGAAAGACTTCATAACAAAGAAAAGGATGGGAAAAGATCAAGGATAAAATTAAGAGAATACAAAAGGAGACCAAAAAAAAGTTACTAAAATAGCACAAAAGTATGATATGACTCTTGTTGGTTCCTCCAACAAGGGACAAGATCAAGAAAATGAGAGTATTGATGTTACTAATACAAAATAAATTCCATATAATATCCCTCTAGACATAGTAGAACCTATGCAAGAAAATAATGAATATATGCATGGTGCAGAAAGAGAAACTATGATTTGAGAGGAAACTATAAAGGATGACGCTCCCATTCCTTCGGGAAACATGGTTCAAGTCAATCTTGAGATATCTATTCCTTTGATATACATAGAACCTGGAAGTAGTGAAGGTGACAAGTATGAAGTTGAAAATGAGAAAAGATGGACAAATGAGGAAGAAAAAGGTAGAAATGATGATGGGAAGGAAGGAAAAGATGACAAAAATGAAGAAGGTGAGAAAGGTGAAAAGGAAAAGATAAAGAAGATGAGGAGAAAAAGGAAGACAAAGACAAAGACAAAGACAAGTCCTAAGGTGAAGAAGAGGAAGAAGCAAAGGAAGAAGAGGATACTAACACTGGAAATAATGAAGAAGCAAAGAAATATAAGAATTTACCCAAGCCCTTTGACGAATCCTTCTCCAACAATCCCTTAGAGAGCCTACTACCTAAACAAATATGGTATTGACTAGTTGTCTCTTCACAATTGTTGCAATTACCTACTGTTGATTTAAGTAAGATGCCTCCTAAGCATAAGATGTAGCTACATGAAGTATTAAATGTATCAATAAGAAAATAGATCCTTGAAACATTTCAAAAGAGTAATGAGTTAATAGAAGAAGCTATGAAGGCATTACATGAGATCACTCTAGGTACTAATGTTGATATATAATTGTCTTATGTGGATAACTTCAAATTGTTGGTTGATTTTTTAAAGGAGTACGCCTCCTATTTAAAAGGATGGGTGGAAACAAAGGCTATGACAAGGCTTATAGAAAAATGTGCCAAGGTTGAATAATTCTTGAAAGAGGTACAAGACTATGCGTATGATGCAAAGACACTGATTTTGTACTACCTAGGGTGGTCGGAAGCCACACAAAATATAAAAGCTGAAATGGACTCAATTGAGTCTCAAATTTCCAAGGAATCAAGTGTCTATGATCTGAAACTAGATATAAAGTAACACCTAGACTTCTATAATAGACTTGCATGACATATTCTTCACTTTGTAAAACCAAAAGAAAGAGATTATCAAGAAGCTTGGAAATCTAAGAGACTTGGTACAAACAAAGCACATACCTATTTCAAATGTCCTCACAAGTGCTAACAAAATTTCATATATAAATCTTAAGCCTGGTATTGTGGAAGAAGGAGAAGATACTTTTATGGAGCTTGAGTCTCTAAATAGGGTGCTTGAAACAAAAAAAAGGAGTTGGGAAGAAGGAAAACCTTCTTGGCAAGCCATGCTACAGAAGCTTGGGTCAACATCTTCAAGTAGACCATTTCCATTTTCATTGTATTTTTCATTTCTTTCATGTTTTCATATTTCTTTGTACATATACAAATGTATTAGAAGTTTTTGGTTAATTTCCTAAGGGGGAGTTAGTGGTTTCAGTTCAGTTTGTTTATATGGTTGAGAGGGAGTATACAAGTTCTCTTTTTACACCATTTTCCCTTGATGTCAAAGGGGGAGAGATGTGTGAAGAAGTGTTTTGGCACTTGTTACCATCGATGACAAAGGGGGAGATTGTTGAAAGAATTAAGAATTGTGTGTGTTGTCATTAATTTCAACACTTCATGATGGATATTATAATTATATGGAGAATATTCTGCACAAAGGACTTGATTCATAATTAAGCACTTCTATTATGTATCTACACCAGTTGTTTTTTCTCTCTATGTCCTTCGGTAAATTGGTCCACACTCCATCACACATATAGTTCTACTTCTATGATTCTAGTAAGTTTCTTGTGGATGGTAGTAGCATCTGAATTCAAAATTTTAGTTGGTCTAGATAACTAGTTCAAAAGTTGCAAGTGACAAAAGTTCAGCATATAAGGTTTTGTCAGTTTTCTATGTAATAAGTATGACCTATTCGAATCGCGCTCCTCCGCGAATTCGTGTTAGGACTTGTGGTTTTGGTAGAATGTTTATAGGTGTCTATGCATTGATATTTCTATTTGGTATGATATTTTGAGATCCACATGTTCTGCGATTGATGTTCAATTGAAGTATTTTGTTTTTAGGTCCTATGCATGGCCAACCTAAAATATGAAAAGGGTTGTGGATTTTAATGATGTGATGAAAATGAAAGAGGGAGATATTATAGGTCCATTCCAACCTATATCACATGTGTTGTGGTGTGAAAATTGGATGCTGACAAGGCATTTTTTTCATTACCTTGGTTAATATCCAATTGGGATGACCTAATTGATGTTTGTAATGGAGTTAATATATATAGAAGATCATTTTGAGATTGTGATGATGATGATTTTTGATAGAGATATGATCCAAATACATGCAGTGAAATTTTTTTTTGCAAAGGACTGAGAAAAGGTTGTGCAAATGTAATAGTAAGAAAAAACTTGTATTTTGTATCAAACAAAGTGTTTTGAATCAAGGTTTTGAGCTTCAAAGGAAATGAATTCATAATATGTTAGATGCACTTTGTATTAGTTAAAATCTTGGTTGTGTAGCCACTTTATCTTTCTTTTCTTTGTGAATAGTGAGTTCACTTGGATGGTGATTCCACTTGGCAATGAGCATTTCTATATTATCTTATAACTAGTTATAACATATTATGAGCTAATCCTCACTATGGTTTTTCCCACTTTGTGTTTTCTACATAAAATTTTTGGTGTTCGTGTATTGTATGTGTTATGGGTTGTTTAGGATTTCATTTCTACTAATTGCTAATTATGCTATGATAATTGGATGGTTAAAAATTAAATGGTTTTTAGGAACATTGATTCACCCCGTCTCAATATTTTGAGTGTTCAACATTATATATTGCATTTTTGCATCTACAAGTTGTGTAGTGTTATAGGTTTTCTATGCTTACAAGTTAAATTTATGAATTTTATGTGGGATGTCTATACCCATAGATGCTCTAGTTTTGTTACAAATTCATATTGGTGGCTTGGTTTCATCACTTTTTTGTTAGTTTGGTTGTCATGTTGAGGAGGAGAGATGGCATTAATAGGTGAAGTCATGATGTATGACCTATGTAGTTGAATGTGAGATGCAAACATGTGTGACATAGTTGGATTGTGTTACTGGTACATTTGGTGGTGATCATGGTGTTGTGGATGTTCCTTATGCTTTAAGGACTTTGGGATGGCATGATTGTTTATGCAGGTGCATTGTTGGTGGTGTTGGATTGACTTCTATTTAGTTTGTGGTGGTGTATCTTCTTGGCTTGAGGATCATGGTTTGACTTTTCCTCTTGGGAGCTCATTTTTCTTTTGAGTTCTTTGATTTTGTGAGGGCCTTTGGTTGATTTTAATTTAATATATTGTTATCTCAATGTCATGGATAGATTGGTTACGTGATTCAGTGGGAGCTTATCATAGTGATGGTTTGGCGATGTTGTATATTGTTGGTTTGGAGATCATGGTTTGTACACTTCACTTTGGGAGCTCAATGTTGATTTTTTTTATCATGTTGGGGCCATTAACGATATTCATTTAGAGGATGGTTGTCATGATTCCATCGATATCTTTGTATCACAGTTCAGTGGGATCTTGTGGTGATGATGTGGACTCACCATTTTATGGTGGATAATATTCTTGAGAGGAGATGGTTATCTTCATGTGGTATGGGGATTTTTGCATCTTGGTTAGCCATGGAGGACTCTTAGTATTTGGTTGAGGTTTCATGATTTTCTATTTGACATGTGATCCTTGGTTGATAGGATAGTTATGTAATATGTCATGATGTGCCCTTGATTCCAAATTAGAGTGTTGGCATGATACATGTGCACAATATGTTCATTGGAGTATATGATATTCTTTTGAGGAGATGTAAGATCATGATGTCATGATCGAGTTCTTGATTTAGCTATTAGGTATTTTTACTTTGATCTTGGTTGCTTCTCTTGGTATTGGGTACATTTATCATTTTATTGAGAGCTTCATGATGGTACCATGTTGCATTTGGATTTTGGCATGGATTGATCATTTATAGGTACTCATGGATACTTGGAGACATGGGTGATGCTAGGAGATCTCTTGTGATTAGAGATATTTATTGAGACAACTACTCATTGATGAGGTTTCAGGTGGAAGTCTGAGGAGCCTACAACTTGGTTGGAACTGAGTTCAACATGGACCTATAAGGAGATTTTTCTTATACAATTCATGATGACTTAGAAATATTGGAGGAGCATTCTCATTCCCCACTCTTGGTCTACTTGGTGGTTTATCATCTAAGATATATTACCCATTGTTATTTTTAGATGCATTATATTTTATGCTTTATCTTCTCATGCATATGGATCTTGAGATATGGTTTGCTAGTTCTGGAGGGTTCATGTGAAGGATGTTGGCATGTTTATCTCCTTATGAATTGTGAGATTATTCATTGATGCTGAGTTTAGGAGATGCCATTAGGCTTATTCCCTCGGTTTGATAATAGATTAGGTTTGACCTTATTTTGGTTTGAGATGCATACTTCTTGGTTATGGTTAGATGTGGATATTTCTATTCTCTTTGTGTTTTATGGAGGAGATCATACTTATTACAAATTAGCATTTAGAGGTGTGTGTAAAAGGACATGCTATAGGTTTTGGTTTGCACGTTCTCTCTTTGGTCTTGTTCTACTTCCTAGATGTTTGTATTCACATGAAATTGGGTTTGAGATCTTGTGTGGAGCTATGGTGGTCACTATATTTGTGGTCACATGTTCATTTTTCTTTGGTAACAACATGGATGTTCCTTTATCTCTTTCCTTTGTTGGGTTAGAAGAACATGGGAGAGCTATGGAGACTTGTGGTGAGAGATGCATTGCAACATATTGGTTTGCATGATTTGCATATCTTTGTGTATGTTCCTTGGTACTACATGATATTGGTTCCACTTCTCTATGATGGTGGATATTTGTATGCCTTGATCATTTTCAGATTTGACATTACCTATGCATTGGTATTTCCTAGGTGCATATGTTTTTCATTGATAGGTTTGGCACTTGGAGCTTGTGATTGCATATTATGGGTTGTATACATTGATGGCATGAGGTTCACTTGTTATGATTTGCATACCTTTGAGGTATGCATAGTCAGATGTGTTAGCATTTGTTGTGGGTTCTATTTTCAGCTATGGTGATTATATCTCAACAACTACTGATACATACTTGTTACCTTTGAATTGAGTGTTTTTGTGTTGGGATATTAGTTGGACACAATACTTATGCTTCTTTGTGATAGATTATGTGACATATCTTTGGATGGATTCTTATATTTTTGTGTTGGCATGATGGAGGATGAGAGCATTAATGTTTGAGATGGTGGTCACCTTGATTCTTGTTGTAGGTATCTTGATGGATAAAATGGATCACTTTGATTCCTTGATGGTATATGTGGCTAGAGGGATAGTCCCCTTGTTCATGTTTGAGTTTACCTATTTAACCCTTATGAAATATATACAAGAGGGATAAAGTTAGGAAAAGGTGTGTTGTACACATTGCGTAATGTTATTAATCTAATATTTATTTATTATGTGGCATACCTAGGGAATCTAGGGATGTGTGCATCACATAGGTCTAGCATTCTTTGGGACACTTTATGTGTTGTATGTAACATTGGATTAAATATTTAACATGGGGTTGAGCATGGGGAAAATATTTAATGTTGATAAAAATAAGTATCAAAATTAAATGTGAGGGTTAATGCTTTCACAAGCTTGTGATATTACTCACAAGGTTTTATGTAATACCATTTAGTGGTTTTGTGTGAGCTTGTTTCTATAAAACAAAGCACATGGGTAGTTGTCTAAGGTTGGATAGTTATCTCTTGTTGGCATTTTTGAGGGTTGAAGCATGGCATGGTATGTGTGACCTTACATGTTTGTTCACATGGAGTGCTTGCAGAGGGCTTGATGATTCAAAGGTATTCATGGAGAACTCTAAAGATGTATTGTAATGTTTATTGCTTAATAATACATGAGTGATGGATGCTTTTGGGGCTAGGCTTTTCACTCTTGAGGGTATTCCAGGTTATATCTTATGTCATCTTTGATGGTATGCTGTCTATTATTTTGCATATGGATTTTGAATACTTGTTTGCATATATTTCTCTATTTGGGTTATGTGGAAATTATATTGGGTGGATGCATATTTCTTGTCAGGTATTAGGTTCACTTATTATATTTTGTATAACTTTGAGGTATGAATAGTTCAATGTGTTAGAATTTTCTATGGGTGATATTTCAACTATAGTGTTTATATCTCAATAGCTATTGATACATACTTGTTACCTTTGGATTGAGTTTTTGTGTTTTGGGATATCTATTGGAGGTAGTATAATTATGCTTATTTGTGATAGTGTGACATCTCTTGGGATGGATTCTTATCTTTGTGCATTGGCATGATGGAGGATGAGAGCTTTCATGCTTGAGATGGTGGTCACCTTGATTCTTGTTGTAGGTATTTTGATGGAGTAGATGTTTCACTTTGATTCCTTGATGATATATGTGGCTATAGGGATTATTACCTTGTTCATGTTTGAGTTTTCCTATTTAACCTTTATGCAATGTATACAAAAAGTGGGAGAATTATGTTAGGAAAAGGTGTTTTTTCCACCTTGCATAATTCTATAATGCAATATTTTATTATTATGTGGTGCACCTAGGGGGTCTATGGATGTGCACATCACATGGTGTTAGTATTCTTGGGTCCACTTTATGTGTTAATGTAACATTGTGACAAATATTTAATGTGCGGTTAAAAATTGGGGAAATATTTAACAATGGGAAAAATTAGTACCAAAAAGTCAATTTGGGGGTTAATTTTTTTGTAAGCTCATGGTATTAGTCACATGGTTTTATCTAATACCACTTGGTGGTTTTATGTGAGCTTATGTCTAAAAAAGAAATCACATCCAGGTATTTGTCTATGGTTGGATAATTGGTCATTTTAGCTAAGGGATTGAGAACATCTCTTGTTAGCATTTGTGAGGTTTGAAGCATGGCATGGGATGTGTGGTTGCATGCTCATTCTTATGGAGTTCTTGTAGAGGGCTTGATGTTCCAAGGGTATTCATGGAGACTCTAAAAATGTATTGTAATGGTTTCAATGTTGAATAATATATGAATGATGGATACTTTTGGAGGCTTGGTTTTTCCCTCTTGAGGGTTTTCCTAGGGTATAACTTGGATCATCTTTGATGGTATGCTTTCTATTCTTTTACATATGGATTTTGAATACTTGTTTGCATAGATTTATCTGTTTAGGTTATGTGGAAATTATCTTGCGTAGATTTATATTTCCTTTCACCATTTTCCCTATTGATTTAATTTTTCTAATTAGCTTGAATGTACCAATTGTGAACAATACCATCTCTATCTCAACTATCTTGTCATGATGGATTGTTGAACACGTATAAAGATTGACTATAATAAGAAATTTAATCCTTACTTTTTCTTCCTAGTAATTTTTTTTTGTACTTATACCAATTTCCTATAGATTTATAATAGTATAAACCTATAATTGGGGTGTTTTATAGCTTGTATGAGGATTTATAGAAACCCACCACTCTAATATAGGTAATTGATTAAAACTAGATATACTAGATTCTAAATTTAAGTATCACTTTAATAAATATTCTTTTGGTGTGATCATTTTCTATGTATCTAATGAGGAAGATGATTAAATAATCATTAACCCTCTTTAACTCTTTAGGATTTATTTCAAATATAACCATGGGTAATGATTATATATTAAGGTAACCCCCAATCCCATCCTTCCTACTTTACTCTTACTAGGAAGCTTTCTCTTCTAGCTAATAAGTAAAATATGTAAGAATTCATAGAAAAATAATTAGTCTCTTAGACCACTATCAATTGATTGTGGACCACAATCTATGCTGGGGCGGTGCCCCATGTATTCATATTTCATGTCCCTGGCTATGTGTAGGATAATCATGGAAAAAAAAGGCCCTTAAATGGCAAAATTTTTAGAAAAATCAGAGTTAGACAACTTGACGTAAAAATTTGAATAAGTTATCTATATTATTTATAAAATATGTAAGAATAGAATCTATATAAAATTGAATGTAGTTTCTAAAATACTAGGTTTATTTAAAAAAAATCTATTTGGTGAAAATTTGAAATTTCAATGAAGTAGTAGTTAAATTTCAAGGAAAAATAAAAGTAGGTGTTTGTCGACCACCCTAACCACAATAAAATGATAATATTTTTAATAAGATTTTAGATATAAGTAGAGGACTCATGTACCGATGTGATGCATTTTTTTGCAAGTTTTTGAAGTAAATAATAAATAATGAGTTTTTATTACAACTTTTAGAAAATATAAAAACTCATTATGTCACCACCTTAACTTGGTCAAAACTTCATGAAATTCTTTTTTTTAATCCTATATTATGCAAAGCGTAGAATGTGACACATGTTTTGGATTCAAAAATTGTGATCTGTTTGAAAGCTATAGATGTTTTTCAATCAACCTATCAATCGAGACTTTAGTCATAATTCAAATAGAAAATGAATAATAATAATTTATTAAATTCAAAGTAAAGCATATTTTATATTGGTGGAAAGCTAAGAATCTCCTTTAAAAACCCTTTTTGTTTCATCAATTTTGGGTAAAAAAAAGTCGTCTACCACATAAGCATCATATTGCCACTTTTTGGCCCATCATGATCCTGCACATACCCCCCTAGTTTGTGGATTTTATTGTATGAGTCATACAATCACACCAACAAAATATTACATAGCTCATAAAATGTGTATAAATATACTAATACAAGTGTAATAGCCATATATCTTATTAAAAAAAAATTGCAAGAAGCCTAAATCAACATAAATAATGAAATTGTATAAGGGTAAGAGAAGTGCCAATAGCTAAAAGACCTATGAGAATAGAAATAAGCTATTAATTTGGGTGTTGGGATACCTCATTCTTTATTTCCAAGAAAATAAAATTTTGGGGGCTAATGTAATGCATTACATTAAGGTTGAATAATAATTTGTAAAAAGGCACCTCTCTCTATCTAAAGATGAAGATGCCTTTTAGAACACAATAAGATTAGCTGCAAAGTTTTTGGATTTGATTGTGTAAGTTTATTTTGGGATATCAAATTTATTTTTACACAACATGATATCAAGTTTTTGGATCCCACAATAATTATTACAAATTTAGTACTACGTAAAAGGAAAGTCTAAAAATATCGATTTGGTTTCCAAATCCCATGATGACAAATAAAATAAAAAGGATGGATTGAAATTCCTAAAATTGTAAAACACCAAGCTATAGGACTTAATACTTTTAGTGATATTACAACAAAAAAATTCATTCTTGGCCTATATAAGGTTTCTATACATGGGTTCAAGTAAAAATTAAAATAATGGTCATATATCCCTAAATAGGGGATATACTAAAAAACATGATTTCAACATGCAAAACCTAATCAAATTGAAAAGTGAGAAATAAAAAAATTCCTAAATATGACATAAATTTAATTTCAAAAATAGATAACAAATCATATAATAGATAAAATAAAGAAATAATAGAGTTTAAATCCAAAAGGAAAAGCATGAGTAATTTTAAATCATAAAATTTAAACTTATTTACTCAAATCCCATTTTGGAGGGGAGGGATGCATTGCTAGCATGGGAAATCTAGAAGATCTAATTGGATTACATTTTTGGTTAGGTTCCATTAGTATTTTAAGTGGTATTCGGCACATCTTAACAAAATTTTATGCATGGGATTTCATCGCATTTGTATGGTCTAGAGAAGATTACTTATCTTATAGTTTAGCAACTCTCTCTGCCTTTGGTTTCATTGCTTGTTGCTTTGTTAGATTTAACAATACAAAATATCTTGGTGAATTCTATGGACCTATTATTCAATTAGTTAGTCACACAAAAAATAGAAGGGTATGATCAAGCACAACCCCAACTTGAAAAGAATAAAAGTTCAAATTTTTGGATGAGAAAAATTTCAACCCTACCACTCAAAATTGTTCATTATTAATAATTTTCACAACTATAAAAGTAAAATCCATCAATTTCATAATTATTCACATAAAATTCACAATTATAGAAGGTAATTTGGAAGTGCTATATCCCTAAAAGTTAAATCACTAAGACAAGGTAATCAAATGAAAAGTTTTGATGAAATTTAAATTGATCCACTTGCAAGAAACCTAGCCATAAATGTAGAGAAAAGGAGTTATATTTGTCTTTGAGAAAGAACATGTCAAAATATGGGGAGTCGAGGTTTCCTTTTGTGCCTCTTAATATTTACACTTTTAGTAGATTTGTAAATGAAACTCCAACACCCCATGCCAAATTCTACCTTAGGATATTTTGGACTCGAATTCCCTAAAAACACATAGGAAAAATAAAACTTGAAGATAATGAAACAAGGGAAAAAAATGTTTCGAGGAAATTCCTATTGATGTGTTAAGATAAGTTTTGAAACCTTGAACATGAAAAATATTCAAAAATAAAAAGAAAAAAACTTATAAATTTGAGGATAAGATCTAAATGTACATTTAAAGATGAAAAACGATTAATGATTCTAGAAGAGAAAATGCTAACATACCAAAATATAAAAATTAATTTCCAACAAGTAAAAATAAAAATAGATGACAACTATAGTTATATAAGAAAAAAAGGGGTATTCATTTTGTAAAGGCAAAATAAAGTGTGTGTAACGTATAAAAATAAAAAATCAACTAGGGAATGCTCTTGATCTTTTAGAAGAAATTACCCATTAAACTAATCTAGAATATTTAGGTTATCACAATCAAACCAAAAGATATATACTAAACTAACAAAGGGTAAGACAATCATAGTGTAGTATCCAATGGATAGGAAACCCAAGTGTGTGAATGTGGATTCATTCTCTATCTTAAAGTCTATTATAATGAAACATTGAGAATTAAGAACAAGGATAGTTAATAAATCTCACCCTAAATTGCTTAGGACTATTTTATAATATATATTTTAATGCAGAAATAGTCATTTAATTCTTAAAAAAAAAACTCTTTCTAGCTAGGTTTCAATATCCCTAACAAAGTTATGTTTGATCCCACTCTAGGAGTAACTATACTACTAATTGGATATCCATAGTCTCGATATAGGTTTACCTAAATTACCTACCAAATTGAGTTCTAATTTTCTTTTATTTCTCATTTTTTATTAATTTTTTTCATCTTCATTTCATTTTTCTATTTTTTCTTTTTAAATAGTTTCTTGTGAAGCTATCTTAACTCACAAGAAATGAAGCTTGCTTCTAGGTTGGGGATCATGGTGAAAATCACAAGGTATATATCTTATGACCATTCCCTCGTATTTATTAGTTTTTTTAGGGTAGCATTTTTTTTTCTAGTTGTAGAAACTTTAAACTTCTACCCTCTAGTTTATCATAAGTTTTTAGGTACTATTTCAAAAATTTATGGTTATGATCCTAATATTTAGAAATAAAATGGAACAAAATATGTCAACTAAGTGGTAAAGAGAAGTGCCTAAGACAAAATTAATCCTAGTTCTATTAGCCTAGAGAGTTTTTCTCATTTATGTAATGTCGATGTCTTAGATTATTATATGAAAGCTTCTTAATGACATCAATTAGATTTTTGTATTAGATTTAGCCACTCCATTTATTTGATGGTAATAATTGGAAGTGTTTAAGAAGTTTCTTATTATCATAAACCCATTCAATATGATAACAAGAGGATAAATTAGAGTCATTTATACATATTAGAGTCATATGTATTTCAAACCTAGTTATGATATACTCTTCAAGGAACTTAATGACTACATTGATGGTACCATTATTGTGAGATTGAGATTCCATAAAAATATGTATTAATTCATCATTGTAGGTATGAACTTGTGACTTATAGAATAATTTAGATTAATATCACCAATAAAGTTGAGGACACATTGAGAAAAAGTATAGACCTCAATAATGGGCTGGGATGACTAGATTCCTCTCTTTGTGGATTGAGATTGAACATATATGACAAATCATAACATATGGACATGCATCCTTGAACACGTGTGGCCAATAGCAATCATTCCTTAATATTTGACTTGTAGCAACCCCTAAACCATGTCATACAACAAAATTCTCATGAAAAATTTCCAAGACCTTTAACGTAGCTTCTATATCCAAACATCTCAAAATATATTACTTCATTATTTATTATATATGAATCTCAATTAAATTATAATAAATTAACTATTCTTTATGTATAAATCTCTTATTTAAGCAGTTTTCAAGTGATCATGACATTCATTATGTAAGAGATAGTATATTAGATCAATATACCATTTTTGTTTCATAATTGAACTTAGCATACATTGCTAACAATCAATTTATGTATCCAAATCAATAATTTATATTCCTAAAACTTTTTCACTTATTTTCCTTCTAAGATATGTGTCTAAGTAATTTTTTTTTAATTTTGTCACTTATTTTCCCCTTCATTCACCTAGCTCATTTTTCATATACATTGTCTTAACTATTGGATTGAGAAATTTCCAACTAAATACTTAAAATGAATCTTCATGGCATGCTATAACATATATTTAGCATTGAATTTTTTTTTTCTTATATTAAATTTACCATGTACTCAATAGTGAATGTTGTCTTAATCATATCTTCAAATTTCAACAAAGTGTAGCTATATCTTGTGTATCCATCTAAAAAGGACATAATTTTGTATCCATTTAAATCTATAAAACACAATCTAAAAGAGGTAGAGGGTATTTATCTTTCTCCAAAACCTTGTTTAAATTTCTAAAAAAACCATAACTTGATCTCACCATTCTTCTAATGAAATGGAAAAATATTTTCTACCCAAGTGGAGTATCTTACCAAAAACTGCATAGTAAATAAATTCTTTACTTATTTGAATAGTATAGGTTTAATAAGTGGCTTTGTAATCTTGTATTTATATCTATATAACATTGTGTCAAGATTTATTTGTATGGTGTGAATCATAATTGATGTATCAAATGCTTTTAGATTTTCATAACTCCAAGAAACAACTTCTAAATAATCTTTGATTTCTTGTATCATAAATTGTATTTCTTATTAAGTGAAAGATCGACCTAAAAGAACATTATTTACTTCTTTTTAATTGCCTAAATTTCAAGGTTCATAACTAGCACCTTTTAAATCCACAAATCTCTTTTATTTGTCAATATAATTAACAATGCAAAAAATTTCTAGAGACAACATATCTTTTGGATATGATTAATTTTTAGGTTCATAACTCCTTTATCCAATTTCAAATATTTCATATTTACCTCATGAATAATTTATACTTCAAAAACACCCAAATTTATAATAAAATTAGGGATGTGCTTATCATCTTAAAATGCCTAAAAAAATATGGTTTTTTTTTGGAACAATAATAGGTATAAGATTAATTGAGAATATTTTAAACTTTAAACTTGTAGGTAGTTCAAATGAATTTGTTGCTACTATTTATTCATTATCTATGCAATTATTTATTCTTCAAATTGTTTGTATATTACATACATAAAAATATTCAATCAAGTCTCATAATCTATCATAATACGTGGATAGCTTCTTACCATTTCATGTATTTTTTTTTTCATACTTAACAAGTTCTAAATATCCAAAAGCTTTTAGATGTTTAAATTTCTTTATATGAGAAAATAATAAACGTCGTATGAATGTTTCATACTCTGTAACATTGTTTTTGTATATGAATTAGAGTCTAAAACTTGATAACATAGATTTCCCAAGTTAAAATTAATGAGATTTATCTGTACACCACAACCTTACTTTGATTTGAAACCATCAAACTTCATCACCAACATTTTATCTCTATCTATCTATATTTTCCTAATGTCTGTGAAACTAGTATATCATTTTCTACTTTATGGTTATTCAATAGTTCAACTTTAAATTTAACTTCTTTACCCTCTTGTAAATTTGTGTGAATGAGTGTGAATGAATCCTTCATGAGAAAGAGGTGGGCACTTGTATGTGTTTATTCTCTAATCAACAAAATATTTGTCTTAATGTTTATATCTACTTGAATCATATTATTCATCAAATATGATTCTTATTGGCCAATTTTCCATGGATTTAAGATCCTTAATTGGCATTTAAACACATTCTTCTTCTAAAACTTAAAAAAAACAAAAAGTTAGAGTTTAGAATGATATTTATCATGCATCTAGTACCCAATGAGAAGTAAGTCATTGAAAAATTTAACTTTTGTTCCTAATATTTTCTTATCTTTTCTCAATTTCTTAAAGAAATTCTTAAAAAATCACAAAAGCTACCATGGACTAGTTATGACCATCTTTACTCAAATCACAACTGATCTAAGATTGACCTAAAGGATTAGTAAGTTTTTCTTGACTCCATTTGGGATAAGAAAATTTTTCTTTTATGTTTGTAAAACTTCACTCTTTACCTTAATTGGTTATACATTCTATATAAGATAATCAACCTTAGTATCTTTATGTGTGAACCCACAATTCTTCACTAATTGACCCCTATCCATCATCATGATTTCATATTTCTAATCACAGTATCTTTGTATGGCATATACACCTAACTTAGTTTCTATGTATAGTAATCATTTTAGAGTGTTGTATTTAGTAATTAAATGCTTATTTGAGGATTTTTATCAAATTTTATTTAATTTAGCTAAGTTCTCTACGAAAGCCACATATGTGAAACTAACCATTTATAGATATGGACCAATCCTTGCTAAGAAACAAACCATTAACAAGTCTAAAATATCCAAAACCTACATGTCTATGTATTACTCAACCGATGAGTTAGAAGCTAGTTTCATGGAAACATTATTCAAAATTTGTATTTCATTAAAAAAAATATATCCAATTGAGCAAATTTCCTAATTGATTTGGTTAAATTTATACTTGTAATGTCGTAAAATTGCACCCCTTGCAATTTCACATTCATTCTTTTATCCACTCCCCTAACATTTGTGTAGACTCATTTTAGCCCCTGCATCAGCCTTTTTCCCTCTCAAGATGCTTAGGACCCCTTTTCAGTAGCTACCATTGTGTGTCAACTTTGCATCAATCCTTGTGTTTTTCCCATTTGTGTTGTTTTGTAGCATGATGTGTCTGGACACTAGCACGCCGCCCAAAAATTTGTGCGTCATGGTAGCATCTTGCGATGTTTCAACATTCAAACGATTGTTTCTGAGCATGTTTTCCACTTGTCAGCAAGTTTTGTCGGTGGTAACAGCTCGGGACGCCTTGAAACGACTCAGAAAGCTTCTTTTCTCTCTTTAAAAGTTGTCTTTTCAACTCATTTGGCCTTCTTCTCCTTCTAGGATTCTATCTTGGACAGTCTCCCATCTTTCTCTTGCTATCTTACTTGCACAAACTCTTGCTTGCTACAATAGCTCAAAGCTATCACATTCTTGCAATGCTCTCAAGCTCTTACAACACTTTTTGCAGCTCCCTTGGCTCTTGTAGCTATCTTTGCCTCATACTTTGGCTTCCTTAAGTTGCAGTTGATATCTCCCTTGTCCTGTTCTTGCGAGCATCTTGGGACTTCTCATATCCCCTATCTAATTGAAAGAAAACCATGAAGTGAATTTAGTGATAACAATTCTTTATTACAAAATTCCATAATTATCAACAATTTTCTCCTTATTAAAAATGATCAATTTGATGGTCTTTTATAGATAGAGGCACTTAGAATGAGCTACAAATCAATGATCAAATTTAATTCTCAATCAATGTCTTAGATTTAAAATGATAATATATTCTATGTTTTAATAACATAATCTAACTTATGGGATGTTTTTGGCATTTTTTCAATATATTTTCTTATTTGACAGGTTTTAAAAATTGACAGAGTATATGTATATTCTTTTACAATCTATAATCTAGATCACCAACTAGAAACTCCAACAAACTATAATTTAATATTTATCTAAAACAAAAGAAATTAAATTCATCAATATCACATATTTTTAAAAATAAATCTAAAAAAATAAAAATCACATATTTGTTACTTTAAATTTAAATATTGTTTATACATATATTCTTTTAACAATCACTTTCAAAAATTAATGTCCTCTTTTCAAAGTTTTTACAAATCTTTTAATTTCAAACCTTTAAAATGGTTGATGTCTTTGTTTTTTAATGATTTTTAAAATTTTAGCTCTTTTTAAAGATTAATTTTCTTTTTCTGTTTAAAAATATGATTTATTCTATATTCTTTTAACAATCACTTTCAAAAATTAATGCCCTCTTTTTAAAATTCTTTTAAATCTTTTAATTTCGAACCTTTAAAGTGATTGATGCCTTTATTTTTTAAGTGACTTAAAATTTTTGCCTTTTTAAAGATTAATATTATTTTTCTTTTCAAGGTTCCTATTTACTCATGAAAGGATATGCATTTAATTTTTTTGCTTTATTTTATGCCCACGTAGTAAAGTACAAAGGAAGTTTAATGGACTTTAGAGCTTAGATCACATTACATAGGAATGTTTAGGAAAGTGGGTCGATTCTTCTTCTTTTTTAACTTTTTTTTAAAGATATCTTTTCTTTACCTTTAGTATTTTGTGCCTTCCTTTAACAATTATTTTCCATTAAACCTATCATAAAAGTTTTGCTTTTGTATTTATTTGTATATGTCATGTAATCTCTAAGTTATTTTTCTACAAGATTTATAATAAAAAAATTCATATGTTTTTTCTTTAGCATAATATGTTAGTCAAGTGGATATTCTAATTAGTCAAGTGGATATTCTAATGACAATGATGAAAAGTGTAGTGGAAAGTAAGAATTGAACATTGAAGGATTTTAGGTTCTAAATAGAAATTTATAGAAATATGATAGTTTGCAAGATTTCAACTTGTAAGTGAAAATTTTAATGTTAAAAGTGTAGTTGTATTTCTTTTCTTCATAAGATTAAGAATAAGATATGTATATCCCCTTTTTATGGTTATTTATTCATCATAATATCAATGTGAAAATTTTGAAAATGTTTTTTTTTATTAACATTTAAACATATTTTGACTCTCCCTGTAACAACCCGTCAGTTAGGATCAAGCCAAAACCCGACCAAACAACTTTTTTTTTTTTGAAACAACAACCAACTACACTAACAATGTGACAACATGTTGCAACTACACACCATGTGCATAACAAGTGTCATAAGAACACAATGACACTGCAGAACAACTGCACAAGACCACACCATTGTACAAGCAAGGTGATAACAACGAAAGACTTACCAACATGGAACAACTCACCACAAGGAAGCAACAAGAGAGAGATTGACATCTCTATGACAAGCGACTAAAATCCATAGTAGCACTCTCACATAGGACTACAAGAGGACGAGATGAGGGAATCATCGACCTGCAACCCACATCCAACCAAGCTGACCAACACAAGGTCAAGCGACTACACACAAAGAGGATCACTAGATCAACTTCTAGCTAATGATCTCCAATCATATCTCTAAGATGCACAAGCGGAAGACTAATGGTTATGTAACGTGAACTACAAGACAACACTAACACTATAGTAAAGGTCTACCAAGAATCTCCACCCCAACAAGACTTTACAAGCCTTCACAGGACCTTCCTAGACATGCTTAAATGCTCAGAAGACAAGAGTTGGATAACATAAGATTCTAAATTCATTTTAAAATCCAAACGAGGCTCCTATAATCATTCATCCATTATGCAACGATAAGAATGGAAATGACAACAATAATTAGATGCTCAAAACCCACACCGAGTCACCAAATCTAGTCCAATCAAGCATACCACTATTCTCAATATCATTTGATTACAACATCCTTCATGAGGAAGGTCGAATAACAATATTATAATTACAAGCTTAGGACTCCTTGAATTATATATTTATAACCTTTACACTAATAAGAAAACATGAAGAGAAGGAGACATGAAAGCACGAAAGGAGTACAAACTCGAAGTAGATCCACCATGCCAAGATCTTTGGTCCCAACAGTGGTTTGCAATGCCACCCAACCATGTGGAACCTGTAGGTCCATCCCCCATGCTCATGGAGATAGTCACACGACCCAAACACTTAAGCAAGGTTCAAGCACAAAGGTGTAGACTTACACACACTCCAATCACTTCATTCAAGATAAAGGATGGGCATCCCAATTAGGGAAAGTAACATATATGTCAATGCAACTTAATTCACACAAGGGAGAAGAGTAGAATTAATGCAACTACATAAGGCATTTAATGCATCAAACACAAAGTAATAGAACATTCCAACACATGGAATACATGGCATACAAGCTACTCACACATGGAAACCGCATGCCACACACATTGCTCATAAGAGAAATCAAATGGAATACAAGCCATTACAATTGATATACCAATCACTCATAAGAGGAATTAAATGAAATAAAAGCCATTACACATTACATGAACATAGTATTCAAACTCAACACCGAAAAAGGAAGGAAAATACATCTTCCTGGTGCTACTCAAAGTAGGATCTAGATGCTAGAGTGCAAGTATAGGGAGAGTCATTACGTGTGCCAAAAGGAATGGCATCATAAAAATTGGCATCCTTTCGTAAAAACAAGAATTCACAAGTACACAAATCCCATGCTCCATGAGTGGGCATGTCTTCCCAACATCCTTAGCCTATAAGAGCACTAAAGGCATGTAGGGGTATCCAATAACCATGTATGATTTCCATGACTCACTCTAGTACCTAGTCCTAGGGTTCATATCATTCTATATGAACAATGAAATATAGCCAAAGAAATAATTTAACTCACGATGGAATTCACATCTGAAAACACAAGGCATTCACACTTCTTGTGACACTTCACATTTTTATACTAAAATAGAAAATCAGGAATTTGAACAAGAAAACTGATTCAAAACGATCTCATTTAAAGAATTCATATGCATTTTCTATCATTCCCTATTATAATATGAAATAATATTCTCAAAAATCCACTTTTAAACAAAGTCCAATTTTCACACATATCCAAGTTCCACCATTGATGAAGCTTGAAAAAGCTTAAAATTTTAAAATTCAAAAATAAAAAATGTAAGAATACCCTTTTAATCCAAAAGTGTCCAAAAACACACTTTTAACATAAAAACACCATTCAATTTTAAACAAAGTCCAATTTTCACAAATAACTAGATTCCACCATTAACGAAGCTTGAAAAAACTTGAAATTTCAAAATTCAAAAATTCAAAATGTAAGAATTCCTTTTTGATCCAAAGGTTCCCAACAACACACTTTTAACATAAAAAAAAAAAAGTGATTCTAAGCTTAAAGTCAACAGTCTTTTCATCAAAATTCAATGAGCAATTTTGGAGAATTTCACTCTTATAAATTCTTATTCTTCTTGGTGTGCCCCTACTGCATGCCCGGTTGGTTATGACCTCCTGGTGACTTCTAACTGGAAGGTAACTTCAATTCCTACTTTGCATCCTAAATCCAATTTAAATGCTAGATTGAGCACTAAGTGGCAACCACCTCCCTAAGGGTGGGTTAAAGTTAATTTTGATGGGGTAGTGAAGGGAAACCCTGGGCCTATAGGATGTGGGGGGTGTTAAGGAATGATGATAGCAGACTCCTAGGTGTGGAGGCACTCTCATTGGTAAATTGGAAAAATCACTATGTGGAGATGGAGGCTCTATTCATAAGCGTTAAATATGTTGTTAGCAAAGGTTACTCCAAATTATGGGTTGAAGGTGATTCCCTAAATATTATTAACTATCTGCGTGGCACTCATCCTCCAAGTTGTAATGTGGAACAACTTATTAAAGATACTATAATCATACTGTGATCTTGTGAAGAGATTCGCGCCTCTCACATTTACCGAGAAGGAAACTCATTGGTATATTTTTTTGCCAATGAGGCTGTCAGTTTAAATGAGTTTTGTGCATGGGAGGAGGGCTTGATCCTTCCCAAGAAAGCTAGGAGCTTATTGAGAAATGATGGCATGGGTTGAGATGATGCAAAATTTATTTTCTAGTACCTTATTTCATCTCACATGCTTTATGGGTTTCCTTTCATTCTCTAGCATTCAGTTGAGCAATATTTGTAAGGGATTTCTTGTTCTTGTGTTGGATGAAATGGGTGGTGAAAGAAACATAATCAAGCCACATTCCCACATAGGCCTCAAGAAGAATAAGAAGCTATGGAATATAATGCATCATGGTAATTTCACACCTTTTCTAGAAAGGCCGCATGGGCGTGACCCTAACGCCTCGGTGTAGTTTTTGTCTTACTGGCATAATCACAGGCTCAAGATAAAAGGCCTAGATGTGGAGGTGAATGAGGAGCTTTCAACTATGGTTACTGGGATGCTGACGGTTGGTCATAAGTTTTACAAGGACAAGAAGAGTAACGAGGAAGCGATGGCCCAATTCTTCAAAGATGACGAGCGAAAAAAATTGATTAAAATGGAAAGTTGGGGTTATGAGTGCAAGTCCCTTAAGAATATTTGGGCGAAAGTTGTTGAGGTGCTTATGCACTATGTGACTCTCGAGGGGAGGTTCACTGTTATTCTCAGTCACCACTTCATGCTTCTAAACCATTTCAAGCATGGTTTGTTCATTTCTTTCCCATTTTTTGTTATCATCCATGGAGGTTTTTGTTTACGCTCATTTGAAGAATAGGAGGGCTCTCGTCCTCCATGAAGGTCTCATTCTCTTAATCATGGAGCATGTTAATACTCTTCTTCCATCCCCGGCCATTAAGGGTAAGGAGAAGACTTTGAGTGATGTCACCGGGTTGTCTGGCTCGAATTCTATTATGGATGATGAAGAGGAATGGAATGACGAGGAAGAGGATGTGTCCCCAGCCCCTACAACAACTTCTTTAAAGAAGAGGAAGTTGGGTAGTTCTAAGAGTAATAGGGCAGCCAAATGCCTTGTTCTTTCTAATAGTGAGGACACATAATTGGGCTCGAATGGTTCCCCTCCCAGGATTGAGGAGTTGGTTGTTGGCTAGGGTTTCATAGGTGGTGGTATTGCGGTGGGGTCACAGGATACTGTTCTAGGTATGGAGGACAAGGACAAGCCAAGGAGGTCATCTAAGCGTATTGCTAAGCTAAAGAATAAGGTCTCGAAAGTGTCAGCAAAGGATCCCAAAATGTCTTATGAGGGAAAGGATTCTGGTGAAAAGGCGGTGGCAATTAAGGACTCCACGATTCAGGACTCGCCGAATTTGGAGCTCGATGAGGAGAATAAGGGTCTATATGAGGAGGATTATGAGAAGAAGAGAGCTAAATCAGAGCCTTTTAAAGTAAATCCCCTCTCTGAATACTTTTCTTACCTCGATGATGATTCTACCTCTATGTTTGAATTGTTGTATATAGCTAGGGTTGGGGCCACTAGAACTTTTAAGTTAGCTAAGTGGACTCTTTAGGAGTTCAATAAGATTAACATTAAAATTAGACGTTTGAAGGAGAATCTGAAGAATATTTTGAAATGTTTGGTGTCAAACATTCTGATTGACATAATAGTGGACCTTGAGGGTTCTTTCCATGAATTCAAATCTCTATGTGAAGATCGATTGGCTAGTTTGGAAGCCAAGGTTTTGGGAACAAATGCGGATATAAAGAAGCTTCTTTAGGCATGTCACATCTCTGTGAAGAACAATGCAAACTCTTTGGAAGTCCTTTTTAGAAAGATAAGTGAGCTTAGGGAGGACCAAGTTTATTTTTTTAAGTTAATGGAGAAAGAGCACTCAGTTAAAGGAAAAGGTAAAAAAGGTCCAAAAGATGATGACAAGGGCCCTGCTGATAGTGGGTCGGCTGAATGGAAAAATTTCTTTGATGCTAAGAAGGATTTGTTGGACATGATTGAAAAGCACAAAAGCTAGGAGCTTGAGGTGGTCAACACCTTGAGTAGTTTGAATTAGTGTTTGGTCTTTTTCTTAGTTGTTATTTCTTTCCTATTGGGTTCTAGTTTATTTCATGTTGTTTTGTTGTTTTGATGTTGTTGGGTGTTGTTGTTAGCTTATTGTCTTATCTATCATTCAGCACCCTTTATTGTCTTGTTTTTTGGATTTTAGTATGTTGTTGGTGTCATTCTGAAATACTTTTTCAGTAGCATTTTATATATTTTGTTGTAAAGGGTTTTAGGTCCCTTCAAAACCTATTTTTCCCATATAATCAAAACATAAAAACACCAATTTGAGCCTCCAATTAAAAATTGGGTATGGTAGCCCTATATTTGGGAAATTTCTTAAAAAATTCTCAAAATAAATTCTACACTATCAATTTGATTCAAATAAAATACATGGAAGGATTCTAACATACTACCAATGCATTTAGAATCATTCAAAGAACTTAAAATAAAGTAAATATGAAGAAATGATAAAATACCTCCATTCCCAAGCAAGAAATTCAAATGAGAGGATGTTTGGACACAAGCCACAGGAGCACATGAGATTGTAGCCATCACTTTCTTTCCCTATTCTTATCCAAATGCAGTTGATCCCATGTAATTTCATGCCCAATTGCTCCCACAATGAACAAATCAATTTTCCTTCAAAAAGAGGGTTTTTCCCTCACATTTTCTCTCCAAAATATGCTCCAGCAAAAATGAAATCTATTTTCCTTTTTAAAACTCATTTTCACATTTCACTTTTTAAAATGCAATATATATATATATATATATATATATATATATATATATATATATATATATATATATATATATATATATATATATATATATATATATATATATATATATAATATATATTATTTGATATCATTTCATTCTTTTCCAATTTATAATTTAAACATTCAATTTATAGCATAAATCAACATTCAACATTAAAATCAAAATTTAGGTATTTACAAATCTAATTTAAAATTAAATAATAAAATAATGCTTATAATTTCCTAATTGAGCCTAATCACATAAATTATGTGATTATGATCAAACTGAATATACATAAGCCCAATTAACCCTTTTAAATATTAAATTCCCCTATTTAATCATAAAATGCATTTCTCATATTAAAATTTATAGAAAAAATGCAAAAGCTCAGACACTCTTCATAGGTCGACCACATAGGGGATAAAGGTTTTCCAGAATGTTACCAATCACAATATCCAAGGTTTGCACTATTTAGTGAAAGACAATTCATACTCAATTGGGTACGATGATAGGGGTTTAGGTCAAGGGTTGGCCAATGTGCCATCTCTTGTTAACCACCATCAGGACAGGTGCGCTCAAACCTATGGAGCCAAGTGGATTCGATACTTGGTACCTGTAAACATACACACACAACGGTGCACTTGTGCATATACATATATACATAGCCAGAGCACATACTATATCATGACTGTAGTTAACTACCATATATCTATTAATTGCATTAGCATAGCTAATCATGATAACCTTTCACTTAATAAACACTGTACTCCCTACCTCAATCACCTTGAAATCAAAGTTTGAAAATTGGATTGAACACTCTAAGTATGAAAATGTTAGGGATTTTTTCCTATCTAGCAATAATTTTGGCCATCTACAGGATTCATGTAATAAGATCATGGACTCTAATGGGGGGGGAATTTGAGGTCTATATCCTCTTCTAAATCTTTAGATTTGGTTGTTTCTAAGAATAATCCTAGGAACCTCTCAAAAACTACTCCTCTGAAGGCTCAACCTTTGACTTGGCATGAACCATCTTTTGAAGACCCTCTTGAGGAGAACCACAAGGTAGCCCATGAAGTTGTTGAGAAAACTCCTTTTAAGGAAATAACTAATGAGACCATGAAGGAAAATTTGGAAGAGTAATATGAGATTCCAAATGAGAAACAAATAAATGTTAGTCCTCCTAATAACGAAAATTATCTAAAACAATGACTAAAAGAGAAAGTTGGGGAAGATCAACACAAGGAACAGGGTCTTGAGCCAAAACAAATGGGGGACAATAATATGGAAAAGTCTATTGAAGTAGATGAAAAAGAGGACAAATTTTTAGATGAAAATTTTGAAGATCTAGAGGATTGGGAATTGGTTTACCATAATGGAAAAGAGAACTTCCCTCCTATCTCTTCTCTTGGGAAATAGTCAAAAGAAGAAAATCACCAACTACCCTTAACACAAAAGGAAGGAAAAAAATTAAGGATGCTATGGCTAAGGTAGGTTTTCCTTCCTCACCTATGGATAGTGCAACTGAGGAAGATTCAACTCAAATTAATACAAAATCCACAAAGAAAAAAACAACTTGATGTAGGGGGTGGGAACAAGGTAGGCAAGCCATCTTAGGACTCTAGGAACAAAGACACTATTTGGGACATGGCCTCAAGTAGACAAAAAACCCTTGAATCACTCTTAGGAACAAAGTAAAAAAGAAGGGGGAAAGTTCTCCCCCCTCTCACAACATCAACGTGGTGTTGTGTTTATTTCTATTCTACCAATGAATCTTATTCCTTGGAATATAAGGGGCCTAAACAATCCCTTTAAACAACATTTGATTAAGATGGGTATTGCGAAGCATAAGCCTGAGATATTTTTGATTCAACAAACCAAAAGGAAAAAGGAAACCTTTGATAAAATTGTCAATTTTTTTTGGCCAAGTGCTAACTACACTGTCAGTGATGTTGAAGGAGCTTCAAGGGTTATTGCTACTTGTTGGAATCCTACTAGACTAAAAGGAACCATTGGCCTTTCTAGTAAAACGAGTTTGATGGTCTCCTTTGAAGATATTATTTCCTCATAGAAATGGAACCTGATAAACATCTATGGCCCCAACTCTCATCTTGAAAGACTAGCCCTTTGGGACTTCTCAAAAACTCAGATAAACAACAATAAAGAGGAGATTTGGATGCTTGGAGGAGACTTTAATTCACTGTTGTTTCCTTCAAAAAAGTTGGGTGGCCTGGGGGAAGTTTTGGATATTATGTTGGATCTAGTAGGGTTTTTTAACTTTATGGGCCTCATTGATATTCCCATGATTGGAACTCAGTTTACCTGGTCTAATTGATGTTAGGGGAATCACCTAATCTAGGTTAAATTAGAGTGATTCCTTATTTCTTCAAATTGGAACATCTTCAATGCTATCACCTTATCTACTATTCCAAGAACATGATCGGACCATAATTCCCTCCTCCTAAATTGGGAGAATAATGTTTCCAAAGGGCCTTTCCATTTCATATACGAAATTGTGTGGCCACAACATCCCAATTTTAAAGCTCTTATGGAAAGGTGGTGGAGTGAACCTTGTGTGGGACTCCAATGTTTTCTTTGGCCTCTAAACTTAAAAAAGTCAAAAAAAAAGTTAAAGGTTGGAATAAGTACTCTTTTGGGAACATTTTTCTTATGAAAAATATATTGGAGACAACATAAAAAAAGTACAAGATTTAATATAAAAAGGAATTGTTGATGAGGCCATATGTAATAAGGGAAGGGAACTAAGAGTTTAATAGTATAAAATTAACAAAAAAGAAGATATTTATTGGAAATATAAATCCAAGGTCCAATGGCTATCTAAAGGAGATAGAAATACAAAGTTTTTTCACCAATCTACTTTGAAGCATAGAAGCATAAATGGGATAAGATATCTAAAAAAGGAGGATGGGTCTATCCTAAACTTAGAAGAGAAAATTTAAAAATAAAATGTGTCTTTCTTCTCAATATTTTAGGAGGGCCGGGCTGCTACTGACCCCGCTGAGTTAGAAAATATTCTATAGGTGATTCCCCAAGTTATTTCTAAACAAGATCTCAAAGATCTTTCCAAAGCTATTTCTATTCAGGAAGTCAAGGTTGTTTTCTCCTTTGGAGCCTTCAAAGCCCCAAGACTGGATGGGTTCCCTCCCACATTTTTTTGGGATTAATGGGAGCTCATTTTTTCTGATCTCTTAAACGTTGCTTGTCACTTCTTCAAATCAGGTAGACTCTGAAATCAAGTCAATACTACTTTTATTTCCCTAATTCCTAAAATGAATGATGCCTCTACTATGCAAGATTCCAAACCCATTAGTCTTTGTAACACCACCTACAAGATCTTTTCAAAGATTATTGTTAATAGAATGAATTTGGTTTTAAGTGAGATTATTGCTACTAAACAAAAAGGTTTTGTCTAAGGGAGGAGCATTTTAGATGCTGCTATTTATACCCATGAGGTTTTCCACTCTATGGAACTAAACAAGAAATAGGGGATGGAGCTAAAATTGGATATCTCAAGAGCTTGTGATAGGGTTTCTTGGCCTTTTCTAATTATTGTTCTTAAGAAGTTTGGGTTTAATGGAAGGTTCCTTAGATTAGTCACCTCATGTATCATGAAACCTAAATGTTCTTTTTTGGTTAATGGTGTTCCTATGGGTTTTTTCTCTTATGGGAGGGGGTTAAGACAAGGGGACCCCCTTTCCCCATATCGCTTCATTATTGTGGTTGAGGTCCTTGGAAAAAACATACAAAAATTTTTGGAGGCTAAATTGTTGAAGGGATTCAAAGTTGCTTTGTTTCTTCCCCCAGCTTCCCACCAATAGTTCATAGATGACACTATCCTAATGGGTGATTCTTCAATTGCTGAATCTAGGAAATGGAAGGTTATCTTCAACAAGTATGCCAAAGTCTCAGGTCAACACATTAACTACAACAAAAAAAAAGATTTATTTCTTTAATACTAACAAGCTTATTAAAGAGAGGGTAAACACATTCTAGCTGCCATGAAGCTACTCTCCCTACAACCTACCTTTGTCTCCTTCTCATCTCCAAAATACCAAATAATAATTACTACAATTATATTCTTGAGAGGGTTCAAGAAAAGCGGACAAGTTGGAAAGGGAAACTTTTAAGCTAAGCTGGGAAATTACAACTGCTTAAAGCCTCTTTGCAAAATATATCAAACTTTTATCTTTCCCTCTTCAACATCACGATCTTCATTGTGGAAAAGGTAGAATAGATAAAAAGGAGGTTCTTATGGTCTATAGCTAAGGAGAGAAATAGGATGGCCCTCATGGGTTGGGACAAGGTGTGCACACCAAAAAGGGATGGAGGTATTGGAATCATAAGGCTAAAGATTTGGGGGCTAAAATGGGATGGTATCTCTTGGAAGGAGCAAAAGACTGGGTCCAAATCATAAAGGAAAAATATCTAAAAAACAAGGAATAGGGATTTTTTCTAAATACTAAAGAGCTCGCTTATGGTCATATTTTTTGGAACAACTTGCTTAAAATAAGGGGTCTCTAAAAATAGGATCCAAAAAGAGAATTCAAAATGGTATCGATACAAATTTTTGGGATGATATGTGGGCTTCTAACACTCCCTTATCCTCTAATAACAACCATCTCAAAATCAAACACAGGTTTATAAGAAACCTTGGTTATCATGTGTTAGGGTATATCAATTGGGATGGTTTGAAGCCTCAATGGATCAATTTTAAAAATTACCTAAATGGTGTCAATTTAAGAGGAGGGAGACAACATAATTGGGAAGTTGCTTTGCACACATTACTTTAGAAGGTGGGCATGACTAACTTATTTTCAAAAGAAAGGAAAGGTGAGTGGATTTGGACAAAAAATTCCCCAGGAAGTCTTAGGATGAAGTCTATTTATGAAATTTTGGAAAGGCCTTTGATCCCTAGGGATGACTTCTAGTGGAATCAAATGTGGATTAAACATGTAATTCCAAAAGTGAAATTTTGGTGGGTGTTTTCCCATGGGAGGATCCTCACCACTGATACTTTAAAAAGGAGGGGGTTTCGATTTGTTAACAATTTCTACTTATATAATGAATTTGAGGAGTCTATAGTGCACTTTTTTTTCCAATGTCCCTACTCTTGTGAGTTGTGGTCCTTCTTTCTAGCAATTCTTATGAATGAATGAATGTTTTCCTCCTCAATTAAATTTTTTATGGTTTGATAGAATTTTTTCCTCTACTCCCACAATATAATTTTTTATCTTTGGAGACAAGTACCTCCATTTGTTTCCTAGGGTCTATAGAAAGAGAAAAACAATAAAATTTCTAGGGATTCAACTAGAAACAACAAAGATCTGAGTTTTTTATAAAGCACCAAATTTAGGAGAACATTAACACTGAAAGTTATGCCCCATCCAAAAATATGTTGTCTTATAAAGAAGTCAAAATTAAGCAAATGCGGGGGCTAAAACAAGACCTAAAGAACTATAATTGGACAAAGCGTCTAATCAAAAGAAGCACCATCTAGTCCCTTATAAAGCTAGGATGGATCAAATGCAACCTTTATGGTTGCTCCAAAGGTAATCCAGGCTTGGTTCGGGCTAGGGGAGTAATAAGAAACCCCCAAGGTAACCTCATATAAGGTTATGGAAAAAGCTTAGGAATTGCCACTAATAATTTGTTGTAGAGGCAATGGCTATTTGGGCTAGGTTAAACCGACTAAAAGAAAAAGGTTATACCAAGATCCTAATTGAAGGAGAATCTAAAATAATAATTTACAACATAAAGGAGAACATGACTATTCCTTGGGAGCTAAGAGATTTAATGGACGATTGCAAAAGACTCCTCAAAACTTTCCAATATTATAAAATCTACCACTTGTATAGGAGGGAACCACACAACTAATGCTATGGCCAATGCAAGCCCTCAACATAATAAATGGAATTACTAGGAGTATTCTGCACTTCCAAACCATATTAAGGATACAATCAATAAGGAAAACTTTGATTCAATCTATAATTTTGTGCCAAAGGATGGTTGTCATATATACCTTGTGTATTCCCTTATTTAAAATGGATCACATGATGAATCAACAAGGTAATAAACATTGGATAAAGGTTATTTGGATTGTCATGATTTGGATTTTAATGGTTTGTACAGGAAAAGAGTACCCTATCTACTCACACTACCAAGAATTTAGTGATGAATTTTAAAAAAGAAAAGGATGCTAATTGTAATAATATCCCAAAAATTGGCACTATGAGGTGGCAGTCCATGATGAATAATAATATATTCATCATCGCTAAGAATAATTTAAAAATCCTAAGGGTTGATGCCACAAGATGACTGCCTAATATGAATGATGTAATGATTACCCTAATATGAATGATGTAATGATTACCCCCACCAAGATCTATTTCAAAAATATTGTCGTGACAAGTTGAAATGACATCTCCTCAAGTGTTGTTGTTGGAAAATTCATGTGAAATGACCCCCTCATTAAACCACATTGTAAAGTTTTGAATTTTATTATTCCCAAAAATGGTATGAGAGTTGCACACGAAATATTTTTTTGTGATTCCCCTAAATATCCACCCTCTCTAATTATTGATGTTATGATAAAACATAAGGCATACCAAATGAAATCTACAATTTTTACTTTGAATGCTGGCAAGATATCCCTACTTGTTATTTCACGTTCAGACAATAAGGGATTTGAGAAATATTACTTGTTGCTTCATAAGACTTGTTTGATAAGATAATATTCAATAGGAGAGCCAAGAAAAAGAACCGAACCAGGAAACTACAACACTCTTAAAGAGAACAAAGAGTTCTAGGGGATTTTCCACAAAGCGGGCTTCACCCTTTCTTTGAAGCTATGGAGGGATACAACGAAACTCTTAGCTACAAATTTTTGCAGCTCCTAGAGTGATGATGAGGTTAAAATTGAAGGGGTCTATTTCACTATTATGACCAACCTAATAGCTCAATCTTTTGCTTTAAAGTATGAAGGAAAAAAATTGCTAAGAAGAGAACTAGCAATTACCAACAGTACATAGATAAATTTTTTGAGGCAAAGGAGAAACTGAAGAGGTTCAGAACAAGTACTTCAAGCTAAATTTTTTGACACCCTACCACAATGTAAGTTTTATCATCATGAAATATTTCACTTTGGAAGGTTGTTTTATGTCTATGCACGACTACCACTTCCCTATTCTTAATCATTTATGTCATCAAGAAAAAATTAACCTTCCCTTTTCCTTCTATCCTCTCTACAACAAAACATGGAAAATGGTGCTAACCCACCCCTCCATCAAGGAATCATAAGGGCCATCTTCAGTTATTCCTTAGCCACCTCTCCATACACAAACCTTAATACTAACCCTTTTGAATATCTTCGTACCACTAATAGCTTTGTTCACCTCGAGATAATTGAAAGTAAACCCCACTCTTCTGTGAAAGCTCCTAAATTGAAAAAGAGAAAAATCCCTTCTCCCCTTGTTGTTGAACCTACCTTAATCCATTCTCCCTTTGTTGTCAATCCTACCCTAGAGAATATCCAGAAAATCACCCCAAAGAAAAAAAAACTATTCACCCCTCTCCTCTAGTTCGGTTAAGCGTAAAAAGATGGAACTAAAAGACACCCACCCAAACCAACTCACTATAACTATCTCTAATGACAAGGATGCAAGCCCAAAAAGTGGTTTAGTCCCATTGAGAGGAAGAAGGTCGATTCGACTTGCAAAGGTTGCTTCTAAAGAGAAATAGGGAGATAAAAAGGGAAAAAAGGTTGTGGAGGGGAATAATTCAAAATCTTCCAAAGAAGAGTATGTCCTAGAAAGCCTAGGAGAAATAGAATTCTATGAAGAAGAGGTCTCTAAAAATGAGGAAAAGTAAGAAGAGAGGATGAGGAAAATAATGAACTGGAAGAAGATAATGTGATGGGGGAAGGGAAATATTCCATTGGAGAGGAAGAGAATGAGGTGAATAGTGAAAGCCCTATGGTCATGGACGTATAGGAAAAAAATTCCAAACTACCCAAATTCTAGAAAACCTAGAGGTGAGGGATCTCAAAATCTTAACCTCTAAAATTGAAGCATTGACTGCCATGATGGAGAAAATTGAGAAAAAGATTGAAGTAGTTGATAGCTATGATAGGTTTCAAACTATGGAAGTTTCCATAAAAAATATGTGCAAAGTTGTGGATGGTGTTATGAAGAGGGTTGTTATGGGCACTATTTCAATACAAGGAAAGATTAGGAAATAGGAAACGAAGAAATGGAAAAGAAATGATGTAGCTAGGTTCAAGCAAAGGGAGCACAAGGACAACTGGGCTGAAGAATTTGAAAAGCTTTAAGTGAGTTGGAGACTGATAGAAGATTCTTAGGCTATCTTTTTATGTGGTGATGGATTGGCTTACTTGGCATATGTTCATTTTTTTCGTCTTAATTTTACTATATGGCCAGATACTTAAACTCTATGAATATTTTGCATAATAATTTTAATATGGTTAGTTGATGGATTCGGTTTATCTAGTATGGTATGTTTTTTTGGTTATATTAAGTGGAATGGGGTTATGGTTCATTTGGTTAAGTATGTTTTTGGTTATGATTGCAGAATGAGCAAAATGTATCTATTTGCGGTTCTATTTCCTTGGTGCTAGTATAGTATGTTTTTGGTTATGACAAGTGGAATGGGAAAAATGTAACTTTCTATGGGTTTGCTTCCTTAGTGTTCTTTTTCTTGTTTCTCTTCTTGTTCTCAAT
This sequence comes from Sequoia sempervirens, assembly GCA_007258455.2. NCBI lineage: Eukaryota > Viridiplantae > Streptophyta > Pinopsida > Cupressales > Cupressaceae > Sequoia > Sequoia sempervirens. Next base: position 752,120,632 of record VDFB02270651.1, on the reverse strand, counting down.
TAGATGTCATTTTCTCTAGTCATTTTTGTTGTCTTCCATTTTTGTATGGGTTCAAGGCCCTAAACCTTCTTATATAATAAAAAACATGATAGATGAACTAAGCATATAAAAAAGAAAAAGTTTAAAATTTAATGTTTATTAAAACCCTTTAAAATTTCTTAAAATTTTAAAGTTTATTAAAACTTTTTAAATCTTTTAAAAATTTAAAATTTCTTTAAGATTTTTAAAAATGTTTTTATCATTTAGTATTTAGGAATAAATAGATAATAACTATAACATTATTATACTTTATTTATCCCTTTTTAATTTGTGACATCTTCCATAAATTTTGTTCTAATGATAAGTGATGAGATTATGCCATGCAAGTATGCTATATATTTGACCATCACATTATTATAGATGCTTCACTTTTGTCTTATGGAAAATGGGATTTTTACTAATTATTGTATAATTTGGTGTTTGTATTGAATTTTTTTGTAAAGGTGGATATAAATGTAGATTAATTAGCATCACAACCTCCTTTTATTCCCATGATCAACTTCTTAAACACTTTGTGAATAAATAGCTAAGAAGTGTAAACGTGATGTTGGAGAAAATGAACCAATTGAGTATAGATTCCTACCTTGACAATGATCTCAACCAAAACCTTTAAGACATCAAACCAATCCAAAATTACAAACAATTGGACCATAATACCTTTAATTTTTAAGCCAAAATTATATTGATTTTGTGAAATGATATAGATGACTAGATAAACAATATTGACAAGATCATCTCATAGATGCTTATGCTAATATACTATTTTTAGGAGCATGAACCTCTTCACTCATACTTGATTTGAAATTAAACTAATGTAATAATGGGAACTTATAGAAGACGAGGAGAGAAATATTGACTTGTGATAAAACCCTAAGCTAAGCACACTCCTAAGAGTGATAGGGGGTCCTCATTTTGTTGAAAAATAATGGGGCCAGTTGGGAAACACACAATAGGAGGTAATGAGTGGGCTCTTTGTTTTACTCATTAATGTGTACTTATTGCCTCTCTGATATTATTGATACGCTTGTGTCAATGCAAGGATGTTGGTATGGGCTGAATTACACTTGATCCATGAAGAATTGAAGCATAACATAGCCACCAATACTCAAATCTCAACAAGAATGATCAAACAATATTAAAACCAAACATTTCATCAAAACTTAACATACTAAACTACGAAAGCCATCAAAACATCTATTCTAATCCATTCAAAATTTATCTTGTTGTGGAATTGGTATTGCATTGATGTGGACCAACGACCCTTTCCCAATCATGTGATTAGTGAGCTTGTTTTAGTCAATTCTATGGAAGAGAATCAATGAAACCATAGTGTTTGATGTGTGAAAACCTAAATTAAGCTAAAATGAACATGATGGAAGCTAGGTTACCATGATTTTATGCTATAACTGATCTAATTATGCAATTGCTAAACTAATCTAAGCTAAAAATGAGCTAAAAGATGAAAACCCTAATTTATTTACAAACTAGGATGGATGCATTGAATCCATTAATGAAAGCTTGAAGATATTATGCAACTAAAATAAGATAAATAATTAGTAAAAATATGAGTAAGTGTGCAAGTAAATTCAACAGCATAAGTTTGCAAATAAAAATAAATCCAATTATCTCCAAATATGATCTATTTATAGGAGGGAAAATGAGGAATGGGTGGTTGAGATAAAAAAATATTATTCAACGGTTCAAGATGAAGAGAATGAGAGGCATGGATCATGGATTATCATCAACGGATGAGAATGCAAGATGAAAATTAATCAAAGGCTCACACTTGCCTCAAACAAACACACTTTTGACCTACTCACACAAGTCAAAGGTAACTTGCTAAAGAGGTTAAAGGGTTTAGCTTGTTAAAGAATCCAAGTGAGTTAATTGGTGGAAAGGGATTATTCCATAGAATATTCCTTTAGGGTGAGGAAAAATGTTAATTTACAAATTAAAAAAAGTTTTAATTGTACAAAAAGGATAAAGAATATGCCATAGGAATATTCAATTTGATTAGAGGAATATTAGTTTAATTGCTATTTAAACAATATTTAATTTATGCAATCAGGGGATTAGAAGACTTAAAAGATATTTATTAAATTAGATGATTTAATAAATAGGGGAGGGGTGAAATGATATTTAATTAAATAAGATGAGTTAGGAGATTAAATTAAATATTTTGATTTATTTAATTTAATTAGATGAAGTGTTAATGTGAAAAGAGATGAATTAATCTAATTTAATTAATTAGGCCAATTATATGAAAATGATACAATTAATTAATTAGCTAGGCTAATTAAACTAATTAAGTGAAAAGAGGATGGACAAAGAGAAAATGATAATAAATCTGTTTCAAATGTATGACATCGATTAGGACATTTTTCAATGTCTAAATTTTTCCCCTCTTTGAAGCAAGGTACCTGCTCCTTCGGTTCAAAGAACAACGCCTTTCAAATAAAAAAATTCTATTTTTCTAGATGCCCCAACGAAAGGATAAAACTGACTCCTTGCCCCATCAAGAAATCAGGCATAAATTTTGAATTTTGGGTTGATTTCTCGATAAAGGTTCAAAAACTACCCCAAGGGTTCAGAAAGGTTCTGGGATACAAGAATAATGCCAAAAATGCAAAAAATGATGCAAAATTAGTGAAAATCATAATAAACCCCATTAAAATGGTTAAATTAGGGCAAAAAACCCTAATTTTCTAGCTTACATAGGCCAAGAGGGGTCATTTTCAATTCATTTTTGCATTCACACTTAAGGATTTCTTGCAATTAGAGCTCTGAACCTTTGATGAAATGGCACATCGTGAGCTTCCTCAACACATCTCTGATTGAGTTCGTGAGTTCTAGCGGCTCCCAAGCGCAGGACCACTGGTATGTGATTTGAAACCTGATTTGAAATTTGAAATTTCAATGCATTTATTAAGCATTAGAATTTAGAATTTGGTGGCATCGCTATATAGCAATGCCCAAACTTCAATTGACAACGTCCAAATGATATATAGAGACGCATATGTCTAGGGCGATATTTTTTCCAATTTGAATTTAGGGTTTCAAATTTTAAATGGTGAAGTGTTTGTATCCAGTGACGCACTTGCCAATTCAAAAGTTAGGGTTAGGTTAGGCCAAATTGTAAATCACGATGTTATCTTGTATGGTGACGCATTTGTCAATTTGAATTTTGAAATGCATCAAGTGTCGTTGTTTGGATTTTGAATATAGAAACACATTTGTAAATAGAAATTCATTTGTGATGTCCGAGCTAGAAATTCCAAATAACTTCAAATTTTGATGATTTCATGATGTTGTGGGCTTCATGGGTAGAGGAGATCTTTTGAACATTGATGTTGAGGGAGTACAAGCCCAGGGTACTTAAGAGATAGGGTGATTTGTTAGAGTTGTGCTAGGAGCACCTGGGAGAGATTAGATTGTGGTATATCACATATGCACCTGTTGTGCAGACACATTTGGCTATGATGACAACGTTGTGCACGAGATGGCATAGCGAGACCTTGTCCTTCCACCTTTTGGCGGGGTAGGCGATAATGACCTTGGAGGATGTGTGGCATATATTGCAGTTTCCTATCACGGTGATTGTGTGATCTATGATCTCGATGTTGGATTTGATACCTACTTAGAGGTGATGGATATGGACCAGATTGTATTGGTCACCTTACAGATTGAATTAGAGACATATAGAGGTTAGGTGCCAACATTCAGATTGATTGTTGCAAACATCATTTCAAGTTTGGTGGCTCTAGACAGACATGAACGATTTTTCAGTCCAGGATGGGGTTTGGCATGGCAGTAGATGTTGTATCAAAGGCCTCTTTTTGTGTGGGGACCTGTGATGTTGGCCTCCTTGTACCATGATTTGCATGATTTTATTTACTACGATGGGAGAGCTCTTGGTGCAAGTGTGACTCTTCTTCACATTTGGGTATGGGAGCATATTGTCGTGCTTCGACCGATTGTATAGATGGTGGATGTGGAGCCAGATGATCCCATCATATGGAGATATTGAGGTACCATCATACTCAAGCACATAGGACATATTGGGCTCCTGTATTGGTGACGAGTGATTGAAAATATGATTGTGTTATGTTAGTGGCCATGGCTTCAAATGTCAGCCTGGTTCAATGATGTACAATTTTACTTTTCCAAACACACCCGATATATGCAAGGTCAAGAGCATACCACAATTGAGCGATACCTTCCTGAAAAAGTGGCCAGAATGTTTGGTGATGTACAAAACAGGCCTAATGATACCTACAGGGCTATTTTCATGAGATCAACTAGAGAGGTCCCAACCTAGGGATCGACGATTTTGGCACCAGAGTTCGTTAAGAGTTTCTACTAGTTTGTTGCCCAACATTGGGCCTATGATTATGGTTAGACGATAGTGCAAACCACTCCAACTTATGATGCATTGTTCATCCCACCACCATGACTCATAGATCTAGCAGGTGATCCTCCTAGAGGGAGGCTGTGAGGAAAAGGTGTCAGGGGAAAAGGATAGGGAGGCTAGGATGGCCAGGATGGATAGATTCCAGGGGCTCCTCCAGTGGGACAACAACCTCCTCAACAACCTCTAGTTGTGAAACAATAGCCAGTGCCACCACCACCACCAGATCCACGAGATGCTTAGATACATCAGTTGCAGTAGTAGGTGCATGCTTTGACATGTGAGTGAGACAAGGCCCACTAGTACATTTTGGTTGTGACTACTGAGCGAGACAAGCTTGGTAGCAAGTGGTCGTGATGACATCCGAGAGGGATGCAACTTTACAGATATTTTAGGCTATTACCAAGGAGAGAGACCAGGAGGTTGCAAGACGACAACAGATTGAGGTCATGATAACAACCACACATGGTCAGACTATTTCAGCTAGGTTGTACAAAGAGGCTATTATAGAGGCTATGTACTATAGGTAGCATTATCACAGGGATGTTCCAATAGCTCTTCACAACCCAATTTTTCTCAATGTAGTGACGCACATCCCCATGCAGAGGAGCGGCATGAGTGGCAAGCTGGAGAGGGTAGTAGCCACAAGGGCTAGCAGTTTTTTATGTATGGACACTTTTTTATTTTTCCCCATTCTTTATATTGATATACATTCATGGGCTCCTTTTTGATAGCCTCGTGGATATTTGTACTTATCATCGATGTACATACATTGATCCATATTTTGTACCATGACACATTTATTGATATATATATGATACAGATGATTTATGTGATGATGTGTTGACTTTATTTCATGATGTATGAATGATGTGATATGGATGCTTATTGTAGACATCGAAAATATACTGATTAACATCATGCATCTGATCCTGATTTACTAACATCGTTTCTTCCTAAATCATCCCTCGGTCTAACCATTTAATCAAATCCCCCTATCTGATTAAATTCATCAATATTTGTCTCTTAATTAAATAAATCATTTTATTCGATTAAGTCACTTTCTCTTGTTAATTAAATCAATCCATCTGATCTAATTATCCCTATTTAATTAGATAATCAATTTATTTGATTAAATCTCTAAAGTCTATCCATTAAATTAAATAAATTAAAACCTTATTTGATTTAATCTAACACCGTCCCTTCTAATTAAATAAATCAAAATCTTTATTTAATTAGCCTCTTATCATATTCTTCTCTTATTTGATTTAAATAAACCCATAAATCTAAGTCAAATAAGTCACATTATCAAATCTCCTGTTAAATTAATTAACCCTTGATTAATTGAATCTAATCTCCTGTCACATCCTCTAGATAATACAAGTTGCACATGAAAATAGATTTAATTCATTTATTAAATCTCTATTTTCCCTCACATGGCATCTTTTGGAATATTCCCTCAATTTGAATTCAAAAATTTCAAGTCAACATGTACATCCAACAAGGCATTTAAAACCTCTTACATGTCCTTTGCCTTGAGCCAAGTGGCATTTATTGCATTTTCCCTTCCCTCTTACATGTCATTTCAACAAATTTAAATTTCAAATATTGGCATTTATTGGCACAAACCCCAAATCTTGCACAACCATCATCCATTCATAGCTTGACAAGTGGCACCATATCATTGGATGAAAGTTAGTCCCACATTGCTCAAATTTGGACTTTCATCCATCTTGAAATCCTATAAATGAATAGCTCCTCTCTTCATTTTATCATCCACAATCCAAGCAAAGTTACCATGCTAAAATACTTAGCCATTTCCATACATCATTCAAATTCCTAGTTAGGCTTTTTGCAGATTTGGCTTGAAGTTCTCAACTTTTGTCAAAGTGGATCAACATCATCTTCAACACATAAAGATTTCATCATAGGGATTGGAAAAGGGCCAATTTTCACATCAAATTGGCACCAATTCCCCCATGGGATCAAGTGTTTGCTATTTGAATTAGGATTGAATAGAGTTTTTATCATTTTCTTTGTGTTCTTGCTTATTTTCTTTCCTATTTTGAGTTTGCAAATGGATGTCATGGGGAATCCTTCTTTTAGCTTGTAATTCCTTGTCTAACTCATTTATTCATGTTGTTTTGCAGGTACTAGGAAAAGGGTTTGCACATTTGGCGCTAGAAGGAGGGCTTGACATCATTATTTTTAACTTTTCCTCAAAATTTCCACGTTTTCTTGACACACAGGAAATTCCAACGCCGTTGTTTTAGCGCCGCTGGGCTCATCCCGCCAAAAAATTCAAATTTTCAACTCCACCGCTAGACTCGCCGATTTGCAGAAGTTTCAAAAAAAAATTCTAAACTCTGACACTGGTAGAAACTGTGACGCTGGGTGAAATAGCGACACAATCATGCTCTTTGTCTCGACACAGAGTGCCGCTGACTGGTAAACGGTGTTGGGAGGAAAAAATAGCGACGCCTTCACGAGTTGCGATGCTGGAAGATAGTAAAAGGAGAAATTTAATTTTTAGCTTGTGCTTTTAAATTATGGTTGCTTCTTCCTCTGTTTTCTGCTTTTTAATTTCTGTGTTTTTTCCAGAACCTGATTGTTTCTCTCCTTTGTAGGTTGATCGAAAACCAAGGGAAGAGGAGCATGGTGATGATACTTTGTCCAATCAAAGTGTTTTTAAACACTTAAGTGTTTGTTTAACACTTCCTTAGGAATTTGTCATCTTTTCATTTCTAGAACACTAGTTTTCATTTGGGCTTAAATTTTTATTTTTATTTTTGATTCCATTTATTGCAAAGGTTAAAACGAACAATAGGATCAACAACTTACTAGATTTTGTTTATGGGATTAACAAATTGAACAAATGTTTATCACTTGTCCTTTTGGTGCTCTAAAATGAACTCACATATTGCTTTGAGGATTTAAAAAGAACAAGTGTAGTTGTGTTTTTCGTGAGGGCTTACTTAGACTAAAGCCATCGAAAAAGGACATATGCGCTTCTCTTGCACTTTATAGTGATCTTGAGAATCAAAAGGCCTTTTTCATGACTTTGGGATGAGACAAAGCAATCACCTCCACACTTCGATTTGGGCTTAAAATTGAACAAAATCTTGTGCGAGTGTGAGTGGGGACATTTTCGCGTACATTCTCTCTCTTTGTTGCTATCAAAGATTGATCGAGTTACGGATTTTGTTGTTCATTCACTTTTGTTTATCTTAGAGGGCCTGCCTTGTGGGAAAAAGTACTCACCCAAGGGAACGACTCAACTGGTAACACTCTAAAGCCAAGAGTATTTCCAACCGGGATATAAATGTGGATATTGGAAGAAACACCAATATCATGCAGTTGACTTCGACAAGATGGATCTGAAAGGGGACTCTTGCCACGTTGGATCAACTCCTACGAATGGAAAGTCCTTACTAAAACCCATGTGCTAGAATTTTCCAAAATCCTTTTATCTATTTGTCAGTGCAAGAACGTTCGTTCTGAAGCCGCCCCACACTTTTACGGTCTTCTAGTAGAAATGGAAAACATGCCATGGGAGTTTCATGGGTGTTGATGCTTGGCTGCCCCGTATAAGTCAGTGTCGTGGAGGGGAGCCAGTGGGGTCAAGCATCTAACCATTCGCTAGAGATAAGCGTAGCTAGACTTGTCCAAGTGGGAATCCAACAAATATTGTCTTACACATCCATAGGATTGTACTTATTCTTGGGTTACAAAATGCATTGCTTTATCGAAAACATCCCAAAAACAAACACTTAACATCATCCAAATTTCAAACCCTTTTGAAGATAAATACAATTGACTCAATCCATATGTTATTGCTTTCCCTTGGGATTCACATCCTTAGAGGTTTCTAAACATTGGATTAATATCTCAATTTATCCTCTTAAGTAAACAATAGGAAAACCCTTGCCTTGAGTTCATTGAATTTTCATATAATATATCTTGTGGGGTTTGAAGAAATTAAGACATTGGATATCTTAGTTTGAAAAAACCTAATTGAAGAAAGTGTTTTTGGTAAAATAAAGACATTAAGCAAAGCTAAGAAAAATGAACTTTCATATGTTTTGAAGATTCCAAATCCCAAAGCACAAACCATTGATGGGAAATCCAAAAATGAATGTTCAAATGAAATCATTTCTTGGTTACAAAGTTCATTAGAAAGCATTTGCATGCTCTTCAATACATAGGTCTAAGCAAACAAAGTGTATCTTTTTAGGTTCATCTTAGGATCAAAACACATCAAAATCCTTTTCATCCATCCATCAAAACATCAAAACAAAATCCATTTCATCATTACCTTTTGGAAAATCTTGAAATCATCCTTGATACTAGGCTTTATGGAAAAATCAAATCCATCAATATCATTGAGACAAAATATTTGAGAACATTTATCAAAACACCTTTGGCTAGGCATGTGTAGATGCATCCTTTTGCATATACTTAGTCAAAGTTATCAAAATCATCTTGTCTAGCTTAGTGTATGTAGATGAATTCTTCTTCATATGCTTAGTGAAACAAATCATCTTGTTTGAATAGTTGTGGGTAGATGTATCCTTCTCCTCACACATATTCAAATTATCATCCTTTGAACAAAGCTACCCCTTAGATCATCATCCAACATCTTAGGGTCTTTTTGTTCAAAAATCCAAAATCCAAATTAAAACAAATCAAAATCAAGGACAAAATCTCAAATCTCAAAAATCCAAAATCAAAATCAAAATCCACAAAGTCCTAAAAGCCTAGTGTCTCATTCAAGACTTATCAAAAGCCACAACATCCATATCATCCATCCTTAAAACATCATCATCATATCATCATTACATTTGATCCTCAAGGCATCCTAAAACTTTATACTTTGGAGCATAAGATAATGAACAATCCAAAGAATCAAGAGATTCATCTCCCATATTCTCGAAGATTGATCCTTGTTTTATGGTTCAAATGAGATCTCAATACAAGAAGAGTATGGAAGTCAACAAAGAAACACCTGCTTCAAGCGATCTTAGCCAAACCAATGCAGAAATGAATCCCGCAGAATCAACCAATCCATTGACCCTCTCATCATCCCAAAATCCACAAGAAGAAAATGAAGGGGAGGACCTTACCTTTGGAATGTCTCACGAGGAAATGACTGAAATGCTACAAAATACGGACAACCATAGAATCATCAACATCATGATGAGACTTAACCCTTCATTGTACATGCTTGAACTAGCAAAACAAGGGGCCAAGTTGCCTTCGAATTTCGATGTGAGTACTATAGTAGATACATCATTTCCTCCCATCTCATCCACCATCCCCATTTCATCTACACCTCCATCCCAAAATATCGTGCAAAACATTCTGCAAATCACAACATCATTTTCTCCAACCCAACCCAACATTAACAAGGGAAACACATTTCTCAATGCTCTTCAGTCACATCCCCTTGTTAATAATCAAAACTTGGATGCAAACACCACATTGGAACAAAAAATTCCCAAAAATCCATTGCACAAAAATGTTCCTCTCACTTTACATTATGACCCATCATCAACATCTTTTTATGGAGCACCACAAACACCTCTTCTCACAAATTCACAAGAGGAGGGAGATATGTTTGAACCAGGGGGCATATTCGACACCATGCAACAACTAACGCCCCTTACATTTCCACCTATTCCATCATTTACATTATCATTCGCACCACTTCTTGGTTTAGGGCTTCCCCCTCTACCAAGTATCAATCAAACCGCTATCCCAACCATCAATCAAAACATCACACCAAACTCTCAAAATTTTTCGTTGATATTGCAACAACAAATGACGAACACACAAGCAATGACAACAACATCAAACATCCCTTTAACATCACAAATCATGGTCTCTCAAGGTCCAATCACATCAATAGCACTATCCAACACCCAAAACATCAACACAACATCATCATCCACCACCACCCCCCACCACCACCAACATTCACCACATCAAACCAATTTGACGTAGCATTGCAAGCCGCTTTCCAAAGAGGATACCAACAAGTGCGAAAACAAAAAGCCATACATCTAGCTGCTCAACAGGCTGCTCAAGGTGCAAAAAATGCTCAAGCTGCACAAGCCGCATTACAAGCGCAACAAGCACAACAAGCTCAAGTGTTATTACAACAACAACAACAAGAAGCCACCCAAGCTGCACAAGCATTACAAGCACAAAGGACCACTCAAGCACAACTTCTATTTCAGCAACAAGCTACACAAGCACAAGCCCAAGCTCAAGCGCAAGCTCAATATTAGGCACAACAAGCACAAGCACAACTTCTTGCACATGCAGCGCAAATGCAAGCATATCAGCAAGCATTAAAGCAATACCAAGAGCAGCAAGAAGCAACAGAAATGGAAGCCCAACAACAAGCGTTGTGGGAATAACAGCAAGCACAACAACAAGCGTTGTTGGAACAACAACAAGCGCAACAACAAGCACAAATACTAGCGCAACAACAACAAGATCAACAACAGGAATCGTTCATTCAAAAGTAGGTAGAAGCCTACCTCGCTTTCCAGAACATACATATACCATTGAGCAACACACTAACCAATCCATTAACAATCGAAACACCCCACAACACATTCATCCCACCCCCTGATCTGCAAAGTGATGTAACGACACAACTCAAGTTTCTATCACAACAAGTGCTCGACCTCCAGTCGGGATGAACAACCAAAACACCAAGCAACTTGTGTCCCTATCCATTTGATAGAAGTTTAGAGATGGAACCATTCCCCAAGGGATTTGAGATCACTAAATTTGACAAATATCGAGGGATGGGAAACCCTAAAGATCACATCAGGGAATTCCAGGTTCATTGCATGGAGGTCGCATACGATGATACTTATCTGATGCAGCTATTTCCTAGAAGCTTGGAAGGTCCCACTATAGAATGGTTCTCTCACTTATCTTCAGGCATTAGAACCTTCCAAGAAATAAGGGATGAATTCATTAAAAACTACGCATGTAACATTGCAATGGATGTCAGTCTCAAAGAATTATATGCTCTAAAACAAGGAAAGAATGAATCTTTTGCTTCATTCCTTCAACGATGGCGATCCAAGGCCAATTGGAGCAAATGGACTATGCTAGAAGAACAAGTTTGCACCATTATAGCCAACCTTGAAAGCTGCTTGTCATTTCATCTCAAGGTTCAGGGGATCACATCATATGATCAATTGATTTCCAAGGTGCTTAGCATCAAAAGAGCCCTTGTGACTCAACCTATGGAATCAACATCATATCATGAACAACAAAATAATCGCCCACCATCCAATTACAATGATAAACCTCGTACATGGGCAAGGAATAAAAACATTACTAATGATGGTGTCGTTGATGCCAAGGTGGTCATTAGTGGCCCACGCCAAAATACACCCACACTGCAAATCCAAAATCAACGCCAAAACACTCATCACATAACATATCAACCCAACAACAATCCAACCATCAATAACCTCAATGATCAAAGAGGACCACCCCAACAAAAAAAGTTATCCCAAACAAAAATACACCATTTTGGGGGAACCATTGGAGGACATAATGAAAAAGTTGATTGACGAAAAACTCATCAAGCCTCCTACATTCAAGAATTACCAAGAACCCGATGTCAAACCCCTTGGTATAATGAAAATCAACTTTGCAAATTTCATAAAATAAAAGGCCACACCATAAACAACTGCATGAAACTCAAAAATATCATTCAAGATCTCATTGACAAGAAAATCATAAATGTGTAACAACCTATGGGAAATCAAGATCTTAAAATCTACACGAATCCGATGTTGAATCATGGCAACAAAGGGAATAAAAATGATAAAGGGAAGGGTAGTGTCAACCATGTGTATGAAATGGTCATTGCCTCCGTAAATGAAAACTACATGGTCATCACCATCAAGGGCACCCATGCCGAAGATTGTGGAGTCACCACAAGAGGCGGCAAAGTCACCATTGCAGGATCATCCCAACCTAATAGAGTCCCTTCATCTAGAGTCATTCCGCATAGCTAAAATGTTGTAGAACAACTCAAGAGAATGCCAGCACACATCTCCATCATGGAGTTGTTAAAAATCTCATCAGCGCATCAAAAGATCCTTGAGGAAGCATTAGCCTTATCCACTGTCCCCGCAAATCTCGATGCAGACCAATTCCAAGCCATGGTCAAAAATATCATAACACCTAATCTCCTTACATTCTCTGACCAAGATTTCCCCGCCCAACCATCTCACAACCGTGCACTCCACTTGGAATCCATCATAAATAAGAGCAAAATCAAAAGGGTCCTTGTGGATGGAGGTGTGGGTTTGAACATCTGTTCTCTTAGCCTCATCAAGTAGTTAAAAATATCAGAAGATTCCATGGACAAAGGGAAAGGAATCACAATAAGAGCATACGATGACCAAGAAAGAGTGTCTCAAGGCACGATTAAAATCCCTATTCAAGTAGGGTTGACACTCATGGAAACCACTTGCCAGGTCTTGGACCTCGACTTGCCATACAATATCCTCCTGGGATGCCCATGGATCCATGCGATGAAAGCCGTAGCATCAACCTTCCACCAATGTGTGAAATTTACACATAATGGACAAGAGGTTACCATTCATGGAGATCCCGAACCATTTTCATATTGCAAAAATATTGAAGCCAAGTACTACAAAATCCCCCAAGTACCAAAGAATGATGAGGGCCCATCCACACCATACATTGACCCCGCCACTCTCGCATCCACTTCTACGACAGAGACACCCGCCATCCCTGCCATCCCCACCATCTCTGACATCAAGCTCATTATCCAGGAGGATGGTTTTGGAAGCTACAAGTTCCCTAACAATGCTTTTGTGATAGGAGAGTTACCTCAATCTCCTAGATCACAGGGACGTCCACAAGAAAACCAAGCTTCTTCATCACAAACATATCCTGAAGACTATCCTGAATTCACAAGATGGGGAGACCTGGGCCATGAGGTTATTGAAGCAGATCCATCTCACATGTTATATCGAGATGAGAGACCGACACCTGAATTACCAATGGATGAAAGAAGCAGGGGCCTACAAATGATGCTCACCATGGGCTACGAAAGAAATCAAAGACTGGGACAAAATGACAATGGGCTCATAATACCTATCATGCCAGAGACGTGACCCATAACAAATCTTGGTCTTGGATGTACCCCTCCGAGAATAACCATACATGGTTGAAATCCTCCGGTTAGCGCAGTTAATGTCTCTCCTCAGCCAGTGCTAATACAAGTACACTCACCAATAGTCACAGGTAGAGACACACATAATTTCATAACTGAGCCCTATATTAGTAGTGATGACGAAGATCCCATATCTAATCTACCTAGGTTATTTGAAGATACCACCTTGTGTATGATTAGCACCCTCTCCTTCGAAACCGATCATCTGAATCATGAGATCCGCTTAGTCTACCCCCAACTGATCAATTATGACCAACGAGGACCATCGGTTCTCGATACATTCAAAAATGATGAAGCACTCTCAGAATTCATGGATTGAGGGATAACATTCCAGATGGAGATCATAAGGCAGGGTTTATAATGGAATTAGACACACAGGCCTAATACGGGGAAATGATTGAATCCTTTAGTCGCAAAAGTGAGAAACTAAGAATCATATCCAAGTCCTTGAGTGAAAACCACACTGTGGCACTCTCTGACAAGAAAATAGTAAAAAGAAAGGACGTATCTAATGGTGAAAACCTCTCTAAGGTGCCTGTTGTGCAGTTTTTGCACACACGCCCCACTTGGAGCGGGGACCCTTTTTTTTGGTGTCTTTGACCTTTGGTTTTATTGGATTCATCATTTTGGGGTCTTGACATGTTGGTCTTGCTCGCTTGGACCCTTCCTTGAGGTTGGAATTGATTGAAAATGAGTTTTTGGCCAAGTCCGGGTTTTCACTAGGATCCGGGATTTTCCAGCTCTAGCAGATTTTTTCGGGCCCTGGTTCCTTGTCTGTTTCTAGTAGGATTATTCGATTCTGGGTTTCTGCCTTACTTCGGGATTTTCCGGTCCTGGCAGATTTTCCCAGATTCTGCCAAAATCCTGATCTTCCTGATTTCCCCGATTTCTACATTTCCGCGAAATCTGTGTTTCCGCACATTCTGGGATTTTTCAAAATTCTGCTTAGGGCTCGGGTTTTCGGACTTGTCAGAAATGTCTTATCGCGCATTAATGGTTGAGGTACCTTTGCTCAGGCGGGTATAAGGTCGGATTTAGGGCATTTTCAGTGCTATTCTAACATCATTGCTCCCTTGTTTTGCTCTGGCGATTTCGAATTTCCATCTGAGCTTTGCAGATTGATCTTCATTTATTTGCGTGAGGATTGCTTGAGTGCCGGTGTTGGTGTTTTCACTGCTTGGACGTGTTTGCTGCGAAGGTCACTTTTTCAAGCTCCAGTTTCTTTTACTTTGATCCATGGTATGTAGTCGTCACCCTTTCGTTTTGCTTGCATGGTGATTGAGGGTTTTGTATTGGGTATTATTAGATTTGGGTCGGCTCCTGCTTGATTATGATTTCATATTTATAGAGTCGGGGTTTGACCCGTTTGTATGATGAAACCCTATTCATGTGTCCTATGAGCTTTATTTATCCATAAGATTGCGTATGTATCCTTTAGACGGGATTTTGGGTTGGATTGCTTGCTTGTTGTGGGCGCGAAATGTGTTATTATGCAAAATTAGGGTTTCCCTTGGTGTTCGGCCCAGAATGGGGGTTTTACTGTGCTTTGAGCGATTTTGTCCCTATATCATGTTGGCTTCCCCGTCTTGTGAGGATTCGAGTGCTTCAGGTAAGCCCTTAGCTAATATTTTAAAGCCCTAAAGCTCACTCTGGTTTTAATGGCAGAAATTTGATTATTCGATTAGGGCATCATTATTTTGATATGGGGATTCATCCTTTGCATGCTTTTGAAAAGTCTTAATCCTTTGCGTCCTGAGTTTTGTTACTTATCATCGGTTTTGAGATTATTTGAGCTCAGGTGGAGTGGATCCCGTGATCGTTTGATTCGCATTCGTCATTTTTCGGGTTTCTGAGGTCGTCGCGGAATCTCCTCGCTCCCGGATTTTCCCGGTTTGGGCTTATTCCACGGGCTAGGGTTATTCCGGTGCATTTTAAGCTGTCCGCGAAAATCCGTTCCATCCAGATTTTCACGGATTTCCTGTTCGGCTGTGTTCTTTTTGATATTTTGATGATAGGATTGGTGGAACGATTGTCTAAAGATTATTTATTGTTTCCAATGAGTGAATTCAATGATTATCTTTTGTTTTGTTCATCTGCACTAATGATTTATTTGACTAATGATGCTTTGGCAGCAGGAATCCGTCTGGGTCGGATTTCTCTGAAATTCTGCCCCGATGGTATTTTCCCGGATTGCACTATTTTCCCGGACTATCTGTTTTCTCCGGGTCTCGATGGATTAGTAGTTAGCAATGGATTTTGATGGATTTACATGATTTGTGCTAACCTTTTGGATTGAAATAAGCTTCATAATTGAATTCTAATGATAGTTTTGGATATGCAGGCTGAATCAAGCAAGGCGGCTGCTGGGAAGTCCAAGGGTGGTGCAGGGGCATCATCTATCTCTGAGACAGAATGATTGAGACAGGATATGAAGAACCAGCTCCCAGAAAGTAAAATATCTTCCGTGTGGGCTAATGTATCTGACACTAACGTTGGTGCATGGCAATATGAGGAGTTCAAACAAAGAACGACTGAGAAGGATCTGTCAGGTTTGAGACGAGGAATGATGAACTCTGGATTGGTGCATGTGGCGGGTTTCCCTCCGGCGGTCCAGTGTTATGAGCTGATCTTAGAATGTGCTAGACAGTACGACTTTGATACACAGATGGTGGTCAGCACTGAAGGGAGGGTCTTGGCGAACTTCAGTCCGGCCTCCATTGCATGAGCCTTCAGCATGCCGGATCTTCCTTCGGTCTGTGCATTGAACATTGACACTGCCAGGACTTATTATGAGAATGAGCAATTCAAGGCTCAGCAGATGATCAACTCATGGCTGGAGAAGCCAAAATCTCACCATTCAAAGTTTCCCAAACAACTGCACAGGGTAAAATTTAGGTCAGATGTCTATGATGCCATTACATTGCTGAGCAGGGTGGCAGGATTGAGAAGTTAAGGAGTGTTAGAGAGTTGGATGGTCCATGTGATCACCAAGATGAGTCAAGGCACGAACTATCACTGAGCAGGGCTCATCAGCGCTGAGATTTGATAAACAACTGAGAAATGTCCTGGAGGCAAAGAAATTCACTATGTCTTCTTACATTATGTATGTGCTGGCCATTTCCTATCCCTACAAAGGTTTGACTCCAAGGGGAACCATTGGGTAGGACGTAATCTATGAGGTTTATCCAGAGCTGCATTTGGGGCATAAGGATTACAGGAGGACCAATGATGCATTCACAATGCATATTACCCAGACACTTTAGAATGCAGAGCATATCAGATTATTCGATGGAGAAAAAGGACTAATCAAGAACTACGGAGCATGGTTTATCCAGTTCCCTACATTCACTTACCTCCGGATTGATGGATGCCCAGTTGCCCCTTAGCTTATTCTGGATCAGCTTGATGATGACGGGAAATTGGTTCAAGACCATATTTATGAGGCTATAAAGGATAGGTCAGTCAGTGATATCGATTGGAAAGAGGCCGAGGTGACAGAGTTAGAAGATCTGATGGCTTCTGTGATGAAATTCACCCTTTCTTGGGTAAGGCACAAAATCTAGGAGTTGGAAAATGCGAAAGTAACTTGCACCTTCGACTTGATGGCAAATCTCAACCCCATGTCAACTTCTGAGGAGTCTGGGGAAGAGGACCCCAAAGGGAAATCAGCAAAAATGTCACCCTTCAAGATTAAAGTCAGAGGTCCTAAGCGAGCTGAACCTGTAACGAAGAGGAAACCAATAGGCAAGCACATGTGGAAGACCCTGACAATCAGCAAGTCCTCTGACGAAGAGGAAACAGAGAAGGCTGAAGAGGAGGATGCTCCTCCACCACCTAAGAAGACAAGAACTACAAGGACGGCGAAGAAGAAAGATTAGATTGCTTCAGAGGATGAACCTCCAATTGTAGATGTGGAGAGTTCAGGGGGTGAGAAAACAAAGGTCTATACCAGGAAATCAAGAACTCCTTCTCCCAAGGATGCTGCACAACTGAAAGATTCCTCCCCAACGCTACCAGTTGAAGAGCCACCAAAGTCTGTTTCTCCACCACCGAGCACACTTGAACTGGAGAATCTGGATGAGCAAGAAGGTGGCGGGGAGGCAGAACCGTTCAAGGAAGGAACACTTTTCAGTGAGGCGGCTGAGTTTGGGGTAGAAACAGAAGAGAGACACACTTCTCTGCTGGTGCAATACGAGGATTCCCCAGAGAGTGATAGAGGCCACGGATCACCTGAGCCGAAGGAAAGCATCCCTGCTAGGACTCCATCACCGGTGCTTCCAGAATTAGGACTTGAGGAGGTTGACCAAGCCAAGCAGATTTTGGAGAAAGAAGATGACGAAGTAACAACTGAGGAGGAGGTCAAGGTGACAGCTGCAGAGGAAGAGAAAGTGACAGAGGATCCAGGAGAAACAAAAACAGAAGGAATCCGGACTGACCCTGTAGCTCCGGACTGGTTGGAGAAGGAGCTTGCCAAGAAGAAACAGGTGATTGTTGAGGACACTCCATTAGATTGGGATGAAATGTTGTCTCAGATTGGCAAAGGAAAGAAGAAGAAAGCCGCTAGGGTGATTTCCCGGGTGGAAAGGGATGAAACGAATAACAGGGTAGTTCACATTGCTACCCCTGCCGCGGATAAAACAATAGATGATGTTACAGGCCAGGACTATAATGTCCAAACTATTAACCTTGGGCCAGCCTCCCTAGAGCAGGATATTGAGGAGTTTGAGGGATCTAGTGCCGTCATTGTTGATAGATTAAAAAAGGAGACTCAGTCCAAACGAGAGTTGAAAAGGGAGAATGAAAGATTGAGGAAGAGTTTGGAAGAGGTGATGAAGCCTCTGCAGTCTCTCCACCCCTCTTCCTCTACTACTCCGGGTTTTCTGCCTAAGGAGACAATCTCCGAGATTGAAAAGATGAAGGCCTCCGCTCGAGCTGCTACTGATTGGCTGATGGATGTCCAGACGAAAGGGGATAATGCTATCAAATGGATCTTGTCTGTGGGGAAGGATGCAGTTCGGGGAAAAGAACTGTTAGAGCACATCTTGTCTCAAGATAAAGATAACATAGACCTCCTGCTGCAGAAATCGAAGACTATTCTGGGACATGGCAAGGATCAATTGGCTAAGGATGGAATCCTTCCTTCCTCCAGGCTAGATGAACTGTGGGAGTGGTTTGAGGCATTGCAGGTCAGGTAGGGGGGTCTGAAGAAGATACAAAAATGAAGGAATTCCATTGATGGCGACCTTACAGTAGTTTATGACGGGTGCATTGCCTTCTTTGAGGTGATGATAGGGAGGAAGAAGATAGCCCCCAAATATTTTAGCCTCGAGCAATTGAAGGAGTGGTGGCATGAGGTTTATGCCCCAGATTCTGATGGAGCTGTCACCGGCCACTTACTTGATGATACAGCTACATACTCGGCGGTGATAGACAGGTACATGGCCAACAGAGAGGACTGGAACAGAATTGTTGAGCGGTCCAAGGAAGGAATAGATTCTATTAAATGCTGACTCAGGGTCTTACCATTGCCCCCTATTGCTGAGTTGGATAGAATATTCTCGAAGGTCCAAGGGACGTCAGTGCAGGAGAAAGACAAAGAGAGTGGCAGTTAATGCTCTTTCGAGATTTGTGCTTCCCTATTATCATAGGGCATGCATTGGATCGGACTTCCTTGGGGACTGTGCCTTGTCCGACTTGGATGATGGCATTAAATGTGTGCCTTAGTTTGTTTCCTTGACCGACCTGTTTTGACGGTTTTTTTTTATTTTATAAAATGTTTGGCTGGGCCGACATGTTTTTGGGGGAAATTTGCTACAAATAGGCATTCTTGCCTCTTTGTAAGGGTTAGACATTGGTTAGCTAAGCAGTAATAGAGATAAGCAAGAGCAATAGTTAGAATTTCTTAGTCTTTCTTGAAGCAAATACTGTATCAGAACAGTTGAATTGTTGCAGATTTTGGTGATTAATACAATTGGAGACATTGTGGTTTTCCTGGTGGAATCCTTTTGTGTTATTTCATCTTGCATGGTTCTTGTTGTTCCATCTTTTAAATTGCTTGAAGATTTAGGATTTAGTATTCAGAAATAGATTAGTTTCAGTTGGATAAATGATGTTGATGATTTCATATTTGGAATGTTTGTAGCTATCTCTGGTCTATACTCCCAGTAACTATCTGATTGTAGTAGGCTGGTGAAGTCAACCTGGACCGTATATTCAATGTGCCTAAGTTCGATTGTAGATGTATGTCTATGATTTGAAAATATGTATTCCTCAGAAGATTGCACCATTCTTATAAGATTGCATTGTGGGTTGAATAAGAACTGGTTATTCGAGATAGGTCCATTCCAGATATATGTTAGTTACATTGTTCGTCCTCTCAGTAGTTTAGATCTTATCACTTCCTTACATCCCTATTTTTTGCTGTTTCTTTATTATTCGGTTAGATTTAGGATCTAAGATCATCATATTGTCAAACCTGATAAATTGAAAGATACAGTTTGCTTGTAGTAAGGTCCGATTGTGATTACCAGCATTTCACATTTTATCTGAGTTGTTTTATTCATTGTTATGACCTAACACCCGAGAGACCTTGGGATGATTTTCAATGATTTATTATTGAGAATTATCTTTCAAGAGAGATAGAATACTATTTTATGTCTGAGTTGTTGCCGTGCAGAAAACACCATCAACAGATTGGTGCTAGAAGGAGGGCCTGAATGAGCACACTAGATCGTTTCTTAAATGCCATCTCTCCAGAGAGATATAGGAGAAATACCAGATCTACCACCAGAGAGGAAGATTTAGAAGAGTTATAGTTCCACACTAGGTCAAGAAGGACTCGAGAAGGGGGAGAACCATCGTCACCCATCTCTTCACCAGTATCATCCACATCTTCACATCCTGAGGTGGAGGCTATACCCATTCCTGAGGCCGTTTCTGTTCAACAACCTCAGCCTGTCAATAATCAACCACCACCGCCACCCCCACTTTTACCAATGGCTTTCCTTGCCAACAACCCATCGCCCCTATTCTTCCAAGCCTACAATGTTATGCCCAAAAATCCTGAGCACTTCTATTCAAAATTCCATGCTAATGACCCAAACAGGACTGCTGAAGAACACCTAAGGATTTTTCAAACTTGTCTCAAAGATAGGGGGATAGTTCATGAGGACGTTGCCTGTAGGTTATTCCCTTATTCACTAGGAGAAGAATCCTTTTACTGGTACAACCATCTCCCTGCCGGTTCAATCCTTAATTGGAATGATCTTGAAAAGGCCTTTTTACAGAAATTCAGAATTCCCATCAGTGCCAATGAGCTATATCTGCAGTTCATCAAGGTTAAGAGAGAGGTTAATGAACCGATAGCCAGTTTCAATAATAGGTTCCACCGTGCATTCACCAGATTATAAGACCCATATGTTTTGGATGATGGTACTGCTCTGGGAGTATATTATGAAGCTCTAGATAGCCTAACAGCAACCTTTTTGAAATGGAGACCTAACCCTCCAGGTACCCTGACTGATGCTTATACAGAGGCTGTCAAGCTTAGTACAGATCTGAGGCAACACTTGACTGGGCCATTACCTTCTCTGGGACCAGTTGCACATTCTAACCAGATTCAGGCAGTAAATCAGGCCCTCACCAATCATACCCCAATTATGAACCCAATTCCACAATTACTTATGGTGCCACACCCTAGTCATCCCATGAACCAGATCTCTCCTATGACAAACTTCCCTCAACAACAAGTCAACCAACCCATGTATCAGCCACAGCAGAATAGCTTCCCTGCTTATCTGCAGAATTCTGAGGTGTTGCATCAGTCCTTGGGATTCGCCACAATGCATGTCCCTCCTCAGAATAGCCTGAACCAGATCCCTTACCAAGATCCCAATAGGGAGAGGATTGATGAAATGGCTGAGCAAATAAAGAATTTAAATCTAGAGGTGACTTACTTGAGAAATTAGAATAGTCAACTGCAAGCTGCCCAGAAGGGAATGCAATCTAATCAGAACAGAGAGTTTTCACAAGGACAAAATTTTGACAGGGCACAGCGTAATGATAGAGGGTTCTATGATGACAGGGGATATAACCAGGATAGGGGTTACAACAATGATAGAGGTTTCAATAATGAAAGGAGGCATAATTTTGATAGAGGCCAAGGAAGTGGATCGGGATTTGATAAAAGGCCGCCACAGGGACAGAATAGAACTTGGAACACAGGGCCCAATAATGGAGGAGTCCCTACCCCATTGGATCAGCCTGCTAATCAGATTGTTAATCAGTCTGCAAACCAACCAGTCAGTCAAGACAAACCTCCTACTGGTGTGTACCTGGCTGAAGCGGCCTTATCAGGGTGGTGCAGACTCCACAAAATGAGCCAGCATTCAGAATTAGAATGTCCAGAGTTCCAAACTACTGCCTCCATTTTTCAATATGAGGTAGAGAATAATGTTAATGGACAGGAGATGGTTCCTTCTAATTCTTATGATTCTCCTGTGCTGGTGTTGAATCATGCTCCTTTTCCAGCCATCCAGAAAAATGTACCAAAAGAACCTGATTCCCAGGAAGTCGAGACAGATTAGATTTGTAATGGAGATGAGGTTGCTCAGCTATTCAATGAAGAAATGAATGACAATGGCCCCCTCGATCATGAGGGAGCTTATGTTGAAGAAGTTCAGATGTTTCAGAGACAAGGATTGATGGATATGCCTCATAGACGTCCACAGCCTGGAGGACCTTTCACCACCTCCATTCCTCCCAACAACTTCAGTACCCCTCCAAATCCTAATGCTAGTAACAATCCATCCTATCCACATGTCTCCAAGAATTACTTTTCGAAGGACAGACAGGCTCAAACTGAACCACAAAAGGAAAAGGTTGTTCAAGCTAGCAAGGATAAGGTGGAGGAACCATCTAAGGAAGTATCTACTGATATGAGTGAGGAGCAGATGGCTTCATATGTAGCAGAGGAATTCAAGAAACTAAAGGTAAATCTTTCTGCATTTGAGTTGTTAAGGTTCCCTGCAATTAGGAAGGTTGTCTTAGGCACCTATGATGCAAATTCAAAGTCATTGGACAAGTCTTCTGGTGAACATGTCGGCCAAACTTCCAGTTTTCAGTTTGTGAACACACAAAATCAGACCCAAAATCGGACTAACCCGCCCCTTGGAGATAAGGGAAAAGAAAATGATAGGACTCAAGTGGCTCAGGTGGACACTCAGCCCACCTTGTTTCAAGGAAAGAGAGAAACTCCACCATTCCTGATATTAATCTGAATCTTCGGTAAGAACCTTCACAATTTCTTGTTAGATTCTGGTGCTTCCACCAACGTGATGCCTCTTGGAGTTTGTAGGGCTCTAGGAATTACACCTGCTGATTCCTGGAAGAAGGTCACTCAGTTAGACAAAACTGAAGTGAGTGTGGTAGGAGAACTTAACATGATCCAGATGCAGATAGCCTCTGATCCAAGGATTCAGTAGGTTATCCATATCCAGGTAGCCGATATTCCTGATGCATATGGTTTGATTCTAGGAAGAGAGTTCACCAAGGTTTTGAATGGATATGTGTCCACTGATTACTCTCACATGTGGCTTCCATGGAAAGGAGTGCCTAATCAAATCAGAATTGAGAGAGAACCCTGAATGAAGTACATGATTACTAAATACCAAAAGACTTCAACAGAAGTACTGATATCAGAGGTTGGAATGGGAAATTACCTGCTATCAGCTCAATACGAAGAATTAGACGTAGAAGAGGTGTTGATTCTACACTCGATGCCTATGGATGTTGAGACAGGGTCCAGTCATGTTGAGGTTCTGACAGAATTTGTCGAAGAAGAGGAAGAACCTGAAGACAAACAGATTAGCTTATTGGATGATTTCCAAGAATTCATTAGGCAATGTATGGAGAACCAGACTCACCTGGGAAAGAGGACAAGCTTTAAGGAGTTACTCTTACCAAATTGGTGTAGAGTTCACAATGCTTCTCATTCAGAGTTGGAGTGTTGTCTCTGTTAGACAGCAGTAAAACAAGTACAGGAATGCATGAATCCAGTTCAGGCGGTTAAGACAGATGAATAGAATCTCCAAGAAGAGTGTGAAAGCCAGAAACCTGTGGTGACTGAGGCGGCCTCTAACACTAATAAACCAAAAGACAGAATGAAGAAAAATACCACTGTAGAATGCTGGACTCTCAAATTCGATGGATCCAAATCCAAGCATGGAGCTGGAGCAGGGTTTGAGCTGATCAGTCCAAAAGGTAAAAATTTCTTTGCAGCTCATAGGCTCCAATTTCATTGCACCAATAATGTAGCTGAGTATGAAGCTTTAATTCATGGGCTCCTTATGGCACTCAAGAAAAAGGTCAAGATTCTACAAGTTTTTGGAGATTCAGAATTAGTAGTCAAACAAGTAAGAAAGCAGTATTTATGTCATGATAGGAGAATGACCAACTATAGGCATAGAGTGTGGGACCTCATTGAGGGATTTGATGCTTTTAATATCCAACTGATCCCATGGAAAAAGAATCAAACTTCTGATTCTCTGGCTCAAGCAGCCAGTACTCTCCAGCCTCTGTCTCTGTCAGGACTGAAGAAGTTTACTGTTGAATTAACTCCTGTGCCATCAGTCCCAGATAATGTGACTAATTTTCAGGTGTTTGAGGATGATAAACACATCCTGGACTTTATTACAAATACAGATGTCTTTGCTTCATAGATCATTGATGAAACAGAACCTCAGGAAGCAGAATTGGATCTAGAGGGTGTGCTGAATTTGAAGTCCAACACTATTCCAAGGGGAATGGTACAGTTAGAGAGAATTTTCGACATGGACAAGATTAGATACCAAGAGCGAGACTCCAAGAAGGATTCAATCAGTGGACGGTGTGACCCTCACAATGTGGGTACTGAGGATAATATCAAGAATATTTTCATTGGCAAGGTCTGCACTCCTGAAGAAAGACAGGGTATAATCAGAGCCCTATACGATTTTCCAGATATAGTGGCATGGGGTTATGAAGACCTAAAGACTTACGATACATCCATCATAACTCATACCATACCTCTGAAGCCAGGTGCTAAGCCTTTTAGACAGAGACAGAGACCTGTCAACGCATTGTTGGAACCAGTCATACAGAAAGAGGTTCAGAAGTTGCTATTTGCCAGGATTATATTTCCTATTAGGCATTCAACGTGGGTGGCAAATCTGGTTCCAGTAAGAAAGAAGAATGGTGAAATAAGACTCTGTGTTGACTTCAGAAATCTGAACAGGTCATCAGAAAAAGATAACTACCCAGTTCCCTCTTTGGATGAAGTGCTACAAGTGGTCAATGGATCGCAGATGATGTCCTTTCTGGACGGTTATTCAGGGTATAATCAAGTGATGGTTCAGTACGAGGACAGACACAAGACTGCCTTTACAACTAAGTGGGGAACCTTTGCTTACAGGAGGATGCCATTTGGGCTTATCAATGCAGGGGCTACATTCTAGCGAGCTATGGACATTGCTTTCAAAGACATCATAGGGAAGTGCATTATCATTTACATGGATGATCTGACTGTTTTCTCCAAAAATAGAGGGGATCATATCTCGGATCTACGTAAAGTATTCCAGAAGTGCAGAGAATTTGGCATCTCCTTGAATCCCAAGAAGTGCATCTTCAGAGTTACAGAAGGAAAGCTATTGGGGCATGTGATATCAAAGAAAGGAATTGCTATAGATCCAGAGAGGGTGGAAGCCATCCTGAAAATTCAGCCGCTTGCCAGCAAAAAAGAGATGAAGTCCTTCTTTGGTAAGATTAACTTTGTCAAAAAATTTATCACAGGATTTGCTGAGATTGTGAAGCCATTGAATGCTATGTTGAAACAAGATGCCAAGGTCGAATGGACTACAGAAGCAAAGGAGGCCTTTGCAGAAATTAAGAGAGCCATCACCGACACTCCAGTATTGGTGAGTCCAGACTACAATAAGCCCTTTTATATCTATTCCTTTGCTTCCAACCATTCATGTGCTGGAATGCTGACACAAAAATCTGATGAGGGGAATGAGCATCCCATCGCTTTCATGAGTGCACCATTAAAGGATGCTGAGTTGAAATACCCAAGTGTGGAGAAGCAAGCATATACCCTTGTTCGAGCAGTGAAGAAATTTAGGCATTATATCCTCAGAAATAAGGTGTTTGCAATTGTTCCTGATTCTGCAGTTAAGTTATTGCTGATGCAAAATGAGTTAGGGGAGCGTAGAGCTAAATGGGTGACCATGCTTCAAGAGTATGACATTGAGATCCAGCCGATGAAGCTGGTAAGAGGGCAAGGACTTACCCAGACCATGGCAGAGATAGGCCCTGAATTGTCTATTCATAATTATAATGTTGAAGAAGTTTCCCCAGAGGGCTGGTATGATGATATAGTCTATTATCTGCTGAATCAATGACCTCCAGCACACCTTAATGCAGTATAGAGGCGAACCTTAAGGCTGAAAAGTGACGGCTTCATGCTGAAAGGAGCTGTCTTATACAAGAAGAATCATGAAGGTATTTATTTGAGGTGCCTTGGAAGATAGGAAGCTGAAAGGGTAATGAGTGAATTTCATGAGAAATATGGTACTGGGCATGGTTCTGCGATTGCAACTGCGAATCAGATTTTGAGGGCAGGATACTACTGGCCTACATTGTTCAAGGATGTTCATCACCATGTACGGACCTGTCACACTTGCCAGACTGCAGCAACAAGAGAAAGGTGTGTAGCACTCCCACTCCAACCGGTCGTCGAGGTAAAACCTTTTGCTCAATGGGGTATGGACTTCATAGGTCCCATCAATCCACCATCCTCTGCAGGACACAGGTACATCCTCACTATAACTGATTACTTTACGAGATGGAATGAAGCTTTTGCTTGTAGGCAATGCACATCAGAGGTAGTAATTAATTTTTTAGAATCTGTCATTCTCAATCGGTTTGGATGTCCTATTGCTGTTGTGTGTGATAATGGTCTTGCCTTTGCATCTTTGAAATTCTCAAACTGGGCCTTTGATCATGGCATTGTGGTGAAGTTTGCATCTAATTATTATCCCCAAGGGAATGGTCTAGCTGAATCCTCTAACAAGAACCTATTAACTGTCATCCGAAAGCTGTTAGAGAGGAACCCAAAAGACTGGCACACCCAGCTTCGGTTTGCTCTTTGGGCAGATCGTACCAGAGTTAAGTCCTCCATTGGTACATCTCCTTATCATTTAGTGTACGGTCTGGAACCAGTTTTCCCTATCCAACTCAAGATCCCAACTCTGCAGTTTATAAATCAGTTTTATGATGAAGGGGATAGAAGGAAGGCCAGGCTGACAGAATTATTGAACCTTGAGGAAAAATGAGACAACGCCCTTGAAAAGTTTTCCAAACACTAGGGGGTAGTTAAGAGATGGTTTGACAGGAGAGAAAAAGTTAAGGCTTTTAGGATTTCTGACCTGGTTTTGTACTGGGATAAGCCTCATGATCAGAAAGGGAACCATGGAAAATTTGATAAATTGTGGCTTGGCTCGTATCAGATTGCTGAAATACTGGGAGATAATGCCTTCCGTCTGAGGACTCTCACGGGAGATGACATACCACTTCCTGTCAATGGGCAGTATCTGAAACATTATTTCCAGTCTTGAGCTATTTTCAACTCTTTTCTTTGTAAATAGTTAGTTTAGGTTGCTTTGTTGTTTGTTTGCTTGCTTTGGTTAGAGTAGGTTTCCCTTTTTGCTTTGCTTGTTTTGTTTGGTTAGAGTAGGTTTGCTTTGGTTTGTTTGTTTTGTTTTGCGTTGCTCTTACTTTTGGTATTTTTTTCTTTTGGGGAATGTGGGTGCATCTGTATGATAACAGTGACAAATCAGGTCTAATGTTCTTGGTATTTCCCTTACAAGCTTTGATCATTTTTTCCTGAATGCCATGGTATGAATTCTTTAATCTATGTCATTTGTCCTTAGGTTGAGACAAAGGGTTTCTAGTTAGTATGAATAGGAATATATTGGGGTCTTATACCTTTAATCCTTAATATACTTGAAGTTGTGAAAGGTCCTTATAAGGTCTGGACAGGTGAAAAATTATTTTCTGCTCTAGTGCCACTGTGGTTCTCAGCCCTGAGTGTGGACTTTACTGTTCACAGGTTGAATGAAGTGAGTAAAAGAAAAGAAATATCAGCAAAAGAAATTAATTTAAAAAAAATATATATATATATATGAAATACAAGAAATTTGAATTCAACTTATCAGGGGGATCTGAATATCTCTACCGGGGCTA
Organism: Sequoia sempervirens; assembly: GCA_007258455.2. Lineage (NCBI taxonomy): Eukaryota > Viridiplantae > Streptophyta > Pinopsida > Cupressales > Cupressaceae > Sequoia > Sequoia sempervirens. Next base: position 752,092,667 of record VDFB02270651.1, on the reverse strand, counting down.
TAGATGCCTGACTGGCAGTAGAGCTATGTTCAGGAGGACCACAGCGATAACCTCGTCGGGGCTATGGACGCCTGACTGGCAGCGAGGCTCTATCCAGTTACTCTTAGAGTAAGAATCTTTACATAGCCTGCTCATACCATGTCTGGTTCTTCTTGCAACTGAGGGTAGGTAATAAACGCATGTGCACACACTTAGACCCTAGTATAGGAATGTCTGAATGGCTGGGAGTTTCTTTGTTTTAACTTAGGATGATGGCTAGGTATCTGAGTTGAAACCATAGGCTCTGGGTTCTTTATTCCAGTTTGTCATCGAAATGCTCAGGAGCATTTCCCCAGCAGAGTCGCCATTTGTTGTGCAGTTTTTGCACACACGCCCCACTTGGAGCGGGGACCCTTTTTTTTGGTGTCTTTGACCTTTGGTTTTATTGGATTCATCATTTTGGGGTCTTGACATGTTGGTCTTGCTCGCTTGGACCCTTCCTTGAGGTTGGAATTGATTGAAAATGAGTTTTTGGCCAAGTCCGGGTTTTCACTAGGATCCAGGATTTTCCAGCTCTGGCGGATTTTTTCGGGCCCTGGTTCCTTGTCTATTTCTGGAGAGATTCTCCGATTCCGGGTTTCTGCCTTACTTCGGGATTTTTCGGTCCTGGCAGATTTTCTCGGATTCTACCAAAATCTCGATCTTCCTAATTTCCTCAGTTTCTGCATTTCTGCGAAATCTGTGTTTCTGCGCATTCTGGGATTTTCCAAAATTCCGCTTGGGGCTCAGGTTTCTGGACTTGTCAGAAATGTCTTATCGCGCATTAATGGTTGAGGTACCTTTGCTCAGGCAGGTATAAGGTCAGATTTAGGGCATTTTCAGTGCTATTCTAACTTCATTGCTCCCTTGTTTTGCTCTGGTGATTTCGAATTTCCATCTGAGCTTTGCAGATTGATCTTCATTTGTTTGCGTGAGGATTGCTTGAGTGCCGGTGTTAGTGTTTTCACTGCTTGGACGTGTTTGCTGCGAAGGTCACTTTTTCAAGCTCGAGTTTCTTCCGCTTTGATCCATGGTATGTAGTCGTCGCCCTTTCGTTTTGCTTGCATGGTGATTGAGGGTTTTGCATTGGGTATTATTAGATTTGGGTCGGCTCCTCCTTGATTACGATTTCATATTTATAGAGTCAGGGTTTGACCCATTTGTATGATGAAACCCTATTCCCGTGTCCTATGAGCTTTATTTATCCATAAGATTGTGTATGTATCCTTTAGACGAGATTCTGGGTCGGATTGCTTGCTTGTTGTGGGCGCGAAATGTGTTATTATGCGAAATTAGGGTTTCCCTTGGTGTTCGGCCCAGAACGGGGGTTTTACTGTGTTTTGAGCAATTTTGTCCCTATATCATGTTGGCTTCCCCGTCTTGTGAGGATTCGAGTGCTTCAGGTAAGCCCTTAGCTAATATTTTAAAGCCCTAAAGCTCACTCTGGTTTTAATGGCGAAAATTTGATTATTCGATTAGGGCATCATTATTTTGATATGGGGATTCATCCTTTGCGTGCTTTTGAAAAGTCTTAATCCTTTGCATCCTAAATTTTGTTACTTATCGTCGGTTTTCAGATTATTCAAGCTCAAGTGGAGTGGATCCTGTGATCATTTGATTCACATTCGTCATTTTTTGGGTTTCCGAGGTCGTCGCAGAATTTCCTCGCTCCCGAATTTTCCCAGTTTGGGCTTATTCCGCGGGCTAGGGTTATTCCGGTGCATTTTAAGCTGTCTACGAAAATCCATTCCATCCGGATTTTCCCGGATTTCCTGTCCGGCTGTGTTCTTTTTGATATTTTGATGATAGGATTGGTGGAACGATTGTCTAAAGATTATTTATTGTTGCGAATGAGTGAATTCAATGATTATCTTTTGTTTTTTTCATTTTCACTAATGATTTATTTAACTAATGATGCTTTGGCAGCAGGAATCCGTCTGGGTCGGATTTCTCAGAAATTTCGCCCTGACGGTATTTTCCCGGATTGCACTATTTTCCCAGACTATCTGTTTTCTCCGTATCTCGATGGATTAGTAGTTAGCAATGGATTTTGGTGGATTTACATGATTTGTGCTAACCTTTTGGATTGAAATAAGCTTCATAATTGAATGCTAATGATAGTTTTGGATATGCAGGCTGAATCAAGCAAGGCGACTGCTGGGAAGTCCAAGGGTGGTGCAGGGGCATCATCTATCTCTGAGACGGAACGATTGAGACAGGATATGAAGAACCAGCTCCCAGAAAGTAAAATATCTTCCATGTGGGCTAATCTATCTGACACTAACGTTGGTGCATGGCGATATGAGGAGTTCAAATAGAGAACGGCTGAGAAGGATCTGTCAGCTTTGAGACGAGGAATGATGAACTCTGGATTGGTGCATGTGACGGGTTTCCCTCCAGCAGTCCAGTGTTATGAGTTCATCTTAGAATGTGCTAGACAGTACGACTTTGATACACAGATGGTGGTCAACACTGAAGGGAGGGTCTTGGCAAACTTTAGTCCGGCCTCCATTGCACGAGCCTTCAGCATGCCGGATCTTCCTTCGGTCTGTGCATTGAACATTGACACTGCCAGGACTTATTATGAGAATGAGCCAATCAAGGCTTAGAAGATGATCAACTCATGGCTGGAGAAGCCAAAATCTCACCATTCAAAGTTTCCCAAACAACTGCATAGGGTAAAATTTAGGTCAGATGTCTATGATTCCATTACATTGCTGAGCAGGGTGGCAGGATTGAGAAGTGCAGGAGTGTTAGAGAGTTGGATGGTCCATGTGATCACCAAGATGATTCAAGGCATGAACTATCACTGGGCAGGGCTCATCAGTGCTGAGATTGACAAACAACTGAGAAATGTCCTGGAGGCAAAGAAATTCACTATGTCTTCTTACATTATGTATGTGCTGGCCATTTCCTATCCCTACAAAGGTTTGACTCCGAGGGGAACCATTGGGCAGGACGTAATCTATGAGGTTTATCCGGAGCTGCATTTGGGGCATAAGGATTACAGGAGGACCAATGATGCATTCATAATGCATATTACCCAGACACTTCAGAATGTAGAGCATATCAGATTATCCGATGGAGCAAAAGGACTAATCAAGAACTACGGAGCATGGTTTATCCAGTTCCCTACATTCACTTACCTCCGGATTGATGGATGCCCAGTTGCCCCTTATAGGTTGCCTCGGTATCCCATTGACCATATTGTGCTGCTGGAGGTTGTACGACAAATCTGTGAGTTTGATGCAGTGGTGAAGAGGGAAAAGCATAAGACTGGTTTTGGAGGAGACTTCCCTCTTGGGATTGGCGTAGGAGAGATTTGCCCGTCCATCCAATCGGCTCACACTGTAGGTGAGGAGCTGGCGGCCTATGGATTCTCTTTCCATTCTAAGAGAATGAACTTTGATGTAACTGGAGAGACCCAGAAGAAGGCTACCCGGGAGTATAGGCACAAGGAGGACTTAGAAGACTACTGGGTCAATATCAAGGATGACCTCGATGCAGGGAAGAAAAGGTATTCCAGGCTGCCTGTGGAGGTAATTAGACAATATAATGTTAAGCTGATTCTGGATCACCTTGATGATAATGGGAAATTGGTTCAAGACCATGTTTATGAGGCTATAAAGGACAGGTCAGTCAGTGATATCGATTGGAATGAGGCCGAGGTGACAGAGTTAGAAGATCTGATGGCTTATGTGATGAAATTCACCCTTTCTTGGGTAAGGCACAAAATCTGGGAGTTGGAAAATGCAAAAGTAACTTGCACATTCGACTTGATGGGAAATCTCAGCCCCATGTCAACTTCTGAGGAGTCCGGGGAAGAGGACCCCAAAGGGAAATCAACAAAAACGTCACCCTTCAAGATTAAAGTCAGAGGTCCTAAGGGAGCTGAACCTGTAACGAAGAGGAAACCAATAGGCAAGTGCAGGTAGAAGACCCTGACAATCAGCAAGTCCTCTGACGAAGAGGAAATGGAGAAGGCTGAAGAGGAGGATGCTCCTCCACCACCTAAGAAGACAAGAACTACAAGGACGGTGAAGAAGAAAGATCAGACTGCTTCAGAAGATGAACCTCCAATTGTAGATGTGGAGAGTTCAGGGGGTGAGAAAATAAAGGTCTATACCAGGAAATCAAGAACTCCTCCCAAGGATGCTGCACAACCGAAAGATTCCTCCCCAATGCTACCAGTTGAAGAGCCACCAAAGTCTGTTTCTCCACCACCGAGTGCACTTGAACTGGAGAATCCAGATGAGAAAGAAGGTGGCGGGGAGGCAGAACCATTCAAGGAAGGAACACTTTTCAGTGAGGCGGCTGAGTTTGGGGTAGAAATAAAAGAGAGACACACTTCTCCGCTGGTGCAATACAAGGATTCCCCAGAGAGTGATAGAGGCTGCGGATCACCTGAGCCGGAGGAAAGCATCCCTGCTAGGACTCCATCACCGGTGCTTCCAGAATTAGGACTTGAGGAGGTTGACCAAGCCAAGCAGATTCTGGAGAAAGAAGATGATGAAGTAACAACTGAGGAGGAGGTCAAGGTGACAGCCGCAGAGGAAGAGAAAGTGACAGAGGATCCAGGAGAAACAAAAACAGAAGGAATCCGGACTGACCCTGTAGCTCTAGACTGGTTGGAGAAGGAGCTTGCCAGGAAGAAACAGGTGATTGTTGAGGACACTCCATTAGACTGGGATGAAATGCTGTCTCAGATTGGCAAAGGAAAGAAGAAGAAAGCCGCTAGGGTGATTTCCCGGGTGGAAAGGGATGAAAAAAATAACAGGGTAGTTCACATTACTACCCCTACCGCGGATAAAACAAGAGATGATGTTACAGGCCAGGACTATAATGTCCAAACTATTAACCTTGGGCCAGCCTCCCTAGAGCAGGATATTGAGGAGTTTGAGGGATCTAGTGCCGTCATTGTTGATAGATTAAAAAAGGAGACTCAGTCCAAACGAGAGTTGAAAAGGGAGAATGAAAGATTGAGGAAGAGTTTGGAAGAGGTGATGAAGCCTCTGCAGTCTCTCCACCCCTCTTCCTCTACTACTCCGGGTTTTCTGCCTAAGGAGACAATCTTCGGGATTGAAAAGATGAAGGCCTCCTCTCGAGTTGCTACTGATTGGCTGATGGATGTCCAGATGAAAGGGGATAATGCTATCAAAGGGATCTTGTCTGTGGGGAAGGATGCAGTTCGGGGAAAAGAACTGTTAGAGCACATCTTGTCTCAAGATAAAGATAACATAGACCTCCTGCTGCAGAAATCGAAGACTATTCTGGGACGTGGCAAGGATCAATTGGCTAAGGATGGAATCCTTCCTTCCTCCAGGCTGGATGAACTGTGGGAGTGGTTTGAGGCATTGCAGGTCAGGCAGGGGGGTCTGAAGAAGATACAAAAATGAAGGAAGTCCATTGATGGCAACCTTACAGCAGTTTATGACGAGTGCATTGCCTTCTTTGAGGTGATGATAGGGAGGAAGAAGATAGCCCCCAAATATTTGAGCCTCGAGCAATTGAAGGAGTGGTGGCATGAGGTTTATGCCCCAGATTCTGATGGAGCTATCACCGGCCACTTACTTGATGATGTAGCTACATACTCGGCGGTGATAGACAGGTACATGGCCAATAGAGAGGACTGGAACAGAATTGTTGAGTAGTCCAAGGAAGGAATAGATTCTATTAAATGCTGACTCAGGGTCTTACCATTGCCACCTATTATTGAGTTGGATAGAATATTCTCGAAGGTCCAAGGGACATCAGTGCAGGAGAAAGACAAAGGGAGTGGCAGTTAATGCTCTTTCGAGATTTTTGCTTCCCTATTATCATAGGGCATGCATTGGACCGGACTTCCTTGGGGACTATGCCTTGGCCAACTTGGATGATGGCATTAAATGTGTGCCTTAGTTTGTTTCCTTGGCCGACCTGTTTTGGCGGTTTTTTTTATTTTATAAAATGTTTGGCTGGGCCGACATGTTTTTGGGGGAAATTTGCGACAAATAGGCATTCTTGCCTCTTTGTAAGGGTTAGACATTGGTTAGCTAAGCAGTAATAGAGATAAGCAAGAGCAATAGTTAGAATTTCTTAGTTTTTCTTGAAGCAAATACTATATCAGAACAGTTGAATTGTTGCAGATTTTGGTGATTAATACAATTGGAGACATTGTGGTTTTCCTGGTGGAATCCTTTTGTGTTATTTCATCTTGCATGGTTCTTGTTGTTCCATCTTTTAAATTTCTTGAAGATTTAGGATTTAGTATTCAGAAATAGATTAGTTTCAGTTGGATAAATGATGTTGATGATTTCATATTTGGAATGTTTGTAGCTATCTCTGGTCTATACTCCCAGTAACTATCTAATTGTAGTAGGCTGGTGAAGTCAACCTGGACTGTATATTCAATGTGCCTAAGTTCGATTGTAGATGTATGTCTATGATTTGAAAATCTGTATTCCTCAGAAGATTGCACCGTTCTTATAAGATTGCATTGTGGGTTGAATAAGAATTGGTTATTCGAGATAGGTCCATTCCAGATATATGTTAGTTACATTGTTCGTCCTCTCAGTAGTTTAGATCTTATCACTTCCTTGCATCCCTATCTTTTGTTGTTTCTTTATTATTCGGTTAGATTTAGGATCTAAGATCATCATATTGTCAAACCTGATAAATTGAAAGATACAGTTTGCTTGTAGTAAGGTCCGATTGTGATTACCAGCATTTCACATTTTATCTGAGTTGTTTTATGCATTGTTATGACCTAACACCCAAGAGACCTTGGGGTGATTTTTAGTGATTTATTATTGAGAATTATCTTTCAAGAGAGATAGAATACTATTTTCTGTCTGAGTTGTTGCCGTGCAGAAAACACCATCAACAGTGCCCAAGGATGAAGGATTCAATCTTCCCTTAAGAGCTATTCATCAGGAGAAGTCAGCAGTCTTGGCCGAAAAGTGCAATCCTATCAACATAGGAACAAAGGAGACCCCGCATATCACATTCTATGTGGAATCATTATTATCAGAAGAACAAGAACTCCTAGCAGCATTCCTAAAAGAAAGGAAAATAAACTTCACATGGAGTTATGCCGATATGCCAGGGCTCGATCTAGAGACTGTGGTCCATCACTTAGCTATGTATCCAGAAGCCAAGCCGGTCAAACAAAAGCTTCAAAAGATGCTTCCTCAAATCACCTTATTGGTCAAAATGGAGCTCAAAAAGCTGTTAGATGCAGGATTTATCCGACCAATTGATTATCCAGAATGGGTGTCCAATTTGGTACCTGTTTCAAAACCTGATGGAGCCATCAAAATCTGTATAGATTTCAAATATTTGAACAAAGCATGTCCCAAGGATGATTTCCCACTTCCCAACAATGACATGACAGTAGACATGACGGCAGGGCATGAGATGCTATCACTTATGGATGGATTTTCAGGATACAACCAGATCATGATAGCAAAAGAAGATCAACATAAGACAACTTTCACTTGTCCATTAGGGACCTACTGCTGGAACATGATGCCATTCGGCCTAAAGAATGCAGGAGCAACCTATCAAAGGGCCATGCCACTAATATTCCATGATATGATTCAAAAGATGGTGGAGGACTATGTTGAAAATATCCTAGCAAAATCCAGAAAAAGACAAGATCACATAGCAACCCTAAGTGCTATCTTTGATAGACTAGAGGAATACAAAGTCAGACTGAATCCCAAGAGTGCGTTTTCAACGTACAGTCAGGTAAACTGCTAGGATACATAGTCTCCATGAGGGGTATCGAGGTGGATCCGGAAAAAGTAAAAGCAATCCTTGAGATGGAAGCACCAAATACATTAAAAAAACTAAGAGGCCTCCAAGGCTGACTACAATCCATCTGACGGTTCATAGCACAAATGGCAGACAAGCAGAACCCATACTCTCACCTACTCCATAAGGGGGTAGCATATAAATGGGATGCAAAATGTGAAGAAGCATTTAACAAAATCAAGGAATATCTACTGACACCACCAATTTTAATGCCCCATTGCAAAGCAGCCATTGATCTTATATGTGTCAGCAACAATGGCAACCCTTGGAGCTCTCCTAGCTCAACATGATGAAAATGGAACAGAGAAGGCCATCTACTATATTAGTAGGAAAATGGTTGGTCACAAGCTAAATTACTCATTCATCAAAAAAGCTTGCCTCGCAGTAGTGTTTGCATCCCAAAAAATCAGACATTACATGTTGGCACACAAGATCAAGCTCATCACCAAAATTGATCCCCTAAAGTATCTCTTATCCAAGGCAATGCTCATAGGTAGAATGGGAAAGTGGGTAATGATATTGTCAGAGTATGATATCGAGTATGTAGAGCGGAAAGCCATTAAAGGTCAAGTTATTGTAGATCAACTGGCAGAGGCACCAATTTATGCTAAGAATCCTCTTGTATATGAATTTCCAGATGAATCCATTTTTAGCCTCAACGTAGCGGACCATTGGAAACTATATTTTGATGGTTCATACACACAACATGGGTCAGGATCTGGTGTCTTCTTCATCACTCCACAAGGAGATTGCATACCAAAGTCATACAAATTAGCATTTCCTTGCACTAACAACATAGCGGAATACAGGGCTCTGACTATAGGTCTTAGGATAGCAGTACAATGGAACATCATAGCTCTGAAGGTGTATGGAGACTCTCAGTTGATCATAAATCAGGTCAATAATGAATATCAGACTAAGGATGACAAGCTAACTCCATACAAGAAATTGATGGAGACTCTAAAGGAATCCTTCATTGACATAACATTTGAGCAGATTCCAAGAACCAACAATAGAGCAACAGACACCATGGCTACAATTGGGTCTCTATTAGACATCCCTCAAAATGTCCCAAAATATGAATTTTTGATTGAGCAACTTCTCGTTCCCACATTCGAGCTACCAGAATCAGAATATGTGTGTGAAATTGTTGGTCCTAGCGATCCTTGGTATCATGACATCTACACATATCTTCGCATAGGAGTCATACTCGTAGATCTTCCATCAAACCTAAAATGAACCTTTATCAAAAAGGCATGTAGATTTTTCATCCTAGGTGATACCTTATACCGTAGAAGCATAGAAGGTACCTTGTTACACTGTTTAAATGCTAAGGAGGCATTAACCGCTCTAACTGAAGTACACAACGGTATATGTGGTTCACACTTGAGTGGGATGACCATCACCAAGAAACTGCTGAGGATGGGGTGTTATTGGCCCATAATGGAGCGAGAAGCACATGATCTTGCTAAAATGTGTTTACAATGTCAGTAGCATGGGGACCTCATCCATGCTCTAGCTCAAGAGCTTCACCCAATTATCACACCATGGCCCTTTTCGTAGTGGGGACTCGATCTCATCAAAAAAATCACACCTACCTCATCCAATGGCCATAAATTCATCATCATGACAACTGAGTACTTCACAAAGTGGGTGGAGGCCATACCTATGACCTATATCACTGGAAAGCAGATCTCAAAAATTCATCCTGAACTATGTCATCTATCATTACGGTGTCCCACAAGCCATCATCTTAGATAATGGGACACCCTTCAAGATCTAGGAGGTTCGCGACTTGTGCAAGAAATTCAAAATCCAGCATCGCTTCTCCACCCCGTATTATCCCCAAGGCAACGGCCAAGCAAAAGCCACAAACAAAACCATCCTCAAAATCCTTAAGAAAACAGTCAATAACGCAAGTCGTGACTAGCATCTGCAGCTTAATCCCACCCTCTGGGCTTATCGAACCAGCATCCGCACACCCCGTATTATCCCCAAGGCAACGGCCAAGCAAAAGCCACAAACAAAACCATCCTCAAAATCCTTAAGAAAACAGTCAATGACGCAAGTCGTGACTAGCATCTGCAGCTTAATCCCGCCCTCTGGGCTTATCGAACCAGCATCCGCACACCCACTAGCACCACCCCATTCTCCTTGGTTTACGGATCAGAAGTCGTACTCTCCATTGAGATTGAGCTCTCATCCCTCAGAATATCATTGTAAAACCTCATCACTGATGAGGACTATCAGGTGTCAAGATTAAACGAGCTGGAGCTACTGGATGAGAGATGCATAGACACTTTGAATCATCTGCAAGTCTATCAAAATAGACTCAAACAAGGCTACAAAAAGAAGATTAGAAGTAGGACTTTCCAAGTCAAAGAATTGGTCTTAAAAGAAAATCAGAAGAATGTCCCGAATCCCAGCAACAAAGGCAAGTTCGAACCTAATTGGTTAGGACCATTTGTCATAACAACAAGTTATCAATCAGGGGCATATCAACTATCAACACCCGAAGGGGAACCTCTGCAAGAGCCCATGAATAGCTCCCATCTCAAAAAGTTTTATGCCTAATTCTTTCAAGGTATAAAACCAAAAATCCAAAAAATCAGAAAAAGTCCTAAAAAAATGGTTACTTAGGTGAAAACATGGCAAACAGGCGTCTTAGTGACAACAAAAAAATAAAAAAAGCAAAAAATCCAAAAAAAATAGAAAAAGGATCAAAAAAATCGTCCTATAGTGAAAACCACTTTGGGCAAGTACCTCGGTGAAAACCTAGCAAACAGGCACCTTGTGTAAATAAGAACTTTCCATCCACTAGGATCTTTACGGCTTGTTTGACATCATCCATCCATTTCGCTTCCATCACCCATCGCATTCAGGTCTGCATCCATCACACATCCACTCACATTCGCACGATAGCTTGGTCCTGCGTTCGTATCATGATCCTTCCTAGTATTACTTGGCCCATCCTCAAGGTCAGTTTGTCTTGCATTTATCGGAGTAGTCTATTGCATCATGCTGGGGGCATGTTCTCATCAGATCAGATTTGTGTATGATCTTAAAGTCCTTAAAATCAGAAAATCCAAAAATATCAGAAAATCAGAAAATCCAAAAACATTCAAAACATATCAAAATCCAAAAACAGGTCAAAAAGTCATTCAAAAAGCCAAAAATAGGGTCATCTTGTTGAACTACATCGTCTTTGAGATTGAACATAGGCAAGGTTGATCTTTGATCATCCCCTGAGACATTTAGGTCAATCCTATACGCGTCCATCATAATAAACTGACATCTCATCATGTATATCATCATTTGTAAATTGGTCAAGTCATCAGTCAAACTACGTGGTCTCTGCATGTATAACGTAGGCAAGGCTTGTCTGTTGACCAGCCCTCAAGACCCCCAGGATAGGTCTTTAGGTTAGTCTCTCGTTTAAAATCTCAGAAAACCCCAAAACATTTGAAAATCTCGAAAAATACCAAAAATAGCCTCACAACATTGCAAAACATCAAAAACATCCAAATATTTGAAAAAGTCCATCCACCTCATCTCGCTTACACCTGCAATAAGCACCATCCATAATAAACTGATCATCATCAATCTTCGGTAAAATAATTAGAAACAAGTCTAGCAGATTACAAGTAGAACTCCAAAACGTCAAGTCTTAAGTCTAAGTCAGTACATAAGAAAATTGGTCATCTCTTCATATCGATAACATCATCAATTGAATTTGTCCCATATCAATCATCCCTTATAAATAAATGACGTGTTTCCATTCACTAACATGTCCTAGGATGAATCCTTCCTACAATGGGCATTATCTTTTGGCAATAAGTTTCGCTTATCATCTTTAGAAAACACATCATTTTCCGTTAGCGGTATTGAAGAGCATTAGTCTGTTTATTTACTTGGTCTTTATCTTTTGACTTATCTTATTTTGCGCTCATTCCAAGGACATCTCGATGATATCCCAAAATAAAGGATTTAGAGAAATAGGAATGGGGAAATGATCATTATCTTTTGTCTGTTGTGCTTATTGGACATTCTTGTAATATAACCTCGATGAATACTTGCTTTGTTAGGTATGCATGGAAGAAGTCTAGGGCAACTTGTTGACTATTACAAGAATAAGTTTACCTTTTCATGTTTTGGTCTGAGGTGTCTACAACTTCTGAAGTACACCCTAGCAAGGTTTCCATATGTCAGGTGTGAACAAGAATGCTCCTATCTGATTGTCAAGTCAAAGTCCATCACACTAAGTACCATGCCATCCTGGTTGTCTATACCTTGATGCATCGTACCACGTGTGTTATCAAACATAAGAAAATCTGGCCCTTTGAAAGTCCCAATTCCTCGGTAGGTAATCATCATCATCATCATCATCATCTGCATTTGTGTCATCTTGCATCTTGTTGAAATGACTTCTTCTTTTCTTACCAACCGCACTAAGCAGGTACTATGACAGTTGCTCATCATCACCATCATCACCATTGATCTTGCATCCACAAATCATTAGCATATTACACAAGCACATCATATGGATATTATTAGCACATCGCATAAGCATATCATATAGCGAACATACGCATTGCATTTAAATCATCATAAATAGGTTATCATAAACATTTTTCATAGATAGGCGCATACATATCATTGTATTTCACCCATTGCATTACATCACATAGCATTCATTTTCATTTACATAACCATTTCACATTACCATCTAAATCATCACACAAGCATCTACAGAATCATTCCATAAACATTTTTGCATAATCATAAGCAAATAGGCATATAAGCATTTAATTCATTATACATCAGCATATCACTTTGCATTAACATATCATTACATCACATACATCATTTAGGATAATAACATTTGTTATTCTAAAACATCTCATAAAACCATTTACATCATATCACGACCATCACATCATATTACATTCATTCATAAATCATCTCATAGTTAAGTATTATTACACACATTATTGCACATCATGGCATCAAATACATCATTGGAAATAGATGCATCCATAGGAACATCACTGCAAAGCATATAGAAATAAACCATCCATGCATAAATAAAAGTACACGGTACATCTCATCAAAATCAGCTCATATATCATATCATCAATGTCACTATCATAGTACAAAAGAATAATAATCGGATTACTGTACATATATGTCAATCGGTACAAAATTCCCATCGGACTATAAAAAATGAGCCCATAAGGCACAAAAACGTACATCATAATATCTGGATCAAGGTCAATCTCCATGAATGTTGCCCTCGCCCCTGTCACCATGACCCTCTGGTGGTCTCTGACTGGCCCGCTCTGAGTAATACGGAACCCAGTCTGCTCGAGGTACAGTATCATGGTAAGCTCGCCGGTAGTACTCTATCTCTCAAATAGCCTCCCTATAAGATCGTACCGACACTGTACCCTGGGAGGAGGCCGAGGCTGTCATGCTCTCAATCTGCTATTTGCGGCCTAGCTCTGTAGCTACCTATAGCTCTGCGGCCTGTCGCTGCTGTACAACCTGATCCCTCTCTACTCTGAGCTGCTCTCTCTCAGCTCGTGCCTGGTCCCTCTTAGCCGTCAATGCCTATACCTATGCCTATAACTGTAAAATCAAGGCATCCCGTGCGTCTGCCTACCCTGCTGGCTGTACTTGTGGCTGCGTATGAACTTGATCCTCCCCCTCTGCTCATGGTGGTGGGACTGGTGGATCCTGTTGTTGGTCCTGCATATGGACATCTCCCTGACTTGGCGGAATTGGGGGCACCCCTGGTGGGTCTTGTCCAATCACTACCTGGGTCCTCGTCCTTGTCCTCTCCCCCTGTCTCTGACCCTGTGTGCCTCTAGATCCTCACCTGGAACAGTCAATCAAAGAGGAGGCTTGAATCAATCTCTGTAGGCCTATGTGGTGCCTGGATCTTCCAAGCCCTGATCATAGGCCCACGGTCAGGCTACCAAATGTCAAAAATTGTCGACTGCCTCTGCGGTAGGAATATCAGGCCCCCATGACACCTGTGTCATGCTGCGTGCAAACACGACTACATAGCCATCATCTGGTCGATCGTGGGGCTCTCAAAACTGACACTGTACACGCCCAGGCAGGTATCGCTCGATCATCGTATGCTCTCGACCCTACATGTATCGATCCTGATGGTAGTAGAAGAACTGATCTGCATCGTTGGTCCATCCAGGCTGACCAAGGTACAGACGCCAAGTAAAAACAAGCATCTCATCTAGGACCCGCCTCCAGTAGGGGATCCCATGCTTGCCAGTGTGTGTTAAGGACACACCCCCTCGGTATCGTGCCACCAGGGCATCCTCTGCCCCCATCAGAATTGGAACGACTCGTGACTGTAACACAAAAATGTGCTCCCATGCCCAGACATGCAAAAGTTTCACACCAGCCCCTAGTGTTCTGCCATCCACATACGCATACTCATGCAAATCCCTGTAGAGTGAAGGACGGGTCCCCATGCAAACCGAACCAGCCTGTCCCAGACCATCCTCTCCCAGTAGTATCCCCAACCTGGACTGAAATACCGCCCTCGTCAGTCAAGGGCAACCAAACCCGAAATGATAGCCGCAATCGCCCAGCGGAAGGGAGGTGCTATAACTCTATACTACTCCAACTCGATCTGTCCCTCGCAGTAAATGATATCTTGAGTGGCAAGGACTCGGGTGCAGAACTCGCGACCCTCCTCCATATCATGGATCACTCGGCAGCCATGAATGGGCAACCGTAGTATGTGCCAAACGTCCCTCAATGTGACGGTCGCCTCACTAGTGGGAAGATGAAATGACAACGTCTCGCTCTGCCACCGCTCTGCCAACACTGACAACATCCCAAGGTGTGTGCACACGGGTGCTGCATACGCAATATGCCATAGGCAAGTGACCCCCAGTCGGTCCTGATCTTTGTCGTTCAAGTCGCGTAGGACACTCGCCAAATCCCGTGACCGGTGCTCTCGAGAGTAGAGCTCCCTCGGTCCGTCCTGCATCAAGGAAAGTTAGCATGTTAAAAAAAATAGCGTAATGCTCCAAACTCGTTTCCAGCGGCATAGTTTGTGAAGGCGTCACAGTTTGAGTTTTCTCAAACACTAATGCTAGACCTAGAATTTAGCTAAATCGAGCCACTGCAGTGCACTTTAACACCCAGTGTCACAATTTGCATGAAAAGGGCGTCGCCACAGCGCACTTTGTCCAAACTGGCCTGCCGAGCCCGAGCTGAGCCCGAGCCCAGTGACTGAGTTTCTAAACTCCAAATTGAACCGCTATGGCACTTAACAACACCACTGTAGCGCAAAAAGGCTAAAAGTGGTGCACTTTAAACACCGAGCAGTGCTATAATAGCGCCGCTAGAGGTGAGCTCATCATTAAACATATAATAAGTGTGTTAAAATGAAAAAATGAAGCTTTAGTTAGGGTCACATATAGAGGCACCGATGCCAGGTGGCCGTTGGTAGGTCTGAACTCGGTCAAAAATGTGTAGAGGAAGTTGTCGTTGTGCCATATTGTCAAGAGGTCAGAGCTCGAATCTCAAGGTTTGCTAGCAGAGGTGTGTGAAAATGACTTTAAAGTGACCCCTCGGGCCCCTTTTAAGCCTAAAAATTAGGGTTTCTTGACCCTCTAGGGCTGTCCTAATAAGGTTTCGGTCCCCTGAACCTATTTTTGTCTGCTCGAGGCTTGTTTTTCATTGTTTCATTGCGTTTAGACACGTTTTTAGCCTCCCAGACCCCTTTTGGACTGGTCGGGCACTTTGTCACCTTTTTTCATGAGATCACCCAAAAAATTAAAATTTTCATCCGATCTCTTGAGGGGGCATTATATTGGCACATTCTCTTCCGCCAAGTAGCAGTGGGGCAAGTTTTTAAATATCAAAAAAAAAATCGGCTTTGATCGAGATCATTTATTCTTTGAACCAACATAGCGAGTGCATTGCTTCAAAGAGGGGCAAAATGTAGACATAAAAAATATACTGATTGACATCGTGCATCTGATCCTGATTTACTAACATCGTTTCTTCCTAAATCATCCCTCAGTCTAACCATTTAATCAAATCCCCCTATTTGATTAAATTCATCAATATTCGTCTCTTAATTAAATAAATCATTTTATCTGATTAAGTCACTTTCTCTTGTTAATTAAATCAATCCATCTGATCTAATTATCCCTATTTAATTAAATAATCAATTTATTTGATTAAATCTCTAAAGTCTATCCATTAAATTAAATAAATTAAAACCTTATTTGATTTAATCTAACACCATCCCTTTTAATTAAATAAATCAAAATCTTTATTTAATTAGCCTCTTATCATATTATTCTCTTATTTGATTTAAAAAAACCCATAAATCTAAGTCAAATAAGTCACATCATCAAATCTCCTGTTAAATTAATTAACCCTTGATTAATTGAATCTAATCTCCTGTCACATCCTCTAGATAATACAAGTTGCACATGAAAATAGATTTAATTCATTTATTAAATCCCTATTTTCCCTCACATGGCATCTTTTGGAATATTCCCTCAATTTGAATTCAAAATTCGAAGTCAACATGTACATCCAACAAGGCATTTAAAACCTCTTACATGTCCTTTGCCTTGAGCCAAGTGGCATTTATTGCATTTTCCCTTCCCTCTTACATGTCATTTCAACAAATTTGAATTTCAAATATTGGCATTTATTGGCACAAACCCCAACTCTTGCACAACCATCATCCATTCATAGCTTGACAAGTGGCACCATATCATTGGATGAAAGTTAGTCCCACATTGCTCAAATTTGGACTTTCATCCATCTTGAAATCCTATAAATGAAGAGCTCCTCTCTTCATTTTATCATCCACAATCCAAGCAAAGTTACCATGCTAAAATACTTAGCCATTTCCATACATCATTCGAATTCCTAGTTAGGATTTTTGTAGATTTGGCTTGGAGTTCTCATCTTTTGTCAAAGTGGATCAATATCATTTTCAACACATCAAGATTTCTTCATAGGGATTGGGAAAGGGCCGATTTTCACATCAAATTGGCACCAATTCCCCCATGGGATCAAGTGTTTGCTATTTGAATTAGGATTGAATCTAGTTTTTATCATTTTCTTTGTGTTCTTGCTTATTTTCTTTCCTATTTTGAGTTTGCAAATGGATTTCATGGGGAATCCTTCTTTTAGCTTGTAATTCCTTGTCTAACTCGTTTATTCATGTTGTTTTGCAGGTACTAGGAAAAGGGTTCGCACACTTATATATGATCATGTATTGATGCATTTATTTTATGCCTATGTGATATGTGATGATCATGATATGGATGGATACAATTTTATGTTCTTTTTCATTCTCTTTTCAGGATATTATATGAATGGATGATTATGATATGCAGATGTTATGGATGCAAATGATGTGGATGGATTTCTTTTTGTATATTTTCTATGCATTTTTTAATGATGATGATGCATATGGATGGATTAATGCAAATGTTTATGATATGCAACGATTTAAGATTCTTAAAATAATAAATCTATATTATTTAACACAACTTAAATGATTATTCAAAATGTATGATGTGATAAGATCATGAGATTTATGATTATGCTAATGGATGCAATGATTATGATATGATTATTAGATGCATGTATGTTGATGGTTTTTGGATGCAGGATTGATGCATTGATGTTTTTTGTGTTTCATGACACCAGGTTAGTGCAGAGAGAATATAGAAAAATAAAAAATGAATAACTATCACTGATGATGATTGGTTCAAAAGATCCAACAAGTCCATGATCCATCAAGACTTTATTAGAGATGGCGACAAGACAATGCCAAATAATGTAGGATGGGATGCATCAGGGTATTGATAACTAGGACGACGTTGTATCTAGTGTAATGGACTTTGAATCTACAAGCAAATAGGATAGTTCTTGTTCACACCTTGGCATACGGAAATGTCATTGGAATGCAAGTTAGAAGCTTAGAATATATTGGGCCAAAGCATACACAATAGTCAACAACATATTCCAAACAACCTTCCTACACAAAACTAGGCAAGTATGCGCCAAGATTATTTTACAAGAGTATCCACAAGCACAACAAATGAAAGATAATGATCAATACCCCATTCCATTCTCTCTAAATTGTTTTAGATAGACATAATTGAGAGGTCCCCGAAATGGGTCACTAAGATAAATCTTAAGAAAAGATCAAAGACAAATAGTCAGTGATATTTATAGCTCCTACCTAGTTTAAGTTTAGCTAAGGTGATATCTGATACTAATGTTCATCGCAAGAAGGATACATCCTAGGACATGATGATCAGAGGATTGTTTGATGTTAGGATAATGATGCTAAGATGAGTCATTGCTATAAAATTCACTGATGCATTTACCTATGATTTAGACTCTAGAATTTGACTTTTAGATTCACACTTTATGACTTGCTATGTTTTTTTTCTACTTGTTTTTCCAAAGGATGAAGTTGATGATCGTTTATTATAAGTGAAAGTTTATAGTGGGTGAAGGCGGGATGGGATGGATGGGTTTTGGATTTTTTTGGAATATTTCAATGTTTTTGGTATTTTGAAAATGATTTGAGGTTGATTTTGGTATTTTTGAATGTTTATATGAATGTTTAGGACTTTTGGATTTTCTGAGGCTATTTAGGGCTTTCTGAATATTTTGAGGCTTTTTAGGTCTTTTGAACATTTTCTATTATTTTTGTGTTTTCCATTTTCAAGTGATTTTGTGTTTTCAAAATATTTGGATGTTTTTGGATTTTCACAATATTTGGATTTTTTTGGAATTTTTGGAATTTTGATGTTTTTGGATTTTCAAGAGATTTTTCTAAGTTCCAACCAAGAACCTAACCTAAAGACCTATTATCCTAGGGGCCTCGGGGGTTGATCAGAGATTAGCCTTGCCTACGTTATACATGCATAGACCATGTAGTTTGACTGACTCGACCAATTTACAAGACAAAGATATGAACAGATGAGAGACAACAGTTAATTACAATAGACTATTAAAGGATTGACCTAGGGTGTCTTGGGGACCCATCAATGGTGGCCTTTCCTACGTTCAAGCTCAGAGACAATGTAGTTTGACAATAGGACATTGTTTTTAGGATTTTTGATGTTCGACCTTTTTAGGGTTTTTGATTTTTTTTGGATGTTTTAGATTTTTCCTTTACAATTTTCTGAATGTTTTTGGATTTTCTCGATAAGATTTTATGAATTTTTTTGGTGTTTTCTGATAAGATGTCCCATAACCTCAAGATATACAAGAATCCAATTGTGACACATAATTAAATGCCCCCAGTGTGATATGTTAGCCTACTTTGATAAAGGCAGGATAGACTAACCTTAAGAATATGCCAAGTAGTGCTAAAGAGTTCATGATACCTTATAGTGACAAGCCATGATAAGGATACGAATGAGGGATGAATGGTGGTGCAAAGAATGATAGGCCAAAAGAGCCAAAGAATAAATGGAGATGCTTTATTTGTGTAAGGCGATTGTTTGCCAGGTTTTCACCAAGGTACTTGCCCAAAGCGCCACTAAAGTGGTTTTCACTAGAGGACAAATTTTTTCCTTACTTTTTTCAATCCTTTTTCTCATTTTTTTGGATTTTGATCATTTTTTTATTTTTTTTGTATTTTATGATTTACACCCTTCATGTTTAGGCATAATTTTTTTTGTGATGCAAGTTGTTGATTGGCTCCTGCAAGGGTTCACCTTCAGTGGTTAACAATTGGTATGCTCCTGATCCATAGCTCATTGTAATGACAAAGGGACCGAACCAGTTAAGCTCAAACTATCCTTTGTTGTCTTGATCTGGAAGGTTCTTCTAATTTTGCTTTAAGAAAAGATCGCCTACCTGGAATGACCGACATGCGATTCTCTTGTTATAGCTCCATTTCAGTCAATTTTGATATACTTGCATGTGATTAAGGGTGTCAAGATGACATTCATCCAAGAATTATAGCTCATTTAGTTGATACACTCTATACTATTCCTCAGTTCTCAAAATTTTCAAGAACACTCGAAATGATGGGAGCTGAACCTCAATAGGCAAGATGGCTTCTAATCGATAGACAAGGGAGAAAGGGGTTGCTCCTGTAGGTGTGTGGATATTGGTTTGATAAGCCCAAAGAGCAGGATTTAGCTACAGATGCCAGTCACGACCAACTTCATTAACTATTTTCTTTAGGATTTGTGGGATAGTTTTGTTCATTGCTTCTGCTTGGCCATTTCCTTGGGGATAATATGGGGTAGAGAATCAATGTTGGATATTGAATCTTTGGCACAACTCTTTCACATCTTTATTTTTGAATGGGGTTCCATTGTTTGAGATGAGGGTTTCTGGTACACCATAATGGTAAATTAGGTAATTCATAATAAACTTGGCTATTTTCTTTCCCATTATGTAGGTCATAGGAATGGCTTCAAACCACTTAGTAAAGTACTCAGTGGCGGTTATGATAAACTTATGACCGTTGGATGAGCTTGGAGTGATTTTTCCTATGAGGTCGAGTCCCCACTATAAAAAAGGCCATGGTGTGATCATTGGTTGTAATTCTTGAGATCGAGAATGAATCAGATCCCCATGCTATTGACACTAGATACATTTCCGCACATACTGAGAGCTTATTTTTCTATGGTTGGCCAATAGTACCCTATCCTCAACAGTTTCTTAGCTAATGTCATACCGCTAGAATGGGACCCACATATTCCATTGCATACTTCTGTTAAGGAATTTAAGGCTTCCTCTTGGTTAAGACATCATAGTAATGTCCCTTTGATGCTTCAACGGTAAAGGGTATCACCTAGGATCACAAATCGGAATGCCTTTTTGACAAAGGTATTTTTAAGGTTCGAGATGATGTTTGATGGAAAATTTCCTCTATTAAGGTAAGCAAAGATATCATGGTACCAAGGGGATCCAAGACTAAAAATAACACGTGAATTCAAAATTAGGAATTTCCAAAATTGGTACGAGAAGTTATTCTACCAAGAATTCAAATTGAAGGATCTTGTTCGGCATGTATAGTAGTGATCCAATTGTTGCCATGGTGTCTACTGCTCTATTGTTCATGCGAGAAATCTGCTCAAAAGTTATGCCTATAAAAATATCTTTGATATTTTCCACCATCTTTTGTAAGGAGTTAGCTTGTCATCTTTGGTTTGATAGTCATCATTAACTTGGTTTATAACTAGCTATGAGTCTCCATAGACTTTCATCTCTTATATCTGTCATTGAACTGCTATCCTGAGACCTGTGATCAAGGCTTCGTACTCAACAATTTTATTGCTACATGGGAATGATATCCTATATGATTGTGGGATGCAATCACCTTAGGGGGTGATGAAAATAATTTTGGCTCCTAATTCATGTTAGGTGAACAATACATCAAAGTATATTTTCCATTGAGTTGTGAGATTAATAAGGAACACTGATTCATTAGAGAACTCAAATATCAAAGGGTTCTCAACATAGATGGGTGCTTCTGCTAGTTGGTCTTCTATCACTTATCCTTTGATTGCTTTGCACTCCACATACTCTATGTCAAACTCGATTAAGATCATTACCCATTTAGCCATATATTAGTCGATAATAGATATTTTAGTGGATCAATCTTCGTGATAAGGTTGATTTGGTATGAAAACATGTAATGCCTGAACTTTTGTGAAGCAAAAACTATTGCTAAGCATGCTTTCTCAATTGGTGAATAGTTCATCTCATAGCCTACCAAGGTTTTGTTAATGTAGTATATGGCTCTTCCCTTTTTGTTTTCATCATGTTGTGCTAAAAGAGCTCCTAGTGTTGTTGGTGTTGCTAAGATATATAGGATTAATGACTTGTTTGGTATCAGCAGCATTAGTACTAGAGGTTTTAGTAGATAATCCTTGATTTGCTAGAAAGCTTTATCACATTTTTCATCCCATTTGTAGGTTATCCCTTTATGGAGAAGATGTGAAAATGGATGAGTCTTATTTGATAGCTGAGCTATGAACCTTCTGATGGACTGCAACAGGTTCCTTGTAATCCTCTCATTTTTTTCAATGTTTGTGGTGATTCCATGTCTAGGATGGATTTTACCTTTTCTGGACCAATTTATATCCCTCTTTTTGAGATGATGAACCCAAGAAGTTTCCTTGATGTGACCTCGAACAGACACTTTTTTGGATTCAGTAGTACATTGTATTCTTCAAGCCTATCATAGATAGGTCCTAGGACTTGTATGTGCTCACTTCTCTTCTTTGATTTTTCCAAAATATCATCCACATAATCTTCAACTATTTTGTGGATCATGTCATGAAAAATAAGGGTCATTTCTCTTTGATAGGTAGCTCCTGCATTCTTCAACCCAAATGCATCACATTCCAGTAGTAGGTTCCCCATGGATAAGTAAAGTTGGTTTTATGTTGATCTTCTTTGGCGATTATGATTTTATTGTAGCTTGAAAATTCATCCATGAGTGACAACATTTCATTCCCAACTATTAAATCTACAATGAGATCAATTTTGGGAAGAGGGAGGTCATCATTTGGACATGCCTTGTTCAAATCTTTTGAAATCAGTACATATTATGATGCCCCTAGTGGGTTTTGAGACTGGTACTAGGTTTTAAACCCACTCAAGATAATCTATTGATCAGATGAATCCAACGTCAAGAAGATTTTGTAGTTCCAGTTTGACCAAGAGTGTTATCCAAGGATGCATCTTCCTTAATTTCTGCTTGACTGGTTAGGCATAGGGATAAATTGCTAAGTGGTGTACAACCATTTCTAGATCAAGGTTTGGCATATCTATGTATGGCCATGCAAAGTTATCTCTTCTCTCTTTAAGGAATGTTGCAAGGTTATTTTGTTCTTTATCCAACAAGGATTCAACATAAAAGGTGATATGAGGTTCTTCCTCTATCCCCACATTTACTGGAGTAGCCTTTTCTGCTAGTACTGCTAACTTTTCTGGATGCATTACACTAAGGGGGATATTGAATCCCTCATCCTTGGGTACCTCAAGGAGGTTTTCACCATCAAATGTGTCCTTTTTTATTATTATTTTGGGACTAGAAAGTGCAACTAGGTGGTTTTAACTCAAGAATTTTCATGTTAATTTCATTTCATTTATTTTGTGACTAAAGGATTCAATCGTCTCCCCATAGTATGCCCCTATATCAAGCTCTATGTTGAAGCCTGCCTTGTGATCTACCAATGATAAGTTGTCTTGGAGTCCCATGAATTCTGAGATCACTTAATTGTTTTCAAATAAATCTAGAACCGATGGTCCTTGTTGGTCCATGTCAATGAGTTGTCGATATACTAGGCGTATTTCAATTGGTTGGTTATTTGAGACAAAGGATGTTATGGATATAATGAAGAGGGTGTTGTTCTCAAATAGGTTAGTGATATCAAGAGGAAAGTCATCTAAGGTGACCAAGAGGAAGCCTCAACTCATTTAGCAGCAATATCTTTGTCAATAAGTGTGACCTTACTAGTAGCACAACCTAAGCAGAGATTTTTTAGTTGTTTCTCAGGAACAATGGGTTCTAGTAAATCGTTATCATTTTTTCCTAGCTTCTCATTCTTATTATATCCCCAATTTTGCATTAGTTTTAGACCTTTGTTGTCATCTTCCATGGGAAGAATAGGAACAGGTCATTCATCTTAATAGAGGAGTTTAGAGTTGTCTTTCTCATTGATGTCTTCTTGATTCCAGTCGCCCCACTTGGTGAAGGTAGTAGATTCCATCTTGATTGTTTATGGTTCCTTAGTGCTAGATCTTGGTTTCCCATGAGATTGAGAAGAAATAGGTAACTCTCTTGATAGAGCCCTCAAAATGCTTGATATTTTGAGTCATTTATGCTTGTTGTTCACATGTCAATTGTACCCATCATCAGGGTTTAAGGGTTGTATTTGGTTAATGTTACCTACAATTCCTCATCTTGAGCATTATAATTTCATGTTGATTGGTTTTATCGGTTCCCAGTTCCTATAGTTATTGTTTAAGCCATCAACTTACATACGTTATCAGCCCCAAAGTCTTATTGTTGTTGGTCATATTATTTCATCCTCTCATTAGGTTTTAATTTTGGTTTATAAATGACTTATGTCTAAGTCATTAATTTATGATGGTGTCTTTCTCGTTGGCCTAGTCCAGGTCCCTTTTACAACTGAATTTGTTTCATGCGCAAGTTGAATGGTCACCACATCACGGGACTCCATCTGAGTTGTTCCCCGTTGTCTCGCTCATTTAAAGTGTGTGCAAGTTAAAATTTACGAGGTTAGAAAAATTCTTCCACATGTGAATGGTCCCACCCATTGTATCCCATCTCAATGCAAAGTACTAGAAGATCAACGGTGTCCACAGAGTATTGAAAGATAATCACCACTGTTCCCCGCTATCTCACAAAAATAAGATGCAAGCTCTTTAAGAACAACAAGACCCACAAGAATATGTGATGTACACTCTGCAACTACAGGATAGTGGAGCCCACAAGGTACATGGAGATGCCTTGTTAGAAAATTCCTATTCGTGATTCATCTGAGTTGAAGCGATGTGGAAAATTCAAAAAATCTTGACTCAATCAGAGTCATTCAAGAGACTCAGCTCAGCTATAAATCCATGGCTCATATTCAAAATTGTAAAGTACACCCATTGCAATTCTTTTGCTTCACGTGAGTAACCATTAATGGCGGAAGTGACCCGATAGCCTTATTTAGTCTCTATCAAAATTTGTATGTGGCTGAATATTGCTTATTTGAAGTCCTGAGACATGTCATAGACAATATGACAAGCTAATAAATGAATTGCAAAGATTGTACCATCTGGCATTAGGGTTTTGGCATGATTGAAAGCAGTAAGTATTATAAACACAAATTTACGCTTTTTTCCAATTTCCTGAGCTAGGGTTTGATTTTATTTGTTTTGAAGTGAATGCATTTGTTGTTCTACTTTCATTGCTTTTAAAAGTAGGGTTAACCTTTATCTCTAAAAAGTCACGGCCTTGTAAATTGTTGGAATTAGCTTTCTTCCTGAGTCGAGAATTACAATTAGGAGTCGAATAGGTGAAATTCTTCTATCAAAATTATTTTTCTATACAAAAACCCATGGCTCCCAAAGCACCTGGTGCTTCATCTTCTTCTTCTACCCAGCCTAGGTCCCTATCTCAAGATGTTATCGATTTGCTACCCAAGTCTACCAGTACAAAACTAGAGGGAAGGGTTTTGTTTGCTGCCACAACGGTTAAAGAGGGTTTGATAGATAAGGCACGTTTCATCAAAGATGTTAAGGTACCTTATATTGGGTGACAGATGTTCCAACATTGGTTTGGGAATAGAAATCTCGGGTCTCCTTTTAGCAACTCGTGGGATTTGAATATGGGAAGGTTGATTGTTCCCAATGTATCTATGCATGTCGATCTCCTGAGAGACATTGCATCAAAATATGATCAAATTTCTAGGTTGGTCAAAGCATATGATGGGGTGGTGATGTCAAAAGTAACCTGTGAAGAAATTGAAAAGGTATTTGACCTACATGAAAGGAATTCAAGTATGCTTCCTTTGAATATGGATACAATCATGACAGATTATAACAACACAAAGGTATTCATTGGGCCAAGGATGTTTCCCTCACACGCTGCAATGGTTGGAACTAGTAATCATAGGAGGAAGGTTAAGATTGGTAGTGGGGAGTTTGAACCCTTCCCAATGAGCTACTTTTCTAGTTATTTCAAAAATACTGTGTATTCTTTCTACCAATTTATAGGTGTTGACCCACCTAATACATTACAACCAAAATACAATTACTTGGCAGCACATATGCAACACCCACTAAATAGTATGATTTATGATTATGGAACCTACTTGGATGATTGTATCCATGAGGGTTTAGTTCAACTAAAAGAAGGAAAACTGTGGGTGAAGTTCTAGTGGTATTCATTGTTGATGTATATGTTTTTGTACAATGGAAAGAGGGTCTTTGAGAAGGGGATTACATTAGAAAAGAAGGAAGATAATGTTGATTTGCTTGTGTTGGACCCGTATCTTGGACAAAGATGATAAGAAGTATAATTTTGTGATGTTTAGAAATTATTTTTCTTCCAAGATAAGAAGTTCTCTAGTGTATAGACCACCTAGGATTCTCAAGGAAATCCTTGAATTCTTGAGGCCAAGGGAGTGAAGACCAAATTTGAATTTGAGTCACAACTGGGGAGATTTCATTTTATATCCTGATAAAACAATTCTCAGATTATATGGTAGTAGCTTGGGTCCACATGTTCTACCTCCAGAGGTTCCCTTAAGAATAGGTTTTCTTGAAATCATTAGGCAATTGGGATCTACACAAGAGGCACATCTACCTGAGTCAGCAAGAAAGGGATCTTTCCTCCCAGAATGGACTGCATTTAAAATTTTACTGTGACTAAAAAGGGATTGAAAGGAATAAAACAATTGCTTGCCCCTTATGCACTATTGATTGTGAATTCAAGAAACCATGATCTAGAAGGTTTCATAACCAGAGTCAAGAATTATAAGAAATTGGGTACTTTTGTGCATACTTTTAACTTCCCTTGAGGATATCATCAGAAATATTGTTGACATTGATGAACAAGATGAAAGAAAGGATAAGTATTTGGCTTACAAAAAAATGGTCAAAGCCACGCGAAAGGATAACCCTCAATATGATCTTTTCCCAATATACAATGTGGTGAGTTCGATAGAGCAATGTATGTCATTGATAATTTTGAGAATATTGTTGGTGTCTTGAGAGAACAAAGGGAAATTTATAATAAAGGAAAGGCTGTGGTGGTTGAGGAAAATGTTGAAGTGGCCTTAGAAGAAAGGCCTACATATCAACCATCCAAATAGTTGAGAATCTATTCTAGGAGAAAGAAAATGGCAAGTGATGAAAGGAGTCCATCAAATCCTATTGCTTCTAATGACTTGAAAGAAGAATCTCCTAAGAATATAATGCTAACTTCTCCTGTACAGGCCCCTTTACCTGTAATTAATCTTCATTTACCCCCTATAAGTTCCACTCTCCCTGAGCAACCGTCTCAGCAGAAGAAAATGATTGAAGCAAAAAGATTAGTTGATTACACCGACATAGACGAGGATGATATACTAGTCACCCCTAAAGAAATGTAGATTGGAATGCCTCCTCACAAAGGAGAAGTGACGTCAAGTTCGGGATAGAGCATCCTCAGATTGGGGAAGCTTGATATTTTTGGGTTGAATATTGTAGATGACTTGAGGGTAGACGCTAGTAAGGAGTTTATGGAAGATGATGCTTTTATTAAAACTTCGACATTTCAAGATTTTTGGTGGAAGTCCAAAGTTTCAAAGTATGCACAAAAGGTGGTCGTTGAGAGGAGTGTACATCCTAAAGCACTTGAAATTTTCATTGAGGCGAATGTAAGAAATTTTATGAAGGAAGAATTTAAAAATATTAATGCATAGGAAGGAAAATAACTGGTGAAGAAAAGTGGTGTATTTTTGTTGCCAAATTGGAATATTGTTGATGATATTGTTTTGAACACTATAAGAAGGGTTGAGAGACCTCTGGAACAAACAGAGGAAGAGTTAGAAATGGCACTGAAAGGTTCAACTTTTAGTAAAGATTGGGATGCATTAGCAATATGGTCACTATCCCCTGCTTCTAAGAAACTAATCTTGGAAGAACCATCAGAGCTCAGTGGAAAAGTGATTGTGAAAAGGGTTGTTGATACTCTAGCCCTAGAAGCTGTCGATATGGTAGTAAATGTTGCCAAGTTCACCCAGTCTACTGTGGAAGGTCTCACTTCAGAAAGAGACAATCTCAGAGCTAAATATAGTGATCTCTTGAAGGATTATGATATTAGCCAACAAAAGTGGCTACATTGGAAACTGAATTGGCACTCTATAAGCAGAGGGAAGAAATGCAAGTAGAGAAGGGTCAACCTAGCTCAAGCCACCCATTCTCATTTTCTCCTACGACATCTATGTAGCACTTGGTTTATTGTCAGTCTCTGGCAATAGTACCACATTTTCAAGGACAAAGATCAATTACAGAGGAGGACGCAAATAGATTAAACTCTAGTTCATCTGGTAGGGATCAATTGCTTCTAAAAATTAAGGTACATAAAAAGTTTCTAGAAAAGGTCCAACACACCATGTATGAGAACATCTCAAAGGTTGTTGGTACTTCCCTAAGGCATTTGAACAAAATAATTCAATATAGACTTAACAGTGTACATGACAATTATGCTCTCATGTTACGTGCAATGAAGTTATCTCAAAAGGATAATATGTTGGCCATACCAACCCTAAATAAATGGGTCTCAAGGTTTGAAAATTTGAAGTTGATTTTAGTAGGGGCTGGCCATCATGAAGATAAATACCCTGTTGTAAAACCAATCTATGAATTTGTGAGTGAATTTAGTGAGCAGAAGTTCCATGGATATGTTGCTCCACTTGAATAGAAAATAATAGAATTGTTATCTTTATACACTCACACTGATTTGAAACCATTGCCAAATATTGAGGTGTCTAATTATGAGGTGAAGCCATTGCATATATGGAGGAAGGAACTAGATAAGGTAATTATTGCCCAAGTTGGAGAAATATGTAAGGAAGCTAATATTGATGTCTTCAAATATTCCCCTTATAGGAAGACTATGGACAAAATTATGGACTTTGAGTGGCCAAAAGAGGAAGAATATCAAGAATGGGTAAGTATTTATGTTGAAAGTTTGGTTTGGATTGAAGTGTGAAACATATACTTGGTCAAGTATTGTATAGGTCTAGCCATAGAAATTACAAAGGTATAAAATATATGTTTCGCTGAGGATTTGTGAATTATTGGTGATATGGAATGTTGAATGAAATGTTGACTCACTTTCACATCTACATCAGTTTGTCATTTTTTCAAATGATATCAAGGTGTCGCGGTGAAGATGTTTATTCTTTTTGACATGTTCTTTTGAATACTAAGTTCATCCTCTTTGCATTGTAAATGAGCTTTGTCTTGTTTGGTTTCCCTCTGCTTTGATAAATGCAAATATAACTGAATTGGTGAATATGTCTTCTTTCGGTCCAATCCTATAATGACATGTGTACACTTGGTCGGAAGCTTTTTTTGCTCCCTTACTTCATAAAAGGGAATTCAAGGCCATTTGTACGGGTCTTTTGTTGAATGTTGGAGCTATATGGTGAAAATTGAGAACACAAAGATAATATTTTAGGTCTTTATTAAATGCTTTGAGTCTAGGTAGATTATTTTGTTAAATGTATGGTTTTTGGATATATCAGAATGATAATGGAGATTTTCCAAGTCTATAGTCTCTACATTTTGATGATGTATGAAAATTATTAATGAAAATATTGATCAGAGATCATTTCATTAATTGTCATCATTTCAAGCTTTGATATGTGTTTTGATTTTAGCTCTTGTTTATAGAAGAAGTTAAAACACTTGAATCAAATCATGAATTCTCATGCATAATCTACGGATGTGATAAGTAGTCTTTAGAATTTGGTTACTGATATGTGAATTGCCAAGTAATGTTGCATAGATCTTGAGTATCCAGAATTAAATAATTTTTACATTTCAATTTGCTCAGACTTCTTGCCCTATGATAATGGCATTGATCATAAATCATTTTAATATTTTCATAATCCTAGTTATCCAACCTGAGAACAATCCTTTTTAAAATAATTGTTGATCTATTGTTGAATTGTGGTATTTGTGTTGTTTTGGTATTCTCAGCTTGAGGCGTGTAATTTGTTCAAGGAATTGCCAACTCCTTGATGAATTTAAACTTGTTATCTATTAGTGAGAATACATCTACTTAAATATATAATTTACATGTGATTTTCCTCAAATAATAGTATAATATACATTGTGGGATTACCCTCCAGGGTTTTGCAGAGCCCAAAGTGTAGGAGATAAAGCAATTAATACCATATCTCGTCAGTTGGCCACTTGTCTAGCAAGTATTCGACAATTGGTCTTGGAAAGCTCATAGGTGTTTGTTATGACTTGATTGGTTCATTGTGAAAACAACCAACAAAATGGCTACTCCACTAGGGACATAAGTCTTATAATTACTAGTTCTCCAGAATGCCTTATCACATAACACCACATTATATGGTGGTAATTGCTCATAGAGTCAGTCAATTGAAACTATTTTTCACGTTCTCCTCTAAGATTTGCCAATATATCATATGTTGTCCTAATATAATTCTCACCCATTTATCAAAAATGAATACATTCAAAATTCATGTAAAGGTTTGTCGTAGGTGTCAAAGTTTGGCCCCATTTCTAAAGATTTGTCTTTATTTGCAAATACTATAATAAAATTTCTACTAATCTTTCCCAAGAACCGTGGGTGGTGACTCTGAAGTCTCTCCACTAGTGTGAGCTAGTGTTCAAAGATATCCACAAAGTTAGAAAGAAAAGTGTGACGAAATTCAAGAAGGTGACAAAGATAAAAGGAAGTCGAGCTCAAATGAAAGGAACGTGATGTTACCTAAAGAAGAATCCTGAGCAGAAGTTGGAGGGAGAATTATCTAAGAACAAAGGAAAATGGATAAAGGCAAAGAACGCAAGAAAAGGTAAGTCTACACCTCATCCCACCCTTGAACATGAAATGTGTTCTAATTATAGCTCAATATCTAAAAAGGATTTAGTAGATTTCAATGATAGTACTTCTGAGGCAAGAGGTGGGGTTTATATGAAGACTGTTGTAAATGAGTATTCCTCAAACCCTTGTATTCAAGCTGCTATGAGGGAAAGAGAAAGGGATAAAATATAGAGAGACAATGATGAGGCTAGGTGTTCCCAAGCCGAAGGATCTATTACCCCAAATTCCCACCCATGTACCCCTATTCCAGATGATTTATTGACTAGAGATACTTATTCCCATGATCCACATCCTTCCCGAGTTGAAAAAATAGTTGTATCTGATAGGGAATCTACTCTACCAGACAAAGATGTATTGAATGATATATGTCTATTTAATCAAATGATTTCTAAGTGTAATGAAAATAGGAAGAAAAGGGAGGTTGCTCATGAAAATAATAGTAGGGATGCTATGATGCATAGGGATGCATTAAGAAGGAAAGCTGAGGAGATGGAAGCAATGGAAAAGTTGGCTGCACTTTCTGACCAGGAGGATGGCCCAGTAGTACAAGAAATTATAGGTAGAATTCCTACACTCCCTTTAGTTGATAAAACTATTGAAAACCCATGACCCAAGGCTATTGAAAAAATTTCCAACCCACCTCCTCCTCCTCCCAAGAATACTAAGAAAGAATCCCAGGATGTTGATAAAGGGAAGCATCCTATGAACGAGAGAAAAGCTAATGAATGGGTAAAGATAAATGAGGGAGGGGCTTCAAAGAAAAATACATCTCAAGATAATTCTATTTCTATCTTTGAAAAATTAATGAAGGAGAATGAAGAATTGGATAGAAAGACTAGAGAGTTAGAATTAAGGGCAGTGAATAAAGAAATGAAGAAGAAGCATAGTTTCCTTGAATCTACCTTGAAAGATCTTGTCCCTAAAACTAAAATCCCCCAAGACCACTCATCTTATTTAAACCCTCATACCAGTAACAAAGGTTCACCCATGGGTAACCCTTCCAACTCCTCTTCATAGCCTAAAAATAAGGATGGAACAGTTCATGCTAGTAATAACGATGCCCAGTCTAGAGGACATCAACATGATGGTTAAAGGGGGAGAGATAAGGATAATCCTAATGATGAAGAAGGTCCTATGGGCAGGAGATTGTTGCATACCGATAGGTATAGGAAATTATGTTTTGGAAATATCCCTAGCTACCCAAATTCGGTGCCTGACAATGCCAGAAAACATGTGCCCAAATTTGTTGGCAACAATGCCCTTAGTGGGGAAGACCATTTGAAGGAATTTCAAAGTTTTATCAAAGACTTTGAATTATGGGATGAGGATGTAGCTATGAAGTACTTTATGTGGTATCTCATAGAAGATGTCAGAGACTGGTATATAAGTCTGCTAGATGCTAGTGTTGACTCCAAGGATTCATTCTTCAGAGAATTTAGAGAGCAGTATGATGATCAGACTGACCCACGGTTCAAACTAAATGATTTTAATAACATTACATAATGAAATGGCCATAGAATTCAATGCTTAATTTCAAAAGGCCATTTATAAGGTCCTTAGGTCTCTAAGACCGAATGAGAGGGCATGTCTGGTCATCTATTGTAATGCTTATGATTCTAAAATGTGCTACCTTCTTAGAGATAAAAATCCATAATCTCTAACAAAGGCTTACAAAATGGCGGTAAATATTTAAAATAACAGGAAGGAATATGGGAAGGTGGGTCGAAGAGATGATCCCAAGTCTTCTAATAATTCAAAGGTTCAAAGTGAGAAGGTTCCTAAAGTTATTGCCCCAGAAGAGAAATTAGACCAATTTTTAGGCCTGCTGTAGAAGCAAGCTAGAAATGATAAGCCTCAGTTCCAGAGAAAGGAGAGGCCACCGAGGCTACAAGATTGTCCATATCACACTAGTTGGCATAATGAGAAACCTGTCCAAAATAACCAAAATAATTTTCAAGCAACACCAAATCCATTGCATAAAAATACAACAAATTTTGTAGAAGAAATACCATGGTGCGAAGTTTGTGAAATGCATCATTCCATGCATCAATGTGCAGTTGCCAAATCCATGGAACAGTCTCAAAATGATAAAAAAGAGACTGATTCTCCTCATGAGCTTGATGATATGGCTAATGTATTTATGACTAGATCAGATATGGAATGTAATGATTACTATTTCAATGATGATGCTGACTCAAATGATGTGGATAAGCAAAGACAAGGATCAATTCTTCACCATAAACAAGTGTTCTCTAATGAAGAAAGAGAAGATGAATACACAACTTATAACCTTCAAGCATGTAATGTTCTTTCAGGAGACCTTCTGATGAAGAAATACAGAGGTACACAGTTGCACTGGCTGCTAGAGCTCAAGCAAGAAATGATCTTCACCTCAAGAACTAGGTGGTAAGTGGTACCCCAGGTCATCAAGGAGCCATATTCATTAAAGAAAATATTGCAGACAATAAGGGTGTGAAGAAAAATAATAAGAAAGGAGAAAAAAATCCCAAGGATAATAAATAAATTAGAATTTGGGCCAAGAAAGGAAGCAAGCCAAAGGTTGTTGTTGAAGTTATACAACCTAAATTGAAAGCCACAGAGCTGAAATCTACTAAGCAAAAGGTTGAAAAACAAGTTGATGTAATAGTCCCTCAGGAAATGGTGCTTCCACAAGTACCAGGCTATTCTCCCATTGATATGTTCCAAGTTCTATCTTAGATCAGGGTTATGGTTCCACTTCTTGAAATTATGAGAATTGATGACCACAAGCACAAAACAATAGCTATTATTAATAGTATCCTTGGGGGTAATCAAAAAAAGGTGGAATTTGATATAACTGAAACAAGAAAGAGTAAGGCCAAACATTTTGAATTAGGGGTGAGTGTCAATCAAAATCTGGAGATCTATTTGGGAAACACCATCACTACAAACCCAAATTTAGTAAATCCTTTCTTTTTGAGTCTCATTATTGATGGAAAGGTGCTTAGGAATTGTATGATAGATTTGGGTGCCTCAAATAATGCCATGCATGTCAAAATAATGGAAGAAATGGGTTTGAAAGTTGATACCACATATGGAAAATGTTATGCCATGGATTCTAGAGAGGTCCCTGTTATTGGTGTGATCTATGAAGTCCCATACAGATTGGGTGCTTTCCCAGGAAAAGAGTTGGTTATGAGTGTTACAATGGTAGATATTCCACCAAATAAATGTTTCTTAAAGGAAATGGGTTGTATGGGGGGGGGGAGTATGTGACTCTCTTTTCCACATTCTCCATCATTGACCAAAAGCAAAAATTTTGAGAATCAAAGATTCACCTGTGATGAGCATAAAAGAACGAAATTGTTGGAAAATATGCCTCAATCTCACAGGCTAAAACCTCGGAGAAAGCATGGTCACTGTGACATTCAAGTTGTCTGGCCGACTGGCAGTTTAAACTTGTGTATTTCTCATGTCGCTGAGACAATACTTTTGTCTTGCCGAATGGACCTATCGCTATGACATGGAGACTCATGGAGATCTCTTACCGACTGGGAGATGTCTGGCCAGCAGTTGGTGTCTATCGGATGTCGGGGAGACTCATGGCGACTGATGTTTTAGGGAGACCTGGCCGAAAGGTTTATGTTTCGGTATGAGGTCTTACCAATATGAATGTCTTGCCGATTGTATGGTCTTCGGGTTCGCTATGAATCTCAGCGAAAGACAGTTCGGGATAACAAAAGGATTCGGCAGGAAGTCATGGCGACCGGGAGAAGTCTCACTAATAAGCAGGTTTGGGGTGACTTGAACTCTCGGGAAGAAGTCTCGGCGACAATAGGAAGTCTTGTTGATATCGACATGACCTTCGGTCTATCTGGCCAATGAAGAGATTGGTATGACTTGTTCCTATCGGCATGAAGTCTTGGCAATGAGCATTTTTCTCACCGATGTGGTAGGATGTGTTCGGTATGACTCCTGAGCTCGGTGTGGTGTCTTGGTGAAAGACGTTTGTCTCACCGAATGGAATTCTCACGTCGGCATGACTTGAAGACTTTGGTATGAGGTCTTGGCGATCTGCGATAGTCTTGCCGATGGCAATATTGAGATCGATGTGACTTGAAGACATCTGTGTGATGTCTTAGCGAACTCGATTGTCTTGCCGATGGAAATCCTGAGGTCGGTATGACTCTTGGTGACTGCTTGGTGTTCGGTATGTCTTGAGACTTCGGAGTAATGTCTCAGCGAAAGCGATATCTCTTGCCGACTGGTGTTTCGGTATAACATGAAGAGCTCATTATGAAGTCTTGGTGAAGAGCGATAGTCTTTCCGACTATTCTT
>VDFB02270651.1:751832054-752057799 GCA_007258455.2 Sequoia sempervirens | reverse complement strand
ACCTCAAAGAGCACAAATAGCTTGTCCTTTATATCCTGATGTAGATGCTTGACCTTTGTCCTTTTTAGACTGTTTTGAAGTAGAAGGAGAAGAAGATTCAGACATTCTAGAAGGAAAATCAATTTGATTCTTTTTTAGAAAATTCTTCAATTCATCAATATCCTTCTTATAACAATAGTTTTCTTCATGTCCATCCTTCTTGCAATATACAAAAAAAGGCCTCTCCTTCTTAGATGATTCTCCTTTTGAGGATGAGGATGAGGATTCTTTATGTTGCTTGTTCTTTTTCTTCTTTTGCTTCTTATCAAGATTTCCTGATTCTTTTTGTACCTTAGACTCATTAGCCACCAATGCGTGTGGCTTGGAAGACTTGATTAGACCCATGTTCATTAACTTAGCTTCCTCTTGAATTAGGAGATTTGCAAAGTCATCACACTTAGGATCAACATATGATGCTCCCATAGAAAGTTGATGGGTATGAAATCCAGAAAAAAACACTGAATACTCAGGACCAAGCTTGGATAACACATTCAGAATCAATTGTAAATCCTCTTTTTCAATACTGCATTCTTTCAACTGTGTTCTTAGTTGCTTGATTTTGGATATGTAGTCTTGGATGTGGTCAAAACTTTTAGGATGAAGATTCATCAAATCATTATCAATCTGATAACCTCTAATCTTATCTATTTTACCATACAATTTTTCAAAAGTCCTCCATGCCTCTTTAGTTGTATTGCATGATTTAATATGAAATTGCAAATCAAAAGAGACTAATGAACATATGAATCCAAGTGTTTTCTCATGATCAATCTCCCACCTTGCCAATTCTTTGGCATCAGTAGGTTTTTGAATTGTGTCCTTTAGATGACCTATTAGACCTTTCATCATGAGATAATTCCATACTGATTTTCTCCATGTAGCATAATTATGTGGATTTAGGGGTTCAATTTGAGATCTCCCCATTGCAACAACGCAAACCAAGCAAAAGAATGCAACCAATAACTGCAAGATTACCCCCCCAAATCACTCAATCAAGAAACCCCCTAAGCAATATTTGATTTGGCACTTTATACTTAGTTCATTTACAGTTGCCACTAGCCAAAAACAGCGAAGTGGTTTTTGATCTTGGTACATGCAAAAGCCAAATTTGGCCACAAAATCAAATACAATTTTTGGTATAAAATGAGATCAATCTAATCATACCACTGAAAATTACATGAAAAATTATGCACTTTCAAAAAAAATTGCACTAAAAAATGTTACCGTAGGAACAAGATATGAGCTCCTGAAGTTCTCAAAATGAGGACGAAGCAGCAACACCTATGAGAATCTGCAATTTATAGAGAACTAGACACCAAAAAAAAAAATCATTGCACCATTACAAAGAGCATGAAGAATTAGCCCAAATAAAAAAAAATTGCTTGAAAAAAGGATCCAAAATGATCGAGATATGGAGCTTCAAAGTTAGCCTTCAAAAATCAAAACACAAACTATGAGGGGGTAGAAAATTTCTTAAGAGGTTGTTGACATCATGTTGACATGGTACTAATGTCAGAAATCTACGTGATTAAATTTGACGATTTCTCTCTCGTCAACAGAAAACTCGCCTCAATTAGAATATTCTTTTGGGCAATGGAATATGCTTGGGATCAATGGAATATTCTCCAGACGGAATGTTCCTCCAAATGCTCAGAATATTCTTAGCTCCCAGAATATACTTCAGTCATTGGAGTATATCTTCGACTGACCAAGAGGAATCTACGATAGCTGGAATTCTTTTGAACTGCCCACCGAAAGAGAGAATATTCTCCTGTTTATTCAAACTGTAACCGATGTCGCGCTATATGATTATTTGAGGCCACCGGTGGATTTTATATTAGCCTGCTAGATTTTTTTAACAGATCGCCGGACTTGAGATTTGTCGGTTGACGATGGATAGAGGGGTCATAGTAGGTGCCATGTGGTAGTGTTGGGCCCATCGTACCTCTGTTGCAGGTACCTACGCTAGCAGGGTACGATCTGCAGCAAAATAAACCTGCAGAAAAAAAAGATTTTCCCTTTTGAATTTTAAAAAAAAAAACTTTTACAAAAAATCAATCGGTACAAATGATATTTTTCTAAAAAGAAATTAAATTTTTTTTTGAAATTTTTAAATATTTTTCAAAAATTGTACCGACACATTTATGATGACCTGGGGAGCCGTGTACGACTCCTTGAGCAAAAAAAAAATTGCCTCATCGGTCAGCGCTCCAATTTGATCGTTGTGGCCAGTCCGATCTTAGGGTTTTTGGCCGCCGAGATGTGATGAAAGTCCGGATTTGCGGCCAAATGCTCCAAAAATCAAGCCCCTTCTGATCTAACAACCTCTTCGACCAGCCCTCAGATTTGGCTCATGTATAAGTTGGACAAAACAAAGAGAGTACAGCTTTCTATTTTGGATGCGATACCAGCGGTGAGCAGACGTTGCTGTAAGCTCTGATACGAACTACGTAAGAACCACAAGATGGAACACCCCAATTTGGTATCTCTACCTCATGGTAGGCTCCTAATGGCACCCAACCTTTGATATCACATGTTGGAATGACAATAAGATTACCCAGATCTATGGACCAAATGGAAAGCACACAAAAGAGAGATGAATATGACCAAGAATAAGCTGACACTGTTATCAATGATGATATGATTTGAGATTGATTACAAATGAGAGAAACTCCTTGGTTATATAGTCAAGGTGAGATGCAAGATGTCATAGGATTATGACAAGTGTCTTAATCATATGACATGAGACAACTAATCACACTTACCTAGGTTCACATGTAGTAGTTGTCAAAGATAAGATAACAACTAATGACAACTAACATCTTCTAGAAAGATTCCTTCCTATGACCTAAGTAAACTTAACATGTGTAAATAAGTCCCCTAGTAATGAATTAACTAGGTACAAGACTTTATTTACACCAACAGTTGTAATATGTATTTTACATATTCACATTAAGTTTAGGGTCTTTTAATTAAAATTGACTTAATTGTACCTTATTTTTGGTCTTGTAAGGTGTACCTTTACACTTTCACACTAATCTAGGGTTTTATTAATTAATTAAGGTTAATTTTCTTTAATTGGCCCATTCAATTCAAATCCAAGCCTAATTAATTGCAATTTTTGAGGGATAAACTCGGCAATCATAAATGCCATAACATAATTTTTAATGTTGATCAATGTGTGTCCTAGGTAAGTGACCTAGGACCCATTTTCCATAGGGCGAATGGGTCCTCACTTACACCTAGGACCTAAATTCAAACTATGTTTTTGGTGGTATTTCAATAATTCCAAATGTGTATTCACATGTTGGCTTGTGTTATTTGAATTTCAGGAATTAATCTTAAGATATGTATAAATAAGAGGTCATTTCACTATGTTTCCCTAGCAAAAACCTATGACTTCAAGCACTCTAGCAAATTTATGAGAAAGTGTGATCAAGAGAGCATTCACAAGCATTTTCAAGTCATTCAAGGACAAAATTATAGAATAATTATTGCAGCAATCAAGATTCCATTGTCATGTCAAAGATTTATTGCATCATGCATGTTGTTTAAGCTAATATGGTGATGTAGAGCTCAAGATCTATTCAAGCATTCAAAGGAATTGTTTCAAATCAAGTTTCATGATCAAGATCCACATCCATTTAAGCCAATTCATGTAAGTTGTAGATCTACAATCCAATGTTCAAACAATGGTTTGGTGAGTTGTGACATTGTTTGATCATTCATCATTCCTTCATGCTATTTTGTTTCAGTTCAAGGTTTAATTTCCAAAACAGGGTTTGACCAAGGAAAACCTCCTTTCACCTAACAAACAACATTTTTGTCTCTTTGATGTGTGATTGTAGATTTTAGGTTGAAGATCCTTTGAAGAGAAAATTTGAAGAAAGTTGAAAAGTTGTCAAAGTTGCAAGAAAAGTTGTCATTTCACAGAAACTCTTCTACAGGATTTATTTTCGGCTATCTGATAGTGAAAATCGAGTATCTTGGAATGTAGAAAAAATAGAAGAGAACCCTAAAAGAATATTTGTAGAGCCCTAGCCAAGACCCATTTTCCATAGGGAAAATGAGTCCTCAGTGAGCTTCAAAAAGTATTTTTTGGTGAATGGTACACATCATTCTCCCCTTTCTAGATCTACCTTTTGATTGGAGTATTTTTGTCAATTTTGAATGCAATCTTTCATTTGCATTTCATAGCTTGCATTTTGGAGTCATTTGATGACTGTAATGTTTCTCCCTAAAGTACTATTTGAATCATACCCTCATCCTCTGTAATGTTTCTCCCTAAAGTACTATTTGAATCATACCCTCATCCTTACATAGAGAGGAAATTTGTTGATTCATACCTTGATTTGGCTCATCTTTTAGGTTGTTAGTCATCTCATTGTTTGGATCTCATTTCCTTAAATCAAATTAGAGAAATAGGTTCTTTTTGGTGACCCCCCCTTTCATAACATTTTACCACATAACCCCCTATTTTTCGTTATTTCAGGAACATATGGTTTTCAAGTTAAAAAAGGCTCTATATGGGTTGAAGCAAGCTCCTTGTGCCTAGTATGCAAGGATTGATATTTATTTCTTGAAGAAAGGATTCATCCAAATTCCCTATGATCCAACCCTATATATCCAACATCTTGGTACAAAGATATTATCATTTTTTTTATTATGTTGATGATATCATTTATACAGGTAATAGCCCAACTCTCATGGAGAAATTTCAAGCAAAAATGAAACAATAATTTGAAATGTCAAATCTGAGACTCATGTATTATTTTCTTGGTGTGGAGATGCAACAACAATCTAAAAGTATATTTATTTCTCAAACCATGTATATAGTTGATTTATTGAAGCGATTTAGAATGGTGTCATGCACTGCAGTTGCAACCCCTATATCCCTTGGTGAGAAATTAACCAAGGAAGATACAAGTTCCAAAGTGGATGCTACTTTGTACAAAAGTTTGGTTGGGAGCCCTCACTACAACTAGACCTAATATTATGTCTGTCATGAGCCTCATCTCTCAATTCATGCAGGATCCACATGAGTCTCATTGGCATGTTGCAAAAAGAATCTTAAGTTATGTGAGTGGTACACAAAATTTTGGCATTCATTATTCTCCCATTGATAACTTTAAGCTAGTTGGTTACACATATTCTGATTTAGTTGGTTCATTGGATGATAGAAAATTAGCATTGGTTATGTTTTCTCATTTGGTTTTGGATTTGTATCATGAAGTAGTAAAAAATAGGAAATTGTGGCTCTCTCTTTTGCAGAAGTAGAATATATTGCAACAACATCTCCAAGTTTTTAGGCCATATGGATTCGAAGGAGTTTAGAGGATCTATAATTGATTCAGGAACATCCAAAAATATTTACTATGATAATAATAACATCATTACAATGACCAAAAATCATGCGTTTTATGTTAGATCAAAGAACATTGAGATCAAGCATCATTTTATACGTGACTCAGTTCAAAATGGAACAGTGGAATTGTAGTTTTTCCCTACATCTAAGTAAGTTGATATATTTACCAAGGCTCTTCATATAGTCATTTTTATTGCTTTGAGGAATCAATTGGGCCTCATCCTCATTGCTCATCTAAGGGGAGATTGAAGACAAGCATGAATCAACAGATCAACTTTATGTTTTTTTTAAATAGTTTTTTTAGCTTTAATGCATAATAAACTACATTTGTGTGCAGTATCTTTAGTCGATAGATAATTTTTTTTTTAGTTTTTCATTAGATGAGCTTGCATAAAAAGCATGCAATTTTTGTATGATCGCAACTTTGAAGTAGTGTTGTCAAAACTCTTTATATAGAGATCATGTTGTAGAAATTTTATTCACATGAAAAATAATACAGTTAATTATTCTTCCAGCTTGTTGTTCACTCAGTCCTTGAGCAGATTTATTTGTGTTCATTAATTTATATTTTATTGAATATGATGATTGTTTCAATCTATATTCTTAGTGTAGTGTTAGAGTTTTCTTAATCATTATCTTCAAATTCTTCTTTGTTTGTTTGAGATATTTCATAAAACCTAATTGATTAGGCCAATTGAAACATGTGTAAACAAAACTTAGACTTGAACATAGTTACAAGAAAAAAACCTTGGTTCCAATAAATGAATGAAAGCTTCAAATTCATTAGCTTCAATTTTGTTGATCAAATGATCAAGGCAAGCAAGTAGCTAGTACCATAGATTACAAACTCAGTGAGTACTTGCCCAACTCATGAATACTTGTGCTTTGAACAAGGTTAGTGAGTATTTGGAAAAAAGCTGGCTAAAAACTCAGTGAATACTTGCTCAAATCATGAATATTTGTGTTCTGAATAGGGTCAATGAGTATTTGTCAGAAAGATGGCCAAAGCCTCACCAATAACTCATAAGTCTACAAGAAAAATTCAACCAACATAAAAAAATATTAGTCTGCAATCATTTGTAGGCACATTTGCACAATTTGAAGTGAAGATTAATCAAATTTAGAGTTTTTCATTTGAATTTAAAAAATGGCATGCACCATCATCCTATGTATGTCTTGAGAG
The DNA here is from genome assembly GCA_007258455.2 of Sequoia sempervirens. Taxonomy (NCBI): domain Eukaryota; kingdom Viridiplantae; phylum Streptophyta; class Pinopsida; order Cupressales; family Cupressaceae; genus Sequoia; species Sequoia sempervirens. Next base: position 752,051,212 of record VDFB02270651.1, on the reverse strand, counting down.
ACTTTATTTGGGTTTAGCAGTAGGAGCTCAGCCTCTTAACTCAGTCATGAATTGTGATAGGTTAAGTGCAAACTCTTAGATTCTACAAGAGGGGTTGTTCCTTGAGCTTGTTGGAAAAGTTGAGGTTTACATTTTAAAATAAAGTCACCTAAGTGACTTAGTGTCAAATATAATTAATAATTAGTAGGGAGTTAGTTCCTAGCATAGTTTTAGGTAGTTTAGGGAAATTAAAAGAATGCAATATTTTATAAGCATTTGCACAAATCATAGTAAAACACAGTCCATATGAATATTGATAATTTTATATTTATTTTGATATTTTTTGCAACAATGATTTAATACATTTTAGTACTCAGCATTACCATATTTTAGCATGATATCAAAGCAAGGTAGAAATAGAGTTGTTTAGAGCAAGACCAAATACAATGCAAGGACATAACATCATCTCATTGTTGGCATTTGCAACACACAAGAAAGATTGGACATGTCATAAATGATAAAAGGCATTTGTGAAAAGTTTGAATGGCACAAAACAAAATTATGTGATTCAAAGAAAGAGAATTGGTGGTTAAAATAGTCTGATTTATAGAAATAAAGTTTAATTTTTAAAGTTTGATTTAAAAGGGACATAACATTTTTAGAAATGGAAAGTGTTGAATTTTTTTAACTTAATCAAGTGAGGAAGATCAACCTAGAAGTTTGGTGTTCCAAAAATATTTTTTATTTATTTATGAGAATATTTTCCTATAAATAGAAGAGTGGATTAGTCACAATTAAGAGAGGATTTAAGATAAAAGGAGAATATTTCAAAAAAAATTATTAGAGGTAAAGAAAGTTTTGAAGGGGCCTTGAAACCCTTTACAAAAAAGGAAAGTTGTATCAAAAGATAACTAAACAAAACAACCAACAACCAAAACACAACAAAACATCAGCAAGACAACTGCCAAAAAGGACAAACACAGATGAAAAACTACATATTCTTCATAATATTGGCAACTTCCACGTCCCTCTCAATTATCTTATGATGTGCATCCATAACTTCTGAAATCTCTTTGATAGGGACCCCAAGTTGCATCTTAGTCTTGTTGTGAGTTCTAGCACAAGGCCCTAAAACAATTACCTCGTTAACCAAAACATCTTGTGAACCAGCAGCCTTATCAACCAAAGCTTCCTCCACCACCCACCTTTCCCCAACAGCTTCTTTATCACTAGGAGCTCCATCCATCCATTTCTTAGCCTTCTCACTGAGAATAGTAAGGCCCTTAGCCTTGTTCCTCATAACAGTTTTATTCACTTCAACAACCTTGTCCAACTTCATGTTAACCCGATCCATCTGCACTTCCAAATTCACAATTCTTTATTAAAAAATCTGCTTCATCTTAAGCATCTCCTCAACAACAATATTTAAGGAATCATACAGATGGTCAACTTGAGTCTGTACAGAAGACTACAAAGATTCCCCAACTTTACTCACAGCCCCCTAAACCCTCACATTAGTCATATTAATCTAATGAAAAAACCATTTGAACAATCTAAACAGGGAAATAGTACCCTCCTTAGCTAGACACAAAAAATTAGGAAAATCCTCCCAATTAATATTAAACACATTCATAGCCTCATCTTCATCCTCCTGGGAGATACTATTCATTTCTTGGCTCTCACAAACCTCTTTTCCTTTAGCCCCAGCCACTGGCATTTGAATTTTATGAAGAGAGCTCGCAATGTCCTCAGCCACCATCCTCCTTCTATTATGCTTATCCACCCCCTCATCAGGGGTTTCCATGGCATCCTACCCACCACCAATCTTCAAAGGAGAAACAACAAGCTCCTCCTACACAGGGCTACCAAACCTTTTAGCCATCTACTTTTTGTTACCTTCCTTCAAACCCTTCTTTCTATTAGACCTCGAAACAAGGGGCGTAGGATTCAATTCCTCCACAGCATCAATCATTTCTCTCAAGATGGTAGAGGGGGAAACATGCCCAGTTTTATAAGGTTTATCACCAACCCCTTCCTCACTGCAGGTCTCATAATCCATTGGATCAAGAATACCTTTACCACTCTTACTCGAAGCAAGGGGCTGTGATACACTTCCATAGAGGCCTAAGATTTAGGAACATAGTCCACATCCTCTTCCGACTCAGACTCCTCCACAACCTCTTTCTTCTTTTTCCCTTTTAGACTCACTGGTTCCTCCTCTGACACAGTCTCATATTCCAAGGCCGGTTTCTTTTGCTTACCTTTAGGAGCCCTTTCAGGGTGCTTAGGAACCACAAAATCCTTGGCATAATTCATTATTAGAATAATTAAGCCAATATGTAGCACAAGATTCTTAGGATTTCTTTTATGATCCTTAAGACCCCTCTCCAAAGAAGCCAATATATAAAAAGGAAAGGAAACTTTCTTGTTATGATGAAAGTGATTCAAAAGAACAAAGTGATAACCATTAATAGAAGAGAATTGAACTTCTAAGGTTATGTATCTCATCAATTCTTCAACAACATCTCCCCACAGAGCTTTGATTGAACTACGTTTGTATCCACCACTTTTAGCACACTCGAGCTTCAATTCTTCATCCCCTTTAAAGAATAGATTCCTTCTTATCTCTATACACCTTTCTGCCCTCCATGGAAAGACTAGTAATGTTCGCTATGAAATCCTCATTGATATCAAATTCAATACCACCCAACTTCAAAACCCTATTATTCTATCCCTTAACAAGTGAAGTCGTAGCCTACAGATCATCCCCATGGAGCCACTCCAAGTATGGCTGAGCCCACCCCTCTACAATCTTTTCCACACTTTAGTCTTATTTTTTAAGGTATCACAGGAGAAAGGCTCTGTCATGTTTCTATCGCCACCCATGATCACAATTGTAGCAAAACTCAAGAGCTTGAGGAATTTATAGACAATTAAGAGAAGCCTCCAGAACGAAGGCCAGAAAATACCCACAATCCGTGTGACAATGACATGGTGGAAAAAGGTCATTATTAACCTTGAAGGCCACCCCATACAAAGATTACTCAAATTACCATAAGCTCAAGCTCGATCCAACTCACAATCACTCCCAACAATAATCTACCATGTGAACAGGGTCATGTGAGCACATATCATGAAGAAGTCGCCATCCAACTTAGCATCTTTGGTAATCTTTATTAAGGAAAGTAAGAGCCTCAATAGGAAGGGGATCATCAAACCTATAACCGCTAACACCAATGTTAGCAAAGACATCTGCAAGACCATTGCCTTCCCTAACAATGTGAGAAATATAAAATTCATTAAAAGAATTTAAAATTTCAATGGCATCCAAAATAAGGGATTCAACACTCCAAGAGGGGACATAAAACTTCTTCAAATTATTTCAATGTTAAGAGCTCAAAATTTTTGAAATGATAGAAGGAATTTTTTCTACACAATGAAATTTTCAAATATATGTAAATTTGTTTGAATGGAGAAATCATATATTCTTGCTAAATTTCAGGCGTATGGCTTTCATACATAGAAAATTAAGTTGCAACAAATTTAAATTGAAATATATCTTTGAGATATTATTAATGGAACTATAGAAAAGTCACGAGATGCAAAAATTGTAAAATGGGTAATAAAAGATTGCAAAGCAAAATCAATTAGTCTTGGGTTGTTTGATGCATATTTGCATCATATTAATCTTACAAAAACTCCAAATCAAATATGGGATGGTCTTAATTCTTCATTTGGCTCATGAGATTCAAACACCGAGATATCAATTAAGAAAAAAAAATTGACCTATAAAAGAAAAAGGTGAAAGCATTTTTAACATAATAGTAAATTTGTTTTCTTAATTAACTTAAGAGCATAAATTCTATAATTGAGGATGATGATGCAAAAAATATTTTATTAAGTAGTATGCCTCCAAGCATTGATGATATTGTATTTACTTTAAACAAAATCTATCCAAGCTTAGAAACTATGATTTCTTCCTTGATTGACGAAGAGAATAGTCACTACAATTCACACAATTATTGAAAAATTGTTTTGTTTGTAAAGAAGACTAACAATTCAACGGGCAAGAATATAAATATCAAATGTTACTATAGTAATCAAAGATGACATATTCTAGTGAATTGTATTCAACATGGTAGGGATCTTATTGATGGTAAGGTGAAAAATAATAATGCTTTGATTGCTATTGAAAATGAGATAAAGAGGTGTGGTTTTGTAGTACATGATCAAGGTTCTTCTCACATTGACAATGAAAAGGAATATCTTTTTCTTTAAATTAAGTAGGTCTAATTATAGGATGGATGCTTTGGAGGTCGAAAGAGTACTATCATCTCGAGCTAGCTTCTCACTCAAAGATGATACCTTGCATGAGAAGCAACAGTGTTTTTTGTGTGTCCCTTTTTGGAGAAATGAGGAACTTGTTTATTTTATGATTTGGTAGTTTTATGATCTGTGGATAATTGGGTATGTCTCAATCCACAAAGGGAGGTGTGTTACTATGGATAGTGGAATAAATATCAATAATAGTTGGTTAGTGTTTTAGTTGGTTGGTTTTTTTCTTATAAATAATTGAGTGTGTCTTGATTCATAAAAGGTGTGGTGTACTTATAAATAATTGAGTATGTCTCAATTTACAAGTGTTTTTGGATAGTCAAGATGTTTGCTTGGACATGAACACTTTGGAGTGTTCTGGATGAAAATAGAGAGATGGTGGAGATCATTAGAGTAAAATAGGCATATCACCTAATTAATTATTTAATCATCAATTAATTAATTAGGTCTCTTTTTACTTTATTACTCTTAAGTTAAATTTATGAGTGTTATTTTGTTATAAAGTTATGTGTTTTTTGTCTCATAAAATAGGATGAGGACACTTGTCATAATCTAATGATATCCTCACCTAGGGTTTCATCTATAGTTCCTTTTTTTTTTCCTTTTATAAGGATTGATTAATTCATCATTGCAATCATCTAGTCCAATCATTCAATACAAAAGATCAATCATGGAACCTTTTTGGATAAATTCATGTATCAAGGTTACATAGCTCAATGGATTTTTCTCTTTTCATGTGATAGAAATTTTGGTTGCAAGTGATTTTTGGGGGCTATGGGGTTCAACAACCAACTTCAACATGGTATCATAGCACTAGATCTATGACTTCCTATCCATTTTTTGAGAGATCTAATCTCGAGAAAGAAATTGGCATATCTTGAAGCAAAACGAAAATCATTGTTGAGTCCAAAACATCAAACTAGAAAAATCTATCCAAATGCTCAAATCTGAGCAGAGAAAAATCATGGAAATTTTTTTCATAAAAAATATGTTGCGCAAATCCATACAAAATCCAAACAGCCATACAATTGCACTCTTCAAAATCACTATCACATTTTTTTTCATCGTACGAGTCTTTTGTGCAAATGAAGGTCTTTAAAAAATTTTGAGAGAAAAAATAGCAACAACTTTATGAAATCCAATGATCTATTTTGGTTTTTCAATGCGTTTTTTGGATTTTTCGATGTTAGTTTTTCATCCACCCAATCCAAATGAAACCTCCAACCATGGTGCACTGCTCTGTTGAAAACTTCTGACAAGTAATTGCCAAAAAACCCTAGAAAATCTAACAATCAACTGCAAAATATACTAGCCAACAATTTTTTAAACATTGACCAATATTTTTCCCTAGATCCCACCAAGAAGATCATATTTCGTCAATCTTTGGAATATACCAACAATTTTTTTTTACCAAGGGATATTACATCAAAGAAACAATGTTATGTTTGTTGACATTAGCCTTGTACCTCAAGCAAGGTCCTCTAAACCCTAGTTTGCAAGTCAAAGGAGATATTTTTTTCTTTCGATCATAACTTAGGCATACATAATCAATTTTTTGCAAACAAGATATCGTCCAAAATTTGGTTTCGCATACTTTCCAATGGTGCAAGTCTCATCATCAAATTTTATTGTTGGTTTATTTTATCGCTTATCAAATTTAGATCATCATTTTCTACTTTCGAACTTATAAATTTTTCCCTATATCTCGGATTTTCATGATTCTTTTGACATTGAAAAGGTATTTCAAAGCTCTTTAGATCTATCAATACACTTTATCCAAAATCTATCCTAAGTATTTTTTATTCAGTTTATTGTTATTTCACATTTTGGTCTATTACTTGGACATCTTAGCACCTAGAAATGTTTTGATTGTGTGAGATGACTTCATTTGAATTTATTTATATGCATTGAGATTATTGGTTTATGTTTTATCATTTGAGGCGGTATCATGTATTTTTTTCCTCATGCCTCTATAGTAATCCTAGAAAATGATAATTATGAGTCTCGGAAAAATGACATCTTGAAACATTTTAGGTGGCTTAATCTTTTGCCTTATCTTTATGGACTCATATTTGAACTAGACACACCAAGGAATAGATAAGCATAAGGTAACATCATTGCTCATGTTGTAAGTTTGATTTGTTCTTGTATTGATTATGACACTATGTATGTTGTATTGGACATTGATTGTCCCCCACACTTTGAACTATTCCCATATCTCTCTATTCCCTGAGGATCTTGTTGTATATTGTCTCTTTCCCCTTGATGATGTAGATAGCATATCGTTTGACGATAATACTTTAGAGGAGATTGAGTATATCATAGGTCTTGCATGTTCTAATGGTTCAAAGACTTGTCAACTTATTCCCATTCTTCATATTGAGACCCAATCTCTACCTTTTGTTGTTCCTAATCAAATTAGTATAACCACATCCATGGCCCCTATTAATTTAGTGCTATAGATTACATTCTTTTCCAGACACAACTACTTGAGATTTATATCTATCAGGCATATCATCCTTGTTTATGGAGTCTCATGTTGCAACTTTGGAGAAGTCCCTTTTCATGATAATCACATCATCATTGCTAGCCCATGTCATCATTGTCTTTACAACTTGTTCTAGATCAGTGTTCATGGGATTTGGATTGACACCATCTCATTCCAACATGTGGACTTTTCAACAATTTTCAAAGGCACGCATCAATTGGATTTGGATTACTTATTCATCTAGCTTATGTTAATGGCTTCTCTAATCACCAATGGATATGTTCCTTCTTAAGGGGAGAAATGTTGTTTGCAAGCATTGGATTGTATTTTGTCTTCATGCTTTCATCATTAGAACATGAGCTACTTCTTTGGGGGGATTCATATCTTCATCTTCTCCCTCTTATTGGGGGAAAATTTATTGTACCCATGTGGCAGAAGTAGTCCTTGAGGGTCATATCGAGTCCTTTCCTTCTCCACTAGTATACATCTATTTTATTTTCTCTTTTTTGGAGAGGAGTTTTTTCCCATGATTTTTTCTCTTTTTCTTCAATTGTGAGAGATTTATCTATTTGTACATGGTTACCTCACCAAGCCTTGTAGTTGAGACCCATCTATGCATTCATCATTAGGTTTTTGTTTCTCCCAAAGTTATACTGAAGGGGGGTATTAGAATAAAATAGGCATATCACCTAATTAATTAATTAGGTCATACTTAAGTTGAACTTGTGTCTTTTTATTATTAGGTTGTGTTTTTTGTCTCATTGCATAGAATGAGGGCACTAGTCATAATCTAATGATATGATCACTTGAGATTTTATCTAGGGTTGTTTTTTTCTTTTTTTTAATGATTCATAATTCATCATTGTGATCATCAAATCCTATTAGTCAATACAAAAGCTCAATCATTGAGCCCCTTTGGATCAATTCATTTCTCAAGGTTGCATATCTCAATCAATGACTTTTTATCTTTTCATGTGATAGGCATTTTGGTTGTAGATGATTTGTAGGAGTTGTGGGGTTCAACAATCAACTCCAACAAAGATGCTTTTGTAAATTTCCAATTGGGCTACTATAACCAGTCTATGTTGTAGTGTTTTTGTTCCTTCACTTTTTTACTTTTTGTAATGTAAGCCTTAAGGGGGAATGGAATGGGGTGATGGGGTGCGGGGTGTCAGAAAAAAATAATGTTTACATTTTATAATAAAGTCACCTTAGTGAATTAATGTTAAATTTAATTAATAATCAATTGAGAGTTAGTTCATGTAGGTTAGTTTTAGGTAGTTTGGAAAAGTTATAGGAATGCAATGATTTATAAGCATTTGCAAAATGTAATAACCACCCCAAAAAAATTGATTTTACAACTTTTTGTTAGCACCAAACATAAGCAATGATAACTTAATTAACTTCCTTCCACTTTCTGATCACCCATATCCCAATGTGGGAAAGATGAGAGCATACAGTGGCAAGGATTACATTATAATGCTTCTAAAAAGTAGTCCACTTGTTCACTGAGGTGAGCAAAGAGCTTCCACTTATGCAATGGGTACAAAATTGAAAGTAAATCAATTCTTCCACTTTTTAGCAGAGCACAATGCCAAAAACCACTTATTCAGCAGGATCAGTACAATGTAACCACTTATGCAATGTAATAGAAAATGATGCCACTTATTCAATGGGGTAAGAAATGATGCCACTTATTCAATGGGGTAAGTAGAAAATCAAATAAAGAGTTAATTCATCGATGGTACTACCAATCAATGATTACAATATGAGCCCATGACAAATCATTCAAATTAACTACATACACGTTTCAACTTACAAAATGATATGTAGATGATCTAGTACTCCAAATGAATTCCCAAACAGAGGAAAACCAACACCAATCAATGTAATAACAATTGTACCTTGAGGTGAGAGTGTTGGTATGAACAAGGCAGGTCTGAAATCTCAAGATCTATGTGGATAAACTATATAACAGGCCTAAACAGAGGATTGTAGGTCTGATATTACCCTCCTATAGATCACACAACCATCCAAAGTCATCCAAAAGGGCACTCGATACAACAAGAACACCTCCAATCAATGCCCAACAATGAGTCACATGCCTAACCTCTTTCAACATCCCCTAATGGCATGAAAAAGCATAGAACAGGGCTTGATGAAAACCAGAAGTTGGTCTGAATAGGGGTGGCTAGGAGATTATTTATTTTACATTTTTTGAACACTCCCCAACACACCATATCACTTGGGGTCTCTTTATCCACCCTAAGCGCCTCCTAGGAAGTGAAAAATAATCAATAATAGGCCATAAATGATCAGATATAGTCCACTTATCCCTACCTACAGTGGTACAACTTGCCTAGAGGGGCAACTTGAAGCTAGAAATTCAAAAACTCCCTTTTAGCACTTGCAATTCCTCCAACCTAGTCAATCGCCTATCACAAGGAAATCAATGATAAAAAAAATCCAAAATCATATCAGAAGACCTTCAATCAATAGGAACCAAAATGATGGTACGACCAACACTAACAAGGGGTACAACTAGCAAGCAACTCAATGAAGTTCCACTCCAAAACTCCTAAAAGTTCAATACCAATCACACCAAAATATTATCACATTCAAAATACCTTAAACATTCTCATGTTTTGAACATGAAAAACTCTTATGTTTCTTGAATGAAAACACCTAGCTAGACAAGGTGGATCTTTCACCACCGATACTAGAGTAGATTGATGAGGGTTTTCGTCCTCAATCAACTCTCAGAAGAACTCAGGTTCATTTCAACATCTAGTTATGAGAACAACTTCGAATGATGCAAATGGGAGCCCAACACCTCCTTTTATAGTTGTTTCCCTACTTTTTCGAAAAAGTGTTTTTTGCTTTATCCCTGCTTTTTCGAAAAGGTGTTTTTTGCTTTTTTCTTGCTTTCTCAAAAAAACATTTTTTTGTTTTTTCTCGAAAAAATGTTTCTTTCTTTTATAAATAAAAAATAAAAATTCAATAACCTTTTCACTTTATAATATTTAACACTAAAATAATATTAACACATTACTTTATAATTTTAGTGTAAATATTAAAATAATTTCTATCATTTTACAAAAAAGCATCAAGAGACATTTGAAATGAAAACTGATCACACTAAGAAGCTATTGATAACAAGGGAAGATGCCTAGTGCCAAAACGGGCACTTACTAAAAATAGTTGTGTTCTCCAAAAAAATGTGGAGAACAACCCAAATGACCAAAAATGCAACAGCGGACATCACCACCATCCTAAAGACCAACAGAACGCCAACACACCAAAAAAGCCACCACTTAACTCTCCAAAAACCTTGGAACTCTCTCAATTTACCTGGAAGCTTTCACAAAATCCTGGAAATTGGCTGATGCTCACAGAACATGGCCTTAAAATGAGGACATTACACAAAATCATTGTAAAACACAACCCATATAAATATTAATAATATTATATTTATTTTGATATTCTGTGCAACAATGATTTGATATATTTCAACACTCGGCATTACCATTTTCGACAGACCCATCTTGGGCTCAGCCCCTAAACCCTTGTGAGGAGCGTTGTTCCTCCACCTCATTAGAGGGACTATATCCCTTGAGCCCGTTGCCACCCCCAAACCCCTACTTTGATTTTAAAAAACAAAAAAAATAAAAATTATTTTGTGCCCATATTTTTTGCAGATGAAAATTGTAAGTATAAATACAGATATGTAATTTATAATCTTATAATACTATGTCATGAAGTTAACTTGTTTTTTTTTATGAATGAAGGAAAAACTAGTCCTTACCTCTATAAATTCAATTTTACTTTTCTACATGTTGAGATTATTTTACTACTTTGTGCGTTCGTTAATGTTCAGAAATTTTGCCAATTTTCTCTGGAATTCCAAATGTGAGTCAAATTTTAGGCCTGCCAAGTTTTTGCCAAATCTGAATTCTTGAACTGTGGGTGTTACAATTGTCACCAGTCTTCAAAAGCGTTGACAATTCTACAAATAGAGATCTTTAAGCTAGAATGGTACTCCAACACAATGAGGTCAACCTAAATAGCCACTAAAATATAAAATATTAGTTAAACAGGTTAAATCAGAAGGAAAGAACGTTAACAAAAAATTGCAACTAAAATAGAAAAAATTGTAAAATATTTCAAAAAATCCGGTTGATTTACAGCTGAATACAATAGGTGGTATGCTCTAATATGAAAAGAAGAAACACTATATTGTTTTAGTTGGAGCTTGGGAGCTCAAAGGCAATGCCCAATTAAGCAAGGCTTCATTTACAAGTTCTGGAACCTCATCATGTGGGCAATGCCCTGCTTGCAAATGTATGATTGAAGAATTGGGATATATCTCCTTGATCTTGTTGGCTTTACTTGGACCCACCCAAGGATCCAAATCTCCCCAAAGCAAAAGAAGTGGGCAAGAAAGTTTCTCAAAAACACTGTTCAGTGTAACTGTTGATGGATTGAACATAAATTGTGTCATCAACCTGCAAAACAAAGTAAAACTAAATACTATCAGGTGGAATACTATGGAAAAAAATTAAGAGAAAGGTAGGATATGAAATAAATTCGATGTTTTGTTTCATTATGTTTATCACCCAACATTATGCATCCAATTCCAGAAATGAGGTGGTACTCTGTGTTGAGAAATAATGACTGACAAAAAAAATTGTTCAAAGTAATAAGCGGCTAAAATAAAGGCATTTACAGAAATGGCCTGTGGATTCAAGAGAATAAGTGTCGATATCTATAATTAAAAAGCAAGTGTCTATAATCTGAATGACCTGCTTAAATGGAGTCCTTGAGAGCATTGGCATTGCTCGTTCAGGACTTTGTAGTATGAAAATTTGAACGATTATTTCAATTTGGAACTATGTTATTTTTAGCGATTGCCAATAATATATTAGGGATCATATACAACACTAGTCTAAGTTGTCCCATAGATGGAACTTGTTAGGCCAATATTGGATTATTCCTAGAAAAGTTATATTTTTCAACTTTTATGACCCAAGCCTATTCGGATAGAATATTAGTTCTTAAGAAATGCAAAGCACAAATCTTTAAGGAAAATATATAATCAAATCATATATGGGACACCTTCAAAGCCACTGTATATTCAAGCACTGGTTTACTTCAAACTAATCCAGAATCGAATGGAAATGTAAAAGATATAATGAAACAACAAATAACAAGTTCATTTGGTTTCACACAACATGAAACTCCATCTAGGTAAAATATGAAAGGTAAAGATAAACAGTATCATCATTGGAACTTTGGCATCCATGCCTTTGAAGCACATTAGTCTCTGACCAAACATTGGTGAAGTAATTGACAATAAAATCCAAATCACGATATCTACAAGAGTAGACCTAACAAAAGAAAAGATCAAAAGTGGGACTGTAAATATCAATTCTGCGTAGTTGGCATGGATCTGTTAACTCTAAATATCATTTCAACGGATAAAAATGATGCACATAAGGAACTCTAGTTCAAACCTGTAGTAAACTTCTCCTGCATTAGGATCATCCGCAGGCCTTATAATAGATTCAACAAGATAATCATCTACATTGGTTGAATTTGGATATACCTGCAAAGTAAGAGCAATATCCTTTCTGTTTATTGCAAGTAAAAGTTATCTTCATGCAATATCTTAACCACCCCAAGAGCAAATTGATTTGGGAGAAAGGTGATACATTAACATTGAATCAAACATAACAAAAGATACCTTCCAAAATGAAATGCTTACACTTTTCAAGACAGACATAATACGAGATGGCTGTTTTGCTTGCCAAAATGCAAAGCTAAGTACAGCACGCTGAACCAAATTTTTCAAAGGATTGATTATAATTCTTTGGATAGTTGTTTCTTCCTTATCATTCTTAGCCTGTTCTTCAGGATTGCCAAACTGGCCTGCACTATTTAAAATTGCAACTGCAGAAACATATTCTGGACAATCTGCTGCTGTTATCAATACAGTAAATCCCCCTAGACTGCATCCAATATGTTACACAACAATTTAATATCATATGTAAATACTAAAATTTCAAGGAACAAATGCTCATGCCAAACTTTTGAAATACACAAGATCTGTAGCAAAATATCAGGACTAGTTTTGGATTTTTGTAATTCCATTAAAAAAAGCATAAAATAAATAACAGCTCAGCTAAACTCAAAACTACCTTTCCCATCTAACAACAAAAACAGAGATGAATAATAGTAATCCAGTCAATGATTCAAATATCTTATCTGCAAATTAAGAGATACTAGAATGGGAGACAATTCTACAAGCATAATCAGAAAGCTTTGAGAAAACATCTTAAAAGTAGAAAAGAAAGAATCGAGAGCAAAATTCATGTTTTCAATCATTCTAATAACTGTGCTTTGTCGCATTAGTAAGGTCACTCTTTTTCAAAGTCCTCGCCTCTTTGCACCTTATATGCTATGCTCAGGTGCAAAATTGATTGTTTCAGAAAAATTCCATTTAGACTTCCAAGATAATAAAATAATCATATTGCAATAGCTGAAAAGAATTTATAGCTCAATTGGGAATTAGAGGATATTATCCCAAACACCCTATAAACATCATGTACAAATTAACTGAAAACAAAGAAACTAGACTGTTCAGAAATATTGCCCCAAAACAAAATTCAGAAAATAAATACTTTACAACAGCTATAATCACATGATCTTGATTACTCAAGGAAGATGGCTTCCGAAGACAGCATTGGTGTTTTCTAGTTTTAACTCTTCCATATATCTAGTAGAAATACACCTTGACATTACCTCATTTTATGGATGTGTACAAATAGTGGAGTGATGTGTATAGTCAAGGATTGAGGTCTGTATGATGAATATATCGCCTCTCTTCATAATTTTCTGTAAAGGTACTAAGACGGCAAGGTGCATTCATATTTATAAACCATAAAGAACTTGTCTCCAGATGTTTGGAAAATGAAATATTGGTATACAGAAGTTCCCATTATGCCGTGATAATTTATAAATATAGAAGGACGATGATGCTTACATGACACAGAAGACTTTTGGCAGGTTTCTGAAGGGACACAAAAGCCAGAAAGAATGTTAACAACTATCTTCATCCTTAGTGGATACCTATTGACTTAGCAGTATCTTTACCTCCAGTGAAACCAATGTCAAACTGCTTACTACCTATAAAAAAACATCTCCTCTCAACAAAGAAATGATCTTGATTCTTCTAGTGACCTGAGATCATTTGAGTGAAAATAACAAATAGGTCTGTACTTGATCAGTTTTCTCATAATTTTGTGAAATCAAATTTGGAAGACATAAATGAAACAAGACCAATGATTGAAAACATCTCTAAGAAGGATGCTAAGCATGCAAACTACATTCAGCTCTACATCTTAGATCTGTGTCTTGTTGTTATATTGGTTTACAATGAGGGAGATGATCTCCATATATCACTATATAGATGTGGAGAGTTGTTACCAAATTGTATTTGGACTCTATTGTCCACATATTATAACTGCAACAATGGTGGCTCTTCATAGCATCTATGACAATTGTTCTAATGGAATACTGGCTAGCTACCAACAAACCACTAGGTTAATAAACATCAAATATTCCAACATCCCCCTTTAATATTTACTTGAGCTAGGATAATCTCTCTTAAGATTATTTCACATAGGTCCTGGCAACTAAGCCTGATTAGAACCACCCATTTTCAATAATTTACACTTGACAGTTGGCACTATGGGTTTTACAGCCAAATAATTTATGCTTGTCATTTTGGCCCTTCTAGCCACCTATGTCTATTACTATGGGTCTCATGACAAACCATTCAAGATAACCATGTCCAAGTGTCCCTAGGTAGCCACCCTATCTCAGCAAGTTGCATGTGTAACTAGCCTCTGCAACCACTGAGTAGACTAGAGAATGGTGTTTGATACCGGTCCACTCTGTTTTCTTCAATAAGACTGATGGTCACGTTTTTCCAGCTTGTTAGCCACCACTAACATCATTACACTTGCCTTTGTGACTTGCTTCCAAGAACCCTTTTGGGATAACCTCCGTCCATTTGGAAAAAACTTTCTATTACCATTTACATCATTACGCCTGCCTTTGCAACAATCCTTTCTACAGGTCCAGCATGCATTATGACAACCACATTTAAATCTTTAATAAATATGTCCTAGCCACACTTAATACACAGGGCATCTGTGAAGTTAAATAATAAAAACAAATATGAACATACATTTATGATTGTGACTCAACTTTAGGGATGACCTATGGATATGATCCATAGCACATCTTTCCTTCGATTAGCCTGTATTTCTCATGCTTTGACTTCATAATTTCACTCAATATTTAAATCAATGATACACTATACAAAAAGGTGGTATAAATTGTTTAACATCAGTATAATCAATAAAACAATTTTTTACCATGACAAACAGCGTATCTAATAAGTTATCTTACTCATCCAACATTTGCTTTCTTCATCCATTGCTTTTAAGTGCATAAAGATTAAATCCATTAAAATATAACTTCCATATACTTATTTCAATGCTGCATTCTGAGCTTGCACATTCTGCTGAAATTATTCACATGCTAAGGCAGAATTTTTCCAACTTACAACCGTCATTCCCTCAACAGAAAACTTGGGCAACAGCAGGCACCTCAGTGAAGGAGAATTGAGAAATGCGGGGATGGCCTTGGATTTGAATTTAAATTCTTTTGCAGCGGTTGTTCCCAAACTGACCTGCAGATGCTGCTCTGCACTCTGTTTCAGAATCTCACCTTCAGATTGTTGGTCAATGCTCTGATTGCAAATCACCAGAACCTTGTACCTCACTTGAAGGGCACTTGGTCTTGAAAGACCCCTTTTTTTTCATGGGAGATTGATGCTTCTTTTTCATGGGAGATTGATGCTTCTTTTTCTCACTGCCATCCCCAATCCCATCTACCTTGTGCTTTTTAATCAAGCATCAAATGCATACAACCTTTCACAAGCTTGTAGGAAATAACTAATAAGCCACAGCTGGACCGACAATGGGCTGGCCAAAGAGGGGCCAGTAGCTCGGTTAGTAGAGCACTCCAATAGCAAATGAAAGGTCCTAGGTTCGAGTCCTAGCTGGTCCATATGAGCTATAGCTCAATATGGTATCAGAGCAGTTTTGGGTCACCATCTCCATGCTCCGATCAAAGTTTTGTAACTGTTGAAGCCGCCATTAATATCTTTGCACCAATCGTGGTTTCCTTTGCATCCAATTGAAATCTTCAACAAAACAGTCTGCTCAAAGGTTTCCTGCAGAGCTTTGCGGAGTCTGAAGTTGTCTTCATTCATTTCTAGCCATGGGTTAGCAGATTCTTGTGTGTTGAATTCAGATCACTGCCAAGGAACTATCCATCCACTGTCGGCATTTGCTCAAGGACCATAAGAGTCAGCATCTAAGCTCAATCCAAAGTTGGAGGATTCTACAATAAACTTGACATTACGGAACCACTTGCATCAAATTAGAGATCCACCAGGCCTGATCTACGGCTGTCATAAGCTCTATGTATTTCAGGAACGAAACCACATAAATCATATTTGGAGCTTCGACTAAAAGTTAAAACCATGCGAATAAGCCTTTTTTGAAGCCTTCCATATTTCTCATGTAAGCACTGGTTAAAGATTTAGAGTTGGCAGAACATTTGGTGGAGAATATAAAGGTAAGATTGATATGCAATTTCTCTCTCAAACCATATATTTTGAATCAAAATTTAGTTTTAAAACCTAATTTGTCACATGCACCTAATGGTTCGGGGCTATTTGGCAAAAGTTATTGAGTCCATTACTTAGTGCCTTGACATCTAAGGTAATGAGAACTTCAACACACCATAGTCATGGTCCATGGATAAATTAAGTTTCATTGAGAAATTTGAACATAGAGATTTTCATACATGGAAAATATAGATGCAGCTACATCTGATAGAAAAAAGATCTTTGGAATGTTGTCAAACCTAACTCAATCTCACCAACTGATGCAAATGAACTTGTCAAGTGGAATATCAAAAATCAAAAAGTGTTGGAGACTATTGGCCTCAGCTTGTTAAAAGAATACCTACACCATGTGGTATCAAAGCCAGGCTAGGAGCCCCAAGCACCTATAGTGTGGATTAAGAGGGGTGTTGGAAATAAGCCACACCCCGACTAATGATGGACTGGCCAAAGAGGGGCCAATAGCTCAATTGGTAGAGCACTCTAGCGGCAAATGGAAGGTCCTAGGTTCAAGTCCTAGCTGGTCCATATGAGCTATAGTTCAACCAAGCTCTGAAACCATGTAATTTTTTTGTAAAACTAAGATTTGGAAGACACAAATGAACAAGACTAAATGTTGAAAACACCTTCTTGACATAAAAATCAAACACATGGCTGATATTTTATTTTAAAATCTCCGAAACTTGGTATGGACCAATGAAGCACAATGGGACATTAGATTTAAGTATAGAAATTAATAGATAGTTTCCAAATTTAAAAGAGGTACTGTAATTCACATAGATTTGGGGATAGCACTAAAATTCCTACTCTAACTTGTATCTTTGTTTATATAATCAATAGTAATTACAATAGTCAAGAGAAAGGGCAAGTTTCGACCAACACCTCAAAGAGAAGATATGGACTATGCAAGCAGAAATCCACAAGCTGACTATGGATTTCCAAGAAAAATATTTATTTTTTACATGGAGAATCAATAGCCATTAGGACTGATCCTATACCTCTGTGGCTGTGCCTTGAATGCCCCCTCATTTCAAATATTGGTAAGATTTTTGTAAATATCAGCATAAGGGGATGAAGAATATGATAGTGTCCATACAATAGGGAATGCTTCAAATCACCAGTGGCTATGTGATGCCCTTTCAAGAAAATGGGCTCCTCATGAGAGCTGCATGAAGGATGGAGGTTTTAAAATGAATTTAGTTTAATGGTCTAATGAATCTATAAGGCTCAAAGTTGCCAATAGCTTAACCTTGTGTTTGGAAATGGTATCTATAATTGTGCGTATGATCATTGGCAAACTGCTCCCACAGGAAGTGTAATAGCATGTTGAGATGTGTTGGCTTTTCCGCAATAGTCTAGTGTTCTATGTTGTTTTTTGGTCTCTTGGCCATCTGGTGTTATTTTGAATATATATGGGTTTTTGATGTTCTAGCTCTATTGTTGTCCTTTTGGTATACAGACAGTTTGTTCCTTTGTTTCACTGCTACACTCATGTTTTGGGTTAATGCAATTTTAGTAATATATATGTAGTATCTTCATGTATTTGGTTGGGTTGAGGTCTCATATATAGAACCTCAATACTTTTAATTTTTAAATCAATAGTAATTACAATTCAATATTCATAAGGCCCATATTGCCTCTTCTTCTATTACTTATTTTCTATTATATTTTATTCTGTTACATCATCATCTATTCTATTCTCTTTGCTTTTATCCACTCTATATTATATTATCTATTAAGTATTATGTCTATTACATTTTATTCCCATCTCATACTCTCCATGCTCGTCTACTCACATTTATTTGCCATCTTACTATTATGTGGCATGCCAATGTTAGGACTAAGTGTTGTACACCTTGCAAGTTATAATGTTTTTTATTAATTTAATTATTTGCAATGTTGGACCCTCATGGAATAGGGTGTCACACATGGAGTGAATCTCAAGATTCCTTGAGTGGCACTCTTTGCCACTTAGCATTTGTTGTATGTCACGTGCAAGAGAACCTATGTCATGTAAGATGTGTAAGAGAATCTACGAGGTATCTAAGAGCATGTAAGGACATTGTAAGAGGTTGGTTACCTAGTGGACTTGGAAAGCATCCTTGACTAGTTAGTAATATTCCTATCGGTCCTATGTAAGAGGTTTGTAAGAGGTAATTAGTATTCTTAAGGGAGCATTTGGGAGTTATCTATGACCCCCTTGGTCATAGGGCTCAAATATGACAGGGGAGGAGTTAACATATTATATTTCTAGAGGCTTCACAAATGTGGATGGGTGCATGGTTCCAACTTGGATAAGTTGGACCAAGGTTTGGCCCATAGTTTGAGCCCATGGTTTTGGGAAACCATTTCTGATTTCCACAAGCTCCTTGGCTTGTATATTTTGAGCTTGGGATGGAGATTATATGGTAATTTTGATTATAGGTTTATGTTTCTAGATTGACTCCAAAAATTGAAGATCTCCATTGAAGCATAGAGACTATGAATGTATTCTAACCATTTTGTTGAGGATTAATACATTGAGTGTACTCTTTTGGTGCTAGAATGTTTCAATTTTCCCTTTTGAGGGTTTTCTTAGGGTAAATCTTGTGTCTCTTTCCTTTTTTGTTGAAATTTATCTAAATTTGTTTCTATTTGCATAGTTTTTATAATTATTTTAATGTGGATCTATTTTAGTTTCCTTTCTTATAGACATTTTTGTTCCCCATCCTCACTTCCTTTGATGTCACAAAGCCATAGGAGGTACCGCATCATTTTTGTATTTTATTGCGGCCTTCTCTATTTTGTGTCTTGTTCTAGCCATTGCAATACCAACCATGTGTTTGTGGTATTATCCACAACTCCAAAATGATGAAAAACCCTACCAACATCTACCAACATTATCCCTAGACTTGGCTTTTGTCTCGTCCTTGAGACAAATCTAAAGAATAACCCTACGAACACACCTTCAAGAAGTATGCTAAGCACCCTCTACATCTTAGATCTATCTAGTTTGGCTTCCACTTACACTTCACAACAATCTTGAGGTTTTTTGTGGCACACTATCTAGAACCAAATATCAACTTTTCTCTTATTTCACTATCCCTCACAAAAGTATAGACCTTTCATGACCTTTTGCAATGACCTCTATGGCTCTTCACTCACACAATAAGACTAAAATGACTCAAGGAAATAAAAGCTTCTCTAATCAATAGGGCATCATTTGCAACTACAACTTCTAGATTAACATATTCATTTGTATGATCCTCTCCAACCTTGATCTTCTATAGAACACTATAACTTGTAACAGATGTCACATTGTATCTACAACACTCTTCTCCTTCTAACATGGATCTTTTCATTTCTTAAGGCATGTCTTCTCAAGAATCCAACTCTTATACCATGTTTATAATTTTGTCAAATTAGGATATGGAAGACACAAATGAACAAGGATGCTAATCATCCAAATTACATTTCGAGCTACATCTTAGATAAGTGTTTTGTTGGCTTACAACGAGGGAGATGATCTCCTTATGTGGATGTGGATGTGGATAGTTGTTACTAAATTCAAATTTGTACTTGTACTCTATTGTCCATGTTCTATAATTGTAACAATGGTGGCTCTCCATTGTATCTATGATGACTCTGCTACTGAAACATTGGATAGCCCCCTACAAATTAGTAGGTCAATAAACATTAAATATTCCAACTAGCTTCATTACTATCAATTTAGCAAAATAAATTCTCCTTACCCATTAGTTTAGGATAGAATTTTATTCAATTGTAAGGAAAAACTGAACCTAGGACTACTTCTAGGAAAGCACTTTCCAAGGAGAGGTGTGATCAAAATGCTTCTCAGCTTAATTATATGATGATATCAACAAGGTTCACATTCTTTGCATAATCATTTCACTAAAATCTATCATTCACCACCCACATGGAGACATTTGACTACAATCAAAATAACCAAATACAAAGCAATCACTCAAAGACAATCATCGGTCAATGGCATCTATTCATCTAAGTAAAAATAGGCATTGTCATAGTTATATGGGAATGTTCCTTGCAAGAAAAATTTGGAAGCATTCCTTTGCTTCAAGTGTATTTATTTAACTTTTCTCTTCTTCTAGCACTTAATATTGTGGGTGGAATTGATTTAGCATACACTAAATCTCGGTTTGATACATTAGCTCAATTGTTTTAATGACCTGTCTATGGAGTGAAGAATAATCTGTCACAAACTTTTTGCATGTGATGATTTCCTCAGTTCAGAAATATTGGATATAATTTTTTTTGGGTTGTGTCATATAGTAAGTATTTAATACTCAATTCATTCCTTGTCATAACTTAATGATAAGTATTTCACAAGAATCCATTTTACATGAGCTTTAGTGGTTAACTTGGCACTCATTGCATCAGTTGTTGCTTACAAGGTTGAAGAGGGGGGATAGAAACTAGAAAAATGGACCTTCACATAGCATCAAATTAATCTTCCACTGTTCTGGTAAGTAATCTGAATCATCTAAAACTTATGTTTCTTGGTAGAAGTCAAACTCTTCCTTCCATTTACATTGTACTCTACCTCAAAACAAACCTAGCAAGTTCAATATAAAAACATAACTAGTTTAGTATTCGCTTTCTCATTCTGTTTTCATTATCCAGTTCATTCAAAGAACAAATGAATTTGTGCTGAGATGATTAAACAATATGAATTCAGCATCACAAAACTAGGTTCCTAACTAGGTTAGTATCGGACCTATGAGAGAAGAACCTCGTTTACTCCCGGAACTCCCAGTGAAGCATTAAAAATATGATAGATGTTGCTGCTTTAGACAATAAAATTGAATGAGGCTGCTTCAGATAACCAACAATAAAATAAAATACTGCAGCAGAAGATGAAAAACCAAAGAAAATGCTATATTTGCTTCAAGGATGCTTAAATTATTCCTCCCCAAACACAAAAAATATACTTGATGTCCAAGGTTTCATAAAACAAACTGAACATCCAACATCGTGATTAGTGGTGCTTAAAGAGAAAATACTACGAAATTGAATGAGGCTGCTTCAGAGAACCAACAATAAAATAAGATACTACAGTAAAAGATGAAAAACCAAAGAAAATGCTATCTTTGCTTCAAGAATAATTAAATTTTTCCTCCCCAAACATAGAATTATAGTTGATGCTCAAGGTTTCATAAATCAAACTTAACATCTGCCATTGTCATTATTGATACTTAAGGGAGAATACTATATATATATATATATAGTATTCTCCCTTAAGTATCAATAATGACAATGGCAGATGTTAAGTTTGTTTTTTTTTAATATATATATATATATATATATATATATTTGTTTCATTCTCTGGTATTCAATGCAAAAGAGATCTGGATCTCCCAAGAAAATAGTTACCAGTGATCATACCTATTTCCTACTAATATTGCTGGTTCTTTGACTATTTCCTTCAAGAAGTCAGCAACCTGATTGCTCCACACAAGAGCATTGTAGTCAATAACAGCTTTTTCACTCCATCCAAACCCCAACAAGTCTACTGCATAAACCTTAAACTTCTTCGCCAACTGTGGAATGTTATATCTGCTCAATGGAAAAAGTTTTCCAAAAATTTAAAATTTGTAAGAAGATGGTTAAAAACTTCCAATACATGCAAATTATTCCCAGATGTTTGGATTTAGAAAGTTTAGGAAAGGCTAAACTAACTGCACAAATAAATTCTTATTTTGTTGAAGTGCTCAGAAAACCCTTCAAAACCATCTATTTGCAAAATGTGTTTATTAAGTGATGCAGAACTTTCAATTTACTGTATTTCAGGGTCACGAAAAAGGTTGATAACAAAAAATAAAGAAATCAGAATAAATTTGATCCATTATTACTTTGAAGAGGGATCTCAAAGGAGACTAGAACAGTTGGAAAAAGAAAAATTCTTGAAACAGTTGTATCCAAATATTCTTTCAAAAGTTTGCCTGTGGAAGCCTCAATTCACTAAACCAGAATTTTAGGCAACAAATGTATTTCTTCTAAAACTGAAAGCAAAAAATCTGTGAAATTAAAACTTAAAGAAAAAATGAATCAAATTGCAATGATATTCGTTTGTTCTGTATACAATCATGATAACATGAACAGCACAAGCTCCTTATTTCTTTAATTGTCAAGCACTTTTCTCCATAACTAATTTTTATTTTGTTATGGTTTATTCCTTTCCTGAAAATCCTTTGCTACAAAGTACCCTACCTGAAAACCGTTATTGCATAATCAGAAGCTAAATATGACTATAAAATTTATATCCTTTTACTATTAACTATTAAGTAATATCTAGTTCGGCCAAGTCACTTTCATGAATGAGAACCTAGTGAAACATATAAAGAGAAAAGCATATGCCCCATTTCATTTTTAAGCTTTAAATAGAGCTTTTCTAAGATATTAAGCTTGCTGTTTTTAGAAGATCCAATGCCCTTTGTATTTGAGAACATATAAAAGAAAAAGAAAATACGTTTAGTATTCACTTTTTTAGGTCTTTCAACAGACCTCCAATGGAAAACTGAGGCTCCAAATCCATGAATCAGAACAATAGGAGGACCTTCTCCTTGAACCACATAATGTATTTGGTGATCACGCCATGTCCAGAAGTTGTAACCTTCTGGCTTAAATGGAAGCCTTTCCATACCTACAAGAATAAGTAAATTTGGTAATGGTTCCCTGTCTAACAATAATATGAATTTATCTTATGTTAATGACTGCAAGAGGTCATGCATTTATTACAAAGAAACCAATCAAGAACACATAGAAAGCACAGAGTCCATGTGACTAAATAAAAAATAATAATCTGTATAACTGGAGCATGAATCCAAGCATAATGGAATACAATGTGAATTATGAAAAAACAAAATACAAAGAAATTTAGACTTCAGAAAAGAATATATATTATAAGCATACATACACTAATGACAAGTTGTGAATGGAACAAAAACATCAAGAACATGTACATCATATCTCTAATACAACTCCAAAACGAAACAAAGAAAATGGTAATTACATGCTCACTGTAGTATTCTTGCCTTTTGTTTACTGAATGTTTGTCATTGAAAATTGAAACACCTTGCTATGAAATATGGATCGCTATTTAGGGAAATTCTCCCTTTTGTGAGATACCTATTAGTATTTAGGATGTTCTCTCAGGAATATGATAACTAGGAATATTGACCCAATTTGGCCTGTTATGAATGCAGCTATCATGCAAAATTGCTACGAAAAATAGCTTGTTCCTAAGCAAAAGATGAAGCCTACTTATGTAGGTGATCAGGTTCGTAGAAGATATCCTATGGACAACGATAAATTGCTCAAATTCAGATGTGTAACATACAAAATCAGATTACAGATAAGAAATTAGAAATAGAAATAACAATCTTTGAATCGAGAGAAAGATCTAGAACTGAAACAGAGTTTTATTAATTTGAACATTCTGTACATGAACATGTTTGTAATAAAGCTACAGAATACTAAGGAAACATTATGGAAGATGAAAAATTTTACATGTCTGAACCTACATCTTAATAGTGGTTATGGATAAAGTTAAACAACATCAAGAAGGAACAACTAGTTCTGGCATGTGGAGTTTTTCCATGCAGCCACTATTAGTGCAACCCCTCAACCTTGCCTAAAGATCCATCAAGATATTAGCAAGGCAGGGTTGTAGTTGCTGTGCCAAGGAAAGGGGGCAAGGTTCATACTGGGCATGGAATTTATGTTGCTGCATGGATCGGTAGATTTAGAATATATTGTATAACATAAAGATAAATATATGCAAATAAATCCCAGAACATGCAGATAGGGTTTAATAGGCTCATGGGGCCAGCATTGTGGTTGTAGCCTTCCTAGTTGTTAATGATGGAGCAAACCTTTGTATATATACAAATATAATAAGGATTGATTTTTCACTTCTTTTGTTTAATTACATTGGTAGTTTATTGTAATTGATGCATGTTTAATCTGGGTCTTTCCCTGTGCACAAAGATGTGCACATTTGAAATTTTCAGTTCTTTTGGATAAATATATAGGTAAGTTTGTTGGTTGTAAACAATCCAGATGTTACTTAAATTAGAAATTAGGAGACCATTGTTGATCGTACACACAAGAGATATGTGAAACTTTCTGTGATTTTACCTCTACAAATAAGCATACACAGTTAAACAAGATATTTAATGTTCAGAAAAAATATTTAATTGTTTAACAATATAATTTCAGAAGTTGAGAACACATGTAATGACGTAAATTGCATCCTATGCAATTTCACATTCCATAAACTTCCCCTTTAGTTAAATTAAATTTGATGATGCAATATCCCTTTCATCCAACCTTAATTTTATCCTTAACTTGTTCATTCCCGACCGTTAAGGTGAGTTTATTTCATGGACAAACATGTGCCGCGTAGACATCTATGTGTCGTGCAAACGTCCCTACTAGAGTCCCGACTGTAGTAGCCATTGAGATGTTACATTTCCCACCTACCAACGAACGTAACGCCTCTAATGGCGTGCAGGCACGTTTGGCCAACCCTTGCATGCATATACCTTCTCAAAAATTGCATTTTGGCATTCATTCTAGATATCTATCTCATTCTATTCACTCAATCTCTCCATTATCTCAATCTTTCTTGCTCTCCTACACCATAGCAATTTCATCCTATCATTGTTATTGCACGTTCTTGTTCTTATATGGCACTCAACATTGTTCTATCAAGCTCAGTCTCTTCCTTTCGGCATTACCATTTTGCTAAATGGAGGGTAATTACAATTCTTTTATTGCATTGTCCATTTATCTTGTTAGTACATTATTCTAGCACGTCTATCTTTCTTTATCTCATCTATATTTCTATCACGATCATATTTGGTTGTCTGTGGAGGTGGAAACACCAATGCGGGGGTTTGACCGAGGCAAGCCCCTAAAACAGCCCCAACACTTTTCTCAATCTTGTGTGTGCAAGTATTGGCGATTTATCATTGTTGGAGGCTTCATTTTTGGACCTCATGTGAGTAGTCTTTCTCTTTTCTCTCGTTTTTACCATCTCCTTTCTATTTAATTTAGTTTACTTTCATTTCTGTTATTTCCTATTAATTTTGTATCTTGAGAGTTTAGTTATCGGAATTGTTAGTAGGTTCTTAGTCATTTTTTGTCATAAACTCGGTTTCCGGTCCGTACAAGACGCCAACGCACCACGGGGACATCCGCACGCCACACTATCATCCTTGGCCAAGAGCTTGCTAGTTTGTCTAGAAAACCTCTACAATCTACTCTTTCGGTTTCTGAAACTCTTCCATTTTATTTCTACATAAAATATAAACAAACCTCTTCATCACTTTATCTCATCTCGTCACTTGAGCTTTGATCCTTGATGTAGTTGAGGAACATTTTTCCCTTGAGATCTCAACATTTCGGGGGTATCAAATTTCCTCCTCTACAGTTTGGTGAACCCAACGTGAATTCATCTTTGCTCTAGTCTTTGTTGAAAGTTTATTTTCTCTTGTTTGGAAGTTTGTTGGACTGAGTGTTGTGATATTCTTATGAGTTTCACAACCCAACCAACTATTGCATCTTCATAAGATTGGTTGTCATTGATGTCAAATGTGTGTTGAAGATTGTATATGCTTTAGAGATAGCCAATATGCGGAGATATCAATTGGTACAAGTCTGCATTGCAATGTGTGGATCAGTTTGTTGTCTAAGCATGATGTGGAGGTGGGTACACATGTTCTAATGTGTTTACAGTATGTCTACATTGATATCTTTCAAGCTTGGTGTACCACACTTAGTGAAAAGTTGCAAAAGTTGTGTCTAAGGCTTTCATAGTATATATCCTAAGGCAAAGACATAGTGTTTTGGTCTACATCCTTCTGCAGAGCAAGATTCAATCTTGTGGCTCGAAAGATAAGTAAATAGAGATGTGAAGGTGTTATACCCAAGATCTCAAGTCATCAACCCTTTTGCAGTGAAAGTTATAAGTGACAGAGTTCTGGTCTGTGCTCTAGCAATGCAAAGTGGTGATGAAGGCTTGTTGGAATGCTCTGCATTCCTTCGAATGTGATGATTTGGCCATGCAGTTTTGAGGACATGTTCAGTGATGTCCAATGCATGCTATATTGAAGATTAAAGTGGTTGGGTGCTTTGCAAGTTCAATTATTCAATGATAGAGTGTTACAATTGGTTCCAAATGCCTATCCTTCATTAGAACATATGATTGTTTACTTGCGCCAACAGAAGATTGTACAAGTCAGTGGTATGAGTTTGTGTGGACATTCCACATGTCTCATAGTGTCAAAGGCTTGAAGTGCATGAAGATCTTTCTTGTTTCCAGTACTGCATAGTTGTTTCAAGTCATTTTGTGAAGTTTTGTATTTGTTGAGGCCGACTTAAGTATGTTAATGTTGTGCGCCACTAATTTGAGATTGAACAAAGTTCAAGGAGTGTTTGTAGATGTTGTATGAGTTATGTCGACTCATCTAGAAGAGATGTAAATAATGTTATATCATTTTTGTATACCACCAATAAAGATGAAGGCCGACATGTTACAAGTTTCATTATTTCTTGTTTATAATCGACTAAACTTGTATTTTGCAAGTGTGTGGATGATATATATAGAAGATCAAAGATGTGAGGATAATGATGGATGTATGCGAAGATGAATGAGTGCATGAGAAGAGCATGACAAGATCCGCTATAAACCTAATGAGCAGAATTGATGACTATTAGTGGTCGAAGCCATAATATCAATCATATTTCAATTGTTCTTTCTTTCAATTAGGGAGTAGTAGCTTCCTTGGGTTTCAGCCCCTAAAACAAAGTCAGGGAGTAGTTGCTTCCTTGGGTTGTATCCTACAAATCAAATTGTAAACTGCTATTTACTTGTGAAGCTGGATTAGGAGAGTAGCTCCTAGCAGCATTTCTCACCGTGATTTTTCCCCTGTGGGATTTTCCACTTAAATCTGGTGTCATATGTGTTCTTGTGTGGATGTTTATCTTCTTTCATGTTTTGATTAAGTAGGTGAATGTTTAATTGGTTTAACTCAGCATCAACAGTAATTAATTGGGACTGAATTTTAAAGCATACTGATTCACCCCACATCTCTCACTATTTTGTTGTGTTCAACATCAACAACTTCCAGGCATGTAGTAAGAAGAAGCGTTTGACGCTCAAACATGGGTTCAAGACATCAATTCAGTCCAACCCGTCAAGGTCCTAATTTTGAACAATTCACCACGGGTTTGTCACCTAGATATATGCCTCCTTGTATTTATGTTCATGTAGATGTTTGATGCAGAGGTGGTGGAAACCCAGGAAACAAATTGACACAACCTCTCTCAAATATGCCACTTTGACATCAATCCCCAAACACACAACAGGGCACATCAACTACCCAACACAATCTGATTACACAAAGACCTATCTCAACATCTTTTAGGCATCTACTCAGACCCAATACAATATTCCAATCAGATTCTTCAAGGTTCATTAGGCCAACACCTAGTTTCACTAGACTGCCCTGCTCAAAAGGCTACAAGAACTAGCACTCTTTTCCAAACAAAGTATCCTCAGATCCTCTTGTTTCTAAAAAAACTCTTTGGACAGAGTTGTGTTATGATGCAAAACCACCAATTCACTCTTCAAAACTCAGACAACTGACCTCTAGACTGTAAGTTCACCAAACCCTCCTTTTACATGTAAAAGCCTAGGGTTTTCAGCATTTCACCCTCACAAGGCCTTCCAAGCCCAACCAAAACATTAAGACACTTGTTCAAGGTCTGCACAGGCCTTTCACATCCTTTCCTAGTTCATGCTAACAACAGATGAACAAAACACATCACTGTCCTATTCATTCCTGCTTGTACAAGCCTTTATTCTTCACTGTGATGGTGTCTCACAGTCTGCAATCTTCTTTGTTTTCATTTTAAAACTTAAAGAGACTTTCCCTAATCTATCTCCATGCCTCCCCACCGAGTAACAGGCTGGAACAGTAAGTGGGAAGGCCTAGAACATGGTGAAACTACAAACGGTGTTTCCCTGTTCTGTGTAGGCAGAATACACAGTAACAACAAATAACAATATAAATTTGTGAATGAGACTTCAATACAGGTTCAAAAACTTGCTAGTTCCATTGCTTACAAAAGTCACAAGGTTCTTAGTTCATCAAACTTCCTGTACGGCCTGTACAGTGCTGAAAAGATACAGAAATACAGTGATAATGAGAAAAAACAGAGAATTAACACAGATAGGTTGCTTTTTATTCAATGATTGTTCCTTCCCCCCGAACCATCCACAGTTCCTCGTGCCTTTTCAAGGCTTTTAAATATTTACAATTCATTAGAGCCTTCAACAATGCCTACAACTGACTTGTAACCACCCAAACCTTCTTTTGACTTGAAAACATCATTATTGACAATTAAAGGCTAAATGAACACTATTAGCAAGAGTTTTGTTCTAAGACACCTAGAACCATTTAGACACCTTTAAATTAATCCTAATATGACTTCTAAACTCCTACTTTGCAGCCCTATTCACTTGCCTTCTAGAGGCTACAAAGACTCTTTAGGAATAAGATTGTACAATTGCAACACAAAACCCAAGATTCACCATAGAACATATTCAAAGGTCTTGAAGGACCTTATTAAAGACAAAATATCTCCAAAACACTAACATCTACCTACTGACCTCCTTTACTTAACATCAAATAATCACAAAATGAGGGTGAAGTGTGGGTGCTCCTGCACCAATGTTCAAACAAGTTCTCAAGCTAGTACTCCACCTGAATCTTCTCCTATAGACCATGAATCTGCTCTTAGGGTCCCCTTTGAGCAAGTTTAGTCTTTGGAGGAAAGACTTAAAGAATTTGAAGAGTTTTTAAACTGTGACAACTTGTATACTAAAGCTGCTCTTGTCGTTTGTGGTCTGAGAAATCTACTCATCTCAAACCGCAAGGGTTTTGAGTTGCTCTATGGAATAGCTAATTTAGTAGAGACTCATGTACCCTTGTACACGACAATCTTGAACCACCTTCCGGATACCCAATCAGAGATCACTGGTACACAATTGAATTTTCCGATGCCAGAGGTGTCTGTGCACATGGTGGATACTAGTCCCTCTATACCTTCTCTCACTTTTGTTGATAACACAAACACTATGCCCCTTGTTAATCCTTGAGTCAATGTGAATCACAATCCTTTGGGGTATGAGATTCTTGAATCCGCATCCTAAACTTCTGCTGCCATGACTAATCAACCCCATCCACCTCCGCCATCCAATCCCGTCTTAAATACCCCATTACAAAATATGGGTTGGATACAGTCACAACTAGCCAACCTAACCAGCACTGCTTCTCATTCCACATTGCAACCCTATTATTGTTGTAGTCCCTTGGCCCTAAGTATTCCAAAATTTGATAAATGCAATGGCAAGGGTGATCTGCAGACCCATGTCTCATCATTTACTACTATGTGTAGTGATTTTCTCTATCAAGATGAATTGTTAGCCAAACTATTCCCACGATCTCTCAAAGACGCCGCATTGGAATGGTTTTGCTCCCTTTCTAATAATTCTATCTTCTCCTTCAATCAATTGATTGATCAATTCTTGCAACAATTCCAGGCTAACATTGGGCCGAAGGTCACCTTTACTAATCTTGTCCACTATAAGCAGGGGGCTCACAAGAAGGTGACCAATTTTATTGCTCGCTACCAATCTTTGTTTTCACAGATCTCTTATGCCTTGCTTGATTCTGATGTCCAACATGTGTTCATGGGGAATCTACAGCTGGCATTGAGAGAAAAAGTTTTCTTAATGAAATATCTCTCTTTTGCACATTTGTGTACTACACTGAGAGACTACCGGTAGACAATGACACAGTACGGGGATTCCTCCTTGTCCTCCCCTCTTGATATTCGAACAGTTGTGTCTATTTCTGGGGAATCTAAAAAGAATAAGGTAGTAATGAATGTAGTTTTTGTTCCTACTTAAAAGAATACCGTAGGGCGTAACAGAGTTTTCACAAAATTATTTGAGTTTTTATACCAGTGTTCTTTAAAAGTTATTAAAAGATGGCCTAATTACTCTCCCAGAGATTAGACCATTGCCCGACGATAAACCATATCCCAGCTGGTATGATGCGCAAAAGTTTGCCAATATCACCAAGTCCCCAACCGTGACATTGAATGCTATGTGCATCTTCGGCATGTAATCCAAGACGACATAGATAGGGGTGCCATACAACTCGATGATAGAAAGAAAAATTCAAACAAATTTGTAGCCAAGGCTAACAACCAACTACAAATCTACACAAACCTCTTTCCTTCTCATTCTGCCAATCTAATCACAACTGCCTCTACTTCTTCTCAACCTAGTCCTTCTGAGTTTGTGAGCATGGTCTCATTCACTCCTATTCCTCCTATGATTTGTGTGGATAAGATTCTTGATGTAAGCTCCACACCACATGACTTACCCCTTAACAAGAAGCCTTCTCTTCTTTACATCCCAACTCAAGTCAATGGTAACATTGTACCCGATGTTATGTTTGACTTTGCCAGTCGGGTCAATGTTATTACAAAGGAGACCCTTTTTATTAACAATTTGCACAAGGAGAAATATGGGGAATTGAAAACCACAATCCGTACTCACGATGGCTTCTTTGTACCTCCCATTGGTTCTATATCTTTGTCGGTCCTAGTTGAACCTAAATCAGTTGATGTTCCATATGTCATGATTCTTGAATCCAACCTGTTCAAAATAAGACTAGGCATTCCATGGCTAGTCTCCACGAATGTGGTCGCATCAGTAGTCCACACATGTTTGAAGTTCCCTCACAATGGCACAGTGCATACTTTTCATGATACTAGATACAAACCACTTGTGTCACATGGGGGCTTTTCTTTAGATCATTTTTCACTTGCTTTTGTTGGACCTTTACCGCCCCATGAAGACTTGTTCTACAGGGCCTACTTCAAGTACAAGACAGGAGTTGTGGCCCATAATGTTGTTTTCCCCCCTTCATCTCATGCACTCTCCATGAAGGCATCTATGCATGCACAACAATATGCTTTGTCCTCTGCACCTTCCTCCTCGAAGGCTATGGTGTCATGCCCCCACAACACAGAACAGATTGCTTGATCATCAAGAAGCAATAATTGGCATATTGATAGTTATGGATAGGATGTATCATTATGGCAACAAGCAAATACAGGTCGACCTTCAACAACAACAGCAAGAAGAAATTATAAGAGGATCGAACTTACAAAGTATAATATTAATACACATTAATTATCCTTTAACAAATAACTATGATTGGTTAAGGAAGAAAACTACAATTGGTTAAGGAAGCAAGAGACGTGCCTCAAAGTAAGGGTCATAGCAATCCATAAAGGCACGTCTTGATGAAGGGACATGACCATTGCCATCATAAGTATAAAGGACGAATCATTTCAATACAACGAAGGCATCAATTTAGAGAAGAGAAGAAGATACACAAAAGCTAAACAAAAGAGGGATCAGACCAGCAATCACAAGGAAACCGTCCAGTCTGCCATAGCAGGTTGACAATTATTAAATATATATATATATATATATTCAAGGGTATTTTATGCCATTCATTATCTTACATCTGTATAAGTATTTCCATGCATAGTGAAAGAATATTTAATGTATGATTTCTTATGATAGAATAGAAGATATGTTTGACTGTTTGGAACCACCTTGTAGGAAGGGCCTAGGGTGTAAGCAAAAGGGGTAAACTAGGCTAGTAGTTAGCCAACCAAAGGGCACTTACACAAAGAGCCAAGTTACCCACTAATGGCCCCCGCCCAACTCCACAAGGTGGTAAGTGTCTTCAAGGGGTTGGGACATTGATGGGGAAAGCGGGGACAAACCGCCAAGGGAGAGGGTTGTGGTACACACCCTCTTAGGCTTGGTGTAGAAAAGGCTTCAGGCAGACCCATCATGTCCCTTCTCCCAAACCCTAGTTTGCTTGCATTAATGATAATCTATGATGTGATGTAATTACCTAACTCTATTAATTATATATATATAGATGTGTGTGTGTGTGTGCATATATTGTTCATGTGGTGATTGCAAGATTCAAACCCAAGATTGCATTATTAAAGAGATATTTATTTGGTAAGAGGAACCCTAACCCTAATTTGCTGCAATTTGTGATCAATAGGCAAATTCTAGAGCAAATCAAGAGAGGGACATTACATATGGACAAGCACACTTTCGTGCATAGACCTCCTCCGCATGTGATTTCACAACCTTTAGTGGTGTCCTCAATTCCTACTACTGTGCCTAGCACAGGAAAAGGAAACGCGCCCGTGTCGATGAAATCTAAACCCCAAGTCTTCCAACTCCCAGTTTTTCCTTTAGTCCCTCGCCCTACCTTGTATGGCAAGGGAAAACACGCAATTGGAGTTGGGCCTTCTCATGTTGCTCCTATGTCTCGACTCTTGAGGCCTCTTGTTCCTCCACCTGTTTCAAAAACAAAGAAAGGAAAGGAGTCTATGGTCGAGACTCAAGTCTCCATTTCTGTAGCACTCATGTTCCTCCTAAGGAGCCTATCCTTCCACTGGTGACAATCACAAAGGCTACTCCTTCAGTAGAGCAAGAGACCTTGAAGTCTTCTCAAGCTTCCATTCTTGGTAATCATAGCCATTGAAACCGACTTCCATGTGAGCGTAAGTGTTGCTAACGGGCATTGGCTCGAGAATGTGATGCCTTGCAGAAGATCGAGGGTGAGCCTCTTGTCTCTAATTCAACTCTTGTTTTTGTTTCTGCTTCTGTCTCTATCTCTTCTTTCGTTCCTATGTTTGTTCCTATTGCTCCAGTGTTGCTTTTAGCTTCCTTGATGGACCCCAATGAACCTTACCCTAAATGGGTACAAGTATTCATCACTCCCTCTTTAGACCCTCCTTTGCTTACTTATTTTCCTAATCTTCCTCCTTTTTTTGAGCCCGTGGATATGCTTCACATGAAAGTCATATCTACAACGGCTCCTTTCGTTTCTCCCGTTCCTTCCACTTCTAACATGAGGATTCCACATTCTCCTCTTAAGTGTAAGTCAGAGCACGACCTCATCCCAGAGGATGGTCGTAAAAAGTCTTCTTCGTCTTCTTCACCTTATTCTAGTTTAGCTTGTGCTATTCTTGTGACAAAGAAGTCACCTTCTTCCCTAGAGTTTGTCACTGCCCCTCTTCCGAAGGTGGGCAATGACTCCCTAGTTTCTCAACCTCCTCCTATTCAGTCACTACACTTCACTTCGGAGAAGTGCATGTATGACTCGTTTGAGGACATCCCAACTCTATCATCCATATCTGCTAGATCAAGGACGTTAACCTCGCAGGAGCTTGTTGGTTGGGATGTTAAGGCGGCCTCCTCCTCGGCTCTGCTACAGGTGAGTCAGTCGGCACTACTCTTGCTGTCCTCCCTCTACAAGTTTGTCCTCCTTCCCCTTACAATGATCTAGATTGGGAGCAAGATAGTTTGTTAGAGGTCCTTGACTAGAGCAGTACCTCCTCTTATCTTTAGAGTAGATTTGTGTGTTCGCTTGTGTTTCTCCCGTACTTGCCTGTTTATGTTTGTGCTCTCTTGGAGGAACCTCAATACCCTTGTAGGTACTTGGATACAGGAAAATAAAATCTGTCGTAACTTCTATATGTTTCGTCATTCTTCTATTTGTCATAAAATCTATTTTTCACATCGGGGACGATGCAAAGTGTTGGGGCATTTAGGCCTCTCCCATGTTGAACCGATTTTTTATTTGTCTTCATGTGCTCTTCTTCTCGTTCCAATTTATTTGGGGGTGATGACAGTTCATAGCTAACGATCCCCTCACACCATATGCTCTCACCTCGCCCACATCGGGATCTTGGTGATTAGAGAGTGAAGGGTTCCATTTCAACTGATTATATTTTGGAGCTAACCTTAATGGGTGCATTGTTGTTTGGTGAAAATTCAAAAAAAAACTAAGGGGGTCATTTCAGGCTTCAAGCCCTGCCAGGCATGCTCCTTTGTAGTAAAAAGACAACAAATTCTAACAGGAGAAATCAGACTTCCAAGGTTAAAATGTTTTAAGCCTCATGGTGAGTTCCTCAATGTCAAGGCAGGAAAGTGTCTTCTTGTAAGAAGGAAGGTGTCCTAAGCTTGATGGATCAATCAATCAATAGATACAGATAAGCCCTAAAATCAATATTGATTTCTTCATGACAAATTTTAGCGGGAGGCTGAAAAGAAACACCAAGTGTGATTAACTTTTATCCTGACTAAACCAGAGGCCTAACTTGCAAATTCAGCAGTCTGTACCCATCTCCATCCACTGATAATGCCA
The DNA here is from genome assembly GCA_007258455.2 of Sequoia sempervirens. Classification (NCBI taxonomy): domain Eukaryota; kingdom Viridiplantae; phylum Streptophyta; class Pinopsida; order Cupressales; family Cupressaceae; genus Sequoia; species Sequoia sempervirens. Next base: position 752,016,300 of record VDFB02270651.1, on the reverse strand, counting down.
GAACTCAGCGAGTAAAGTTTAAAACAATTTCCCTGCGAAGCATGCAAAACATAAGCGGGCGCTTTTTAATTTTCTCAGAGAAAGTGGAACCAACCTTTCACCGGTTCTTCAGACAGCACAGAAGCACACATTATAATTCCAATTGCTCCAACCCTATTCAGCAAGCCTCTCCTCAACAACTTCAAATCATCTCCATGAGAACAGCCTGCATATTTCAAATTGAATATTTTTCAAGAAAGAGGGATTAAAAAGAGAGAGAATTGTTACTGACATAGCCAAAAACTTATATTCGTACTACCAGAAACTAAAGGGCTTCTAAGGGATTACAAAAAGATAATTGTTATTGACAATCCTCATACACTTATATTTGTATTACCAGAAACCAAAGGGCTTTTAAGGAATTACAAAAAGAGAATTATTATCGACCGACCAAAAAACTTATGTTGGTACTGCCAAATACTAGAGGCTTTCAAGAGATTGCATAAACAGAATTGCTATTGATAGACCCAAAAACTTATGTTGGTATTACCAGTAACTAAAGGCCTTTTAGCTACTGTGTTCTTCAATGGCCTGCCTATTGTAGAACATAAATTAAAGTGAGAAACCAGGCTCTTTCTGGGTGATAAAAGTGGGAAGGAGGATGAGGCAGAGGTTAAAGGAAGGGTACAGGTATATTCCATTATCAGTTTGACAGTTGTTAAACCCACCTCCACAATTCAGCTGAAGCACTGTTTTGAAATATAGATCAAATTCTGCTTGTGACCAGGTGTGTTTGCATCCGGTCCAGATATTTGGATGGTCTTACCCATTTGGAATGGTGCTACGTAGCAAGCATCGACACCAATGGAAGAAAACATCATGAATTAGGGATCTATTACAAATGGAAGCAAGATGATAATCGAGGAGAAAAAGCCAAAGTTTATTTTTAGTTTCTCTCCATGGTCCACATTATATTTGGCATATGATTAAAAACTAAGGTGTAAGGGACAAATTTTATTTTACAATTTAACAAGCGAATAATAATATTTATTGGTTATTCTATAGATAAATCATGAATTTAAAGGCAAGTCAATTTTAGTTGTGGTAAATATATAAAATATTATATTAACATTAAAATTATGAAAATGTAATAATTGTAAAATTATAACTAATTTCTTGATTCTATAAAACTAAAATATATAATTATCAATATTTTAGAATTTTAAAAATAAAGTTATAAATTAATATATATTATGTCTTTAAAGAATATAAAAATGATTAAAACTAAAACAAATTCAATAAGAAAATGAATTTTAGGAAGATAAAAATAACTATTCAAAATAAAATAATTACAAAATAATTATGAAGTAAAAGACCTATCTTTTAAATAAATGAATCTATGTTCATAAAATTTGACAAAACAAAAAATTACACATTTTTGATCTTTATATATATACATCACCTCACCTAAATGATAACAAATTGATAATTTTGTGAAGAATAAAATGATAACTTCTCATATATTTAAAAATATAAATCTATTCCAAAACATTGCAACTAAGTAAACCAAACTTTGATGAAAATAAATAAAAATAAAAAAAGAAAAACTAATTAGAATACTCTTCCACTTGAAATTAAAGTGAAAAAATTGAGCTATCATTCCACTTTTGTCATACAATGAGATTAGAGTTCAAGGAAGTATAAGACTTAGATTGATGTTGCAATAAGGGTGATAAATTAAGCCCACACCACTTTTGTTACATAATGATGTTAGAATTTTTTAAAATTTTACAACTAACAAAATTGATGATAATTTATTTTTAAAATATCTTTAATTACAAATTTAATATTTTAATATTATAAAATATAAATATTTATGTTGAGTAAAAAATAATAACTAAAAAATTTAAATACTAATAAGATATTAAGTTATGATTGTGGAAATTAAAATTTAAAATATAAAAGTATAATTATAACTAGAGAGGACAGTTTAATGAAGGTAGCATAAGGTTTTGCTTGATCAATGACCAAACGACCATGAGTTTAAATGTGAGTTGTGAGTAATACAATGTGACATTGATTTAGTAGAGCATTCAAGAATATGCAAAAAAGTTGACTTTGAAATGTTGCATTTCTCCGCTCACTCCACATTCAAGTTGACAAATGTGGGGTTATGAATTAGCCTCGTCTTCCTCTTTTTACCCATTCAAATTGCTAACTTGAAATGGCCCAATTCTCACAGTGCAAAATAACCCCAAAATGTATGTCATCCACATACAAGTAGCACTTGCACCAAAAAGGAGGTGCAATGGTTATGCCAATTGTATTTTATATTAGTCCCAATCAAAATAAAACACATCTTTAAAATATTATTTTGTATAAAGTATGTTCCAAACCTTTTTACTTAAAAAAGAATTAATTTTAAAAACAAGGGATAAAAGGCATGTACAGTAGACTCTTGTTAGAAATGATATGCCTAGAAGATATCCTATTGTTCAATTGGTCTTCACCAATGCCAAATAAAAGAGGTGCATATGTTTTCGTTTTAGTTATTGTTACAATAGATGTCAAGTTATGTAAGGGGTGGTGAGAAAGATGAATCATGGAATCATCTCTTTCCACATGTTAGTTTATAGTCAACCCTTTCTTATTTCCTCTACTCCTAAACCATTATCCACATGAACATCTCCTTTGTCACTTCCTAGGATTTTATTACCATAAACTAAAATAACATGTATAAACATAATTTGCATACGCACGTACACATATACTTGTTTCTTACAATGCAACAACAAATACACTTAACAAATAGGGGATGTAATCCAATCTTTCCTCATATGTATGCTTATTGCATCTTTTGTATTCATGAAAGAGTTGTAGATGAAAGCTTGAAGCAATGATAACTATAGTTAATTAACCTTTTCCAATGTTTTAACTTCTATGTTCTCCATGGAGAGTGTTCTATAAGGAAATATTGCATTTAACCCATGAATCTTAATTCATTTCCTATATAACCCATGAGAGGTAAAAAAGCATACAAATAACCACAATGCATATCTATCAAATAGACAAGCCATAAGATAACACAAGATATACCTTGGGAAAACCCTTGGGAAGGAAAAACCTAGCCTCCAAAAGCATCCATACTCCATATTATTCAGTAATAAAGAAATACAAGAGTTACAATGAATACCTTTGAAGCGTCAAGCCCTCCAATGCATTCCCATGTGTCCAAGCATGAATCCACACATCCCATACCATGATTCACAAATGCACTCCTCAAGAAGACTTAATAATCACAGCCAACCCACTTAGCCAACCTAAACCACAACACATGTGTTTGTTTTTATAGACACAAGCTCACACAAAATACAACTAGTGGTAAGTGAAACCATGTACCGCAAAACCATGTGAATATAAAACCACTAACCCCTTATTTAATATATTGGGTACTAAGACATCACTTTATTTAATATTTCCCCAATATTAAATTATTATCATTGTCTCCCACACATTAAATAATAATACAATGTTACAATAGAACATCAAGTGGTCCCCAAATAATTACCTAGTGTGATTAACAACAACACCAAGGTGTATCACAACTAAATAATTATTTAATTATAATATTATGATAAATCAATTTATGCAATGGTGTACAACACCATATCCCAACATTCTCCCACTTGTTGTATACATTGCATAAGGGATCAATGCATGATATACATCATCATAGCCATACATGAAATCAAATGAATCTCCAACATGCTCTCATGCTCCATCAAGATACCCGCAATAAGAACAAAGTGACCACCATCTCAAGCAAGAACTTCTCTCATCCTCCAACGTGCCACCTATGGAAGAAAAGGAACATGCCAAGGTGAAGATGCACCAATCCATGAGCACAAGCATCAAATCCAAGTGATAACAAAGGCTCTAACCAAGCTGTTGTCAACTAAAAAACCCACATGATCAGAAATAGCATCCATAACACATGCTAATACATCCAACCATCAATACCTCCAAGGTATCAATACATCAGTAAAATCATGCCAAGAACATATGCAACCCATAAACTACAATCAAGCTCCATGTATCAAATCTATCAATGAAGAACATACATATCCAGGAACTCCGCTGCATAGGTAATGTCAAAGAATATCAAGTCTACCAATCAACACTATATCAAGGTGTGATAAGTAAATCAAAGCATGAAGTACCAAGAACAATAACAATAATCCACACATACAACTCAAAGAGCTGCATAATCTCACAACATGTTGCCACCATCCTCCCCAAATGAACATCTAGGAAGAAACCATGAAGAAGAGAAAACCTGTTTTAAACCATAATTTCCTTCTACCAACACCTCAAAAGTGTACTATTGTGTCAAGTATGATCTCCCAAAAAACCAAAATGAAAAGCCTCAACAATATCCATAACACTCAATCTCATAGACCAAGTACAACATATGAATTAATGTAATAATGCCAACATGGATGTAAACCTCTCTAATCAAGAAGATCAAACTCAAAGTAACCATCCCCAATATTGGAAATCAACCCATAAACCATCTCCTAACAATCCTCATCAAAGAATGATATCATAAACTCAAATGCACAAGGAGATAACCATGCTATAACATCCCTCAAATGAATCCTCTGGAACTAACTATCCATAGCTCAAGATCCATATCTATGAAAGATAAAGCATATAAAATCATGTTAACCAATTCTCAAATGAGTATCCAAATCAATCACCATGAATCAACTCATTCCCATGAGAAATCAAAGCACGAAACATAACACATCTAAAAGATATAATGGGAAAATACCTCTCAAATAATAAACTGTCGAGTAGACCAAGAGTGGGGAATGAGAATGCTCCTCTAGGATAACCAAGCCACCGTGACTCACTCTAAGAGAAATCTCCTCTATCGGTCCATCATGAACTTACGTCCATATCTAGGTGAAAGCTCCTCGGTCTTCCTAATGAAACCTCCAAAGAGTAATTGTCTCAAGCAAATGTCCCTAATCACATGAAGATAACTCCAACCATCACCTACGTCTCCATGTATCCATGGGTACCTGTAACCAATCAATCCATGCCAAACTCCAAATGCAACATAGCACCATCATGAAGTAATCAAGCAAATGATCAATGTACCTAATACAAAGAGAACTACCAAGATCAATGTAAAAGCTCCAACCGTAGAATCAGGAACCTATCATGACAACATGATCTAACCATCTCCTCCTAGGAGATCACATGCACCATAACATACATCCTAGCCTTAAGAGAACCCATATCATGCCAAAACTCTAAGCTAGCATCAAGAGTAAACCATGACACAATATCAAACATACTCTAAACCAAGAAAACATATCTCCAATCACATGAAGATAACCATACCCAATGATGCATCCATGTTACTGCCAGCAACTCCCACTGAACCGTGATACAAGCTACACATGGCATCATGACAACCATCTCCTCCATGAAGATTATCTAGGTTTGCACACACTCAACTGCAATATCAGTAACATACAAGTGAAACCAAGATCTCCAAGCCAAGAAGATACATACAACCACCATCAAAACATCACCAACCAATCCAATGCCACCAAAACATCACTATAAAAAGCTCCCACTGAAAGTTTATAACCAATGAATGTAACAAGCTATCATGACATCATGATCAAACCACATGCTACAAGTCCCATCAACCAACTAATCAAGTACTCAAACCATCCATCCTCTCAATCCCAAAGCAACATACCAATGTACAAATGACCACAGAAAAGGCCAACTAATGAAATCTACAACAACAATGAATCAAACCTGGTGGATATAGACAGTCCACATCTGATTCATCCCACTGCAACTGAATGGGTGATCAATCCATACAATTGCATAACTGATAGATCCAACCACTGAAACATGCAAACTCATCATCACATTAGTAACCTGCAACTAAGATATCAAAGAAGATAATCATGTAGACCAAATGAATCAAACACCAAATCAACCTCAGATCTAATTTTCCAACCATGTCCACAAATGAGTAATCATAGTCAAGGAACCAAATAAGCATCAAGAAGATAAGTAAAATCTCCTAACATCAAACCATATCACCACCAAACAACCACATACATGATCATGTCATGCCAATGCATCAAATTTACCTGCATATCCATGACAATATAACCATAACCATCATTGTACCTACACTCAACTATCACCCATACAAAACTCCAAGTCTCAAACCATGTCCAACCATGTCCTCAAAACTGAAGACAACATGTTTACTTGTCACCATCAAAGTACCAACTCTGAAAAACCCCTGTAAACCTATACCTGGAAACACCAATTTGATAATCATCTATAGCATCATAATAACATATAAAAACATGTACTTCCTGGAGGTTTCATCTCTTGACTTGTCTGGATGCTCACACAATCACACCCAGAATCTCAGGCTCCTACAAGTGATCAAACAAGTACCAATCTCAACATGTTCCTCAAACTGATAAACAATCTAAACTATTATGTAGTACACTGCAAATTCTCTCCAACACCTCTTTGAAATTGAAAATCCGATTTCGTATGCAAAAGTTATGACCAAAATCATGCAAACAAGAACATCTAACTTCTAGGCTCCAAAAACATGTCAAAATAGAAAAATCATGGAACCAAACCTATACCACTGCGTAGTGCTTGGAATCAAATTTCCAACGACTAGAAGAAGTCAAAAATCCGACATTGTGGTCAAAAGATATGCCTCAGGGAACAAAAACTGTCCAATTTGACTATAAAATCAAGTCTAGATTGTCCCACTCCAAAGCAAAAAATAATTAATTTATTTTCACTTTAAAGGTGGAAAATTTTATTTCTTTATTTTAATAATTAAAGTTAAACTTCATGTCATAAAGTGAGGAGGAGGGGATGGTTTAAAAATCCTTTAAATTTAAAAATGTTTTAAACAAGTGACGTAGTGTGTCGTGTTCCTGTCACCTAGCAAAGAGTTTTTAGGTTGGCAGGGGAAGGGTTAATATGGTTGAAGATTTGTAAAAGGAATTGTTAGAGTTTTGTATTGAATGCAAAAAACGATAACCAATGGAATTGAAGAGTATAAGATTTGAAAAGAAAAATATAGAGGGTAGAGTTTGGTATTGATTACTAGAACTTTTTGGAACAATTGTATATTAAAATTCATATTTTTTGTGTGCTTGTTAAATAATATAAATAAATTTTTGTATAAAAGTAATGTAGGGATTTAAATTGATTTAGTGTGAAGGTGGAGAGTTTATTTGTGAAGGTAGTAATAGGGAATTGGGCAAATCAATTGTCATATTGTAAGGAACAAAGAAGACCATATTTAAAAAACTATTTAGTAGACATTTATTTGTTAACATATTAATTATTTTGAGTAGATATGTAAGACATAGAAAATCAAAATATTACTGATAAGTAGAAAATTTAAAAGCATTTTAGAAAATGGAGATATTAAAAATATAAAAGTATTTTAAATTATTTTATATGCAAGACATTTAAAATAAATATATTAGTAATAGACTGAAAATTTAAAAGCATTGCAAGAAATGAAAATATTAAAAATATAAAAGTATTTTATTTTATTTTATATACAAGACATATAAAATATAAATATTAGTAATAAGTTAAAAATTGAAAAGTATTTTATCTTTTTTATACCATATTATTATGTTCAATTAATAGTAATATTTTTGAATATTTTAACCATGTCTATTTTTTTATATTTGTAAATTAAATTCATTTAGTTAAATAAACTAATTATAAATAATTTTATTTACTATGAATTTAGAAAAGAACATATGGCAATGAAAAATAGGCCATAGAAAGTAAAGTTCATAGGAATAGTAGCCTTATAGCTAAACTGGAGGTTTAAATATTAATTAATTGTTTTGCAAATATTAATCCAGCTTCATCATTGAGAAGTCCCACCAAAAACAATACGCTAAGGCTAGTGGTATGGAGTAATCACAATGCCTCATAATGTGTAAATGGTAAACAGGTGTAAATGAGAATGCTTGTATCTGCCTCACTAAGCTGCATAGCTTCCAGACATCGACTGAGTGCATAGATAGTTAGAATGGCAAGGGTGTTACATGTAAACATGTGAGAATATAGATTGGAAAGAAATTTGTCCTTTGATTAATGCATAAGAATATGGTCTAAGAGAGAAGTGTTTTATTGTTTAGAAGGCAAAGGAAATTTGCAAAAGAACAACTAAATTTTGGAGAATTCCATGGAGGTGAGTTGTTATTGCTTTGTAAAGTATCAAAGATTGAATGTAGAAGAACTTTCACTATTTGGTAAAACCTAATTTACAAATCCTACCAAAGTAACTGCAATAACAACTCGCATGCATATGGTATGTATGTCATAAACTTGAAACAGTAAAAGCCAAGAAATAGGTGACATATGGAAAACTAAATGGTCTTGACTGTGGTTGTTTCTTCAAATTGTCCTTGTAATAGGAACCATTTTTTGGAATTGGAGTAGAAATAAAGACCTGTACAGGTGAAAATATACTTGATTCTTGAAGAGGAGCTTGTGAGGTCAGAGTTTCAAATGTTTTTCCTCTTTTGTTTGCAATGAAGTTTGATTCTTTGAATTTCTATAAAAATTATGCCAATTGTTTGAATATGTGTAATTTATGGCCATAACCAAGGTGCAATGATGATGTAGTGAGAGATGTGCACAATTGCAATCATGTGATATGCAATTCATACTGTACATTAGCTATTCCCTGGAGTGGGTATAATTATGAATTTGTTTGAAGCAAATGCACAATAAGCAACACTTGTAGTTGACATCTAGAAGGTGTGCAACACAACAAAGCATAGACAAGCATTCCCATTTACACTTGTTTACCATTGAGACACTATGAGGTATTGGGATTGCTCCATACCACTAGCCTCAACATATTGCGTTTCTCAAGGCACTTATCGATGTTGTTTCCCTTCCTTAATGCATCACTTTAATGGTTTGATATCAATTATTTTTGACGGGACTTTTCAATGATGTAAGTGAATAAATACTTGAAAGGAAATTAATTAATATTTAAACCTACACTGTAGCTATACCAATAGAAAAAGAGATAAATAATGGTTTTCAAACATGAAAAATATGTCCATAAATCCCAAGTATATAATGTTCCCATATTTTCCTAATTTACTGAAACTAAAATGAATAGTAGACCTACTGCAAGACAATCAAACTTAATTGGTGAAGCAAGTATTACAAATGAAAATGATAAAATTAATAATTGAATGAAAATCATGTCAGCTTTACTACCATCATGCATTTCATGTGCATGGCATTTTGCTCAAAGGCAAGTTACTGTTGCGATCAAAGGAGATCGCTATTGCAATTATATGATGTGCATTAGATATGGCACACTTGTTAATCAATCTACAACTATTCCATTAAATGCTAGTAGGCCTACTATTCATTTTTGTTTAAGTAAATTAGAAAAATAGGACATTATATATTTTGGAAAATATTTAATCGCTGAATGCAATTTGCACAACCTTTGACAGAGGGTTGGCTGGCACAAAAGCAATGAACTATTCAATTTTCTCTGTAACATAGAGCAATACTTCTAGTTATCAAGTATCACAAACATAAAATATATAATGTTGAAAAATGAAAATATATAATGAACCATTGAGTTTTCCCCTATGTTTGTTTATTAATGATTTATGCACCAGAACTAAGCTAGTGGGAAAATAGCTTAATAAAAACTCAATCAAGTATGAACTAAATCTTTGTACAAATTGCATTTAATGGTCAAATATTTGATGAACTTTATAATGTGTTTCTATTTTTCTTATTCACTTAAACAAATAAGAGTAGGAGACCTACTCCATGCGATAGGTAAAGAGATAAATGGTAAATTAGAGACATAAAAAATACGTGCTTGAATTTATAACTATAGGAAGGTAGAAAACAATTATAAACTTTTGAATTTGATTGGCTAATCAAGTATCTAAAATTGAAATGCAATAATTGCAATAGTAACTTGCCCATAAAAAACATGCATGTTATGTATTTGTGACATATAGCATACTTAAAAGTTGCAATACTGGATTTTAAACTATTTTAAGGGGAAAATGAGAAAATTAAGCATTATCTAACATATAAAGGAAAAACATGTTGACTGTAAAATGAGAGCAGCAAGAAGTTTTAATCCATAAAACATGAAATGTAGTCATTTAGGCCAAATATCTAGGAACATAAGCATAAGAAAAAAGAGAAGTGCAGGTTGATGCAATAACAGGTAGCTTTGCAACTGCTTGTGTTCCTTCGTCACCTACAATGGCATTATTATGATTAGTATGGAAACCATATTTTTATATAATTTTAAACATACTTTGCAAATTGAAGATAGAAAAAAATATTTGTATCAGTATTGTTTTATACCAAGTGTTGTAGCATATGATGTTCATTTAGTCAGGAAAATAGCTTTTGTAATTGCATTGGTTTGATTGAGCTTGAAATGGCCTTTGGTGACGAAGTCCTGTAGTGCAAATACAACTGATGATTTGTCCTTGATGTAGTCTTCACATTTCATGTTTTGAAGAGTGCGAAAGAGTTGTTGGATGACACAGTTTTGAACTAAACAGTGGATTCTTTGCTTGTCATCTGTTATGATGATAGTTTGAGGATGAAGTGAGTATATGTCACTCACTTCCTTGTCACATTGGTTGCAATGACTGCTCTCTTGTTGGAGCATGCCATAAGTGTTGAATCTATAATTGAAAATCAAGAAAAAAGCCTCAGATTTGAAAGTGTGTTTGTTGCTCTTAATGTGTCAAAAACCTTAAACATGTGAACTTAAATTGTTAGAAGTAGCAGTTTGAAAGATCTTGTTTGAGAAAGCAACAAGATATTTAAAAATTTACTATAAATGTTGATTGCATCAAAGTAGTTACCTTGTCCATTGTTCTTTTGTTATTCAATTTGCAAATAAATGTTGATTGGCCCGTGTGGAACATGTTCTTTTGATATGTGGTTTTTAGGATATTCTTGAAAAGAAATGTTGGAGTTTTGTTCCTGAATAGCTGCTACATTGTTTGCAAGTATTGTTGTTCATGAGATGGATATAGTTGCAGCTGCATGGCAATGGGAAAGTTAGTTATCATTACAAAAAAAATTAGTAGAGGCCAAAACGGTATAGAAAAGGATTAAAATGGATTAGTGGCATATGTTATGGAGAGATTTGTACCTATTCCATGTTAGATTATGCTCTGCCATCTTTGATATCAATAGCATATTGGCTACCAACTCTATTAGCACCAACTACCAAAGTACCTATTGTTCCAATTGGATACTGATTTGTGATTGTGTAAGTAATTGGCTTATAGTTATATCTAGAATGAAGTAGTAGTCTTTAGAAAAGTGAGGCATACTTTCAACTATGCTAGTGTCTGTCAATATCAATATGCAACCACAGTCCCCTCTGTCATAATCTATTCTACGTGTAATTTGGAAACCTAATGTTGAAGCTCCTATTCCTAGAATTATTTTGTGTTGATGTTGTTGCACAAGGTTTCCATTGATATTCAATGTAATTGTCATTTCTGCTTTGAGTTATATGAGATCTACACTCAATACCTAATTTGTTTCATTATCTTTGTCTAATGTTGCTTTGTAGACAACAAGAATGTCACCTTCAAATGTGTCGCCAACTTTTTTTGCATTTAAGTCTTCAATTGATATAGTCTTTTTGACTTTTGTTCTAAAGGAACAGAGGAAAATGTAAATCTTATATTTGGATGATGCAGAAATGCATATGATAGGGTAATAGAATAAGTTGTTTACCATTTGCTTGTGTCCTTTTCCATTTGTTGCATTTGTTGTGCTGGTCTTTTTGTTTGTTCCATCATTTGTCTACAAAGAAATGATATAGCATTAGAGAGTACATTGGAGCATGTATTAGTGATATATGCTTATCTTTGTCTATAGTACTATACAAAAGGTTGAAAATTCCTTTTCCCATGGTTTGCATCATGGAATACTATAAAGTATGATAGCAAATTGGCTAGTTTGTTAAAGTGCAACTACTTTCTTTCTGATGTCGTTGCCAAAATAATTGTTCGTACGTTCAAGGATTTGGATAGCCATTGAGTACAAAACATGTTTCCCCAAAAGCTAAATACACCAAATTGAATGAGAGTCTGAACCCAAACAAAAAGCATGAATACAATCAAGGGTTTTAACGTGAATATAAAACCCGATATGAATTCCTGATTTTTGTTTGGTTCAACTCATTCAAGCTTAGTGCATTACTTTTCTACAATAGTGTTTTTTGTTCTTTGCTACAACAGACCTCTCTTTCTCCACACTTGTCTCCAATACTTGCAAGCAACACTTCCCTGAAACAATAACGTTATTATATAGAACTAATAGAGATTCATATATATACATATACATACACATACACATTACATATATATATAGATATATAAGATTACATATATAAGTACCTATAACTAATTTCTCAACAAAACTTGTAACAAATCAAAGAAATAGTCTTCAACATTCTATTTTAATGTGCCTGCTCTAGAAAGCTTGTTATTTTTAAGGACATTGTCTATGTTGCATACTAGTGAGCAACTTGCATATTCATAGTTATTAACGTCTATTATTTCTATATTCTCATATCTTGTCTTCATTCTGAATGTAGAAAGCATTAGATTGTTCAAAATGCTAATTGGCCTTAATATGTATACATGTGAAATCTTTAGTACTTCGCATATATGTATAATACAAAAAAGTTGATATTTTGCATACACATTAAATTGTTTCATTGCAAAGAGAGAAGGAAAATGATCCAAGAATTTGACCTACAATTTTCTTGTTCATGTGTCGCCAAAATTTCATAGGTGAACACTCTCTTACACTTTTGGGATTTTCACCTTAAAGGAGAAAGGTTACCTATAGAAATTAAGGGATACATTCAAGACTAATGTTAAAAGGACTGAAATATTCCTAAATGCAATGATCTAGATGCAATAAACTAAAAATAAAATGATTTATTAATGCAAAACCTAAGAAATGCAAGTTGTTTGAAAACACGCTATGATATGCAAAATGATAAAATAAATGTAACTAAACAATAACAAAAATTAACAAGAATGAATGGGGTGCACCTGGAAGCGGAAATGTGATGTTGAAAGGCTTTGGAATTATGCAGAATTGACTGGAAATGTTGACCGGGACACTTGTGCCAATTTGGGTGACTTAGTCCTCCTTCACCAGAATTCTATCGAAACAAGTTTCTGCCAAAAGGGTATCCATAATTGAAAAAATCACTTTTTATGCCTAGCAGTGGGACTAATCCACCAAGGATGGTGACTTAGTCCACCTGGGAATCTCAAAAAATTTGGGGTAAGAATCTATAGCCAACAGTCTGCACTTCACTTCTTGACAAGTGTTTGGTTCAGATTCTATAGAAATCGGGTCGAAAGTGATCTCCAAGCTTCAATTAGGGATTTGTTGACTTGAATGACTTTGATGAATTTTTGACCACTTTTATCACCTTTCTCTTTGACAAAATCAGCATCCAAATCATGTAAAACATACATGCAAAGAGGGGAAAAATGGTTAAGGGTTAGAGTATAGGGCAAACCCCAGTTTGGTAATCAAACCCTTGATAATAAAATGAAATAAAGAAGAGAATGATGAACAAATAACATGCAAATGTCATAAAATCACCAAAACCTTATTGTAGAAGTCTGAAGATATGCAAGCAGATGCTCCAATGGATGCTTGATGATGCTTAGAATGCTTGAGTGCTTGAATGCTATGATGAATCGAATGCTTGAATGACTAGTGAATGAGTTAGGGTTAAAAATGAGAAATAAATCCTTTATTTATTACTTGATTATACAATTTTTTCCAAAAATAACACATCACAGGCTGACCTCAAGGGTGAGAGAAGAAAATCCCACCAGAAAATTGAAATAATTTTTATTTTTGTGCCCAGTGGGACTAAGTCACCGTAGGTAGTGACTTAGTCCCACCAGGGAAATTTTATTGGGTGTCAGAAATTAAAGGGTATTAAATTTTTTTTAATACTAATATTCTAAAAAACACACTTCAGTAGGGTCGAAAAGTGCATTAAGGGGTCATTTAAACATAAGAAAGGGTTGAATTAGTGATGACAAGTCTAGCAAACCATGAGAGTTTGCTACAACTCTTTACAACACTTTAAAATAAGACTTGGTAAGTGATAAAAAGAGGATATTCAAGTGAATTATAATAAAAAGGGTCCTAGAAAAGTGTGAAAGTGGGTTACAACACTTCACAACACCTTTATAAGACATCCTAGAATTATCAATGATTTATAAGGACCCAAGACCTAATGTGAAGGTGTTAGCCACATTACAATACTAAATCTAGGCAAAATCAAGCCAAAGTCCATTAGAAAGACTTAAGTGAGCATAAAAATTTGTCAAACTATACATTTTTTAGTGACACAGTTCAACAGTTGACTATATTTGTGCCAATGTAGATGTCTGTCTCCCACTAAATTTGTAAAGAGTGGCTCCTATTATAGGGACATTTGAGACAAATGAGCATAGTGGATGACATGTTATATGCAATTCATAAACATAAAGCAATCAATTCTCAATGAACGCAACAAATGCTACCAATACTATTGCAATGATTTGCTTTGGATTACATAGATGTAGTTGGCTGATCAAATTCAATAATTTAAATGAAAGGGAATATATATGGTTTTATTACTATAGTTTGAATTGAAGAGTAAATAGAATAAAAGTAGAACAATAGAAAGAGATAATAAAGTTTGAAAAACATTTAAGGATTAAATGCAAATTGTGGAAAGATTCAGTTGATACTTGATTGAGTTTTTCTTAAGAAATTTTTATAGTAACTTAGATTTTGTGTGTAATTTAGTAAGCACTAGTATCTACTTTACAAGAAAACTTGTGTGATGTAGTCAACATTTTTAGCAAACCAACACTTTGTTTTTTCTTTCAATTACAAATAAAAAGATCGTAACAATGAACTACTGTCATGTAGGATTTCCAAGTTAGGTTTGTTATTTAGGACATTTTCTCATTGAATAGACATGTGCATAGATTGTCTGCAAGGTTAACTCAACATCTTAAACTACAACGAAAAAGCAACACTCTTTTGGAATAAGGTTAGAATGCTAAGAAAGCTTGTTATTGCTTTCACATCCTACATATCTTGTATAGATGGACAAGTTACATGTAAATGTATAGAAATATTGACTTGAAGAAAATCTATCCATTGATTGATGCATTAGAGTATGGTCTACAAATCCTGGGAAATTTTGTTTTGTAAATCAATTGTTATAGCTCAATAAACTTTGTAGTCTATTATCAGTTGCAACAAGTTACTATTGCAAAGTTAATGCATTCAATTCCCCCACAGTCCACAAGAGCTTGCTCAAACTACTCAACTTTCCTTGTAACATTGAGCAATACTTCTAGTTATCAAGTATCACAAACAAACAACATGGTCCATGACATATAATACATTTTTCATAAACATGAACCTTAGAAACAATGATAAAATTTGCAAAAAAATAGACCAACATCATAAATTTCTGCAAACATTTAGACATTAAATAAAAAAATTGCAAGCTTTGCTGATAGGCTACTAGCCACTCAAGCAATAGACACAGTTAATGCATTCACTGCCTCCATAGTCGACAAGACCTTGCTCAAAGCATATGTCATCTATTGTACCCATTTTCCCAATTAGCTCTTGTAACAACAAGCAATACTTCTAGTTATCAAGTATCATAAACAGACAACCAAGCTACTCATCAACAGTGCTACACATATCCAACATTTTAACCTTTGTCAAAAAAAGAATTGTTGCATGTGTGAAATTGGCTAATATGTTTATTGCTACACAAGCACAGTAGTATGGGGACATTTTTCCTCTAGTTGTAAGAAAGAGCAACAAAACCAGTGAAAAAGGGCATAGTAATTAATAAAAACTTTATTGTAAGAGCTAATAGTGTATTTAATAATAGATAACAAAGTCTTGATAAGTTATAAGAATTGATTTGCAAAATATTGTTCACAGGATTTGCAAATTCAATTGAATATTGTCACACATTTACATGTAATAGTTGTACTATTATCAACATCGATGCAACTCGTTCATTTGTATGATGTGTGTAGGATGTGAAAATATACACAAGCATTCCCATTTAGGAATGGTCCTTTTTTATCCTTTGTTTCCAATGAAGTTTAATTCTTCAAATTCTTGGAAAAATTATGTGAATTGTTTGAATTTGTCTAATTTTTTCCCATAAGCACGTGACCTTTGCAATTGTTTGATTGCAATTATTCTATAGTCATAGATGTGCATAATTGCAGTTGGCACAATTTGCACGCAGTGATTGAATATTTGCAAAATATCTAATGTCCTCCTAATTTCCTAATTTACTTTAACAAAAATGAATAATAGGCCTACTCCAACAAATAGTAAAAAAGATAAATTGTTTATTATCTCTTAATTGCAAATGAAACCATTGCAATAGTGACTTGTTCCTTGGTTTCAACTACTCCATGTCATATGTCATCCATTGTACCTTCTTGTACAATTAGAAATTTTTAATAGAAAATAATGCTTGTAGTCGCAGCAAGACAAAAGTATGTAGAATGAATATAGTTGCAACAAGTTACTATTGCAATCATTGAGTTTTCTTTAGAAATTGAAATTGTTTCAAGTAAATCTAGAGAGTAGAAAGACTATTTCTCTGAGGGAGTAGGCATTGTTGCAATTGGGATAGCTCACCATTGGAATTGTATGATGTGCATTACATATGGGAACTTGTTTATCAATCTATAGCTATTGCATTAAATGACTCCATAGTCGACAAGGCCTTGTTCAAAGTATTCAATTTTATGTTTTGTAATTCTCATTTGCTTACTGTGTATGGATTCTTTTTCTTGTAAGTTATGTTGCTTTTTTTCTAGGAACAACGAAAAATTGTTCCTAATTTTCTAATAACACCTTATAGAATCTATAAATGCTTTATGCCCTTGTCTTGAAATCAATGCCTATATGTCGTTGCAACTAGAAGCATAGCTTGGAAAAAGAAAGTTACTATTGGCATCGTTGAATTTTCTTTTCAAATAGTTGCTTGGCCAATGAAATTGTATTGTTTAAAATATTTTTGTCTTTTTCCTATAGTTGGGATTAAAGCATATATTTTTTGTGTTTGAAAAATATGGTTTATCTCTTTTTCTATTGGTTGGAGTAGGTCCATTTTTCATTTTAATTTAAGTAAATTAGGAAAATAGGGGGACATTATATATTGTGACAAATATTTAATCCATGAATGCAAATTGTGCAAGCTTTGGTGGTGGACTGGTGGGTATTGAAACAATGAATGCATGTTTAATGCATTAAATGCAAACTTTGTGAGATGTGTTGGACAACTCGTGGGTACATAGGTAGTGGATGAATAGTTAATTCATGAAATATCAGGCATGTGTTGGGTTTTATTTGTGCTTATTCTTGTTTGTTTATTGCTTGTTGAAAAGCTTGTGTGTTTTTAGCTGTGGGTTCCCCTCTTCCATGGTTTTTATTCTAGGAACATTGCAATACTAGTGAGCAGCTCATCTACTTGTTTATGATACTTTATAACTAGAAGTATTGATTGATGTTACAAGGGCCAAGGGGAAAAATGGGTACAGTAGATGACATGTGGTATGCAATCCATAAAAATGGAACAGTGGAAGCAAAGGAGTAGATGAGTATTGCAACAAAGAAGAATTATCACAAGGAAAATTGAATGCTTTGAGCAAGGTGTTGTCAACTATGGAGGCATTCAATGCATTAACTATGTATTCATTGCTTGAGTAGGTACGAGCCTATCAGCAAATGTTAAAAAATTTGTATTTAATGCCTGAATGTTTGGAAAAAAATATCGCTTTGGTCTATTTTTTGCAAATTTTATCATGTGTTTCTATGTTTCATGTTTATGAATAACATGTTATCTTACACAATCTACATTTAATAGATTGTTGTTTCTATTTCACTAGTCATATCATTTAATGCATTAAACATGCATTGATTGTATCAGTGATAGTAGCCTCCTATTCTCCTAATTTACTTTAACAAAAATGAATAAAAGGCCTACTCCAACTAATAGAAAAAGAGAAATTGTTTATTATCTCTCAATTGCAAATGAAACCATTGCAATAGTAATCTACTCCTTGGCTTCAACTATTCCATGTATCTTGGTTACATAGCATATTCCATCTACTATACCGATTTGTATAGTTAAGTGTTACAACAACAAAGAATACTTCTAGTAGCAACACGGAAAAAGTTCTCATACCTATGCAATTGTTTTGTTTTAGTTTCAAGCATAGTAGACAAATCAAAATTACGAAAGCGTAAACTCAATACCTTGGTTGGAGTAGGTCCATTATTCATTTTTGTTCAAGAAAATTAGGTAAACATGACATTATATATTTTGGAAAATATTTAATCACTGGATGCAAATTGCACAAGCTTTGGCAGTGGGTTGGTTGGCATTACAATAGTGAATGCATGATTCATTCACTAAGTCCACTATTGATTTTCATTTTAAAAAATTATCCATATTCCATGATTGCAACTATGCATGTCTATGATTGCAAAAGTAAGATACTTTTGAGCAAAAAATAGTTTCATGTTTATGAATTACATGGAATGTCATTAACTATGCTCATTTGTCTATCTGGAAAGTCAGATTCTTCAACTAGTGTTCTCCTTTATTGTTCACAATTCTTCCAATACATAATTCTTAGACACATTGGAAGAATTAGAATTTATATGAAACAAAGGAGGAGAATGGTAGAAGAATTTGACCTTGTAGCTTGTTGTTAAAGTACTAAGTCTATGTGCAACAATATAGATCTTTGTCCCTTAGTTCAATTGCAAGCAATCGTTCCTGTTACAGGCACAATTAAGGAAAATGAGCACAACCTGTGACATATAACGTGTTAGTCATAGACATGAGACACATAAGAAGATAATAAAATCTGCTAGATATTTAAGAATTAAATGCAAGTTGTGTGAACGTTCTCACTGACATGCGGTTAGTGTACTTGATACACATGGCTTGCTAGTGAATCAAATTCTATAATTTATATAAAATTTCATACTATTTTCCTAATTTAGTTGAATGAAAATGTATAATAGACCTACTCCAACAAATAGGAAGAGAAATAAAACATAATTTTAGTAAATTAGGAAAATAGGGGGACATTATATGTTGTGGCAAATATTTAATCGGGGTATGCAAATTGTGCAAGTTTTGGTGGTGGGCTCATGGGTATTGAAGCAATGAATGCATGTTTAATGCATTAAATGCAAAGTTTGTGATATGTGTTGGACAACTAGCAGAAACACAAGCAGAGAGTGCATAGTTAATTCATGAAATATGGGGCGAGTGTTGGTTTTTTCTTATTCTTGTTTGTTTATTGTATGTTTAGAAGCTTGTGTATTTTTATCTGTGGGTAGCCTTCTTCGATGTTTTCCATTCTGTTTAGTGCTTGAATGAGGGAGGATCCATAGGAATAGTGTGCAATTGGTGAGTGGATCATTTGCCTATTTGTGATACTTGATAACTAGAAGTGTCGCTCACTTAACTGTTACAGGGAAAACTGAATGGTTTGAGCAAGGTCTTGTTGACTATGGGTGCATTGAAAGCATTAACTATGTGTTTATTGCTTGACTAGCTATCAGCCTATTAGCAAAGCTCACATAGCAATTTGTGCGAGATGTGTTGCAGGTTTGGTGGGTACACAAGCAATGAATGCATAGGTAATTCATGAAATCTTAGGCGAATGCTAGGTTTTATTTGTGCTTATATTCTCATTTGTTTATTGTTTGTTGAAAAGCTTGTGTTTTTTTAGCTCATGGTTTTCTTTTCCATGTTCGTTATTCTATAAAAGTGCACTGTTGGTGAGTGGCTTGGTTGTGTGTTTATGATAATTGATAACTAGAAGTATTGGTTGTTTTTACAAGGGAAAATAGGCCAAGTGGGTACAGTAGATGGCATATGATTTGAGGAAGGTCTTGTCAACTATGGAGGCATTGAATGCATTAACTATGTGTTTATGCATTGTATGCCTATACAACAAACAAGTCCTTGCTCAATGATGTAAAAGAGTTTTGCTTTATGTAGCAACAGTAGTCTACCAAATATTGGGATTGGTCCCTATCACTAAACTAGTATATCATGTTCCTTAAAAGCAACTTGCTATAGAGAAAAAAATAGTTTCATGTTTATGAATTACATGGCATGTCATACACTATGCCCATCTGTCTCTTTGGGAAGTCAGATTCTTGAACAAGCGTTCTCCTTTATTGTTCACAACTCTTCCAATACATAATTCTCAAACACATTGGAAGAATTAATTTTCATTGCAAACAAAGCAAGAGAATGATACAAGAATTTGACCTTACAGCTTGTTAAAGAATCAAGTCTATTTGTAGCGATAAAGATCTGTGTCCTACACTTCAATTGCAACCAATAGTTCTTGTTATAGGTACAATGCAAACAAATCAACACAGTCTGGATGACATAGAACATGCTATTCATAAACATGAAACACAGGAGCACACAATAAATTTTCCAAATATTCAAGAATTAAATCCAAACTATCTAACTAAAAAATCCAATAAGTATGCTTGTATTGGCATAGTATTTAATGCATTAACTATGCATTTGTTGCTTTGCGATGGATTACAAATATTTTCCAAAATTTATTGTGTGCTTCAATTTTCCTAATTTTCTTACAGGAAAACAAATATTAAAGCCACTGCAATGAATATTAAAATAGATATAGGAAAATATACTTAAATTATACAATCTAATCAGTGTTCATAGCAAAACATTGTGTATGGATTGCATATCACATGTTTACAATTATGCATAATTCTAATTGCAAAAGTAACTTGTTTTTGGCCAAAAAATAGTTTCATGCTTATGAATTACATGGTATGCCATTCACTATACTCATTTGTCTATTCAGTAAGTTATATTCTTGAACCAGGCCTCCCCTTTATTGTTCACAACTCTTCCAAGGCATAATTTTTAGACATATTGAAAGGCTTAAAATTCATTGGAAAGAAAGTAGAAGAATGATACAACAATATGACCTTCTAGTCTCCTGTTCAAGAACTAAAAATATTTGTGGTCAGATAGATCTTAGCATTCGACTTCAATTGGAAGCAATGGTGCTTGTGACAGGGACAAATTAGACAAATGGGCATAGTCCATGACATATAATATGTTATTCATAAACATGAAACATAAAAGCACACAATAAAATTTGTAAAAAAAAAAGACCAATGCAACAATTTTTTGCAAACATTCAGACATCAAATACAAATTTTGCAAGCTTTGCTGATAGACTAATGGGTTCCTGAGTAATGAATACATAGTTAATGCATTATAGCCCCCCACAGTTGACAAAAGTAACATATAATACGTTATTAATAGAAATGAAACACATAAACACATGATAAAATTTGCAAAAAAAAAGACAAACATTATAATTTTTTGTAAACGTTCAGACATTAAATAAAAATTTTGCAATTTTTTCTGATAGGTTGGTCACTACCTAAGTGACAAATACATAGTTAATGCATTGAATGCCTCCATAGTTGACAAGGCCTTGCTCAAAGCATTGAGTTTAGTATTGTTTGTTGTTATAATGGCTAATTGTACATATGGGTGTAGTTAATGACATATGACATGGAGTAGGTTACTATTGCAATGGTTTCATTTGCAATTGATAGATAATAAACAATTTACCTCTTTTTCTATTGGTTGGAGTAGGCCTTTTATTCATTTTTGTTAAAGTAAATTAGGAAAATAGGACATTACATATTTTGCAAAAATTTAATCACTGGATTAATAAACTATTCATGTTTGTACTAAACCAATCTTTCTTTTGCAAATGTACTTTGCCTTCCAAACGATAAAGCACTTCTCTTTATCTCAATGTTCTTCATAGAATTTGTAGATCATATTATTATGCATCAATCAAAGGACAAATTTGTTTATGGATTCTATATTCTTACACGTTTACATGTAACATCCTTGCCATTCTCACTATCTATCCACTCAATCGACGTCTGGAAGGTATGTAATGCAGCGAGGCATAGAGAAGCATTCCCGTTTACACCTGTTCACCATTAACATATTACAAGGTATTGCAATTGCTCCATACCACTAGCCTCAACTTATTGTTTCTTACAAAACTTCTCAATGATGTAAGTAGATTAATATTTGTAAAAAAAATAATTTTGCAATCAAATTTATTTGAAAATTTTATAATATGTTTCTATTTTGCTTATTTGATTACACAAAGAAGAGTAGGAGACCTACTCCATGCAATAGAAAAAGAGGTGAATGATAGATTTTAGACATGAAAGATTTAGTTGATACTTGATTGAGTTCTCTTTGAGCTACTTTCCCAATTACTTAGTTTATGTGGATAAATCAATAAACAACAACATCCACTTTATAACAAAACATAGGGAATGCAGTAGGCATGTTTACTATTGATCCATTGCATTTGCTTTTCAAATAGTTTCTTGGCCAATGAAATTGTATTGTTTAAAATATTTTCATCTTTTTCCTATAGTCGAGATTTAAGCACAAATTTTTTGCACTTGAAAATTACAGTTTATCTCTTTTTCTATTGGTTGGAGTAGGTTGATTTTTCATGTTCATTTAAGTAAATTAGGAAAATAGGGGGACATTATATATTGTGGAAAATATTTAATTGATGCATGCAATATGTGTGAGGCAACAAGACCCAAACGTTCATTGATAAACATGGTATGTTGCTCTTAATCAAATGAACCATTCCTAAACGAGAATGCTTGTGTATGCTTTCACATCCTACACACATTGTACAAATGAACTAGCTGCATCAATGCTGAGAATAGTATGACTGTTACATGTAAACGTGTGACAATATTCAGTTGAATCTGCAAATCTTGTGAGCAATATTTTCCAAATTAATTCTTATAACTTACCAAGACTTTGTTATCTATTATTAAATACGTTGTTAGCTCTTACAATAAAGTTTTTATTAATTACTATGCCTTTTTTCATTGGTTTTGTTGCTCTTTCCTATAAATAGAGGGAAAATTTCCCCATCCTACTGTGGTCCTACAACAGTAAACATATTGACCAATTTCATGCGTGTAGTAATGTTTTTTTTTACAAAGGTTACAATGTTGGATATGTGTAATTGTTTCCTTTGGAATTTATACACAATAACCAAATGAAAATTTTGAAATGGAAAACTAAATACTTTGAACAAGTTCTTGTAAATTGTGAAGTCATTTAATGCAATAGCTATAGATTGATCGACAACCATATCCAATGCACATCATACAGTCACCTACTCCTTGGCCTCAACTGTTCCATGTTTATCAGTTACATAACATATGTCATTTACTACACCCATTTGTCCCCTTAGCTATTGGAAATAGGATGCCATTTAATCACAATCCTAAACATTATTTATTTCATGTATCTCCTAAGTCCTTTGAAAGTGTTCTCAAACACTAGGATTAGAGAGAGATTAATATTTGATCAAATAATCATGTTAATTGACATTTGTAATTAATTCTAAATGTTAGAAGCATGTTAGGGCATCCAATATGAGTTCCTAAATAATAGGGGCACATGGGGTGCCCACATGGTAGGCGACACTCACCTTGAGTTCAGTTAACTATTTGGAGTAAGAGATAACACTTATGAATGCATGAAAAGATCCTAGGAGTTAGGGTTTGATGTTTACATGCATGAAGTTCAATTTAGTTCAGTTTAGATTAGTTTAGTTTAGTTTAGTTTAGTTCAAAATCAGTTTAGTTTAGTTTAGTTCAGTTCAGTTCAATTTAGTTTAGTTCAGTTCAATTTAGTTCAATTCAGTTCAGTTCAGTTTAGTTCAATTTAGTTTAGTTTAGTTTAGTTTAGTTCAATTTAGTTTAGTTTAGTTTAGTTTAGATCAGTTCAGTTTAGTTCAGCTATGGTTTAGTTATCTTCAGTGAGTTTTAGTTAAATGCTAGTTGACTTCAGTTAACTTGGAATGCATGACTAATGACTTGAGTTGCATGACAAATAATAGGGACTACCTTCAGTTAACATGGGATGATCATTCTTGCATGAATGGTGGAGAGAAATGTTTCAGTTAACAAGAAATGACTTGGTCCCAACTTGGGCACCCAAGTTGGCTTCTTGGAATTAACTCCTTTGCATGTTAAGATATATTTCAGAAGGATAAGTTAAGTGGGCCCACTCTTGGGTACCTACTTTGAGGATGAAGCCTTGAAGATATTTATAGAATAAAGGTTGAGTTTGTACTTTAGTTTGGGATGCCCAAATGGATGAAGATGAAGATTTGACATTGTTCTTCACGACATAACTTTACTTGTAAGAGATAGGTGTACCTTTTAGGGATAGGGATTGAGCATTGTAATTGTAACTCTTTTGGAGTTTACAAAGTTTATTAATGCCTATTTATCTCAAGGAAGTTGAAGAGAGTGTGTATCAGTTTTATTGCAAGTTGTGAAGAAGATTTGGTGAAGGCAAAAGAAGCATTCTCAAGCAAGAATTAGAGTTATTGTAATCTACATCAGAGATTAAATAATACATTGATTCTTGGTGGAGTTTTTTCCGAAAGGGTTTCTCCACAGTATATGCTTGTGTAATATTTCTAATATCCTGTCTAATTCTTCTACAAATTTTGTCTTCATTCTACAAATGATAAAATGAATTAATCAGATAATCACCCACAAATGAAAGCATATTTAGATCAACAATCTTAAAGTTTTACAAAGTATTAAGCTAAGAAAACACCTCAATTTTCTACATTAGGAAAGCATATTTAGATCAACAATCTTAAAGTTTTACAAAGTATTAAGCTAAGAAAACACCTCAATTTTCAACATTAGCCCTTGTAATAGCAAGCAAAACTTCTAGTTATAAAGTATCAAAAACAAACAAACAAACAAGCCACTCACTAGTAGTGCATTGTTCCTAGAATGAAGAATATGCAGAGCTAAAAACAAATAAGCTTTTCATCAAACAATAAGCAAAAAAGAATTAGCACAAATAAAACCCAACATTTCCTTGAGATTTTATGAATTAACTATGCATTTACTACTTCCATACCCACCAACTATCCAACACATCTCAGAGAATTTGCATTTAATGGATTAAACATTTATTGACTACTTTAGGATTAAATATATTTTAGTATATGTACTATCGCCCTATTTCACTAATTTATAACTTAAACAAAAATTGATAATAGTCCTACTCCAACCAATACAAAAAGAGAGAAAACATAACTTTCAAACATGAAAAATTTGTCCTTCAATTGCAATTATAGAAAAAACTCAAAAAAAATTTAAACAATACAATTTGATTCGTTGAGCAACAATTTCAAAAAAAAATTGAATAGTTGCAAAATTGTAACTTGCTTTTGTACAAAAAATAGTTTCATGTTTATGAACTACATGGCATGCCATTCACTATGCTCATCTATCTATTCAACAAGTTAGATTCTTAAATCAAGCTTCTCCCTTATTGTTTACAATTCTTCCAAGGCATAATTTTTAGGCATGTTGGAAGACTTAAAATTCATTGCAAATAGAAGGGAAGAATGATACAAGAACCCGACCTTCCAGTTCCTTGTTCAACAACCAAGTATATTTGCAGTGATATAGATGTTTGTGTCTATCTCCAATCGCAAGCAATGGTTCCTATTACAAAGACAAATTCGACAAATGAGCACACCTCATGACATGTAATATGTTATTCATAAACACAAAACATAGAAGCATATGAGAAAATTTGCAAAAACATAGATAAACATGATAATTTTTTGCAAACATCAAGACATTAAATTAAAATTTTGTGAGCTTTGCTGATAAGCTAATGGCCACTCAAGCAATCATAGACGGTTGAAGCCAAGGAGTAGGTTACCATTTCAATGGTTTCATTTACAATTCAAACATAATAAACAATTTATCTCATTTTCTATTGGTTGGAGCAAGTCTATTATT
This sequence comes from Sequoia sempervirens, assembly GCA_007258455.2. Classification (NCBI taxonomy): domain Eukaryota; kingdom Viridiplantae; phylum Streptophyta; class Pinopsida; order Cupressales; family Cupressaceae; genus Sequoia; species Sequoia sempervirens. Next base: position 751,990,170 of record VDFB02270651.1, on the reverse strand, counting down.
CAAATTTGTTAAAGTAAATTAGGAAAATAGGACAACATTATATATTTTGCAAATATTTAATCACTAGATACAAATTGTGTCAGCTTTGATAGCAGGGTGGTAGATACTGAACCAATGAATACATGTTTAATGCATTAAATGGTATGACTAGTGGATGAGAAACAATAGTCTATTAAATACAAATTGTGTGAGATTTGTAGGTAGGCTTGTGGGTATGTAAGCTATGAATGCATAGGTGATGCATGGAATTCAAGGGAAGCGATCAGATTTATTTGTGCCAATTTTCATTTGTTTATTGTCTGTTGACAAACTTGTTTGCTTTTAGCTCTAAATTTCCCTCTTCCATGTTTCCTAAGTCTGTGAGGCCCTTGAATATTGAAAGAGCTATAGAGTTTTGTTTCAGCAATTATCTCAATAGCTTAGTTTTTTGTGATTAAATCACTAAGCATTAGCATTCACTTTGTAAGAAAACATAGGAAATGTAGTGAACATTTTTAGCAGAGAAACAACATTGAAAAAACTGTGTTAAGAAACATGACCTTCCAATGTGTCCAAGAACTATGTATTGGAAGAGTTGTGAACAATAAAGGAGAACGTTGGTTCAAGAATTTGACTTTCCAAATAGACAGATGGGCATAGTGAATGACATGCCATGTAATTCATAATGTCTTTCTAGTCTTCTAATTTTTTTTAAACGAAAATCAATAATATACCTAGTGCATTAAGCATGCATTGATTGCTTTTGTGCCAACCAACCCTCTGTCATAGCTTGTGCAATTTTCATTTAGCGATTAAATATTTTCCAAAATATATAATGTCCTATTTTCCTAATTTACTTAAACAAAAATGAATAGTAGACCTAGTAGCATTCAATGTAATAGTTGTAGATCGATAGCCAAGTGTGCCATATCCAATGAACATCATACAATTGCAATAGTGACCTACTCTCATTGCAACTGTAAGTTGCCTCGAAGCAAAATGCAAGGCACATGAAGTGCATGATGGCAGTAAAGCTAACACAATTTGCATTCAATTCTTAATTTTATCATTTTCATTTGTAATAATTCCTTGGCTAATCAAATTTGATTCTCTTACAATAGGTCTATTATTCATTTTAGTTTAAGTAAATTAGGAAAATATGGGAACATTATATACTTGGGTTTTATGGACATATTCTTCATGTTTAGAAACCATGATTTATCTCTTTTGCTATTGGTATAGCTAGACAAGAGGTTTAAATATTAATTAATTTCCTTTCAAGTATTAATCCACTTACATCATTGAAAAGTCTCAGTAAAAAGAATTGGTAGCAAACGATTAAAGGGATGTATTAAGGAAGGAAAACAACATCAAAAAGTGACTTGCGAAACATAATATGTTGAGGCTACTAGTATGGAGCAATTCAAATACCTTCTAGTGTGTCAATGGTGAACAACTGTAAATGGGAATGCTTATATATGCTTTGTTGTGCTGCATAGCTTCTAGATGTCAACTAAGTGCATCCATAGTCAGAATGGCAAGGGTGTTACATGTGAATGTGTGAGAATATAGACTTGAAACAAATTTGTGTGTTGATTGATGCATTAAAATAGTAGTGTGTTGTTGCTACATAAAGCAATATTGTTTTAGATCTTTGAGCAAGGTCTTGTTCATTGTGGAAGAATCCAATGCATTAACTGTGGATTGATTGCTTTGATAGGAATTAGCCTACCAACAAAGCTTGTAAAATTTGGATTTAATGACTAGATATTTGCAAAAAAGAATTGTGTCATTCTATTTGGCTAATTTTCTTAAAGGAAAATGAATGGTAGACCTACTTGAAAGAATAGAAAAAGATATAAATGATAATTTTTAAACAAAAAAAATACATATGTTCTCAAGCGCTCTATATAGAAACAAGCAATACTTGTAGTTACCAAGTATCATATAAATAGACAACCAAGTCACTCATCAAAAGTGCACTTTTACACAATAACAAACATGGAAAGGAACAATCAAGAGCTAAAAACACACAAGATTTTCAACAAACAATAAACAAACAAGAATAAGCACAAATAAAACCCGACACTCACCTAATATTTCATGAATTAACTATGCATTCACTACTTGTGTACCCACCAGCCCTCCAACACATCCCACACAATTTTCTTTGCGAGCTTTGCTAATAAAATGATGGCCACTCAAGAAATAAACAAATAGTTAATGCTTTCAATGCACTCATAGTTGACAAGGCCTTGCTCAAACCATTCATTTCTCCCTGAAACAATGAGCAACACTCCTAGTTATCAAGTATCATGAACAGATAGACAAGACACCCACCAATAGTACACCATTCTTACGGCTCTTCCCTTATTCAATCACTGCACAAAATAACAAACATTGAAGATAGCAAGCCAAAGCTAAAATCACACAAGCTTCTCAACAAACAATAAACAAATGAGAATAAGTAAAAACCAACACTCGACTCATATTTCATGAATTAACTATGCAAAGTTTACATTTAATGCATTTAACATGCATTCACTGCTTCAATACCCACCAGCCTGCTGCCAAAACTTGCACAATATGCATTCCCCGATTAAAGATTTTCCACAATATATAATGTCCCCCTATTTTCCTAATTTACTTAAATGAAAATGAAAAATCAACCTACTGCAACCAATAGAAAAAGAGAAACCGTAATTTTCAAGAACAAATATGTGCTTAAATCCTGACTATAGGAAAAAGACAAAAATATCTTAAATACTACAATTTCATTGGCCAAGCGACTTTTTGAAAAGCAACTACAACGGATGCAATAGTAAACCTGCCGGTCAACAAGAACTACTAAAAGCAGACATGTTTAGATTATAGAATTTGATTCGTTGGAAAGCATTGTGTATCAAGTGCAAAGAGCAAATTTTCAGCAACAAAGCCCTTACAGTTTTGATTTAATTCTTAAATATTTAGCAAAATTCATTGTGTTCTTATGTGCATCATGTTTATGAATAACATGTTATATGTCATGGAATACACCCATTTGTCCCCTTAGCCTTTGTAACAACAAACAATACTTCTAGTTATAGAGTTTAACAAACAAACATACAAGCCACTCACTAGTAGTGCACTATTCGTAGAATAAACAACATGAAGCTAAAAACATAAAACCTTCTCAACAAACAATAAAAAAACAAGAATTAACTATGCATTTACTGCTTGCATATGCAACATCTCTCCAACACATCTCGAACAATTTGCATTTAATGGATTAAACATGTATTCAATGTTTCAGGATTAAGTATTTTCCAATATATATAATGTCCCCCTATTTTCCTAATTTACTGAAATGAAAATGAACAATGGGCCTACTCCAACCAATAGAAAGAGAGATAAAACATAATTTTCAAACATGAAAAATTTGTCCTTAAATTCCAATTATAGAAAAAATACATAAAAAATTTAAACAATATAATTTAATTTGCCAAGCAACTATTTCAAAAGTGAATTCAACGATTGCAATGGTAACTTGTTTTTGTACAAAAAATAGTTTCATGTTTATGAATTACATGGTACACCATTTACTATGCTCATCTATCTATTCGAAAAGTCAGATTCTTGAACCAAGCTTCTCCCTTATTGTTCACAATTCTTCCAAGGCATAATATTTAGGCACATTGGAAGGCTTAAAATTCATTGCAAACAAAAGGGGAAAATGATACAAGAATCTAACCTTTCAGTTCCTTGTTCGACAACCAAGTATATTTGCAGCCATATAGATGCTTTCCTCCATCTCCAATCACAAGCAATGGTTCCTATTATAGAGACAAATTAGACAAATGAGCACAGTTCATGACATATAATATGTTATTCATAAACATGAAACATAGAAGCACATGATGAAATTTGCAAAAAAATAGACAAATGTGATTAAATTTTGCAAACATTCAGACATTAAATTAAAATTTTATGAGCTTTGCTAATAGGCTAGTAGCCACTCAAGCAATCAACACATAGTTAATGCATTCAATGCCTCCATAGTGAACAAGACCTCAATTTAATTTCCTTTCAAATATTAATCGACTTACATCATTAAAAAGTGTCGCGAAAAAAATTGGTATCAAACTGTTAAAGTGATGCAATAAGGAAATGAAATGACATAGAAGAGTGCCTTGAGAAACACAATATGTTGAGGCTAGTGGTATCAAGCAATCCCAATACCTTGCAGTCTAATGCTTTTTTATGCTTCCTTGTGTTGTATATCTACCAGACGTTGACCAAGTGCATGGATAGTGAAAATGCCAACAGTGTTACATGTAAATGTGTGAGAATATAGACTTAAGAGGAATTTTTCATTTGATTGATGCATTAGAATATGAGCTGCAAATCCTGTGAAGAGCGTTGAGGTAGAGAGAAGTGTATTATAGTTTGAAAGGCAGAGGACATGGTACACAAGCAGTGAATGCATAGTTAATTCATGAAATTTCAAGTGAGTGTTGGGTTTTATTTGTGCATATTCTTTTTTTTTTATTGTTTGTTGAAAATCTTGTGTTTTTAGATCTTGGTTACGCTTTTCCATGTTCATTATTTTGTGAAAGTGCACTGATGGTGTCTAGCTTGGCTGTGTGTTTATGATACTTGATAACTAGAAGTATTGCTTGTTTCTATAGGCAATACTTGCGAACATATTTTTTTTGTTAAAAAATTATCATTTATATCTTTTTCCATTCTTTCAAGTAGGTATACCATTCATTTTCCTTTAAGAAAATAATTCATATAGGACGATGCAATTTTTTTTTGCAAATATCTAATCATTAAATCTAAATTTTACAAGCTTTTATAGTAGGCTAATGCTTATTAAAGCAATCAATTCATAGTTAATGCATTATATGCTTCCACAGTGAACAAGACCTTGCTTAGGGATCTAAAACAACATTGTTTTATGTAGCAACAATGGAAACATACAAGCTTTTCAAGAAACAATAAACAAACTAGAATAAGCACAAAAAAACCAAGGACATGCCTGACATCTCATGAATTAGCTATGCATTCTCTTCTTGTGTACCCACTAAGCCTCCAACACATCTTGCACAATTTTCATTTAATGCATTAAACATGCATTGAACATAACATTTATAATAACTTTTCATGTACAAATATACTTGATTCTTGAACAAGAGACTACGAGGTTAGAATTCCAAATGATTTATCTCTTTTATTTCCAATGAATTTTGATTCTTTGAATGTGTGTAAAAATTATGCCAAGTGTTTGAAACTATCCAATTTATGCTGATAAGAAAACACCCTTTGAAATAATTTGATTGCAACAATGTTGTAGCCAAAGATGTGCATAATTGCAACAATGTTGTAGCCAAAGATGTGCATAATTGCAACCATGTGATACACAATTCATATGCAATGTTTCACATAGCACATCAATCACATTTGCTTACAAGAAAATGAAGGGAAATATATGTAAATTATATAATCTAGTCAATGTACAAAGCAAAACATTGCACATGGACTACATATCACATGCTTGTAATTATGAATAACTCTCATTGCAAAAGCAACTTGCTTTTGGCCATAAAATAGTTTCATGTTTATGAACTATATAGCATGCTATTCACTATAGTCATCTATTTATGTTTCCTAAGTCTGCCAGGCCCTTGAATACTAGAAAAGCTATAGAGTTTTGTTTAAAAAATTATCTCAATAGCTTAGTTTTTTGTCATTAAATTAGTAAGCATTAGCATTCACTTTGTAACAAAACGTAGAAAATGCAATGAACATTTTTAGCAGAGAAAGAACATCGAAAAGTGTGTTAAGTAACATGACCTTGCAATGTGTCCAAGAACTATGTATTGGAAGAGTTGTGAACAATAAAGGAGAATGTTGGTTCAAGAATCCAACTCTCCAAATAGACAGATGGGCATAGTGAATGACATGCCACGTAATCGATAAACATGAAACTCCTTTTTGCACAAAAGCATGTTACTTTTTCAATCAGGAATATGCATAATTGCAATAATTGGATATGCAATTCATTGGTTAAGTATTTGCCAAAATTCATAATGTCTTCCTACACTTCTAATTTTCTTAAATAGAAATGAATAATAGACCTAGTACATTAATCATGCATTCATTTCTTTTGTGCCAACCATCCCTCTGTCAAAGCTTGTGCAATTTGCATTCAACAATAAAATATTTTCCAAAATATATAATGTCCTATTTTCCTAATTTACTTTTAAAAAAATGAATAGTAGACCTACTGGCATTTAATGCAATAGAAGTATATTGATAGACAAGCATGCCATATCCAATGCACATCATACAATTGCAAAATCGACCTACTCTGACCAATAGAAAAAGAGATAAACCATAGTTTTCAAGCACAAAAAATATGTGCTTAAATCTTGACTATAGGAAAATGACAAAAATATTTTAAACAATAAAATTTCATTGGCCAAGCGACTATTTGAAAAGAAAATGAAATGGATGTAATAGTAAACCTGCCTATCAACAAGAACTAATAAAAGCAAAAATGTTTAGATTATAGAATTTGATTTGTTGGCAAGGGTTGTGTATCAAGCACAATGAGCAAATTTTCAGCAACAAAGCCCTTACAGTTTTGATTTAATTCTTAAACATTTGGAAAAATTCATTTTGTGCTTGTGTGTATCATGTTTATGAATAGCATGTTATATGTCATGGACTACACCCATTTGTCCCCTTAGCCCTTGTAACATCAAGCAATACTCCTAGTTATAAAGTTTCACAAACACACAAACAACATGGAGAGCTGAAAACATACAAACTTCTCAACAAACAATAAAGAAACAAGAATTAACTATGCATTTACTGCTTGCATACCCACCAACTCTCCAACACATCTTGAACATTTTGCATTTAATGGATTAAACATGTATTTAGCATTTCAGGATTAAATATTTTCCAGTATATATAATGTCCCCTATTTTCCTAATTTACTAAAATGAAAATGAACAATAGGCCTACTCCAACCAATAGAAAGAGATATAAAACATAATTTTCAAACACAATAAATTTGTCCTTAAATCCCAATTATAGAAAAAATACACAAAAAATTTAAACAATATAATTTAATTTGCCAAGCAACTATTTCAAAAGTGAATTCAATGGTTGCAATGGTAACTTTATTTTATACAAAAAATAGTTTCATGTTTATGAATTACATGGCACACCATTCACTATGCTCATCTATCTATTTAGCAAGTCAGATTCTTCAACCAAGCTTTTCCCTTTTTGTTCACAACTCTTCCAAGGAATAATTTTAGGCACATTGGAAGACTTAAAATTCATTGCAAACAAAAGGGGAGAATGATAGAAGAATCTGAGGTTTCAGTTCCTTGTTTGACAACCAAGTATATTTGCAGCCATATAGATGTTTTCCTCCGTCTCCAATCACAAGCAATGGTTCCTATTATAGAGACAAATTAGACAAATGAGCACATTTCATGACATATAATATGTTATTCATAAACATGAAACACAAAATCATATGATAAAATTTGCAAAAAAATAGACAAATGTGATTAAATTTTTGCAAACAATCAGAAATTAAATTAAAATTCTGTAAGTTGTGCTAATAGGCTAACAACCACTCAAGCAATTAGCACATAGTTAATGCATTTAATGCCTCCACAGTGAACAAGACCTTGCTCAAAGCTTTCAGTTTATTTTGTGATAATTCTCATTTATCGCATTGGTCACCTTCTGCTTTGCTCTGACTGTTCCATGTTTATGGATTATGTAGCATATGTCATCTATTGCACCCACCTATCCCCATAGCTCTTCTAACAACAAGCAATTCTCCTAGTTATCAAGTATCATAAACAGATAGAGGAGCCACTCACTAGTAGTGCATTGTTCCAACAGATCCTCCCTTGTTCACATGTTGCACAAAATAACAAACATGCAAGAGGGGAACCTAGAGCTAAAAACATACAAGCTTTTCAAGAAATAATAAGCAAATGTGAATAAGCAAAAAAAAAACCAACACATGCTTGGGATTTCATGAATTAACTATGCATTCACTGCTTGTGTACCCACTAGGCCTCCAACACATCTCACATAATTTGCATTTAATGCATTAAACATGCATTCAACATAAAATTTATAATAACTTTTCATGTGCAAATATACTTGATTCTTGACCAAGACACTACGAGGTCAGAATTCCAGATGATTTATCTCTTTTCTTTCCAATGAAGTTTGATTCTTTGAATGTCTATAAAAATTATGCCAATTGTTTGAAACTGTTCAATTTATGTTGATAAGCAAACAACCTTAGCAATCATTTGATTGCAACAATGCTATAGAAAAAGATGTGCATAATTGCAATCATGTGATATGCAATTGATATACAATGTTTTGCATAACACGTCAATTAGATTTTCTTACAAGCAAATGAATATTAGGCCTGCTATAGTGAATAGTAAAACAATAATAGGGAAATATACTTAAATTATACAATTTTGTCAATGTACAAAGTGAAACATTGCACATGGACTACATATCACATGCTTGTAATTATGCATAACTATCATTGTACAAGTAAATTGCTTTTGGCCATAAAATAGTTTCATGTTTATGAATTACATAGCATGCCATTCACTATACTTATCTGTCTATTTGGTAAGTCAGATTCTTGATCCAAGCTTCTACTTTACTATTCACAACTCTTCCAAGACATAATTTTTAGACACATTGGAAGACTTAAAATTCATTGGAAAGAAATAAGAAGAATGATACAAGAATTAGACCTTCTAGTTTCTTGGTCAACAACCTAGCATATTTGTACTCATATAGGTCTTTTCCTCCAACTTCAATTGCAAACAATGGTTCCTATCAGAGGGGAAAATTAGAAAAATGATCACAGTCCATGGCATATAATATGTTATTCATAAACATGAAATATATGCTTGCTAACAAGCTTTCCAAAAAAAGTAGGAGCTTTGCGCTTTTCAAAACATTTTAAACAATAAATTTTGATTCAATAAGCAATTATCTCATAAGAAAAATCAACGATTGCAATATTAACTTGTTGCAACTGTATTCATTATACAAAGTCACTTGAGTAGAAACCCTTGTCCTAGTATCAGTACTTTTGTCCTGTTGCGACTACAAGCATTGTTTGCTATTATAAAGCCTAATTGTACAAATGGGTACAATAAATGACATATGACATGGAGTAGTTGAATCCAAGCAACATGTTACTATTGCAATGGTTTCATTTGTAATTAAGAGATAATAAAATTTTTATCTCTTTTTCTATTCATTGGAGTAGGCCTATTATTCATTTTTGTTAAAGTAAATTAGGAAATTAGGAGCACATTATATTTTTTGCAAATATTCAATCACTGCGTGCAAATTTTGCCAGCTTTGGCAACAGGGTGGTACCTACTCAAGCAATCAATGCATGTTTAATGCACTAAATGGTATAACTATTAGATCAGAAACAATAGTCTATTAAATGCAAATTGTGCAAGATAAATTTTTGCAAACATTCAAACATTAAATACAAATCCTGCAAACTTTGTTGATAGGCCGACAAGTACCCAAGCAATGAATACATAGGTAATGCATTGAATGCCTCCATAGTCAACAAGACCTTTCTCACAATATTCAGTTTTTCTTGTCTTAATTCTTGTTTGTTGCAATTCTTCTATTTGTTGGAGTAGGCCTATTATTCATTTTTGTTAAAGTAAATTAGCAAAATAGAAAGACACTATATATTTTGTAAATATTTAATCGCTAAATTCAAATCATGCCACCTTTGAAAGTGGGGAAATAATACTCAAGAAGTCAATGCATGTTTAATGCATTGAATCATATGACAAGCAGATCAGAAACAATAGTCTATTAAATTCAAATAACATAGGGAATGCATTAAACTTTTTTAGCATACAAACAACATCAACAAGCATGTTAAGAAACATGATATGATAGTATTAGTGATAGGGATCAATCCCAATATCTTGTAGTCTATTGTTACTAGATAAAGCAATACTCTTTTAGATCTTTGAGCAAGGTCTTCTTCCTTATACAAGCATACAATGCATTAACTCTAAATTCATTACTTGGATAAACAATACAATTTCATTGGACATGCAACTATTTCAAGAGTGAATTAAACAATTGCAATAGTAACTTGCTGCAACTATATTCATTATACAAAGTCACTTAATTGGTTGCCCTTGTCTTGATATTAGTACTTCTATCTTGCTACAACTAGAAATATTATTCGTTGTTATAAGGCCTAATTGTACAAATAGGTACAGTAGATAACAAATGACATGAAACAGCTAAAGCCAAGGAGCGGGTTACAATTGCAATGGTTTCATTTGTGATTGAGATATAATAAACAATTATTCTCCTTTTCTATTGCTTCGAGTAGGCCTATTATTCATTTTTGTTAAAGAAATTTGTGAAAATAGGAGGACATTATATATTTTGTAAATATTTAATGTCTGAATGCAGATTGTGCCACCTTTAGTAGCAAGATGTTAGATGTTGAAGCATTCAATGCATGTTTAATGCATTAAATGGTATGACTCATAGATCAGAAAAAATCTAGTCTATTGAGGTGAATACTGCTCCTATTAAGGTGGAGCCCTCTCCTATCGAGGTGGAGCTGGGGGTTGTTGATATGGTGGGAAGTGCTTATCTCCTTTGTTGGTTCCTTTTGAGTTGGAGTGTGCTTGCTCTGAAGGGAGGGTTCTTTGGTAGTTTTGGTCACCACTTCTTCCTCTCCTATCGAGGGGAGCCCCCTTCTTTTGAGGTGGTATCAGGGTTGGTGTTTGGTTGGTTGGAGCATTTTGAAGTTTGTATCTCTACAACAACTTGTGATTCTTATCCCTTTTTTGGTAAGAAACTGTTAGGATCATTTTTGGTTGATTTGAGTAGGAGGTTTGTTGTAGTCCAACTGATGTAGGTGTTATGTGGCCTAGCTATTTCAGGCATTATTTTAGGCATGTAATTTTATGGGTTGTTTCTTGGCTCAATAGGACTAGTTTTAGTCATAAGTGTTTGGTTGCTCCTAGTAGTGAGGCTTGGTTTAGGTTTCTAGTCTATCTTTGTCTTAGGACTGTTGTTAGTTCTGAGTGTTCTGTCTCTCCTAGTTCTATTGTCCAGGAGTTATTTGTGCTCTATTGTGCTACTACAGTGTCTCCGCTGGTACAATTTTGTTAATCCTTTTTGGCCCTTGTGGCTTGTTGTGTAAAGGGCACAACACCCTGTAAATGCTTCTTATCTTATCAAAAACTATCTAGTATATCAAATGCAAATTGTGCAAGATAATATCTTATTCATAAACATGAAACACAAAAGCACATTTTAAAATATTCAAAAAAAAAATACCAACACAATAAATTTTTACAAACATCTAAACATCAAAAGCAAATTTTGTGAGCTTTTCTAATAGGCTCATGGCTACTCAGGAAATGAATACACAGTCAATGCATTGAATGCATCCACATTCAACAAGACCTTGCTCAAAGCATTCACATTTTCCTGTGATAATTCTCATTTGTTATAATAGTCACCTACTCCTTGGCTTCAACTGTTTCACATTCATGGGTTACATAGCATATGCCATCTACTGTACCCATTTGTCCCCCTAGCCCTTGTAACAACTAGTACTTCTAGCTAACAAGTATCATAAACAGATAGACAAACCGCTTACCAATAGTCCACTATTCCTAGAATTAAGAACATGGAGAGCTAAAAACACACAATATTTTCAACAAACAATAAACAAATGAGAATTATCACAAATAAAACCCAACACTCGCCTAAGATTTCATGAATTAACTATGCATTTACTGCTTGCGTACCCACTAGATCTCCAACACATCTCACACAATTTGCATTCAATGGATTAAGCATGCATTCACTACTTCATGATTAAATATTTTCTAGAATATATAATTTGTCCCCTTATTTTGTTAATTTACTTAAACGAAAATGAATAATAGACCTACTCCAACCAATAGAAAAAGAAATAAAACATAATTTTCAAACATCAAAAATATGTCCTTAAATCCCAACTATCAAAAAAACACAAAAGTACTTCAAACAATACAATTTGATTGTCCAAGCAACTATTTCAAAAGCGAATTCAATAATGAGCCTTCAATCTTCTAGTGTTCCCCATTTTGTTATAATAATTATTTGAATAATGTGTCTTCTTCCCCCACTATTTCATTGCTCTTTTGACAAGTTTAAGAACAACAGGCAACTATTTCAAAAACAGATTCAACAAATGCAATTGTAAACTTGCCTATCGACACAAACTAACGATTGCAATAGTGACCTAATTTTCAATGAAAAAAAATTCATGTTTATGAATTACATGGCACACCATTCACTATGCTCATTTGTCTATTTAGTAAGTCAAATTTATGAACTAGGCTTCTCCTTTATTATTGATAACTCTTCCAAAGCATATTTTTTATGCACATTGGAAGACTTAAAATTCATTGGAAACAAAGGGGAAGCATGATACAAGAATCTAACCTTCCAATTCCTTGTTCAACAACCAAGTATATTTGCACTCATATAGATGTCTGCCTCCAACTCCAATTGGAAGTAATGGTTCTTGTTATAGGGACAAATTAGACAAATGAGCACAGACAATGAAAAATTGATTCAAATCAGGGAGGCAACCTTCTACCTATCACAATTTGAGCAAATTCAAACAAACTTTTTTCCCTTATAAACCTATCTTCTCAAAATTTCACAATTTCATCCAATTTGCCTTGTAGTCATCCAAACAGACATTTTTGTTCATATCTTTCAAAATAAAATCCAAACCCACAAAATAATGGAAATTTTAGATACCCATTTGGACATACTTTAACATATCTCAAAATTACATACCTTTGTTTTGGAACATATCCTCCAAATAATTGTTACAATGTTATTCTCTTAAGCCAATTAGGCCTATTTTACAAAGCAAGTACCAACCAGATTCTCTTTCAACCCCAAAACTTTATTCCAACCCTCTCAATAGGTCTCAAATAGATTGAAACAACCACTTTTGGCCAAATAAACACTCATTCACCAAAACACAAAGACCCTTGCTTTCAGCTTATTTCATGCTTGAAACATGAGGGTTTATTGAAAATCAATACCCCAGGCCCAATCTCACCTTACCACCACCTCAAGCATATCAAAATATTTCTGCACATGCTTAATAAAACATCTCCCAACCTCCAACAATGCAATTTCATCAAACTACAACTTCTACTCATCCATTTTGAACCAAAAACTCATGAAAATCACTTAGGGAAGCAACCAAAAACCCCTCCAAACACCTTCCCTATTCCTAGAAGCCATTCTAACACCTAAATCTATCCTATTTCACCCATTCCACCAAGTCTTAAACTAATCTACAGGTGGAATGGGTGATTAATCCATTTTATTCCCTTTCAAACCCTCAAATAGGGTGTTTAGACCCACCTACAGTAAAATGGTTGTAAAAAGCTTCAATCTTTATGAATTTCGATAAAAAAAAACCAAATTGAAGCTATTTCATATTTCCATCAATTAAAATTTCAATTTTTATAAAAAAAAAAAACTATATGGGGCCATACAATGGCCTACAACAACAATTTACCAGTAATTTCTTAAAAAAAAGGTTTTATTTATGGTTTCCACTTCAATACAAGACTCCATAACCAAAATTCGACCTACACACCATGTATTTAAGCCTCACACAACTAAAATAAACTAACAAACCACCCTCAAACTACCTTTCAAGTTACTTGACCATTGGTATTCCTTATCTTGCATTTTTGCACTTTTTACAATATTGCAATTGACAACATTTGAAAAATTTTGCATAATTTGACACCTTTTTCAAAATAAACCCACTATCATCCTAGTTACATTCTAAATTTTCCATTATGACCTTATTTAATGATTAAAATACTCAAACTCCTAAAAACCTATCACTTGACCAAACTAGCAAAATTGAACCCACATGGTGCCCCTGCACCATACTCCCGGCCTGAAAAAGACCTCAAGTCCCTTGAGGATTGTATGGCATCAAGAAAAAGTTGCCTCTTATCATTGAATGCTCTCCAATCTTCATTTTCATTGGTACTCCTTTCCAATGTGTCAAGTATTGGAAACTTGCATTGTCTCTACCCTTTGACTGGTTCCTTCTTTGGATATGTTGTCCACTAAATAGTTGTTTTCTAACTACCTTTTCCTTTGGAAATGATGCTAAACTTGCTCGAATATCTACCAACATACCTGTATCATTCTTGGTATAAACTATCCTCTACCTTACCCTTGAAGCATACTTAAATACATCTACTTGTCCTTGCCTTTTCTCTTCTGTCATACCATCCTTTTCCTTTATCACTGTCACTAAATTCTCTACCTCAGTAATCTCTGTAATTTGACCTTCCAGTTCCTTGTTCAACAACCAACTATATTTGCACTCATATAGATGTCTGCCTCCAACTCCAATTGCAAGTAATGGTTCCTGTTACAGGGACAAATTAGACAAATGAGCACAGTCAATGACATATAATATGCTATTCATAAACATGAACCACAAAAACAACGATAAAATTTGCAAAAAAATAGACCAACATGATAAATTTTTGCAAACATTTAAACATTAAATTTTTTTTTTGGAGCTTTGGTAATAGACTACTCGCCACTTAAGCAATGAACACATAGTTAATGCATTCAATGCCTCCATAGTTGACAAGACCTTGCTTAAAGAATTTAGTTTTTCCTGTGGTAATTCTCCTTTGCTTCAACCATTGCATGTTTTTGGATTACATAACATATGTCATCTATTGTACCCAGTTGTCCCATTAGCCCTTGTAACAACAAGCAAGTATCATAAACACAAAGACAAGCCACTCACCAATAGTGCACTACTACAGAATAACAAACATGCAAGAATGGAACCAAAAGCTAAAAACACACAAGCTTTTCAACAATAAACAAATGAGAATAAGCATAAATAAAACCTAGTACTCACCTCATATTTCATGAACTAACTATGCATTCACTGCTTCTATACCCACCAGCCCTCCAACACATCTTGCACAATTTTCTTTGTGAGCTTTGCTAATAGACTAGTAGCCACTCAAGAAATAAACACATTATTAATGCATTCAATGCCCCCATAGTCCACAAGACCTTGCTCAAAGCATATGTCATCTATTTTACCCACTTGCCTTGTTAGCCCTTGTAACAACAATCAATACTTCTAATTGTCAAGTATCATAAACACACAACCAAGCCACTCACTAGCAGTGCGCTTTTACAAAATAACAAACACGGAAAAGTGCAACTAGGAGCTAAAAACACAAAAGCTTTTCAAAAAACAATAAACAAATGAGAATAATCACAAATAAAACCCTACACTCGCTTGAGATTTCATAAATTAACTATGCATTCACTGCTTGTGTACCCACCAACCCTCCAACACATCTCACACAATTTTCTTTGTGAGCTTTGCTAATAGACTGATGACTAGCCAAGCAATAAACACATAGTTAATGCTTTCAATGCACTCATTGTTGACAAGACCTTTCTCAAACCTATAGTTTTCCCTGTAATAGCTCATCCCTCATTCAAGCAAGACCAACAACTAAAAACACACAAGCTTTTCAACAAACAATAAATAAACAAGAATAAGCACAAATAAAACCCAACACTCACCTAAGATTTCATGAATTAACTATGAATTCACTGCTTGTGTACCCACCAGCCCTCCAACACATCTCACAAAGTTGGCTTTGTGAGATTTACTGATAGACTGATGGCCACTCAAGCAACAAACACATAGTTAATGCTTTCAATCCACCCACAATTGACAAGACTTTGCTCAAACCATTCATTTTTCCCTGTAACACTTCTACTTATCAAGTACCAAAAATAGATAGACGAGCCACTCACCAGTTACAGACCATTCCTATGGCTCCTCCCTCGTTCAAGCACTGCACAGAATGACAAACATCGAAGACAACAACCCACAGCTAAAAACACACAAGCTTCTCAACAAACAATAAACAAACAAGAATAAGCAAAAACCAACAATCGCCTCATATTCCATGAATTAACTGTGCATTCTCTGCTTTTGTTCCCACCAACTATCCAACACATATCACAAAGTTTGCATTTAATGCATTTAACATGCATTCACTGCTTTAGTACCCACTAGCCTATCGCCAAAACTCGCACAATATGCATACCTCGATTAAATATTGACATAATATATAATGTCCCCCTATTTTCCTCATTTACTTGAATGAAAATGAAAAATCAACGTACTCCAACCAATAGAAAAAGACATAAATCATAATTTTCAAGCACAAAAAATATGTGCTTAAATCTTGACTATAGGAAAAAGACAAAAACATTTTAAACAATACAATTTCATTGGCCATGTGACTATTTGAAAAGTGAATGCAACAAATGCAATAGTAAACTTGTCTATGATAGGAGCTAATTACTAAAGCTTTCCTTTTAAAAGAAACTTATATGACCAATTTAAACAATTCAAATTTTTTACCTAACTTAAAGAAAAGGTTGATGCATTGTTCAAAAACTTTATGCAGCAGTGAAGATGTACTATGGGCTGACACAGGTGGGTACAGGTCTGTGGACCCCATACCCCCTTATTATATATATATTTTTTGTTTTTCAATTTTAAATATTTTCAATAAAGCTTTTCTAACTTTTGTTTTTCTATTTTGAAGTTTTTTTTTTGTTTTGTTTTTTTTTTTAATTTTCAAAAATGTCCGACAGATTTTTCTTGCGGATTTTTCAAATTTGGGATTTTTTAATTTTTTTAATAATTTTTTTTGCACATGGCGAAATTGGGAGACGACTAACTCCTAGACAAAACATACCTATGTACATATAAAAATGCATAAAAACATACATAATAACATACATGGAAACATACATAACATGACAAGACGTTGTAGAGAGGCCCACTAGATGGGGGATAAAAGTAATGAAACTGACAATAGGACCAAACATCTAGGAAATGGTAGGTAGGAGTTAACGACATCATCGAGTTAGTTTTCCTGCTTGCTATCGGTCGATAAAACTGGGTCTTGTGGCGTGATCATGAATTTTTTCTTTCAGAGCTTTTTTGTGGTGCGGGAAAATTGGAGGCGGACTAAGGTGTGCATTTTTGGTTTGGAGAAAGAAGGGTGAAAACACAATGAGTTTCTAGTTTGTACGTTGAAAGCTGAAGGTTGGAGAGCACATGGAGGAGTTGGAGGAGAAAACTGACCAAATTGATGTGCTTTTTTATAGTTTTCATGTTGTAAGTTGAAGTTTAGAGTGCACATGGAGTAGTTGGAGGAGATAATCAACCAAATCAAGGTGAGGGGTGCTAACCAATTCAGTTGCAAAGGGTTTTACAACACAATGTAATTTGTAATTTGGGAAACAAAATGTGGGTTTTCAGTTATTTGAATCTCCTTGTTTAAATGTAAGAATGTCTTCAAAATCACACCTTCCATTGTTGTGTTTAAATTTTGGATGATTGAAAAAAAAAGTGCACAAAATAATTGTATATTGGAAAACACAATGTGGGTCTTTAGTTATTTGAATCTCCTTGTTTAAATGTAAAGGGTTGTCTCATAGTGGGTTGTTTGCTTCTTAACACCTAGGTTTTTGCAACATGGAGTTTTACAAAATAGTATGAATGTCTTGAAAATCACACATTCCATTGTTGTGTTTAGATTTCGCATGATTGAAAAAAAAGTGCACAAAATAATTGTAATTTGGAAAACACAATGTGAGTCTTCAGCTATTTGAATCTCCTTGTTTAAATGTAAAGGATTGCCTCACGGTGGGAAGCTTTCTTCTTAGCACCTATGGTTTTGCAACATGGAATGTTACAAAATAGTATGAATTTCTTCAAAATCACACATTCCATTGTTGTGTTTAAATTTCGCATGATTGAAAAAGAAAAGTGCACAAAATAATTGTAATTTGGAAAACACGATGGTGGTTTTTAGTTAGTTGAATCTACTTGTTTAAAAATAAAGGGTTGTCTCATGGTGGGTTGTTTTCTTCTTAACACCTATGGTGTTGCAACACGGAATGTTACAAAACAATATGAATGCTTTGAAAATCATGCATTCCATTGTTGTGTTTAAATTTTGCATGAGTGAAAAAAAAGTTCACAAAATAATTGTAATTTAGAAAACACAATGGTGGGTTTTAGTTATTTGAATCTCCTTGTTTAAATGTAAAGGGTTGTCTCATGATGGGTTGCTTGCTTCTTAACACCTACGATTTTGCAACATGGAATGTTACAAAATAGTATGAATGTCGTGAAAATCACACATTCCATTATTGTGTTTAAATTTTGCATGATTGAAAAAAAAGTGCACAAAATAATTGTAATTTGGAAAACACAATGGTGGTTTTCAGTTATTTGAATATCCTTGTTTAAATGTAAAGGGTTGTCTCATGGTGGGTTGCTTGCTTCTTAACACCTACGATACTATGACATGGAATGTTTCAAAACAGTATGAATGTCTTGAAAATCACACATTCCATTGTTGTGATTTTTTTAAAAACTTCGGGTCTTTTATATTGCACTTGTGTGTCAACACTATTAATTAAACTCCTTTTATTTCGATGATTAAATTTTCATTTAATCTTTTAATTTCTTTTCCAAATGGTTAATTGTAGTGTTTATGTTGTTTTACTTCAGTAAATCAGTAGTTCCAACTATTGCTTTTGCATCTACAAGTTGACCAGTCACACATTTTTGCTCATCCTGATTGTTGTTACCTATTATCACCCCCTAACATTCCTTTTCATAACCTTATACCTTCTATTTCATATCTTTTATTTGTAGCTTTGGAGAATTTTCTTCATCATCAACCCTTAGGACAACACCATCCATTTTTTCGATAGAGTTTTGAATGTCTTCAATACTTTTGTGTTGCTATGCAGCCACTGTTTGCTCAACTTTGAGAATGCATATTTTTTCTATTTGATAAGTTATTTACAAAACTTGTCTACCTTTTCACATAGGGATTTCATGTCTCCAACCAACTGATTCTCTTTTTCTGCTCTAAATTTTTTTTTTTCCTTTTCATTATTGATCATCTATTTCATATTGTATTTGTTCCATGGAATTCTTAAGTTGAAGAATCTTTGACTTCATTTGTTCAACTCCACTTATAGTATCATCTCTCACTTTATTTTCTTGCATAAATTCATATGGAATACAAAACTTATTGACTTTATCCACTTTTGCATTGGCATTTTCCCATTACACATATTGCACGATGCTCCTTCTTCAAGTTGTCAAGTGCAAGAACAATCTCGTCAGTAGATATATTATATATCTTATTCACTTTGTTCTGCTTCTTTTCAAGTGTTTTTATCTAGAGTAGATTCCTTTTTCATTACATACTTTCTACTACTTGTTGCTCAAGTTCTGCATTTCCATATGGGTGATCCCACAATAATGGGTTATAGTTTTTGGCCAAACTTGACATTAAAATCAGGATTTTTCACCAGATATTCACTTTTTTACACCTATAGCAGCTAAACCATTATGAATTTGAAGATGAATCAAACTAGTTATTTGTTAGATCTTTTGTGTAGATTCTAATTATATATATTTTAAAAAAATTAAAAAATAAATTGTGAATCATTTTATGTAATTTTTAATAACTTATTTTTTCTACTAATCAACATTTTTAAAAAGTGATGTTTACTTCGGACCGCATAACTTTTTTTTATAGACAACATACAATTCTAATTTTTAAAATATAGATTTTTCACACCAATATCTAGTGCATGGATATGTTTTCATAATTTTTTGTTACATTTTTTTTAATTAATTTTCCAAGTCAAAGAAATTATAATTTGGACAGAGGTGTACTTCGACCCGCATAACTTTTTTGTATTCATTTGAATTAACTTATTCTTTTTTTGGTGGAATAAGGACATCAATACCTAGTGCACATGTATTTTTTTAAAAAAATATATATTTTTCTATTTTTTCGTATGTGTGAAACAAAAAATTTGATGTTCATTGAAACTCCTACATTCACAAGAAATAAAAATTAAATATTATAATCAAATTAAATATATTCAAAATTATACTTTTTGGGAAGCTTATAATAAGGGCTACATGCTTACAAAACATAAATTTTAAATGAATTCATTTGATCACCCAAAAGGTAAATCAAAAGTGGTATTTTATCAACATTTTGATAGGTGTATAGGAGACTCGATTATAGGTATGGTTTAAATATAACAAGGTTTTATCCAAGGGGGTTTGATCAATCCCTCTTTAATTAAAATCATTTAAATGAAACCTTTAAATTATTAAATCATTGTATTTTCTAAAAATATGTGATTTTAGGAAAAAACCAGGATGTCTCCAAAAGTGTAACTCATTATTGTGGCAGCACCCATATGATCATTGCAGATACTGCACATGCACCTTCCTCAACTTCTCAATAGCACTAAGTCTCTTTAATCAATACATTATCTATCTCATTCACTATGGTATGCTTCTTTGCAAGTATTTCTACAGCAGATTTGATTGTCATTTCATACATTCTAGTACCTATTGCATCCAATTTTGCATTGTCATTTTCCCATTGCACATACTTCAAATGCTCCTTCCCCAACTTCTCAAGAGCAAGAAGAATCTCTTAATTCAATACATTATATATCTCATACACTTTGGTTTGCTTCTTTTCAAGTGTTTTTACAGATGTTTCCTTATTCATTTCATACATTCTAGTACCTGTTGCCTCCTAAAGAATTAAGATGTTAGGTTCATTAACACCTAATGTTTTCCAACATTGAATTATAAAGACAAAATGAGTGTACAATGAAAACCTTACAGTACCAATGTAAGAAAAGACACCTTGAAAATTTACCAAAACTATTACTTATAGTATGAATTGCATTTGGATTTCCTCATATCATTAAAATATAGGCAGGTAGGAAAACACAGTGGATTGTGAGTTAGTTTGTTGAACTCGTACAAAGCTGAAGGGTGGAGAATTTTGGGAGGAGTTGTAGCCAGGGGATACATAAAAGTAACCATATTTAGCTAAGGGGTGACCAACCAATTGTGTTCTTATACATAGAGGGTTTTACAACACTATGTGGGTTGTAGGTTTCTTAACACACTATGTTTTCCAACCTCCGATTATACATACAATATGATTGTAATGAAAACCTTTTGTTGTTTACACAAATACGAATGTAATGAAAGGAACATCTTCAAAATATATAACAAGTCTCAGGTAGACTAAAAATTGTGTTTCAACTTGTTACCCACTTTTCACTTATAGCTCAGGTCAAGTCAAGTTTCTTGTTTTTAGTTTCAACATTTACATGAAATTGCTGAAAAGCCTTTTGTTACCTATTTTTTTTCACTCCGAGTTCAAACAGGTAGAACAAGATGAAGTTCATTGTTTATAGGTATAGAAATTTTCATGTTTTTCTGATTGAGTGTTCATCAATCATCATTGAGACCATCTTACATGTGAATCATAGTTTATTGTGAAAACGTTTAAAACAGAAAATTGAAAAGATTTGCATAGTAATGCTTTTATTCATTCTATAAAAATGTTGAATCCCACACAAGCCGTGGAAGTAACTTTTCTGGATTTTTACAATCAAATAAAGAATGCATAAACAATGGTATGCTATACAACTAAAAATAACAAAAACATAGGGTAGGCGGTGATTCGTCATTGCCTGGAATGACGAATCATTGACACTTGAGGTTTCTAGTCGAGACGTCAGCTCTAGCTCCATTTTTAGTTTTAGCTTCCGTTCCAACTCCAAAAGCATCTGCAAGGAAGATAAAAGATGATGTTAGAGATAATCTCTAAGCAATGATGGATCAAATCCTATCATATATCTATGCTACCAACAGAAATATAGGATACAGTCAATCAGGCATCCATCAGATAATTGCAAAAAGTCAAGAGAAGAAAGAGTGTAATTCAATGGAAGCTTTCAGCTTCTTTTATTTTGCTAACATGTTTGTTTCAGTGTGCAGGAATAGGTTCATAATGTTCGAGATCATTTATCATATACGTGGAGTAAAATAGGCTCCCACAAGGGTTGAGCTCGGCATATCAAAAAGGACATATTCATAATTTTCATACGAAGTAAATGAATATTGATAACAAATATGTAAAGCAGCATATTGCACTCATCTATTTCATTTTCTGTTCAACTCTACTTTGTTGTTTTTTTTTTGCATTGAAGAGAAACATAGTATTCAAGTATAGGACAGATTTGCAACAATTCAATTTTCTACAAGTTCTTCAACAGAAAGCAGCAAATTCTATTTTAAGTTAGCATTTAAGAATAATGGAAGATACAGATATGCATTAACTTTTATCAAACAGGCATACAATGTTCCAAGTGCCAGTGAGATAGTAATGGAGTGAGCTTTGACATTAAATGGAGTGTTGATAATCATTATTCATGATGTGATTCAAAAGCAGATTTTGCATGAATATAAGGCCAATGAAAGCTTGATCAAACAGTATAAGTTATTTTGAAATGAAGGCATGTAAAACAATGTGCTTATGCTGTGATAATTCTATGGAAGTAAAACAGTTGTAGTTATTCGAAAGCAGAATTTACAAATGAAGAAATACAGCCAAGACTAAAAGACGAGGACTATCAGGAAAAGGAATACAACTTTCAGCCTCAAAGCCCAACTCTTGTCTTAAAGGAGCAATCATATGTTACTGATCATGTTAGTAACACCCAAACAGCTATGGAGATACAGTGACCATCAAGCATCATTTTTGAGCAGTCATTATGCTTTCATTTAATAAACAGTAGAAGAAACTTGCGTAAGTCTTATCCTTCTTTGTTATTCTCAAGGAACTCTAGAGCAATGGAAACACAAGAATGTCAAGGAGACAAGTTATATATGCCGAGAATAGACAGTAGAAGACACCATGCATAGGCAGATTATTAAGATCAAATCTTTGCAAGAGATAAATTCACTATAGAGAGAGAAGTTCTATTCAAGTACAAAGATGCATAAAGAGACATCCATGGTAATGAAAACATTTTCCAAAAGAAGACAACAGTATGGAGGACAGCACTGACAGCCATTTGAAAGCTTCTTTTGTCAAGAACAGTAAAAGTGATAGCATGATAAGCTCATAATGTATGCATATTCATGAAAGTCACAAGTGCACGGAAACAGATTTATGTTTTCATTGATAAATAGTTCAAATTTAAATCCATTATGCACAGAAATAAAATTGCAGGGAAGAGAGGAAAAGACACTTTTTGTACATGATAATGCATCAATGCACTCTAGTGAAAAGAGTAAAAGTATGTCTAAAATAAAGGCAAGATTATCTCCCAAAATGTTGATAATAAGTCTAAAAGCCATGATAGTAGAGTAGTACCAAAGCAAGTTTTGAAAGCTCATTTCAAACAAGGGATGCTAATGATGCAACAGACAAATACTTTGATATTTCAGCTGCTTATTATACTCTACTTTAGAGTTTCTATCATTTAGTTAACTCAATGGAAAGCCATGTCTATAAAGAGCAATTGATACTGATTTCTAGTTACATGTGTTTCTCTACAAAATTTATTGGTTACTGCTGGTGTCTATTGACATTTAATTCATAGCACAGGAAAACATGAAAAGAGCTACTGCAATGAAGATTAAAGAGAACAAAGACTTGAAAATGAAAGATATCCAGTACAGAAAGCAAAATAACTATTTTTCACTTCTTTGCAAGAAAAGGAAAATATACTTTTGTTTTATATTTTCATTGAATTCAAGCAAGCTCTTAGCTTCAGATTTCTGAGCCAATAGAAACAATCTAATGCAGCCTGTGGAATCTAAATACAATGAGAAATATTAACACCCAGTAGAACAAACTAGAGGGGTTTTTCAAGTCTAAGTAAAAGCTCATTTTCAGAATAGGAAAATCATGAGATACAAATGCCCAGATAAAGGAGAAAATCCAAGTATTTCATCTCTTATGAGTTCAAAATGAAATGTTTTTTACAGAGATCAAAAAAAAAAATCATCATGGCACGGCTTTCAAAGTGAAGTATTGCAGATTCAAAGTTTTAAAGACTAGATTCAAATTTATAAGCAAGTTTGTTCCTTATTTCTAGAAAAAATTACTTCAAGATGTTCATGGCGGCGTGGAAATGAAGAAAACTTTCAGAAATTCATAAAAGAAGAAAAAATCATACTTATATCTAAAATACCTAATGAAATCTTCATGTTTTGAATTTGAAAAGGTTGTTGGTCAAGTTCACAACTCAGAATGTTCATGGTGGCCAAACAAAATGTAGATTTTGTGCCAAATTCATAGCAAAATCATAGAGAAATGAAAGAG
The DNA here is from genome assembly GCA_007258455.2 of Sequoia sempervirens. Lineage (NCBI taxonomy): Eukaryota > Viridiplantae > Streptophyta > Pinopsida > Cupressales > Cupressaceae > Sequoia > Sequoia sempervirens. The sequence continues at coordinate 751,965,772 of VDFB02270651.1, read as the reverse complement.
CATCGACCAAAATAGAAAATCGTGCCCACAATGCCTCTCTGCATTTTTTTTTAAATGTCATAAACTTTAGTTTCAGCCAAAGACCAAATTCGAAATCCTTTACAATGGCGGAAGATACTCAGAAAATCATGACGCGGCTAGGGTTTCAATGGCGGCGCCCAGCAAAGAGAAGACTTCAAAAATGCAAATGAAAGTTTTTGTCTCATTTTTGTTTCATTTTAGGGTTCGAACCCTAAAGTATTCGATGAATTTGTCTTTTTCCCTTTAGCTTTATTCATTCCTTTTAAGTCATTATTCTCTAAGGCTTTGCAAAATATATGCTTAGAGTTCTTTATTAATTTTGCATTTTAAAATCAAATGTAAATCTTTATTAAAATGATTTATTAATCATTTTTAATAAATGATGTTATTTAAATTTAAAGTTAAGGCTTAGGGTCTTATTTTAATTTTGCATTTTAAGACAAATTGTAAATCTTTATTAAAGTGATTTTTGTTAATCATTTTTAATAAATGATATTGTTCAGATGCAGAATTAAATTTAACTTTGCTAGGTATTCCAACTTGCATTTCTTTTTAAAATTGTAAAACTTTATTTTTTAAAAAGTGATAAATTATAAATCACTTTTAAAAAATAAATGTTATTAATGCAAGTTGGAGATATTTGATGTATTCTTTTAAAGACCTAGTCAAGTGGAGCCTTTAGTGGAGCATTAAATCTTGGAAATGTGACAATCTGTTTATGTCAAGTGGAGGTTTTGGGTTGCTGGATTCAGGGGAGGAGTTTTTGATTGATGGGACACCTTTTTTGGAGTCTTTTAAGTCCTCTTTCTGAGGATTTTTGTTCCTATCCGGGTCTGGGGAGACTTTTTCCTATTTTGGTGGGTTGTTGATAGGTTTGAGATCCTTCTTTTAGGGTTTTTTTTCCAAATCTGACCCCCTTTTTGGTGGAGGCCTTTTTCTAGGGTTAGGGTGGAGAGTTTGAGCTTATTTATTGTCTTCATTTCTTTCTAGGGGATGCAAAAAAATTCTAGAGTGGAAGAGACTTTGTATTTTCTGGAGAATAGGGTTCTATTTTGTTCCAAGTATTGTATCAGATTTTGGAGTATGCATTTTCAAGGCCTTTGAGAGCCTTTATACAGCATTTTGGATCTATTTCTAGTGTCATATTTGTATGCAGATTAGTGATTGATTTTTCTTTTCTATGTTTCTTATCTGAAACCTTTTAAGTTTGTCTCATTTTGGCATCTTTGTGACTAAAAATTATCTTCACAAGTCAGGGGTTGTATTAATTTTTAGTTGTATTTACTGTGATTAACATCCTTTAAATATTATCCTGATCTCAGATCTTCCTTTGAAATATTTGTGTTGAGGGTTTTACCAGTTATTGCATCATCATATAAATAGTTGTGGGTTCTTTCTGTGTTAAGGAAAGTGATTTTGGTGTATCACCCATTAATTAGTTTCAATCTTCAAGTTCTTTTTATCTATTTTCTTCCCTTTTTTCCCCTAAAATCTTTAGGTTTGAAGAGCAAAAAATAGATTATTTATTCAACAGGAACCAGCCTAGAATCCAGAGGTCTCATTTTCAATATTGCATATCCCACATGTAGAATTTGAGTCCCATGTTATGCCAGATTACTGAGCTTAAAAGTTTTAGTAGGGTACAAATTTGGTGCATAACAGTTTTGGCACACCCGGTGGGATAGAAGAAGTCATAATTTTTTCATTAGTTGTTGTTTTGATATGCTACAGCAGGTTTACAGCTTTGAAGAAGTTAAGTTTCAACATATTTGTGACTCCATTGTGAAGGAAAGTGACCAATGCAAACGTTTATATGAGAAAGGTGGAAACCGGAAGTTCAAAGTCTTTTGAATATTTGCAATTGTCATCACCCAAGAGGAAAGGAAGGACTCTTGATCAAACTCCTCATGCAAAAAGAGTGCAAACAACTCCTCCAAGAGTATATGTTAGAAGAGGAAGATCATTGCATAGTGAACATCCTGTGAGACACTCAGCATCACCAACTATTAGAGAAGAGCTAGTTATTGCTATTTCTAGGAATTCCAACTTCCTAAAAGGTAAGAGCAATTTTGGTACAGCAAGTATAAGCTTTTCTACTACAATTACAAGTACTTTTTCATCATTTTCAAGTACTATACCAGCAAGTGCAAGCTCAATTTTAGCAAGTATATCAACACAAACTCATAGTATGGTTGCACCAAGAGCCTTTGCTTTTGTTCCATTTGATCAGGGTAGTCCCCTTAATTTAGTACAACATAATGATATTCCTTTGGCAGCATTAAAGGGATTGCCAGAATTCACTGGAGAAGGGAAAGTAACGCCGTTTGAACATATAAGAGATGTGTCAGCATTGTGCAATGTGCATCACATAACGCAAGAGAACATAGCAGTAAGGTTATTGGCTGCATCTTTCAAGAAGAAGGCGCTGGAATGGTTCACAAGCTTGCCAGTGGCCTCTATTGCAACATGGGATGAGCTTGGTGACGAATTTACCAATTTTTTTGAAGATAAGTCTGATCACTTATCTTTGGTAGAGCAGTTGACAACTATTAAAAGAGCCCCTCAAGAGAAAATAATGGATTTCAACATCCGTTTCCAGAAGACTTGGAATAGGATACCTGCTATGGTAAGGCCTTCTGCTGATTACACATTTTTGTATTACTTAAAGAGTCTCAATAGTGATATATCAGTGATGATACAATCCATGGGAGGTCAATCATTACCTCAAGCTTATAGTATATCTATAAGAGCAGAAAATAGTCTTATTCAGGTAGGAAAAATAGCTGCTAGGCCCCCTAGGCCATATTTTCTAGATATTCACCCAAATATACCATTGCATATACCTCCTCTTGCTGCAATACCGACTGTTCCAACTATAGAGACTGTTGGACCTTCAATTGAGCTGCAAGAGATTAAAAGCAGCCAGCAAAATATTGAAATGGTTTTGCAGACTTTGGGAAATGAGCTAACCAACATAAAAAAGCAACAGTACCAAGGTCCAAGGCCATCATTTCAACAATATAACCAACAACAGCAAGGAGCGAATCAGCCTTATCAAAATCAAGGGTTTAATCAGTAGTATTAGCAAAATAGACAACTATACCAAGGAAATTATCAAGGACAGTGATAAAATGTTAACCAGAGGCCATTTCAGACACATAATACAGTGCCTATGAATGTAGCAAATTTGATAAAAGATATTGTTCCAGCTCAGAATAATCTTGCAGTAGATTATGAATGGTGTTTTCCATGTAATCAAGTGCATAATCAAACAACATGTTCCAATGGTATTATCAATCAAGAACTAATGGTTCAAAATGCCACAAGTTCACAACTAGATGCATCTACTGAAGTACCTGAGTAGCAACGAGATGTGCATCCCAATGAGACTGGATTCCTAAACTGGCAAAGTGAAGAGTTCTGTGGCATGAATGGTGATCCAGCAATTGCAATGATCACCCGAGCAAAGAAGAGGGCTCTAGAAGAAAATCAAATAGCTGGTAAAGACAAAGAACCTGCAACTGCAGGACCATCATTCACAAAGAATTCTGATATCCCACAGAAGTCTTCAAATCAGCCAACCAGCAATCAGCTTCACAAAGAAACAGATCTAGCTGTTGCTAAGATACACCAGAAAGTGCATTCAGCTATGCCCTCAGCATTGTGGACAGCATGAAAAGAATGAACGTATCAATGACTATGTGGGATTCTTTATCCATTCCTAGACAAGCTAAGATGTTAAAGAAAGCATTGAGTGGTGAAGATACGCAAGAACATGTAGCCGGTGATCATTAGAAGGTATTCATGACAAATGTTGATCAAGTAAAAGTGATGGACAACAAACCAAATGTCACAGTTCAAGGTAAGGATGTGAGACCTCCTCCATTCTATGTTTCCTTAGTCATTGGAAATAACTTGGTGCATAATTGTATGGTTGATAGTGGGGCAACTTATTTTGTAATGCCAAAAAGGGTAGTTGATCAGTTAGGATTAAAATATGAGCCTATAGAAAAGGGAGTAGTCCAGTTAGATGGTACATCTGTCAATTCAATAGGCCTCATAAAAAATGCTAGTCTGACCTTACATGCCTGCCCTACTTTCTCCATTCCACATGACATATATGTAATGGATTTACCTCCCTATTTTGGCCTTTGCTTATCAAGAGAATTTACAGCCAAGATAGGAGGTTATCTCTCATCCGATTGGTCTCACATGATTATCCGTACAAGGTATGGAACAAAAGTAAACATAAAGTCAGAATCACTTGCAAAGGATATCATTTAACCTTATACACCCAGTACGATGAATGCAAATTGTGTCATTTTTGACCAAGATGATCATGTTGCTCCTATTTCACATACATCAACTGCTAGAATTCCTGATATTCTTTTAGATGAATGGGATGAAAGTAGTACTCATCACACTAGAAGTGATTTAGTATTAGACGTTGGTATGGGTAACTATATGTTTCAGGAGGCTAGTTTGGTTATGCCAAATTTGGTTAAAAGGGAGGATGCTAATTTTGAATAGCACAATGAGGTCTAGAATATGTTTTTTGACAGATCTAGAAGTAAGCATGGTGCTGGTGGAGGTGTGATGTTAGTGTTGCCTGAGGGAGTTGAGTACTATGCAGCCTTTTGATTTAGTTTTTCTTGCACCAACAATACAACTGAGTATGAAGGCTTAATTAATGGGCTGGAATGGGCGAGAAAGAGAGGTGTTAAGGCTCTAAAGGTTCATGGTGATAGTGAGCTCGTGTTGAATCAGGTGAGAGGTCTAGTTTCTGTTAAGAATAATACTCTGAAGGCATATAAACATAGAATATGGGATGTTATTGAAGATTTTTCTGCTTTCAATATTGTTGCAATTCCTAGAAAGCTGAATCAACATGCTGATAGATTGGCTGCTATAGGGGCACAGTTTGACATTCCTAACAATATTAAAAGGTGGTGTGATTAGTAGCATATTAAAATTATTGTTAGGCCATCAATTCCTGACAATAATATAAATTGGCAAGTCTTTGAGAGTGATGAACAGATTTTGCAGTTTCTGCTAGAAGAGGACATTTTTGCAACTTCAAATCAAGATAGGCTAAAAGGGAACTATGAAGATCAGGTGGTGTAGCTCAAGTCTAACAAGTTGCCCAAGGGGCTTGTTACATTGGAATTTATCTTCAATACAGATGATCAAGCCAAGAAGAATAAAACCAGCCTGCTGATTCAGCAAAAACACTATGCAGATTTGGAGATTGAACCGAGTAAGACTTTGAAGTTTGGAAAAGTAGTTACAGATTTTGAAAAATAGCCTTATATTGAATTATTTCAAGAATTTAGTGATATATTTTCCTGGAAATATGAAGATCTAAAAGGTTCTAACCCAACACTTGCACATCATACTATAGAGTTAGAACCTAACTCCAAACCCATCAGACAAAAACAGAGACCAATTAACCCCAAACTAGAGCCTCTTATGCACAAAGAAGTTATGAAGTTGATAGAGAGTAGTATTATATATCCTATTAAACACACTAGTTGGGTGTCTAACCTTGTCCCAGTTAGGAAGAAGAATGGGGAGTTGAGATTGTGTGTAGATTTCAGAGATCTAAATAGGACATCCTTGAAGGACCATCACCCATTGCCCTCCATGGAGCAGATCTTGCAGTATGTTTCTGGTTTAGAGAGGTATTCGTTGTTGGATGGTTATTCGGGATATAACCAAATTCTTGTCAAAGAGGAAGACTAGTTTAAAACAACTTTTACAACTAAGTGGGGAACCATGGCTTACCGAAAGATGCCTTTCGGTCTTTCTAATGCAAGTGCAACCTTCCAAAAGGCAATGGAAATGGCTTTAAACAACCTTATGTATCAGTTTTTCCTAGTGTATTTGGATGACATCACTGTTTATTCAAAGAAAGCAGTAGATCACCTAAGTCATCTAAGATAGATTTTCGAACACTGCAGGGAGTTTGGAGTATCTCTCAATCCTAAAAAGTGTGTGTTTGTTGCGCATGAAGGCAAACTATTGGGGTATATCATTTCTAATCAAGGTGTCACAGTGGATCCTGAGAGAGTAGCAGCTATTTTAGAGCTACCTTTACCATATCATAAAAAGGGGTTGCAGTCTTTCATTGGAAGAATTAATTTTGTGAGGCATTTTCTGCCTAACATTGCAGATTTATTGAAACCTTTGACAGCCATGTTAAAGAAAAACACTACTTTTAGCTGGACTAAGGAAGCAAAGAATAGCTTTCAAGCTATCAAGGAGGCTTTAGCAGTAGCTCCCGCTTTAATGAATCCCAATTTCAGCAAATACTTTATCTTGTATTCCTATGGGGGTAGTGAAGTGATATCTACTATGCTGGTCCAGCAAAGTTTAGAAGGATTGGAATAGCCAATCACTTTTTTCAGCAAAGGATTGGTAGAGTATGAATAGAGGTATAGTTTTGTTGAAAAGCACATCCTTGCTATTGTCAAAAGTCTTAAAAAATTCAAACATTTGCTATCACACAATAAAATTCATTTAAGAGTGGCTCATCCGAGTGTCAAAGAGTTTCTGCTCAGCAAGGATTTGAATGAGAAAAGGGTAGGTTGGATAACCAAAGTCATGGAATATGATGTGAGCATTGAAGTTACTAAGCTAGTGAGGGGTAAAGGGCTTTGCGAACAGTTGAGTTGTGAAGGAATTTTAGATGCAAAATAATCTAAAACAACTTTAGTACTTCGTTTGGCTGATAAAGATGACGAAACAACAAACTGGTTAAAGGATATGGTACATTTCCTTAAAACAAGTCAATGCCCACTCGATTTAGATAAGGCAAAATGTAGGTACTATAGGCTGTAGTCTATTCCATATGTGCTGATCAATGATATTTTATATCGCAAAGATCATAGTGGTGTACTTCTCAGGTGTGTCGATTTAGATCAGATTGGAGAGATATTACATGAATTCCATGATGGGAATTCAGGAGGCCACTTCTCTCCAAGGACTACTGCATTCAAGATTATGTGATCTGGCTACTATTGGCCCAATGTTTTCAAAGATAGTCATGCATATGTTAGAAAGTGCATAAAGTGTGCTCTGTTTGCAGGGAAAGAAAGGCTTGCAGCTTTACCTCTATAGCCTATTAAGACTGAACAACCATTCATAAGTTGGGGAGTTGATTTTATAGGTCCTATTAATCCTCCATCTAGTGCTGGACACAAGTGGATAATCATGGCAACTGATTATTTCACTCACTGGTCAGAAGTAGCATCGTTAAAGGATGCCAATGAGATTGTTGTTCTAAATTTTTATGATGATATTATTCACAGATTTAGAATCCTTGATTCTATTATCTCTGATAATGCACTTGATTTTATTGGTCTAAGGGTAACTGAGTGGGCGCTCAAGCATGGAATTTACCTTAGCAATAGTTCTAACTATTACCCACAAGGCAGCGGATTAGCAGAATCCACAAATAAGAATTTGATCATAATATTGAAGAGGAATCTACTGAAGGCTGCCCTATGGGTTGACCGAATCACACCTAAGAAAATCATTCAAAATTCACCTTACATGATAGTCTATGGTAAAGAGGCCAAGTTGTCTATTTCAACCAAGCTGCTAGCCCTTGACCTTGCTAGTCAGCTAGTTTTGTTTGAAGAAGGAGATCCTATGCAAGTGCATTATGCTCAGTTGATGGAATTGGAGGAAAAAAGATCAAAAGCAATGCAAGCAATGGAATATCAGCAAATGCAAGTGAAAAGGAGCTTTGACAAAAGAGCGAGAGCAAGGGATTTCAATGTGGGTGATGTTGTTCTTAAGTGGGATGAACTTAAAAGCAGGCCGGGTAAGCACACAAAATTTGATTCTTTTTGGGGAGGCCTGTTTGTTATCTTAGAGTGTAAGGAACATAACACTTTTCAATTTTCAACTATGGAAGGAGATATACTACCAATACCAGTCAATGGTATTCACCTCAAACGCTGTTTTGAGGTATGATCAATTAGCCTTGTCTTGTATATATTAGGTTAGGTTTCATGCTTATAATAAATGCATCTGCATATTCGTTTTGGTTTTCCCTAAGTGCTATCCAAGCACATCTATTTGTTTTTCTTTCCTAGGTAGTTTTCCTATTTTCCTTAGGTCCTAAGATGCATATTTTTAGACTCCATGCCCAATGCATTACATAGGAAACTGGTCAAACGTTTAGCAGGCAAACATCTAGCAGAGGTCGCTAGAATTGTTACCCACTTTTCACTTACAGCTTAGGTCAAGTCAAGTTTATTGTTTTTAGTTTCAACATTTACATGAAATTGTTGAAAAGCCTTTTGTTACCTTTTTTTTTCACTTCGAGTTCAAACAGGTAGAACTAGATGAAGTTCATCGTTTATAGGTACAAAAAATTTCATGTTTTGCTGATTGAGTGTTCATCGATCATCATTGAGACCATCTTACATGTGAATCATAGTTTATTGTGCAAACGTTTAAAATAGAAAATTGAAAAGATTTGTATAGTAATGCTTTTATTCATTTTGTAAAAAATGTTGAATCCCACACAAGCCATGGAAGTAACTTTTCTGGATTTTTACAATCAAATAAAGATTGCATAAACAATGGTATGCTATATAACTAAAAATAACAGAAACATAGGGTAGGAGGTGATTCGTCATTGCCTGGAATAACGAATCATTGACAGTTGAGGTTTCTAGTCGAGACATCAACTCTAGCTCCATTTTCAGTTTCAGCTTCCGTTCCAACTCTAAAAGTGTCTGCAAGGAAGATAAAAGATTATGTTAGAGATAATCTCTAAGCAATGACGGATAAAATCCTATCATATATCTATGCTACCAACAGAAATATAGGATACAGTCGATTAGGCATCCATCAGATAATTGCAAAAAGTCAAGAGAAGAAAGAGTGTAATTCAATGGAAGCTTTCAACTTCTTTTATTTTGCTAACATGTTTGTTTCAGTGTGCATGAACAGGTTCATAATGTTCAAGATCATTTATCATATATGTGGAGTAAAACAGGCTCCCACAAGCGTTGAGCTCAGCATATCATAAAGGACATATTCACAATTTTCATACGAAGTACATGAATATTGATAACAGATATGTAAAGCAACATATTGCACTCATCTATTTCATTTTCTGTTCAGCTCTACTTTGTTGGTTTTTTTTTGCATTGAAGAGAAACATAGTATTCAAGTATAGGATAGATTTGCAACAATTCAATTTTCTACGAGTTCTTCAACAGAAAGCAGAAAATTATGTTTTAAGTCATCATTTAAGAATAATGGAAGATACAGATATGCATTATCTTTTATCAAATAGGCATACAATGTTACAAGTGCCAGTGAGACAGTAATGGAGTGAGCTTTGACATTAAATGGAGTTTTGATAATCATTATTCACAATGTGATTCAAAAGCATATTTTGCATGAATATAAGGCCAATGAAAGCTTGATCAAACAGTATAAGTTATTTTGAAATGAAGGCATGTAAAACAATGTGCTTATGCTATGATAATTCTATGGAAGTAAAACAGTTGTAGTTATTCAAAAGCAGAATTTACAAATGAAGAAATACAGCCAAGACCAAAAGACGAGGATTGTTAGGAAAAGGAATACAACTTTCAACCTCAAAGCCCAACTCTTGTCTTAAAGGAGCAGTCATATGTTGCCGATCATGCTAGTAACAGCCAAACAACTATGGAGATACAGTGACCATCAAGCATCAGTTTTGAGCAGTCACTAACAGAAGAAACTTGTGTAAGTCTTGTCCTTCTTTGTTATTCTTAAGGAACTCTAGAGCAGTGGAAACACAAGAACGTCAAGGAGACAAGTTATATACTGCCGAGAATAGAGAGTAGAAGACACCATGCACAAGCAGATTATTCAAATCAAATCTTTGTAAGAGATAAATTCACTATAGAGAGAGCAGTTCTATTCAAGTACAAAGATGCATAAAGAGACATCCATGGTAATGAAAACATTATCCAAAAGAAGACAACAGTATGGAGGATAGCACTGACAGCCATTTGAAAGCTTCTTTTGTCAAGAACAATAAAAGTGATAGCATGATAAGCTCATAATGTATGCATATTCATGAAAGTCACAAGTGCACGGAAATAGATTTATGTTTTCATTGATAAATAGTTCAGATTTAAATCCATTATGCATAGAAATGAAATTGTAGGGAAGAGAGGAAAAGAAAAAATTTGTACATGATAATGCATCAATGCACTCTAGTGAAAAGAGTAAAAGTGTGTCTAAAATAAAGGCAAGATTATCTCCCAAAATGTTGATAATAAGTCTAAAAGCCATGATAGTAGAGTAGTACCAAAGCAAGTTTTAAAATCTCATTTCAAACAGGGGATGCTAATGATGCAACAAACAAATACTTCGATATTTCAGCTGCTTATTATACTCTACTTTAGAGTTTATGTCATTTAGTTAACTCAATGGAAAGCCATGTCTATAAAGAGCAATTGATACCGATTTCTAGTTACATGTGTTTCTCTGCAAAAGTTATTGGTTACTGCTGGTGTCTATCGACATTTAATTCATAGCACAGGAAAACATGAAAAGAGCTACCGCAATGAAGATTAAAGAGAACAAAGATCTGAAAATGAAAGATATCCAGTATAGAAATCAAAATAACTATTTTTCACTTCTTTGCAGGAAAAGGAAAATATACTTTTGTTTCATATTTTCATTGAATTCAAGCAAGCTCTTAGCTTCAGATTTTTGAGCCAATAGAAACAATCTAATGCAGCCTGTGGAATATAAATACAATTAGAAAGATTAACACCCAGTAGAACAAACTGGAGGGGTTTTTCAAGTCTAAGTAAAAGCTCATTTTCAGAATAGGAAAATCATGAGATACAAATGCCCAGATAAAGGAGAAAATTGAAGTATTTCATCTCTTGTGAGTTCAAAATGAAACATTTTTTATAGAGATAAAAAAAAAAATCATCATGGCGCGGCTTGCAAAGTGAAGTATTGCAAATTCAAAGTTTTAAAGACTAGATTTGAATTTATAAGCAAGTTTGTTCCTTATTTCTGGAAAAAATTACTTCAAGATGTTCATGGCAGTGTGGAAATGAAGAAAACTTTCAAAAATTCATAAAAGAAGAAAAAATTAGACTTATATCTAAAATACCTGATGAAATCTTCATGTTTCAAATTTGAAAGGGCTCTTGGTCAATTTTGCAACTCGGAATGTTCATGGTGGCCAAATAAAATGCAGATTTCATGCCAAATTCGTAGCAAAATCATAGAGAAATGAAAGAGCATCGATCAAAACAAAAAATCGCGCCCACAATGCCTCTCTGCGTTTTTTTTTAAATGTCATCAACTCTAGTTTCGGCCAAAGACCATATTCAAAATCCTTTACAATGGCGGAAGATACTCAAAAAATCATGGTGCGGCTAGGGTTTCAATGGCGGCGCCCAACAAAGAGAAGACTTAAAAAATGCAAATGAATTTCTTTGTCTCATTTTTGTTTCATTTTAGGGTACAAACCCTAGAGTATTCGACCAATTTGTCTTTTTCCCTTTAGCTTTATTCATTCCTTTTAAGTCATTATTCTCTAAGGCTTTGCAAAATATATGCTTAGAGTTCTTTATTAATTTTGCATTTTAAAATCAAATGTAAATCTTTATTAAAATGATTTATTAATCATTTTTAATAAATGATGTTACTTAAATGCAAAGTTAAGGCTTAGGGTCTTATTTTAATTTTGCATTTTAAGCCAAATTGTAAATCTTTATTAAATTGATTTTTGTTAATCATTTTTAATAAATGAAATTATTCAGATGCAAAATTAAATTTAACCTTGCTAGGTATTCCAACTTGCATTTCTTTTTAAAATTGTAAAACTTTATTTTTTAAAAAGTGATAAATTATAAATCACTTTTAAAAAATAAATGTTATTAATGCAAGTGGAAGATATTTGATGTATTCTTTTAAAGACCTAGTCAAGTGGAGCCTTTAGTGGAGCATTAAATCTTGGAAATGTGACAATCTATTTATGTCAAGTGGAGGTTTTGGGTTGCTGGATTCAGGGGAGGAGTTTTTGATTGATGGGACACCTTTTTTGGAGTCTTTTAAGTCCTCTTTATGAGGATTTTTGTTCCTATCTGGGTCTGGGGAGACTTTTTCCTGTTTTGGTGGGTTGTTGATAGGTTTAAGATCCTTCTTTTAGGGTTTTTTTTCCAAATCCGACCCCCTTTTTGGTGGGGCCCTTTTTCTAGGGTTAGGGTGGAGAGTTTGAGCTTATTTATTCTCTTCTTCATTTCTTTTTAGGGGATGCAAAAAAATTCTGGAGTAGAAGAGACTTTGTACTTTCTAGAGAACAGGGTTCTATTTTGTTCCAAGTATTGTATCAAATTTTGAAGTATGCATTTTCAGGGCCTTTGAGAGCCTTTATACAGCATTTTGGATCTATTTCTAGTGTCATATTTGTATGCAAATTAGTGATTGATCTTTCTTTTATGTGTTTCTTATCTGAAACCTTTTAAGTTTGTCTCATTTTGGCATCTTTGTGACTAAAAATTCTCTTCACATGTCAGGGGTTGTATTAATTTTTAGGTGTATTTACTGTGATTAACATCCTTTAAATATTATCCTGATCTCATATCTTCCTTTGAAATATTTATGTGTTGAGGGTTTTACCAGTTATTGCATCATCATATAAATAGTTGTGGGTTCTTTCTGTGTTAAGGAAAGTGATTTTGGTGTATCACCCATTAATTAGTTTCAATCTTCTAGTTCTTTTTATCTCTTTTCTTCCCCTTTTTCCCCTAAAATATTTAGGTTTGAAGAGCAAAAAATAGATTTTTTGTTCAACAGGAACTGGCCTAGAATTTGGAGGTCTCATTTTCAGTATTGCATATCCCACATGTAGAATTTGAGTCCCATGTTATGCCAGATTACTGAGCTTAAAAGTTTCAGTAGGGTGCAAATTTGGTGCATAACACAACTATCTCAAATTAATAAACTACAGGCATGTTGGAAATCACTGTGCGTTGTATTTTATATATTTGTGCGTGTTGTAAGTTGAAGGGTGGAATTTTTGATTTTTTGCTTGATGTTCTTTTGCTGGTCATGCTTAGTCTTATGTTCACAAATGTTTGAATTCACTATTTCAAATCCAGTTATAGCATCATCTTTCACTTTCTCTACTCAAACAAATTCATATGCAATACAAAATCTCTCGAGTTTATCCACTTTTGCATTGCGATTTTCCCATTACACATTGTATGTGCTCCTTCCTCAACTTATCAAGAGTGATAAGAATCTCTTCAATTAAAAAAATATCTCTCATTAAGTTTGATCTCCTTGTTTTCAAGTGTTTTTAGAGTACATTCCTTTTCAATTTCATAAATTATAAAACCCGCTACCTCCAAATTCGCATTGTTTCTTCACCTTTGCACATACTACACATGCTTCTTTGCCAATTTATCAAGAGCATAAGGAATCTCTTAAGTCAACACAGTATCTATCTCATTCACTATGGGTTTCAATGCAAGTGAGCTTCATAATTTATTATAGTTGTAGTTCACAGTTAAAATTTCTTTTCAAATTCTTCATATGTTTCACAAATAAATGCACAAAAAAATAATGTGTTTTAGCCTACGTTCATTTAGTTCTTTACCAATTCATTTTTTTATTAGCAGATGCAAAGAATGTTTTTTTTTTCTTTTGACATTGTTGGCAACCATAGAAGTAATTACATATTATTATTCATGTTACACTTATAGGCTACATATAAAGTTGCAAGTTGGAATTCTCATCGTGTTGTTCAACTTGCACTTTTTTAGTTCATGAATTGTCATATATGCTTTTTCTGGTCATGTTAAGTCACCCCAAATGGAAGGCTCAATATCACAGCATGTCTGCTTAGGTAAAATAGGTTTGTACACCCCATATACTATGAGGTCTTAGTTTTTTTCATGTGATGTTGTGATTTTACCTACGGTCTTTATGTCTGCTTGGAGGTTCAACTAGACACTGTGTTTTCCAACTTGCATTAGCTGACATCATCGTTGATAGGAAAAATTACACATTTATGCCTTTCTTGATTCACTCCATTACTGATTCATGATTTTTTCAACAGATGCAAAAAATGTTTTATTCTTTAGGTGTTGCTGGCAATAATGGATGCACATTTATTTACTTACAAGGTTTTCATAAAGGGTTTTGGTTTCCCTCTAACCTTTTTGCTCCATTAACACATACACATGCCCCACAACCAACGTATCTTGCAAAAATAATACATATGTTGTTGCAGTTGTAGAAGTAATTACATAGTGTTATGCACATTACACTCATACGACACATATAAAGTTGCAGGTTGAACCACTCATCGTGTGGTTCAACCTTCACTTGTTTACTTCATGAATTGCTAGATGTGCCTTTGTTGCACATGTTAAGTCACCCTAAATGAAGGGATGAATATCACAACATGCCTCCTCGGGTACAAAGGTTTGTACACCCCATATACTATGAAATCTTAATTATATTTACATGCAGGGTTGCGAATTTACTTGTGATCTTTATGTCCACTTGGAGGTTCAACTACACACTATTTTTTCCAACCTGCATTGGCTTACATCATGGTTGATAAGACATTTTACACCTTTCTGCCTTTCCTCATTCTCTCCATTACTCATTCATATTTTTGTCAACAAATGCAACAAACATGTTATCATTTTGGCATTGATGGCAGCAATAGATGTACTTTTTTTTACATACAAGGTTGTCATCAAAGGTTTTGGTTTCCCTCTAACCCTTCCTCTCCTTTAACACATACACATGCACCACAACCAATGTATCTTCCCAAAATAATACATCTATTGTTGTAATTGTAGAAGTAATTACATATTGTTGTGCATGTTACAATCCTACGCCACATACAAAGTTGCAAGTTGAACCACTCGTGTGGCTCAACCTTAACTTGTTTATTTCATGAATTGCTAGATGTGCTTTTTCTCCTCATGTTAATTCATGCCAAACAAAAGGCTAAATATCACATGTCTCCTCAAGTAAAAGAGGTTTGTACACCCCATATACTCTGAAATCTTAGTTATATTTACATGTGGGATTGCAAATTTACTTATGGTCTTTATGTCCACTTGGAGGTTCAACTACACACTGTGTTTTCCAACCTGCATTGGCTTACATCATGGTTGATAGGAAATTTTACACTTTTCCTCCTTTCCTCATTCTCTCTATTACTGATTCATTTTTTTGTCAACAAATGCAACAAACTTGTTATCATCTTGGCATTGCTGGCAACAATGGATTCAATTTTTTTTACATGCAAGGTTGTCATCAAAGGTTTTGGTTTCCCTTTGACCCTTCCTCTCCTTTAACACATACACGCGCACCACAATCAATGTAACTTCTCAAAATAATACATATGTTGTTGCAATTGTAGAAGTAATTATATATTGTTATGCACATTACACTCCCACACCACATACAAAGTTGCAAGTTGAACCACTCATCATGCGGTTCAACCTTCACTTGTTTATGTTGAAAAATGGAGGTAATTATGTAGCCTAAATCTTGTAAACCTATGAGATTGTAGATTTAATTAAGTGTTATTTGTCACAATTCTTTGTGTATGATTATCTATTTAGATTCATTTTACCAATTGTAGAAAGAGATAGAAGATTGTAGAAGAATGAGACAAGAAGATAGAAGTGACACAACATATATGTGGAGAAACCCTTTTGGGGAAAAACTCCACCACCATAATCAATAGTGCTTGTATTATTTAGCCTTAGAACAAGATTACAATAATACTATATCAATCCTTGACTGATATGCTTCCTTGCCTTCTACAATCCTTCTTCACAACCTACAAATAAACTCTAAAAAAACTCTCTTCAACTTGCTATAATTAATAGACAATTGTGCGCATTGTAAACTCCAAAGATTTGGAAATTACAAGAGGATAAAATCCTCACAAAAAACTATGCCATTCTTGGGAAATTGGAGTTATTTTGTGAAATCCAAAGTCAAACCAAGTCCTTCCTCAATTTAGGAACCCCAAACTGAAGACTTAACTGATTGTTGGTTACGAAGATATCTTGCAAGCATCACCTCAAATTTGGTGCTGAAGAATGGTCCCACTTAACTGAGCCTTGTAAATATCTCCTCATCCAAAAGGTGTTAACTGAAAGATGCCAAATTGGGTGCCCAAGGTGGATCCAAGTCAATCTAAGTTAACTAAAACATATCTCTCCATCAATTCAGACAAACATCATGCATGATTGATCATCCCCACTTAACTAAAAGTATCAACCTGTTATCTATCATGCAATTAAAGTGATTAGTCATTCAACTCAAGTCAACTAAAGTCAACTACATGCAACTCAAACTAACTACATGCAACTAAAGATAACTAAACCATAACTGAACTGAACTGAATTGAACTGAACTGAAACTAAAACTAAATTGAATTGAACTAAACTAAACTAAACTAATACTAAATTGATAGTGCCACTCCACACATTGTAATTATCAATCCTTATTTTGTAGGAACCAGACATGCATTACATAAGAGTTGTCAATTCTCCAAACAATTAACTTAAACAAGGTGAGTCCCACCTTCCATGTGGGTGTCCCATGTGCTCCTATTAGGTAGGAGCTCTTCTTGGGCATCCCCACATGTTCCTATCATTTAGGAATAATTACAAATGTCAATTTACATGTTCATTCATTCAAATTTAATCTCTTTCTAATCCTAGTGTTGGGGAACACTTTCCAAAGAATTAGGAGATACATGAAATATGTTTAGGATTGCAATTAAATGGCATCCTATTCCCAACAGTTTATTTCATGAATTGATAGATGTATTAATTCTTGAATGCGGATAGAGAATTCGCTCCTATAGAAAGTGCACTAGAAGCCTTTTGATATGAACAAAGAATGCACTAAAATAAAAAAGGGAAGAGTGCAATAATAGCGACAGGAAGTAGAAGAACCCAACCAAACACAGAAAGTCTTAATCCAAGTTCACCTACAATAGCAAAACGAAGGTGGTAAGCAACACAAATTGAAGTTGTAGAGACTATAACTGAGTGTGAACAGTTGCAAGATTAGTTGCAACATTGACCTATGTTCTATTGAACATTTGTAATCTTTGATTGTAAATCTAATTTTTAGGTGCCATCAGATATCTAAGTAGGTGCTCAGAGTAGTGAGTGGGTGCTTCCTTTGAGTAGGTGTTCTTGAAATAGGGGATTGTAGTCTCCTTAGGGTTTGTGAACTTAAACATTGTAACAAATCTTTTGATTGTGAGGCTAGATTAGGACAACTCTTAGTAGCACTTCTCACAGTGGTTTTTCCTATCTTGGGTTTTCCACATATATCTTGTATTATGTGTATGTTTCTATCTCTATGTATGAGCATGATGATTTACTAAGATTAAGTCAAAAAGGAATTAATCAATTAAGTGCTACAAAGGCTAAAGTTTTAAGTCATCTACTGATTCACCCCACTCTTAGTAGATTATTGTGTTCCAACACTCGATCCTATGGAAATTTGACCAAAATCTATATAGGTGCTCAATCCAATAGAATTGGCTCCATGAGTACTTGGTCCCATAGAAGGTGAAAAAAGTTTCTATAGGTGCTCATTCCCATAGAATGAAAGCACTTCACAAGTGCTCGATTTTAGGGGATGGAAATGAAAGGCTCTAAAAATTATGATTGACCCTTATAGGTGCTAGGTCCTGCAAGGAAAGATTGATGAGGTGCTCAATCCTCCAAGATTGATTGTAAAAGCAGTTGAATAGGCATTCAGTCTTGTAAAGCAACATGTTAATCTATAGACAAAACAAGTTAAGAAAGAAAAATTCACACAGATAGATGGTCATAGCACGAAACAAGCAATTGAAGGAGAAGCTTTCAAAGGGCTCCCTAGGGAACCCTTCAATATTGAAAGGGGCACACACAAAGGGATGCTTTGTTTAAAAATTGGTCACATTTTCGTAAATGATCCTATCATTAAGGAATCATTTTGAAAGATTCTCTTTCATCAAGGAATCCAAAAATGAATGGCCTTCTCAAAGGTGAAGTTTAATTTCTTTTTTCTATGAATTTGGTTTCAAAAAAAAATCTTGCTAACAGGATCCTTACTGAAGGATGTGCTTTTTGAGAAATGAAAAGAAATTAGCAAGAGATTTGTTGGACACCAAATACACCTTATTGAAAATCAAACAAGTAGGAGCTCTCCCTTAGGATGGTGTGTGTGAACTAAAGGAGCACATGAAATCCTAAGGAGAGGAAGAACATGTAGATATGTCATGGCACATGTCACATGACAAGATGTATAAGTTGAAATGTTATCGCACATGTGAGGGACAACACATAGGAACCACAACATCAAGAAACAAGAAAAGAATAGATAAAGCAAAATAAAGAAAAATAACAAATATTAAGAAATTGAGAGACAGGGGGATTTGATAATTTGGGGTCAAAACTATTCATAGATATAGATAGATAGATATAATATAAAATACGTATGAGCTGTCATCAATCCCAAAATGTATCAGAATGTGAAGAAGAGAACATGAAGATAAAATAAAAATAAAAATAGGATCAACATGGAAGGGAGGCCTAAATGCTCCTAACACTTTGCATTGTCCCCAGTTGTCAAAAATCAAGGCACAACATATAGAAGAATGATACCACATATAGAGGAAGTTTACAACACAATTTCACTCTTGTATCCAAGCACCTACAAGGGTGAAAAGAGTCCTCCAGGAACACATCAGAATAAGCACAAGGGAAACAAAACAAACACAAAAATCTAATCTACATAGAGAGAAGAGGTACTCCTCTAGTCCTCATGAACCAGGAAGTTAGTATTATCCCAAACTAGATCATTATAAGGGGAGGACAGATGATCCTGCAAGGGTGGGATACCAAAGCAAGCACCCTCCAACTCTCCTATGATAGGAACTAGGGAAGAGGTCCGCTCAAGGTCTTCTTCACTCAACTCCTATGAGGTAAAAGTCATCGATCTTGCAAATATCGTTGAAAAATTCAAGACGTCATCAATCAATTTAAACATGCACTTGAAATGAGTGCCATGTGTTAATTGAGAGGGAGATGAAGGATGCACATGATACCCACCATCAATATCATCAAAAGAGATAGTGACAAACTCGAGAGATTTTGGGGTTACCTCCATCACAAGGACAACACAAGCCAAAGTAGAACCCTCTCCCAAAGAAGGTGGTCCCTTCTTCTAACCCTCATTCAAAGTGGGGCCATCCTCCAACTTGCACTTCAATAGAGGATGCAAGATCCCCATAGAAGAAGTGAAAGGTGAGGAGGAAGAGGACAAAACTGTAGTGGACACCACCGAGGTATTCAACATATCCAAGAGCTAGGAGAAAGGAGGGATGTTTGGAAGAGACATTAAAAGAGGGGGCTCCATCAAGGGAGTGATGAATCCCTGCACACTTTTGGGGAGAGGATCACTAGCATTCATTGGTAGAGCCAAAAGAAAAATTGAGGCAATGAGAACTAAAGCAAAAGGAACAGAAGAGGGAGGCACAACAAGAGATGTCAAAATGAGATTTGTAGGCTCCTTTTTTTCCTTTTGCAAGGAAACTTGTTCAACAACCAGAGCCTTACTTTGGTGCTTACACTCATGCACAAGCTAGTTTTGTCATCTCCAAGAACTAGAACTCACTTCTTAAGAAGGAACAAAAGGCTCATGTTCCACCATAGGCTTTCCCTCCACAACCATTATCAGTCGAAGGGAATCTTCTTAGATGGGAGCAAGAGTAGGAAGCATAGGATCAGATACTACAACAGGTGGAGAAGCAAACTCAAGAACCTGAGTGGCAAGAATATTCCCATTTACCACCTGAGGGGGAAGAGCGGTAGGAGGTTGCAAAGGTCGAGATGTAGGGGTGACTCCACAAGGACTCTTCCCCTTACCATAAACAATAGGCCTCAACACCATGGGTAAGATAGGAAGTGAAAATACTTTACACTTAGACTTCCACCAAGTAGGAATTATTAGACTCCCCATGTGTGACATAGGAGCAGAAGCCAAAGGTGCCACAATAGGGTGAGAGGTAGAAGCATATGAGATAGCAGAAGAATAGTAAGGCTCTCGAGAACAAGAAGACTTCCCCTCCCCTTTTGAGAGGAGGAGGATGAGGAAGCCTACTATTGCACGATCATTAAACCTTTGACTGAAATGGTGTAAGGGGAGATAGTGTAGGTCATCTTCAGTTCTATTCCCCCATTCTTATATTTGACATAGGTGTGGTACAAGAAGTCCATCCTTGGAGGAAGCGAACCAACTAGGGAAAGCCAAAAGTGATCTAATGAGTAGCCCCCATATGACACTGGAGATTTATATCTAGTGTCATGCACAACATCCATAAATCCTTCATGAGAAAATATTAAACACATGAATTATCAAAGAAAATGTTTTCATGGAAACAAGCCACATGATGCCTAGTTTCACTCTAAACAAGTTTGATTCTAGTATGATATTGAAAGGATCATTTGTAGTCCTAGGTCCTACCAGGACTGAGAGATTGATGGAGCCAATTGGAGGGACTAGGAGTTCATTATGAATACATATTGTGGTTTTTGAATTTTCATATTCCTCCTTTTGTAGGAAGTTTAATAAAGGAGTCTCCTTTGTTATACACAACTCGTGGGGTCAACTAGAACACTAGTCACGATGTCCCGTTGATGTGAGGATGAATGTACAAAGTAGAAGGATGTTTGTTCATGTTCGTAGGTAGGTCCTATGATGTGAATGTTATAGTTGGTGAGTCATTCACAAGACAAGTGGGAGGAATAGGCGTAAATGATATCACATTTACATACTTCAAGAACTCAAGGGAAGTGAAACCAGGAAGTTCAATAATTAGGTTCACAGAGTGAGATAGAAAGGGATTTGTGTAGATCTAAAAATTTCTATTAGCCTTTTGCATACACTTGTTTGCATTCTACTTTTTTCCATCAAGGCGAATAGTACTGTCATTGATGTGATCTTGTATCTCATGATGTAGGTGCATGCATCTTTTGGTATCATGTCTGGGAATTTGATGGTACTAATAGAATGTGTTATCTTCGTACTAGTAGGGGTAAGGTTTAGTAAGGGGCCAAGGATTTGGCAAGGTTATCACTTTTTCTTTCAATAACTTCTTTAGAATAGAAGTGTATGATTCGGATAACTTTGTGAACTATTTGTTGCATTTGAGGTCTTTGTCACTAACATAACAACTACATTCACAATAGATTTACCTTTACTAGAGATCAACACAATGGATGTACCCTCAGGATGGGAGTGTGAGGAAGATCCCTTGAACTATGGAACTTTTTGCTAGTACTCTCGTAATGCAACACAAATATGTGCAAAAGAGGGGTATTTCATCAAAGAAAAATTCTCCTACCAAGACTTATGTAGGTTGCCAATGAAAACCTTCTACACATCTGAGTTGGGAAAAGGGTAAGATATCTACAAGAATAGCACTTGATGCCAAGCAATGAAATTAGTTATCTTCTCATGCTCTCCCTACTTACATCAAATAGGGTTTGAAAAGGCCATCTTCGACTTGATGTTTGCTTGAAATTGTCAGAGAAACTTATTCACAAGTTGATTAAACAAAAATATGGAATTATTAGGCAAGGAATAGTACCATTTTAGGGTTGTATCCTTGAGAGATCTGAGGAAAAACTTAGCCATTAAGGCATCATGCTAGAAGAAGTATGTATAGATGGTGTTGAATGTCGTTACATGTATTTGTGGATCTCCCTTACCACAATACTTCTCAAACTTTGGAATCTCCATCCCCTTGGGGATATAAGTGTTTATGATTCCTATTGATAAAGGACTATGATGAAAGAAAGGTTGGAAAATTGGCTAGGAGGTGGCCTGAGATAGATTTTATAGGTGATTTTGCATCTTTCCCATATGCTATAGTAGAGCGTTTAGAATAAGATCATACGATGAAACAGGACTAGTGGAACCACTGCTAGAGATACTAGAGCCACCAGAACCACTTGCCCCCATTCCACCAAGGCTTTGATTCCTAGAGCTGGCATGACCCCTAGAGTTACCATCACCAAAATTGGAAGGAATAGTGCTAAACCCAAAGGAATTTTGTTTACTTTAATGATTGGAGGTGCCTCGGGTATGGGGGTGGTATTGATGGAAGGGCTTGATTCAACCATGTATACCAAGGTCATGGACATCAAGATACCTATCTTCCTTTCAAAGGTATCTAACCCAAAGCCTTGGGTAACACTTGATCTAGAGTTGTATGAAGGGAAATATGCTTCCACTATATGTCAGTGATGTTGAGAAATGTGACTCAAATTTATTGGCTTGATCAACTTCATGGAGCAGTTGTGTTTTTCTCCTTCATCAGCTTGAGTTAAGTCACTAGTTTTGAAGTTTTTCTAACTAAAGTCGCATGGTTATAAAGTTTCATAACCTCTCGACTTAGTGACTTTGAAGCGAAGGTTAATCCCTTTGTTGTCAATGTGTCGTAGGTTTTGTGAACTTTGCAACCTCTGACTTGAGGTTTGGAAGTTCAGGTTTTGAGCGATAGAGTGATCCCTTTGTTGTCGACTAGAGATGATTGCATCGGTGTGAGGTTTCCAAATGTCTCTTAGAGTTTTTGGTGAAAGAGTGTTGACAAGACATGGCATGATTGGCAAGACTTCGGAAGATATCTCCTCAACATTATAGTAGAAGGCTGCAAGGACCTTGTTGGAGTAACTTAACGTTGTTGCTAGGATGTTGGATCATGTCTCTTCAACATGTAGGTTGAGTATGGTGGAACCTTGTCGTTATGAACTTGTGCAATCGCCGAGACATTGTGAGATGTCTCTTAGACATGTCAGTTGAAGACTTATTCATTCCTATCGATGAAACTTCAGAAGGTCGTTGTGAGTTGGTGAAATGTCTCTTCGACATGCATGTGGAAGTTAGGGACTCAGTGTTAGTGTGAATTTAGGGTGTCATCGAGACTTTGGTGAGTGTCTCTTTGACATGCATGTCTCTTCGATGGACCAGCGATACAGTGAACTGCAAGAGCTTGTTGATGTGACATTGGATGCTCGAGGAGAGATAGTCAAGTGTCTCTTTGACACTCTAATGACTAAATGGTTGGTGAACTAGATACTTGTCAATGTGATGATGCAATTTTTGTGTGAGATTGTTTGATGTCTCTTCAACACTTGGTAATTGAAGTCTTGATGAGTTTGATGGAGCAGTGACTTGCATGGTAGTAAAAACATGTTAGTGGGAGATGACATCGTCAGTGAGAAGTTGTGACTTCAGTGAGACACTGAAGCTTGTCTCACCGATGGAATGATGGAATGATGCAATGGTGAACTCACTTGTCATTGGGATAGTGCTTCATCGGTAGGACTCTGAAGGTGGCCTCCCCAATACGACGGTGGTTGACTTAGTGACCTATATAGAATGTCTCAGTGGTACCTGATGGATGTTGAGTTAGAAAATAATGTTTGCCTGACTTGTTGGTTGTGACAGTTTTGGAATGTTATAAGGGAAGAATGAGAATGTTGTTGTAGAAGGATGTGAAGAATGTGAACCTGAGAAGCTGAAGGGTTGGGCTGGCCGAGAGGATGGCTGGGAGAGAGTGGACTGGTTAGAGGAGATGAATCTCCACTATATGTTGTGCGAGGATTTTGAACAGTTACGGTTGTCGTTTGTATTCTCTAGATGGACAAGATGTGTAAACTCCTATAAAGGCTATAAGCCTGAATTGTATTGTCACTCTTTTGGTTCTGAATAATACAATGGATAGATCTTTTGGAGTGTGGGGTTTTTTACTTGTAAGGGTTTTCTGCATGTAAATCTATGTGTCCATTTATGTTTGTATTTTATGTTGGTTGATTCTGCAAATTTGAATCTATGCACAGTGTTGAATCTGATTAATTCTACATGTACTTTTCTCAGAAGGGTTAATGTGGGCAATCAACTATGCCTATTTCTTCTTTATGGAATAGTAGCTATCTTTGAGGCAATTTTAAGAATTAAAATCACCAAAGGCACTACTATTCTTAGATGTTTCTATCTTAGATGAACCGATTTCCCTTACATGTGGTATTAGAGCCTTTTTTTAGGATTTGCTTGTGCTTGCATGTGTAGGTTTGTGTGTTGCATGTACTTGCATGGACTTGCATGTGTCTTGCATGTGACTACATGTTGATGCATGTTATAGTTCCTAGTGTTTTGGTTTTATGGATTCCTTTTGTAAAGATTTCTTAGCCTGGCAAGCTTGAGGAGATTTGAAGGATTCAGCTAATGATTGATCCTTTGGTGAGTAAAAGTCCTTGCTCTTTTGAGACAACACACAGTGTGAAAGACATTGAAGATGGAGAAACTAGATTTGATCATATTGTAATGATGTGGTTTAATGATCCTGGTTTGCAGTAAATGATCTTGATGAAAGAGGTTTGAGTTTATGCTTATGGTTGTGTTGCATCCGAGTGTGGTTCATACTAGGTGTTTGTGTGAGAGGCTTCATGATGGTATAGAGATGCTTGGGTTATTATTTAGCAATGGATTACTATTCTTGTGCTGGGTGCTTTGACCTAGTATTGAAGGAATTGTTCTTTGTTACCCTAATTGCATGCAAGCTATGAATTTGATCTCTGGGTGGTCTAAAAACTTCTGAATAGCCTGGATCTCTCGTATGCATGTGCATGTTGGTGGTTCTTGAATTGGTCTGGAATCAGCCTAGAGTTCCTGTACTACTTGTTCCTTTTAAGGATACCTTATACTTGCATGGCTCAGATTCATGTTCTTTGCTTTTCAAGGTTTTATATATTTTCTTAAAAAATGTATGGTGATGCATATTCATGTTATTTCATTGTTCTAGTTAACCATGATGGTTGTGTGCAAACTCTTGAGTCGTCCAGATGTGTAGTGGATATGGGTGTGCATGGATGTTTTATAAACATGGTGATTTTGCAAGTTTTGCACGGTCAAGAAAACTTGTGGTTTTGTGGAGTTTCTTAAGGATTCCCTTGACTATGGTGCTCATTGTGGATATGATTAGAAAATCAGATTTGAACTTGATCTGGTGTTTGAGTCAAGTTGTCTACATTGTTATTCTCCTTGAGATCTCAGTTTTGTAGTTTCCAGTGCGATGATGGATTTGCATGCTTCATTGATTGAATCTATAGGTTGAGCAATGTTGTGGGTTGTATTTACCTACATGTTTGTTGTGGGACAACTTAGAAGTGGACTATCAATATCCATGAGGTTTGATTTTGTCTTGGTGTAGATCTGTTAGCTGGCCTTGTCTCTAGTCACTTGTGCATTGGCATGGTTGCTTTTGGATGAGAGGAAGGATGGCATTGAGTACTTGAATAGTTGACTATGGGGACCTATAGCATGTGTATCATGATGTCATGAAGATTTTGATACATGTTTTAGTGTAAGCTTTTGACAGTGATTGTGTTGTTTACTTGGTTTGGAGATCTTGGTGTTGTTTGGAATTGTTGTCAGATGGACATGTTGTTGATTGGACCTAGAGGTTTTTCAGATCAACAAATGTTTGGTCATGATGCTTGGAAAGCTCAGGTGTCATGGTTCAGTGGGAGCTTTAGTAGTGACTGTGGATTCATCACTTGGTGGTGAATGATCTCCTTTAGTGTTACAGATGTTACTAGGAGGAATTCTTAGATCCCATTGTTGTAGAAGAGTTCTTTCACATTTGCATGGATACTATTTGAGGATGTGCAACATCTTGAAACCATGGAGGATGTTTGGAGTTTTTGGCTGAGGTGTTTGTGGTGCTTGACAGGTGATGCTGGTTTAGAGTTTTGTCATGATGCATTGCTCTTGAAACCATGCTATGTTCACTTGGAGCATGGTATCTCCTAAGAGGAATGGTAATATCATGATGTCATGATAAGTTCTTGGTTCAAATGTTTGGAGCTTTGACAGTGGTTTGGAGATTCTTTGTGTTTTGGGTGCATTGGTCATATGCTTAAGAACTTCATGATAGTGCAGTAATATAGATTGGAGTTCAACATGGGATGATCGTTTGCAGGTGCTCATGGATACATGGAGAACAAGGTGAGGCTAGAATTCTCTTGAGATGAGAAAGGTGTTGTTGATGGTTACTCTTGATGAATTCTTAAGCAGAAAGTTTGAGGAGCCTACACCTCAATTGGACATGAGTTCAACAAAGACCAATGAGGAGATTGCTCTTGGATGAATCATAATGGCTTGTATATCTTGGAGGAGCATTCTCATTCCCCGCTCTTTGTCTACTCGGTAGTGAATTCTATCTGAGAGATATGGAGAACATGGGAGAGCTATGGAAGATTGTTGGGAGAGATGTTTCTTGTAGCAGTTGGTTGTAGGTTTTGCAGATCTTTGTGGATTTTCCCTTGTTACTACATGGTTACACTTTCTATGTGTTTTCATTGGTAAAATTTATATGCCTTTGATCTTTTAGATTTGGCATTACCCATGCAATGGAAGTTTCTAGATGTGTTTGGTCTTCTTTGACTAGTTAGCACTTGGAGCTTGTATTTGATGTTGATGGGTTGGCTATGTAAGTGGCATGAGTTTTTTTATGTGGATACCTTGGAGGTATGTATGATTGAATGGATTAGCACTTGTTGTGTGTGCTATTTTTAGTGGCGTGGGTTGATTAGTTGGATGGAGCAGTTAGTTGTCCAGTTGATGTTCTAGTTGATGTTCTATCGTGTTTCTGGAGAATGACTTTATAGTTGTGCTCATGATTGAGGGCTTTGAAGTTAATGTTGTGTTGCTTTTGTATAACTTATGAGCATAATGGAGTGGTGGTAGTGTTGAATCCCTTTTCATTTTTAGGATATGATGCTTTTTTTCTTGAGACTGGTGCATATATGCCTTGGCTCATTCTTTTTTGATGTGGTGGATGGTTGGAACTATTGCTTGAGTTAGTGGACATCTTGGATGTCATTGTAGGTGTCTTGGTTAGAGCATGGAAGCATTATTTAAGATTCTTGAGTTTGATTTGGAAGGATCCAATAAGTTCTTCATCAAGTGGGAGAATGTTGAGAAATGTGACTCAAATTTACTGGCTTGATCGACTTCCTGGAGCAGTTGTGTTTTCCTCCTTCATCAGCCTAAGTTAAGTCACTGGTTTTTAATTTTTTCTAATTGAATTCATGGGGTTCTAAAGTTTCATAAGCTCCCAACTTAGTGACTGTGAAATAAAGGTTAATCCCTTTATTGTTGGTGTGTTGTGGGTTTCGCAAACTTTGCAACCTCTGACTTGAAATTCAGAAGTTTAGGTTTTGAGCAATAGAGTGATCCCTTTGTTGTCAGTGAGAGATGGTTGCATCGGTGTGAGGTTTCCATATGTCTCTTAGACATTTTGATGAAAGAGTGTCGATGAGACATGGCATGATCAACAGGACTTCTAAAGATGTCTCCTCGACATTCCAGTAGAAGGCTGCAAGGACCTTGTCGGAGTGACTTAACATTGTCGTTGGGATGTTGGATCATGTCTCTTCGACATGCAGGTTAGTTCTAGTAGAACCTTGACATTGTGACCTTATGTGATCACCGAGACATTGAGAGATGTCTCTTAGACATGTCGGTTGAAGACTTGTTTGTTCCTATTGATGAGACTTTGGGAGGTGACCATGAGTTGGTGAAAAGTCTCTTTGACATGTAGGTGGAAGTTAGGGACTTGGTGTCAATGTGACTTCAAGGTGTCACAAAGACTTTGGTGAAAGTCTCTTTGACATGCATGTCTCTTCTCACAAACCATCGGTACAGTGAGTTGCAAGACCTTATTGATGTGACATCGGGTGCTCGAGGAGAGATGGTCAAGTGTCTCTTTGACAATCCAATGACTGAATGGTTAGAAAACTAGATTCTTGTCGATGTGACAATACAAGTATGGTGTGAGATTGTCTGATGTCTCTTTGACATCTGGTAACTGAAGTCTTGGTGAGTCTGATGGAGCAGTGACTTGCATGTTAGTAAAGACTTGTCAGTGGGAGATGACATCGTCGATGAGAAGTTATGTCTTCAGTGAAACACTGAAGCTTGTCTCACCGACATAATGATGGAATGATGCAATGGTGAACTCACTTGTTTTTGGGACAATGCTTCATCAGTAGGACTCTAGAGGTGGTCTCCCTGATACGACGGTGGCTGACTCAATGACCTATATAGAATGTCTCAGTGGGACCTGATGGATGCTGAGGTGGAAAATAGTGTTTGGCTGAATTGTTGGTTGTGATGGTTCTAAAACGTTATATAGGTAGTTTGAGAATGCTTTTGTAAGAAGGATACAAATAATGTGAACCTGAGAAGCTGAAGGGTTTGGCTAGCCGAGAGGCTAGCTAGGAGAGATTGGATTGGTTAGAGGAGATGAATCTGCACTGTATGTTGTGCAAGGATTCTGAATAGTTATGGTTGTTGTTTGTATTCTCCAAATGGACAAGATGTGTAAACTATTGTAAAGGTTGTAAGCCTAAATTGTATTGTAACTCTTTTGTTGCTGAATAATACAATGGCTAGATCTTTTGGAGTATGGGGATTTTTACCCGTAAGGGTTTTCCCCACGTAAATTTGTGTGTCCATTTATGTTTTTCTTTCATGTTGGTTGATTCTACAAATTTGAATCTGTGCATAGTGTTGAATCTGGTTAATTCTACATGTGCTTTTCTTAGAAGGGTTAATGTGGGAAATCAAATGTGCATGTTTCTGCTTTATGGCATAGTAGCTGTGTCTTTAAGGCAATTGAAGGAATTGTTGTTCTTGGATGTTTCTAAGATGGCCCAATTTCCCTTACAAGTGAGGCCTCAAAGAAGTTCTAGGGCCATTTGATCTTTTTCTAGCTTATATCTCATTTCATTCACAAGCCTAGCAGCCCTAGTCATGTTTTGTTCTTTTCCCAAGTGATTCACAAGATCCAATAGCCTCCTATCTAAAGCAATAAGGTGCTCTATAGGAATAACAAGGGCATCATCCTTGTTTAGAGGTGGGACCATAGGAGAAATAGGAGGAGTAGGAGCATGAGTGGCTTCCCCGAGGAAGCTTACCTCCATCTCCTAAACCATTTCCTGAGAAATGAGACTAGTAATGAAGCCAGTAGTGACCTTCAAGATATCCATCTCTAGCTATCATACACTTCTACTAAGAATGTACCCAAAGGTTGTAGATTGAGTTGTGAATCACATAAAGCTTCATATGCACAAGTAGACAACCTACATGAGGCGTGAGAGGAATAATTTTGATAAAAAGACATAAACACTATGAATTTCACATCTAGTTCACCAAAATGTAGAAGGGGACCGGTCGCTCTGAGACCCCAGGTCACAGGAGGGTTCTAGGAGACAGGCTACCCTGATCTACCTCAAGCTTTTCTAAGTGATTGGAAAGGCTTAAGGTTACTTGGTAAAAAAGAAAGAGCAATCTAGTTGCTACTATCCCTCTACTAACCTTATATTTCAAAGAGTTAGGAGAGATATTTTTGAGGTTCAAATTGGGACTTAGACCATTTACTACTAGAGGACTACAATGCAAAACTCAAACTCTAGTGTGACACACTAGGTTCTTAGGGATGCATTGGCTTCCATACAAATAGAAAGGGAAAAGTATAGTCTAAAACACCATAAAACCTACTAACAACTTGACTAGCAAAGTTTTATGCTATGAAAAAAACAAAAAGACACAAGAGCAAGAAAATGACAACAAGAATACTACTATAACACTAAACTAGAATTTATGAAAGAGGGTTGATAAAGGCATAACTTGGAACTTGCAAGTTGAGGTCTTCACTAGCTTTACTTGATGAATAACCTACACACATGAGAACAATAAATTTTTTTGGTTTTTTATAGAGGACTACCTCAATTAGTCCCCCACTTTGGTGTTTCTACCTCCACGAACAACCAAATAGCAATGATTGTCTAGAAAGATGATAAAGAGAGTATAAAAATGGAAATACCAAGCAATGCAGAAACAACAATATGCTGTAATACAAATATGATGATGCACAAGTGAATGAATATGGTGGATATCATCTTCTCAAGAATGTGTTCTCAAGGAAAATGAAGGAGTGAGCTTGCAAGCTTCCCAAAGCCAACGTTGTCACAAAAATAGAGTGAGGGAGCTAAGAATGTAGTAGCTTGTAGCTTTAATGGTGGTGGTGATGATTAATAGTTAGGAGTTGCTCAAAAAGTGAAGAAGTATAATATAATGAATGAGATAGAAATTTGAAAGGAAAGAGGAGGAAAAAAGCTTGTTTGAAGTCAATCAAGGGAGTAGGAGGCATTACACTTTGTATACAATGGAGGAGTGTAACACCTCTATGAATTCCAGAGGTAGGAATCCTATCAAGACATAAGCATACCATGAGGATGTCTACACTCTGCACTAGAATCCCAGGAAGTAACTCCTCCACTAACATACAAATGAGTTTCCAAGTGGACAAGGGAAGGTGTTGGGTGTGGAAATTTCATCATAAAATTTAATTCTCTAAGGTAGGGGTAATATAAATCTAGAATTTGTAATGGATGCAAATGCACGCCATTACAATTAGCTTGTGCATTTTGTATCTGTAGAGAAGGGGGATTTTCTACTCACAAGTTATCTTCATTCAGAGAGCCTTATGTGGTGAACTTCCCTAAATTACCTTAAGGAATAGTGTGAGAGTTATAGAGTCAAAAAGAGTGGGTCACAAATATTTTCTAGACAGACTAGTGAGCTCTCAGACAAAGGATGACAATGTGGGATACAAACGACAACATGGTGCATTGGCATGCTAGAGGTGCACTAGCATCTCGTATGGACTAGAAAGCAAGAATATCATAGAAAATAACAAAGTGGCTACTTCTACTCTAATTGCTAAGAAATATTTGAACGTGATAAAGCAACAAAATATAACATAATTGAAATAAAGTGAAGTAGAACTAATAAAGATAAGGAGAAGAAAGGAAAGATGCTCACAATAATCCAAGTAATGAAGCTTCTAGCTAGTAGATATCCTCAATACCTATGTCTATAAGATCGAGAGAAAGTGTTGAGGATGTATAGGGGTTTTCCTCAATCCAACCCCTGTTTTGGTGTTTCCACCTTGATGGATAGCCAAGAAGATAGAGAGAAATGAACCAAAATGGATAAAGCATGTGGTGAAAGCAAAACCCACTCAAGAGTAGAACTTGCACCACCAAGTATAAGTGATAAAAGTAAACCCTGTTCAAGGAGGAGAACCCGTATCATAAAAGAGCTGATAAAAGCAATCCTTTCTTGAGGAGGAGAACCCCTATCATGAAGTAAGAATGCAATAGATAAGGGATATGGAATCCCAGGATGCTTGCAAGCATAAAGAGGGAGCAATAGAGTTGCAAGAGCCAAGAGTGTTGCAAAGGGTGTTGTAAAAGCTTCAGAGTGTTGTTATAACAAGCCATGCAAGAAAGATGGCAAAGGCAATAGAGGAGAAAAAGGTAGGATTCAAAGTTGGAGAGGAGTTAGAAAGATTTAGAGAGAGAAAATAGATGGAAAAGTTAGCATTTAAGGAAGGAAAAGAAGCAAAAAGAAGCTTCTCGGGCTGTTACAAGGTGTCTCAAGCCATTACCACCAACCAAAGGAGGCTAACAAGTGTCAAACATGCTCAGAGGACGTCATTTGAATGTTGAAAAATCGGAGGATGCTAGCACAATGCACAAATGTCCACATGGCATGCTAGTGTCCAGACACATCATGTTACAAAACAACGAGAACGAGAAAAGCTCAAGGTTTGACATAAAGCTGATGCACAAGGGTAGCTATTGAAAAGGAGTGTCGAGCATCCTAAGAAGGGAAAAGGTTGATGCTAGGGGTAAAATGATCCTACACAAATGCTAAGGGATTGGACACTAAAGTGGATGCAAGAATGTATGTGAAATTGCAAGGGGTGAAATTTTATGACATTACAGTATCTTCATCTTGTATGATTTGAGTTTGTCATAATTCATTATAAATTATGTGTGTGTTCCTTTGTCTTCACATTGTTGTGCCATAGGATTTTGAGCCTAGGATCTAGCACAAATCCCCTAGATTCAATGTCATCTTATCTCTTCAATGTTTGGATAAACAAACCCTTCTTGGCTTATCTCTAATTGTGTGACCATGATTGTAATTTCACATTGTCACTAAAGTGTGGTCTAGATTTATCATCATAAATTGTCACCTTTGACAATTTTATACTAGCTTTAGCTCCTCTTTATGTTCTTTGACCAAATTGTGCTCTTAATTTATCCGTTTAATGATAATCTTTTAAAAATTAGAGTAAAATTGGGAATTGTTAATAAATGTTTATTTAACAAAATTATAAGCCTCGAAATAGGTCTAAATTAGGGTGCTAACACCCTTATCTAGTGTATTTTGGACCCACTTCAAATATATCGATGTCGGCATTTTAACATTTAGAAATTTGAATTCAATTGTTGACTATCAATAATTAATTTGTGGAAAATTAAGAAATTGTAGATACATTATACAAGTATTTTCACAATTTGAAATTCTCATGAATCTTAGAAAATATATGAGAGAAATTGAGCATTGTAAAAAGAAGTTAAGAGAAGAATTAGAAGAATTATTGAATCATCATTTCAATCAAGCATCATGTTATCAATGCATCAAGTTTTCATTTGAGTTTGTTTATATTTCATGTTTGTTTATTTTGTAATATAAAGTAACACTTTCAGGACTTCAAATCAAGCATCTAATTCTCCTTGAAGGTGATGAGTATAATGACTTCGATCCATTAAGGAATGAAAATCTAAGTGATAAGTTGCAACAATTATTAATTTGTCACATGTTTATACATTAGACTATAGTTGATTGAGGGTAAGATCCCTTTTACATCATCATAGCCATTATATAGGTAGAAATACCAAAAAGGGGTTTGGCTTGGGAAAGCCCTTATATGATGCAACTCTTTCTCCTCTTTCATGTGTGTAGGTTACAAATTTGAAGTGAGTTTGGGAAAGGATTGAAGACCTAATTGATCAATCAAGCATTCAAGCCTTTCAAGTCAAAAAATTACGGAAAAGGGAATTTATTAGTGATAGACTAAGTTCCAACATTGAGTCCAAAAGGGAAGATCCTATAGAAATGGACCAACTGAGATTTGAATTTTGTTTTTGAAGGTCTATATTCTCAAGTATAGGGTGCCAATGTCCCTATCCAACCAGATCAAGCTCATAATTATATTTCAGGTTCTCCTGTGTCTGCACTCTACTGCTCTATACTAAATTTTTGGTTTTATGTTCTATTTTTTCTTGAAATAATAAAATTTTTCTATATTTTCATAGTTAACCAATATCTACATTTTCATCTTCAAATTCAGTTAGCTAATCAATATCAAATCATCCCCCAAACAAAGAACCAAAACCCTAATCCACCATTTTGGCTCTTCCATTGGTATTAATAGCCAAGTGGATGTTTGAGACTATTTTGGTTACTTCCATTGTGATGTAGAAGAAGGTTTGCTTTAAACCCTAGATCCCTTTATCCCACATCACAAGTTTATGTAGGGACTTGTCTGGGAATGTGATCCTCGTAACTTTTTTATGCATTCAAATTTGCATTAAAATAGAAATGGGATGGTTAACATTATTGTAGCATATAAAAAAGTATTTCTTGCTTGATATGGGAATAATTGACGACAAATTGGACCTAATTTCACCTTGGTCTAGTGTTGTGAGGTGTTTTACACATCCACATTAGGTCTTGGACCCTTGCAAACTAAATAAAATACATTTATTGATGTCTTGTAAAGGTGTTGTAAATGACTTTCACACTTTTCTATAGTTTTATTAAGCATTTAAGTCTAATAGACCTATTTTCTCCTTAATTTAATATTGTAAAATATATTTAAATGCATTTTCACATTAATCTAGAAGGCTTGTAAATCAAACTTAATTCTAGTTTAGTGTTGTAATGTGTTTTACACATTCACATTGGATGTTGTCTTTCTATGCTATGTGGACCTTATTTTAACGTTGTAAAGTGTATTTAATTGCACTCACATTGAAATTTGTGTTCCTATCCCTAATTTACCTTTACATCATCATTAATAGGCCCCTATGGCCCCATATTGTGCATCCCGAGGCTTAATTTGATCAAATACCTAACAAAATCATCATACAAACCTAATTCTTCATTCCTCGACAATCCAACTGGAAAAATAACCCCTGTGGGACTAATTCACCCATCTAGGTGAATGAGTCCCTGCCAAGTGGTACTAAGTTTCCCAACATGGTGAATTAGTCCCATTTAGGCTATTTTTGAGGTTTGAGCAGGAAAATTTGGGTTTTAAGTTTATTTTTCTTTCATGTCAGCCTTAGGGATCAAATTAATAGGAAAACTAGGTGGATTTCCTATAAATACAAGCTTATAAACCCTAATTCAGAACTCACTCATCATTCATTCATCATTCATCATATATCTCAAGTCAAGAAAGCTAGGATTTTAGCATTCTAAGTCACCAAGATAGCTTTCTAAGGCATTCAAGGGTAGAATCTTCATCCATTGCTGCAAAAATTCAAGATCTATCATCATGGAAAGTATCTAATTCCATTATTCCATACTTCATTACATTATCTCTTCATTTTGATTTAATTACCTAAAAAAGGGGTTTGACCAAGGCAAACCCCCATGCCGTAATATTCAACATTTCTCTCTCTTTCCTTGTGTGTTTGCAAATTTAGGTAAATTAAAGGTTTGTAAATAATTGAAGGATAAGTTGAATTTTTTTTGAAGACATCTCCTTGTTGCATAGGTCAAAATATCCACAAAAAGTCACTTACAGTGTTGGAAATCAAAGTTTCAGAGGCAGACACCTATTAGGAACTAAAGTGCAGACTGAGGGCTTCCATTTCCACTTTCAGATTTTTAGAAATTCAGAAGTGGAATCATTCACCATTAGTGGAAAATGAGTCCCACTATACCTTTTTTTTAATATTTTTTGTAGATTTGGGTACCCATTTGGTTGAAACGGACTTCGGTGCAGTTTTCCAAATTTGGGACTAAATCACCCAAAATGGTGAATGAGTCCTAGTAGGTCAAATTTTTAGGATCAACAACATTTGTAGTCTTCATTCCAGTCCTCAACACATTTCCAGGTGGACATATTTAGTTCTACAGTTTTATGTTTTGCTTCATTTTCATTTCTAGGCCATTTAGTTTATGTTTGCATACTACATTGTGTTTTCAAACAGTTTACATTTCTTTAGTCAATGTCTTTTTATTAGTTTTCAGAATTTACGTCATTCTCTTTGATAGGTTCCAATCATATTTTCATTATTCTTGAGTGAGCCATCACGATTTTTGCTATACCTCTCTCCTTTTAGGTGCAAAACCCTGGAAGTGTAAGAGACCCACATTACCAAAAACTATTGGTTCATTTTGGTGAACGTGCATTTAGAAGCATTATATTTCTGATTTGGAGTCCATTATCATCGTAGACCTAGCTTGCATAGAATTCACATTAGGGTTGTATTGGTTAATTTGCATCTAGGGTAACTTCAAATTTTTTGCATTAGTGAAAGTGCATATATGTTGCATTTTTGCATCTCAAATCATTCAAAATTTATGAAATTTTGCACTTGCATCTTAGGTCTGCATCACACAACATAGAAAACATAAAAATCAATAAAAAAACTCTAAAAATTCTTTAAAAAATCCCCATTGGGACTCATTCGCCACCTTGGGCGAATTAGTCCCTTTGCACCCCTAAAATTGTTATTTACAGAACTGAAAACCCTATTTTATGTTTGCTGCCCTTACCTATCTATATCAGTTGGCTGAGTTTCTGTAACATGCATTTCATTAGATCTAGCTTAAATTATCTCATTTCATACATTGCTTAAATTCAATTTTGTATCTACAACATTTCATTTTCAAATCATTGCATCATATAACCAAAGTTCATTATATTGCTTGAAAACTAAAAAATTACATTTCATTTTGCATCCTTACATTGCATTTCAAGTTTGCATAAATTACTTTTTCCAAATTTTAATTTCACTCTTCTCCAATTTTGCAAAGAACAAGTTAGTTAATAACCATGTTATTCATTCATTTAATGCATTCCCTAATTATAAGAGTTTCTTAGTGAAAGAGAGTAAAAATGTCAATGTTAACCTTACAACCCCTCCTATTTCTCCTATTTGTGTGGATGATGTGATGGAAGAGAACACAAACATAGATAACCATGATAATCATATTTTTTCTTCTCATGACACCTCTTCTTTTAATGACAAAGGTATCTTGGCAAAAGAAGATACAATCATTGAGAATAATGAGGATCTTGTTTGTCCTTCTCCTCATCCCCTTTGGGAAGATATTTTAGCACAAGAGAATAATATCATAGATACATTCCTAAACACCACCTTACCTAATTTTCATTCTCCTTTGTCTTGTGAGAGTGATTTTGAGGAAGATGAGATTATAAATGATGAGGGTGTGTTGGTGTTAGATGATCAAATCATTAAGGTCTATAAAAACCCTCTTTTGGAAGACATTAGGGAACAAAGGAGTGAATTTGTACATGATCATGATAATCATACTTGTTCTTCTCCTAGTATCTCCCCTAGTTGAAAGGAAGATGCTTTGATGTTAGAAAATACAACCAATGAGAGTCATGAGAATCTTAATTGTCCCCTTTCACCTAAGGAAACCCTTATTGAACAAGATAATTCAACCATTGATCATTCCCCTACTTGCGATGAAGTCATTTTAGAAGAACCAATCCATGAATGTCACAAAGATTTTATTTGTAGTTCTCCTAAAAACTCTCCTCCTAGGGAGAATATCATGGTGCTAGAAAATTACAACAATACTAATGTGTCTTCCTTAGATAATGATCAAAAGGTGATTCTAGATTTCCATTTATTAGAGATACATCAAACCAAGATTTCCAAAGTTATGAATGCACAAGTGTCTATTACATCCCCCTTGATTAATAGAACTCCTACATACCCTATAGGACATCCTAAGAATCCTCTAATACTTTACCCACCTTCACAAAATAAACCCAAACTTATCCTCTACCCACCTAAGAATAATGTGTCATAGCAACTGAGTCATAATAATGTTGCTCACACCTATAGCACTAGGCATAATTTGCAACCACAAAAACCAACCCCAACAACCTTAACTTTTCCTAGTCCCATCTTACCAAGTCCTCCTCATTTACCTCCACAAAGTGGAAAGGAGTACAACATTGTTGAACAACTTAAGAACACTCCTGCTAAGATATCCTTATGGGACCTTATCCAAGCCTCCCCTCACTACCACAACATGATTCAGAGTTCCTTACAACAAGCTCCTATCCCTTCTAATGTGCAACTAAATGACATAGAAGCCCTAATTCAAGGATTGAATGCTGACATTATTTTCCACCAAAGTGAACCCCCCCTTTAAAGTGCTAAAACAAAATCTTGCTTTCATAATAATATCTCAATACAAAAGAATAGGGATAAATTGAACCCTTGTTGACAATGGCTCGGCCCTTAATGTGTGTAGCATAAATTTTTTAGATAGGCTACATGTGGATAAATCAACAATTCAACCTGATTCCTTGTCTATTCATGGATTTGACAATGTCGAAAAACAACCACTTGTTGTGATCACTTTGCCTATTACAGTTGGGAAGGCCACATTAGATACACCAATCCATGTTATTCCTAACAATCTTTCTTATAATCTCATTTTAGGTAGACCATGGATTCATGCAAAAAATGAAATAAAATGAAATAAATTTACTTCATCATAAAATGAAATAAATTTACAACAAAAAAGTGCACATAATTGAAGCTTACCCTGATCCAAATAGTTGTTTTAACATTGAGAAGAACAAAATGAATCATTTAAACACATTGTCATCAACTATGCAAATGGAACCCGTCCAACAAAAAGACAAACAAAAACATATTGAACAAGTCATGAAGCTATTACAAGATCATTGGGGTTCCTTATATTTCAAACATACATTCATGGGTGAGTACAAGATCATAAACAAAGATTCAAGTAAGCCTCTTTGCATCATTTTCCAGCCTTCAAGTGCACCTCTTCAGTTTCATTAAATTATGTCAATTTTTGTTTATGTTTCTAGGTCATTTTGCATACATCACTGTGTTTTCAAACAACTTACATTGCTTTATTTCATTTAGTAATCAATATCTATTTTCAATTTTCTACATTTAATACATTTCATTTAGATACATTTCAGTCATACTTGCATCAGTCAAGATGAGTGAGCCATTACAACTTTTGGTCTACCTCTCTCCTTTTAGGTGAAAAACCCTAGAAGTGCAAGAGAGTCCCCATTACCAAAAATTGTTGGTTCATTTCAGTTTTCATCATTTAGGTCATTCTCCTTTGATATATTTCAATCATATTTGCATTAGTCTTGAGTGAGCCATCACGATTTTTGGTATACCTCTCTCCTTTTAGGTGCAAAACCTTAGAAGTGTAAGAGACCCAAATTACAAAAAATTG
This sequence comes from Sequoia sempervirens, assembly GCA_007258455.2. Lineage (NCBI taxonomy): Eukaryota > Viridiplantae > Streptophyta > Pinopsida > Cupressales > Cupressaceae > Sequoia > Sequoia sempervirens. The sequence goes on along the minus strand of VDFB02270651.1, from coordinate 751,927,231 downwards.
TTGGTTCAATTATATACCTTATAATGTAAATTTTGACTAATGAAAACTATGATAGAATGCTACAAATTATTATTTTTGATTCAAAATTAGATAAAAGAGTGCATACAATTGATATCAAAGAAGATTTAATTAGATGTTAACCATTCATTCGTTCTTCCAAAAGTCTACAAATTTAGGCACCCTATCCTTCATTCCATATCAATTATTACTTATATTGTGTACATGCTATCAAAACATGTATCTTTGAATAAAGGAGTTTTTGCATTTTAATTAAACAAGAATAATCAATTCCATCTCAAGTGCTTCTATGCTTAATCCATTTAGCACTAGTCTTCCAAAAAATTAGAGAAAAATTAAATTTTAAAATTTTAAAATTTTAAAAAGATTGAAATTACTAAAGAGAAATAAATCCATCAAGTGGTTAAAAACACTCTTTATTATGCCTTTATAAAGTACAATAATTAATACTTGGTAAATAGGTGTCATGTGTAGTAGGAAACCACTCTAGTCTATGAGCATGCATCCTTCTATATTATTTACCACCATCACACTTTACTCATCCTGGCATTATATCCCTTACCTTGGATTGTCTATTCAAGTAACTTTCACATCCAATGTATTTCACACATTTCCACTATCCCCTCCACATACATTACCTACTCATGTTATCCTCCATCAAATTTCTCAAATAACCAATAGTAAAAAAAACTCATCACTATATCCGACACCAATTTTCCTTCCCTACATCCTTTCATTTAACTTTATTCCATATCCATTCCATCCACTTTCCTTGATTTTTCACTTAATTGGAGGCATTCCCTTGCTAAAATGTCCTCGAGAATGGTTGAGGTATATATATCCATTGGGGCATGGCTTTTTAACCACCATCTATCGTAATATTTCTACATGATTTAGTCCTTATTTTGAATATACCCATTGACCCTCCATCCCCCATCCACCCATATCTTTAACATTTCATGAGATACCAACTCATGTTTTCTACATGCTTTTGATTAATTTATTTATTTTCTTTGTGTTTTTCTATGTTAGTTTGTGTTTGTTGCTTCTCTTTCTTCATCTTTATTTTTGAATATTTTATTGTTTATTTCATCTAGTCCTAGTGTTCCATATATCACATCATCATGTCTTCCCTCATCATTCATCTTATGGTATGCCTATGACACTGTGTTTCTCAGCTCACTTTGTAATTTTCACTTCATTTGATTTTTCTCATTTTCTTATGCTTTTTTTATTGTAGTCTTAGTGCTCCATTTATCATGCAGTTTTTATTTCCCTCATCCTTCATATGATGGTGTGCTTATAAAAACATGTATATTAGATCACTATTCTATTTCCAAATTATTTTTTTGCTTGTCAATCCATATACACATGGTGCACTAGCTTCATGATCACTTATATCATATAGTGCATAATGCTAAGTGCTATAGAAAAATAAAAGGTTTCTCATTTAAAATGGAGTTACACATACTCCAAAATCCATTACATACTTCATCATTATACTATCAATTATCATTACCTCACATCATGTACCATTTTGTTGTATTACATCCTTGTGAGATTTCATCATCCAAAATGTACATCCATGCAATCCAATCTAATCATCCTCTAGTGGCTTCAATCAATATTCCCAATCCTTAATCCATAATCAGTCCTATATTCATGGCATGTACATCATCCCAACATTATTTCTCTCAATCATCTTTTATCCTTTATGAAAAATATTTTATATTATCCTTTATCTTTTAAAGATAACTATTATACATGAAATTTTAACCTTGATAGTTCTCTTATGGGGGGATCACTTCCAACATCATCCCTAATTAATTAAGAGAAATTATAAAGAAAAATTTACTTCATACCATCCTACTTTTTATTATTCTTTGACACAATCTCACTTTCGTGATATTGTAATAAAGAGGGCCAAAATGTACATAACCTAAAATATGCCTTAGGCCTACTCACATCACATAGTTCTAATCAGCCAATATCATCACCTAATCTAGTTCCTTTCACCTAAAGTCCATTTCTTAATTAAATAGCCATATTATTTAATTAATCACCTTTTCCATCTCTTCACAATAAATAAATAAATACCTATTTCAACCTAAGTTACCCATCATACAAATGACTAAAATAATTAAATATTATTATTTTTTAATTAAGCTTAGATTCCATCAACATGTTCCAAGAATAAAGGGCACCGAATAACACTTTTCCTTATGGTTCCCTTATTCTCTCAATACAACTAAAAATTATAGCTTTCTTAGGTGCACATGTCCCTTGTTTTTGTCTAACTACTTACTAAATTTAGTAGGTTCATCTTAGCCATTCACAATCTAACAACTGCCATCTCCACCCTCCATCCTCTCCTTGATCCTATGAAAATACTCTCAACCATCCTTCACCATTGATCACACCATTAGATCTTGACCATCCATTCCTCCTTCGAAAAATTTATAAATTTAAGCATCCTATCCTTTATTCCATATCAATTGAAATGAAGAAAATTAGGTTGGGGGAAATGTTGTAAGAGGGGTTCACCAATATGATGATAAATAAACCTATTTTTCTCTATTTCATTAGGAAATGAGATCCCTAGAATGAATTGACTAACCACCCTTAGGTGAATCAACCCAATGTGAGAATCTTCAAATTTCCTTATGCTTGGAGGACAGGGGTCAAGGTCAAACAACACTTTTAGGAGAAAAACTAAAAATAGAAAATCAACTCCAAAATGAAATCTAACACATGAAACAATAATAGTAAACTCAATACTAGCAAAACCAAAAAACCAATTGCAAATCTATGAAGGGAAGAAAGGTGTTTACTAGTCACCAAAAGTTAGTTTCTAAAGGCAAACTACAACTCATTCACCCATGGGAAAATGGGTCTTTTGTTAGGGTTTTCCTACAACTTTCAGGAGCCTTTGATGTTGATTTGTAGCTTTTGATTTGTCCAGGTTTTAGTCTTGAAAAGTGGCAAATCATATATGCAGGTTAGATTCTATGATTTTACAACAACTTTGACAAATTTTCCAATCTTGCACTTTAGGAGTTATTCAATTCTTCTTCAACATAAATTTGCAATCAAACACAAGAGGGGGAAAATTGTTCATTTTTTGGTGAATGGGGGTTTTCCTTGGTCTTGAACCCTATTTTGGTAATCAAACCTTGAAATGAAATAAAGCTTGAGGAGGGAATGAAGAATGAACAATGCTATGTTACGACTCAAAAAGCCCTTGTAGAAACCTTGATAATGGAGATCTTGGAATTTTGATAACTTGCATGAAATGTCTAAATTGGATGTGGACCTAGATGACTTGAGTTGATGCTTTGAATGCTTGACTTGATCTTGAAACCTACACCACAATGTTAGCTCCAAAAACATGTGTGATTTAAGAAGACTTTGACATGATGGATAGATATTGATTGCTACAATAAATCCCTAATATATCTACTCTTGAATGCTCATCATCATCAACTTGAGCTCTTGTGAATTTTCTCTTCAAAGTGCTCTTGAAGTTCTCCAAAAATGCAAGGTGAAACTTAGTGAAATAACCTTTTATTTATAGGTATGCATCCTTAATTTCCCATAATTCATATATTACAAGCCAACATTGAAATATGGATATGGAGATGTTAAAATACCGCAAAAAAAAAATTAAATTTAGGTCCAAAGGTCTAGGGAGGACCCATTCACCCATAGGTGAATGGATCCCAGGTCCCTATTCTTGGAACACACATTGTTCAAGGTAAAGTGTTATGTATTGGCATTAATTATTGTTGTGTTTCCCCTTTCGAAAATGTAATTTATTAGGGTTGTAAATGAATAAAATGGCTTATTAAGGAATAATTAAGCTCAATTTAATTAAGAGGGCCCAAACAAGTGTGAAAATGTAAAGGGATACATTTTTCTACACTACATTTTTCCCTCACTTTAGTGAGAGGATGACCTTGCATCAAAATCACTCTAAAGTAGATAATAGAGATAGGTTTAATTTTACACATTCTTTGGAAGGATAAGATGGAAAAGGTCAAGGAGGATGATCAAGACTTCAAGATCTAATATCTCATGGATAAACCAACAAAGTCACAAGGAGACACATGCCTATGTTAAAAATATATGTCTATGCAGCAATGCCAAGGTACTCAATCACACAATTCCAAATACTCAAAGAAAGAAAGAATTTAAATAAAAATAAAATGGGTGGATCAAGGCTCAAGTATTTTTCCAACATGATGTGGATCAAGCCTCAACCAAAGACATTTACAAGTGGAACTTGTTGTCCACTATGAAAACAACAATGCACACTCACACAGGCTAGTGAAATCCATTGTTCACTAGGTGAGCCACCAAAAGTGACTAATTGAGAAAGTCATGTCAGTCTACAGGCTCTCGCCATACAATGAAAAATTCATGCTAGGTCTACATGTTATCATCGTACTAACCATTACAAAGTTATACCTTCGATAACTTTGATAAGGCACCACAAGAATATGAACTTTGAGCTTCATAATGTTAGCAAGTTATGTTATGCTAAACACTTATGAAAAAATATGAAAATAGGATAAGACATGTTCAAATGGGTTTTGCTTAGTTCATGTAAGGTATCCTCTTAGGGAACATCGTGCCTAATGTCTCCAAGAGAGAACAAGTCTAGGATAAAATATTCACAACTTAGGGAATGCAATGCATAGCATCACCACTAATAGGAATGTCATATGCCAAGAAAGGTCACACTCTTGGAGGACATCAAACCTAATGACACCACTAAGAAGAAGACGCATCGAAAGAAGTAAGAAGACCACACTATGAGACATAAGATATAGTCAAAATTTTCATTAGATTATGATTTCAATCAGGAAGTTATAGTTTCATATTTCTAGAAAATTAGGTCTAAATGCAAGTGAAAAATGATGGTAAATCATAAGCAAAAAGATCTAATTTGAGATAAAATTTTGATTATATTTTCTAATGTAAATGACTAAACTTGCAATGAAATGTAAACACTATGTAAAATGGCTGAGATTTTTGAATTTTCTAGATTTTAAGGCATGCAAAAATGCAAGCCTAAAACTCTAAATAAGATGCAAACTAATGCAAGTAAACAACCCTAAATGAGATGAAAATTAATGCAATGCAATATGAATTAATGCAAATTATGAGATCTAGGGTTGAAATGGACTCCAAAATAAAAAAAATATGATGCTCAAACATCAGGTGCACCAAAATGAAATGAAGAAAAATAGGTTCGGGGAAATATGTTGTAAGGGGGGTTCACAAATATGATAATAAATACACCTATTTCTCTCTATTTCATTAGGAAATGATATCCCCACAATGAATTGACTAACAACCCTTAGGTGAATCAACCCAATAAGAGAATCTTCATATTTCCTTATGCTTGGAGGATAGGGGTCAAGGTCAAACAACACTTTTAGGAGAAAAACTAAAAATAGAAAATCAACTCCAAAATGTAGTCTAACACTTGAAACAATAATATTAAACTCAATACTAGGGTAAGTGCACCGAAATGGTCGCACTTTTGTGGCCAAACTAACAAATAACACATTCGCGTTATAACGTGTTCGCGTTATAACACGTTCGCGTTATTTTTTTCTTTGTAAATTTGCTTTGTTTTTTCCTTGGAATACCATCCCAAAGGCTTGGAGGGCATTCCCAAAGACTAGAGACGTGTTTTTTCTAAATTCAACAAATTTTCACATAATCGGGTTCGTGCTCACCATCAAGATTGCATCTAGTTCAATATAAAGAAAATTGAACACATGGGTAATGTTAGGTTCTTTATTATCTTTCTAACGATGTAATTTTTTTCACTTTCTAACAATGTTAAGCCTTTCATCCATAATTTCTTTTGTTTGTATGCCCGTTTTTCTTCAAAAAGCAGTGTTTGGTATTTTTTTTGCTATAAATTAACCGTTCATCAAAATTTGAAATAAATTACATTTTTAGAAACTAGACTCCATTCTACAATTTAAAAAAAATAAATTTTAAAAAATATATACTAGTTTCAAAAAAATTTAGGGGGAGCACGGCCAAAATTATGCTTTTAGGAAGTGCCCACTTAGAAAATTAATAAAAATCAAATATTCATTAAAAAATTATCAGAAAATATCCAGTCCTTACTACATACTGTTATCTAACTTCTGACTAGAGCGATTTTAAAAATACTACAAAAAAGTCCACCGTGCTCGGGTCACACAAGAGTTGTTATGTTATGTTTTTCTGACAGAAACAACATCAATTTGTGTGTGTCCCTCTTTTGAACCCCTTAATCTCAACCATTTTCAAAATAAATTAGTAGTTTAGAAAGTAGACTCGGAGCACTACGGTCCTTGTTTTTGTTCCATCTAAAAATTTTGAGTGTAGCTATCCTCAATTTCACGTCCAAGGTTAGTATTTCCTGATTTCAGAAAAAAAGTGGCCACTTAAGCCCCTTTTTTGGGAACCATCTTGGTGCACTTACCCACTAGTAGAACTAGAAAACCAATTGCAAATTTGAGAAGGGAAGAAAGGTGTTTACCAATCACCAAAAGTTAGTTTTTGAAGGAAAATTGGGACTCATTCAACCATGGGCGAATGGTTCTTTTGTCAAGGTTTTTCTACAATTTTTAGGAGCCTCTAGTGCTAATCTATAGCTTTTGATTTTTCCAAGTTTTATTTTCAAAAAGTGGGAAATCATATTTGTAGGTTAGATTTTATGATTTGATGACAAATTTGACAACTTTTGCAACTTTGACAACTTTTCCAATCTCACACTTCAAGAGGTTTTTAATTTTTCTTCAACCTAAATCTATAATCACACACAAGAGGATAAAAAATGGTTTTTTTTGGTGAATGTGGATTTTCCTTGGTCAAACCTCTTTTTGGTAATCAAACCTTGAAATGAAATAAAGCATGAAAGCTAGAATGAACAATGAACAATGCTATGTTACCACTCAACAAACCCTTGTAGAAAACTTGATAATGGAGATCTTGGAAGGTCTGTAACTTACATGAAATGGTTGAATTGGATTTGGATCTAGATGTCTTAAGTTGATGCTCTGAATGCTTGACTTGATCTTGAAACCTACATCACAATGTTAGCTCCAAAAACATGCATGATGCAATAAGACTTTGACATGATGAATAGATCTTGATTTCTGCAATAAATCTCTAATATATCTAATCTTGAATGCTCTTGATCATCATTTTTAGCTCTCGTTAAATTTCTCTTCAAAGTTCTTTTGAATTCCTTCAAAAATGCTAGGTGAAACTTAGTGAAATAACCTTGTATTTATAGGTATGTATCCTTAATTTCCCATAATTCAAACATTACAAGCCAACATTGAAATATGGATTTGGAGATGTTAGAATACTGCCAAAAGCTTAATTTAAATTTAGGTCCAAAGGTCTAGGGAGGACCCATTCACCCATGGGCGAATGGGTCCCAGGTCCTTATTCTTGGAACACACATTGCTCAAGGTAAAGTATTATGTATTGGAATTAATTATTGTAAGATTTCCCCTTCAAAAAATTTAATTTATTAGGCTTGTAAATGAATAAAATAGCTTATTAAGGGACCATTAAGCTCAATTTAATTAAGAGGGCCCAAACAAGTGTGAAAATGTAAAGGGATACATTTTTCATCACTAAATTGAGGCATTATTAAGTCCATTTTAATTAGGAGGGCCGAAACAAGTGTGAAAATGTAAAAGGATACATTTGTTTACACTGCATCAATTATCACTTGTGCTAAGTACATGTTGTCAAAACATGTATCTTCAAGAATAGGATCATCCAAATTATAATTAATCAAGGATAAAATCATTTAAAAATGGAAGCTTTGGTAATATTTACTTTGTTTGTTTGATGTTAATATTTTTGTGAATTTTCTCTTATTAAACTCTATCTAGAGGTTTGTAAAGGTTTGGAACATGATTATTTTGCATTGCATTAGGTTCCATTTTAATTTCTAAATTATTGCTAATAATTTATATGCTTCATACACTAAGTATTACATACAATTGTTAACTTACATGCTCACATTCTTATGTTACATTTAATTTATTTTGTTATCCCCCCTTATTCTATATATTTTTAGTTCTATGTATAAAGCGAACATTCTCAAGATGGGGTTTGAAGATAAAATTATAAGGGCTTATAGAGACTCATGTTTAGTTCCCATAAAAAGAATATATAAAAGGAAAACCTAAATGAAGAAACTTTATAAATCTCATTGATTTATATGAACCCATAATGATACCTTTAACATTTTGATTAGATTAAAACTGGAAGGGCTCTAGTACCCATTTACAGAACAGCCATGGAGGTAAAAGACAAGTTGGCCAAAGAAAATGAGACAACCAAAAAAGAAGAGTGAGCCTCACCAACAATGAGCCTAGAAGAACATTAAGCAAGCCATGCTTTTAAATGAAGCATGCAATCAAAAAATAGGGACCACCTGCAAGAAATAGGGGCAGCCAAGCAAAGGAAAACAACATAGAGAATACCCCTATAGAAGCAGGGGGAAACTAGTGAAATCCATCAGCTTAATCAATGAACAAAGAGCAGCAACTCCACTGTGACAATTCTAAAACTTTTGCACAATATAAAATCCTTCCAAGACAAGTAAGAACTTGTAGAAACTAGCAACCTCCATATTGGCATAAACCAACAACTTCCATAAACCAATAGTCACTACCAAAGGGGTCAAGACTAGGAACCAAACACCAATTAATCTCGATTACAATAGAAGAAAAGAACTTCTAGGAAGGAGGCACCAAACCCCAAACATGTAATCCAACATACGAAATATATTACCATGACAAAGCAGACCAAACAGAGGCCGCAGTGCAACGCTACCAAACCCTTCTAGCCAAACTACTCTTGACCTTAATAAGAGAGAGCTCCACCTCAACATGAGAAGCCAGAAAGGGGGCCAATAAGAAAAGAACACTACTTTCAAATAAATCCACCCACACCACCTCAAAAGGAAATGACTCTACCAAAGAATTCACAAGAAGGTGGACCAAGAAGAAAGTAAGAGAAATAGAATGAGCCACAATAATTCCCATTAAACTCAAAGCCTCTCAGGCAGTCTGAGAAAAGATATTCCCCACCAAATACTTCTACAGCAGGGAACCAGTAGGCAAGAACCAAAAAATGGTCTACATCACCCAAGCAGAAAAACCCCACCTCCCCAAAGAAAATAACTCACCAAAGAAACCTTTCTCACAACACCACAAGGTAACAACATGTAACCTTAAAAATAGGGCCTTCAAGATGAAGTCTAGCTAAACATTGCAAATCCTCACAAAAAAAACTATGCTCAAGGGCAACAAAAATAGGGGAAAGCCCCTTCCATCACCAAAGGAAACCCTCTATCACCACAAGGATGGTGACAGAGAACACTTGCCCAAATATTGAAGGGGGAAGGAACAACCAAAGAGAATATAAAACAACCACCACAAAAAAGTTGTAGTAGAGAAGATGCAATAAAGGAATGTAGACTCCAACAACAACTAAAGGCAACCTAATGAGCTTCAACCAACCATCCAAAAAAAAGGAAAAATAGAGGCAACAAAGGATCTGAAGCCCAAACAAAGACCCAACAGTGGACCCATAGCTGCAACACCAATAGCACACAAATAGAAAGCAAACACCATAGATCTAGCCAAGCATAGGAAAGAGGAAACTAACCCACCAACAAGAAGAATGACATCCAAATCCAACATAAGTAGGCAACTAGGCAAAACATGATAGTAAGGAGAGAACATGCACCAACCAATGGAGGTGTCCCTCAGCACTAGAAGAAGAAGTATCCCAACAACAACATCAAACATAGTAGAAGTAGCACCCAAACCCACAACATAAAATAGGTCATGCAGAACAGGGGCACCCATTGAAGAAACAACTGGGGAATGCAAAATGTTCCTATTCCTCAACCCACCTAGAGCCTGCATGCAAGCATGCACTGCTCCACTCTACCAATACACTGAACCAACCCCTAAGGAATTGTAGCCTAGGGAGAGAAAAATAGTGTCCAAGAACACCCAAACCCATCAAGATCAAGGTTGTCATCTCCAGCTCCATCAGAAATTTTCAAAAAAACTCTAGGTTTATTTATTCCTGCTCTGTGCTCTGCTCCTCTCCATTTTAGGATGAAATGAATGTTAATTTGACTTTTTTTGTGTAAAATGAACACTACACCTCAATGATCAACAATCACAAAGCATTTTTCTCTCATTCTTCAGTCCATATCTTTAATGTTTATTCTTTTACATTAAAGGAATTTCTATGAGTTTTGCATACTTTTATATGCATGAGCAATTTAGGATTGACATGCAACTCAATGTGTTGTAAAAATATAATGCTAATAATTTTATAACTATGTCATTTTTTCATTTGGTTTTGTGGCTTCATTCCACCTACCTACCTCTTATACACATCTATATTGACTTATCCCCAATTTCATCATTATGTTCACATATTTTTATATATTAATCCCTTATTTTATCTACAATTTCATTCATTTCAATTCATTTAAACCTTATACATATATTTATTATGCCTATAGATGGACATACTTTCATGTATCTGATGCCCATGATGATGTGGCACATTTTATGTTCGGGGTCATTTTTGCAATCATATGATTGAACACATGGTCATGGACTTGATTGTTTCAATTTTAAATTTTAAATATTATATTTAGTCTAATTGTTGCCAAAACCTTTTCCCCTTTGACCTAACACCAATTTATAAAATTTATTACTCTTTCCCCATATTTAAAGGAATTAAATGAACACATTTTTGACATCTAGGATTTGATAGATATGTTTGCATATCATATGTATTTTACACTTCAATTGGAGCATAAAAGGAACATAGATTTATATGATCATTGCTAGGAGCATACACATGTTTGGGGATTGTTGTTTTTGATCTTCTATAGACATTTATATAGGTTGTCTTAGAGTTGGAATATTTACATTGCATAATCACCTAGGACATCTTGTATGCGGGAGAGTATTGTTCATGATCTTCTATCAATCTATTAAATCAATATTTTTACATGGTTTGACAAAAATAATTAATCATTGTTTGCCACATGTAAACTAAAAAGAACAAAGACTATTTTATGTAGGAATAGAATAAGAACATCAAAATGAGCCAAATACAACATTTTAGAATGTTTGAAGAGCTTGGATTTGGAGGAATAATTCAAATCCATCAAATAGATGTGACTTATATTTGTAGGATCAATTCCATAATTATTAAAGTGGTCTAGGTCAATTGATAATCCATTCAATAATTTCAATGCATCCATCTAATCTTTGCTAATATTTATTTAATATTAACAAATAATCGTCACACATATGAACTACAATATTTCAACTAATTAATTTTTAATTTAGTTTTTAAAAATATTTATTTATTTTTACATATTAATCATTCTCACCTTTATTATCTAAAATAAAGTTTAACTACTAAAACTATTTATGGATTTATACTAAATTTATTTTAAAGTTCTAAAATATTAAATGAAAAAATGTCTCATATCATTTAAAGAGATGGTTATTTTATATTTCTTTTATGGCATACTTAGTCTACACCAAAGTGAAATACTACCTCAGAAGTAAATATTACTATTTTATAAGGTCATGGATGACATATTCTTATCCTTATAAATTTCATCATTTAAAAAATAATCCAAATATATTTTATATTGCATATTAATATTCTCATTGTATTAAAAAACTCAAATATGTTGAAAATTGAATATTAATGTTTGTTTATCATAATTATTTTTCAATTAGATTATGTGATAGTTTTTGTATCAACATTTCAGATCACACTCTACAAGCCATCATTAGGATGATAGAATGGTAGAAAAGACAAAAAGATGGATTAGTAGCAAACCAAGGCAACCTAGTAAAGAGAGGGGGAAGAGGAAAGTGCTAGGAGGAACAAGGCAAGAAGGGTGACGAACAAGATAAAACAATTAAAAAATTATGAAGATAAATATTAAATATACATTTTTTAAAAAGAAAAAGAAAATGTCTCGTTTGTGTCATTCTTCTTGCATCATTCAGTAAGTCACCTCCCCGTCCCTCATATTTTTTAAATTGTCTTGGTCTGCTACTAGATATTTTTGTCTTGACAACATTCTATCATTTTGATGATTGATCACAAAATATGATCTGAAATATTGATAAAAGACTATCACAAAATCTAATCAAAATCAATTTTACGAATTATAAAAACCTGATATCCTTAAGTAATACTTACTTTTTAAAACAATTTACATGCAGTTGTATACATGTTTTGAAGACAATGTTGAACGCAATTCTTCTGTTTTATATATTGTACTGGTTTACCTAAACCATTATATTCTTCCTTGGTACGCATTATATCCTTATAAAATGTCGCCCATTAAAGAAATAATCCAAATATATTTTATATTGCATATCAACATTTCGTACTCGCTTATTTTGTACTAAAAATCTCACAAATGGTGAAAAACATGAGCACTAACGTTTATTTTATTTTTAAATGTTGTATGCATGTCTTTCAGGGCAATATTTAATCAATTCTTCTATTTTATATACTGCAGTGGCTAACAAAAAGCAATCGGCAGGTTAAAATTTTCTACGTGATGGTATCTTATAATTTATATGACAATTTAGTTTGTCTCCCAATAGATTATGATAAGAATTGTGTGTAAACTATGACAATAATGGTCTGTAAATTGTTTGTAAGCACTCTGTAGTCGTCTAGAACACTATAGAGAACTCACAAGCCAATTAAGATAGAACACGGTAATAAAAACCGCCGGAAAAGGCGAAGCGCTCTCTATTAAAGTCTGCCTTGGCAGGAGGATAGGCCATCAATTATGGCCTTAGAAGCAGCTTTCATTATTGTTCTTGCTGCAGCACTCGTTTCACTATGGCTAATTGCAAACTATGTCAGACGTAGAAATAGTAGCGCGGCAGAGGCAAAGCCACCGCAGCCTCCGTCGTGGCCAATAATTGGGCATCTTCCTCTCCTGAGTAGAAGCAAACAACCCTTTCACAGAATTCTATCCTCGCTTTCAGAGATCTACGGCCCCATCATGCATCTGCAACTTGGTTTACGCCCAGTTTTGGTCATCGCTTCATCAGATCTCGCAAAAGAATGACTTACAACAAATGACAAAGCCTTTGCTTCGCGCCCACTTCTGTCTGCAGCAAAGCATGTTGCGTATGATTTCAAAGCCTTCGGTTTGGCTCCTTACGGCTCCTACTGGCGAGACGTTAGAAAAGCTTGCAAGCTTCAGCTCTTTACTGTAGACAGAATCGAATCCTTCAAGTACGTCCGGAGAGAGGAGATTTCCAGTCTCATCCGTTCGCTGTTCGAGAGTTGGGAGCGAGAGATCAAGCCTGTGAACATGAAGTCGAAGCTCTCTGATCTCACATATAATATCATGACGCGAATAGTTGCCAGCAAGAGATTCTCGCCAGATCTCAGTTCTGAAGATTTCCAAGAAGCGCAGCACTTTAAGATTTTGTTGGAAGAATTTGTATTCTTTCTTGGAGCATTTGATATTTGTCATTACCTGCCGTTTCTGAAGTTGATCTATCCACAGGGAATGGAATTTTCTATGAAGAATCTCAAGTAGAAAATAGACGTGTTTATGAAGAAATTGATCCACGATCACCGAAAGAAGAGAGGTATGCATGCTCCAGACTTAATTGATGTTCTCATCTCTGCAACAGACAACCATGAAATTCAGTCCGACGGTAACGACGATGTGGTGAAGGCCAATGCCTTAGTATGTTCTTTTTATACCTTTCTGTTACATAAATTAGGAATGTTTCTGAAATCTTCTTTATCATAGTTTGTATTAAGTAGTTGGGGTCAAATGATAGATTATTTAAGTGAAGACTTTAAGTTCTTGTGGTAGAGATCTGATCTCTTAATAAACAGCTTATGTGGTCAAGGGATAGATTATTTAAGTAGAAATCCAGTCTCTGACACAAAAAGCGCGTACATTCCACTTGGTTTTGTAGGGCTTGCTTACTGCAGGTACTCATACATCCTTTGTGACCATGGAGTGGGCACTGTCAGCTCTAATACAGCACCCGGATATTTTGTTTAAAGCCCAGCAAGAGCTAGACATACATGTCGGACGGAACCGATTAATGGAGGAATCAGATTTGCACAAGCTGAAATACTTGCAGGCAATTGTGAAAGAAACTCTCAGGCTTTTTCCAGCGGGACCTCTTTTGTTCCCTCACGAATCTATCGAGGCCTGCACTGTAGGGGATATCATGTTCCCGCAGGAACGCAACTGTTAGTGAATGTCTGGGCAATTCAACGGGACGCGGCTGTGTGGGAGCACCCAACCGAATTTAATCCTGAACGTTTTCTCAACACTAGCAAAGAGAATGATGTGAATGGGCAGGACTTTGAATTGATTCCCTTTGGTTCAGGGAGAAGAATGTGCCCGGGCATGTCATTGGCATTGATTGTGGTCACCCATACATTAGGGCGGCTGCTTCAGAGCTTCGAGTGGTTTGCTCCAGAAGGCACTGTAATTGATTTGACAGAGGGGATCGGGCTTGCAATGCCCAAATCAATTCCATTGGAGGCCATTGTTAAGCCTTGCCTTCCCCCCCATCTCCACTGATACTGTCTGCTTACTCCTCAAAGAAAGAGTTTTAATCTCTGATCACATCGTTCGCCCTCAGTCACTTAATTTACTAAAAATATAGCTCTTAAGGGTATTGTTAGACTTATTTAACATTCACAATATTACTTTTAATGTTGTAGAGATTGATAGGTATGTGTAATTCCTTTGTTTTGTACTGCTTTTTTTAAATTGAATAATTTTTTACCTTTCTTTTACTTAAAAGTTAGTTTTTTTGTTAGATCAAAGTTCAAAATTTATTGCTTTTGTATGTATATAGAAATATATTGGAGCAATATAAAGATGGACAAAACAAACGTATCAAAGAAATATTGAGTAATGTGTTTTTAATTGGATTAAATATTGTAAAATAATAATAATAATAATGTTTCATGCCTTAATGTATATATTTTGTATCTAATATAATATGTTAAAGGATGAATTTTACATAATTCAATTGTTAGTTAAAAAATAGTATCATTAATTAAAATTAGATACTCACACATATATTTCATTGAATTTGTGTTTTCAATTTTCCATGTCCATTTTTTTATTTTTTGTTTTATCAATAATGGTTATATTACTTTTTACATTATAAAAATAATTTGAATATTACATTGTTCTAAAAAAGAGTGCAAGTGGTAGAAGGCACTACCCCAATGTTCAAGTGGGGCCGAGCCCAAACAACAAGACAAATTTGCAACAGGTACACCACAAGGGGGAGGGTCATAATCTTCCATTTTTCTGAATACATCAATGGTACCAAAACCATTAATGGCAAGGTTTCAACCAATTATTGCACCATCTTCCTCACCCTTATACTCAATAGATGACTAAGTAGCATGTACAAGAGAAATAGACAAAGGTAGGCACGTACAAGACTATATGTCTTAAAAAATATTGACATAAAAGATTAAAAAATTCATAAATTTAATTCCAATATTTATGAGCTCTAGAACAAAACTAGAAAAGATGTTTGGAAGCCTTTTGTTGTTAATAGAATGGCCAGCATGGATTGACAATTCCTAAATGAGACAATCAAGAGCCAAGAGGAAGATGCTAGAAATTAAGGCACCAAGCAAAATGAGAAAGTTTTGTCGCTAGGATTGTAGTCCAAATCATCTAAATATATGGTGCCAAATGCCCAAAGAAGATTGGATATGTCATTGATTATTCCAATGAGAAACCATGGAAAGATAAGGTGAAAGTAAATCATGTCCCTTACAAGGTTTGTGATTGCAAAATAGCATTTTCAATACCAAGTTTCTAAATTTAAGTTGATATATTGATTGATATCAATTGATATGTAGACCAATAATCAATATATATCAAATTAAATATGGCATAATAGAAAATCTTGAATTTTATAATATGATTCAATAGAAACAATAAAAATCAATTGATATATTGATCAATATCAATTCGTATACACCAATAAAGAATATATATATATATATATTTAATAGGATAGAAATGTTAATTGATATTAATCAAGATATCAATTGATATACAAAATTAATGATATGTTAACCATTCAATCAATACATTTATAATTTATTGTTAGTATTTAATAGAGTAGTGTCGAAAAAATATCCCTTTTTCATACTTAATTTGGGAATAGTTAATGTTAAAATGAGCCTTGTGTTGCCTTGATTTAGTGTTGTAATGTGTTTTACATATTTACATTAAGTTTAGGGCCCTTTTAAATTAAAATGGACTTAATTGTGCCTTATTTAAGGGTGTTGGAAAGTGTATCTTTACACGTCATGCTAATATAGGTCTTTATTAATTAGTT
Source organism: Sequoia sempervirens (assembly GCA_007258455.2). Taxonomy (NCBI): domain Eukaryota; kingdom Viridiplantae; phylum Streptophyta; class Pinopsida; order Cupressales; family Cupressaceae; genus Sequoia; species Sequoia sempervirens. Next base: position 751,910,741 of record VDFB02270651.1, on the reverse strand, counting down.
GAGGTTAATTTTCCTTAATTGGCTCCTTAAATTCAAATTGAAGCTTAATTAATTGCAAATTGTAAGGGATAAAACTCAACATTCATAAATGTTATTAAACAACACTTAATTTTAGGTGTGTGTCCTAGGTATGTGACCTAGGACCCATTCACCACATGGTGAATGGGTCCTCACAAGGTCCAAGATCCTAATTTTACATAACATTTCACTTTGTATGAAGTGTGTCCTAGGTAAGTGGCCTAGGACCCATTCACCACATGGTGAATGGGTCCCCACTTTGACCTAGGACCCCTCTTTGAAATATTTTTTTGGTGGTATTTTAATGATTTCAAATCCATGATTTGATGTCGGCTTGTGATATTTGAATTTTGGGAATTAATCTTAAGTTATGTATAAATACAAGGTTATTTTCATTTTGTTTCAAGTAGAGAGAGAGAAGAATCTAAAGAAATTTTCATGATATCAAGCATTCATATTCAAGAAACAAGCAAGAGTGAAGTCTTCGAGCAACAATATAGAGTTTTTGTAGGTCTTCAAGCTCATTTTATTGTCAAAGATCAAGCAATATTGAAAAAGTGATGGTAGATGCCTATGGAGAATCATGATGGATTCTAGGTTATGGGAGAAACACCATGAGATTAAACCAAGCCTAATTTCTTGTCTCCTAAGTGATTCCATCTTCTATGATCATTCTATTTTCAACCTAAAGAGAGGTATATTCAAGTTTATGGATTATTAAGGGGATTTTGGGATCTCCTAGAGTAGGTCTTTTGTATTTCTCATGTTTCATTATAGGATCCTATTCTAAAACACTTGTGTAGTGATTCTTTGTATTATTATAGATCTTAATCTTAGACACAATTAATGTTAGGATTGAACACATGTTTCATGTTTCAAATTTTAATTTTTCATCAAGTTTTAATTACCAAACTTGGGGTTTGATTGGGGTAAACCCCCATCCACCAACAAACATAAAACTAATTTTGCAAATTATTAGTAGATCCATATCTAAAAGTGGGGATTTCAAGTTACAAGAAGGAATTATAGGTATGGAACTCAAATTCAGCCTCAGAGTTTTCTGGAAGAGCCTACCAGAACTCATTCATCATAGGTGAATGAATCCATATTAGGGATACAAGGGTAGCAAGTTTTCACAATTCATAAACTTTAGTTTTTTACTCAGATTCTTCTAAGAAAACATACCAAGACCCATTCGGCATAGGGTGAATGAGTCCCTATTAGGGTTGTAGAAACAAGTTTTGACTAGTGCACAACATTTATTACCTTCAATATTTTTAGAAAGTTTAATGTTTCCTTCAGTTTTGTGATAAATCTCTTCATTACACTTTGTAGATATAGGTTTAGAGTAGTTTTGTTATTTCAAACTTGTATCTACAAAGTACTACTTGACCTAGACCTTGTCCTAACAAAAAGGGAAATTTGAAGATTCATATTTTAGGTTAACTCTCCTAGAGGTTGTTAGCCAATGTTTAATGTGGATCTCATTTCCTAATGATTTGAAGAAATATAGGATCTTCTTTTTCCCTCTTCGGATCTACCTTTTGGGGACACTCTACCACTCCTATTTTCCTTCATTTCATTTTAGTGAACCCGACCTTGTACAACAAAATTTTGAAAATTGGAGTCCTTTCAACCCTAGATCTTATTTTTGCAATAGTTTGCATTAGATTTGCATTAGTTGCATTGCATTTGGGGTTTTTTAATCTTGCATTAGTGAACATTGCATCTAGGATAAATTTGTATGTTTGCATTGCTTAAAATCACTAAAAAATAAAAAAAATGCATTAGATTTGAGTTTGTTTTGTATAGTGTTAACATTGAAATCATCATTCAATCATTTTGATTCATATTACACATTAAATTTGGCCACATTGTTCATCATTCAACCATAGTCAACATTGCATTTATAAGCCTAAAATATAGAAAATATATTACAAATTTGACACAACAAACACATAAGATCACCTTAGAAAAATAAAATTCAAATTTAACAAACCCTAATTGAGGACCCATTCGCCATAGGGCAAATGAGTACCTATATAGATTTTTTCAGAAAAAATTTTGAGTGGTTTTTAGTCTCTGGTATACATTTCTATTTCTATTATTAGATTTGAGAATTAGTTTTTAGAAATAGTCTTCTTTTGCATTCAATTCAGTGATCATTTAGTTAGATTTTGCAACATTTGGAAAAACATTTCTTGCATATTTTAGTTAAAAGTAGCATTAGATTTCTATAATTTTCTTACATTTCCAATATTATTGCATCATTAGATACATTAGTTTACATTTTTGTAATCATTAGACAACAAAAATAAAAACCAAAAAACATCAAAAACATCAAACAAGACCCTTGGAGAAAGCATAGATTTGATGTAATTTCAAATTTCTTTTTCAAAGTTAACATATCCCTCAATCCCTTTAGTAGTGATGACTTTGACATGTTAGATGAAGCCCTTGAGGACTTCATCTCGCAAGGTGCATGCACTAAGGCTTGTTATGACAAACCAAAACAAAAAGATGTTAATGCAATCACACCTCAACTTATCATTTACCCTACCTCACAAAAACCTCAAATCCAAAACATACATGTGCTCATCCTTGAACCACCTAAAAAGAATCCTTCACTTGATGATAAAAATGAGCTTAAGAACAAATGGGTTGTAATACCGTTGCTCACACATACAATATAAGGAATAATAAGCAACAACAAATAACTCTTGTTTCATTACCTTTTCCTCAACCTATCTTACCTATCACTCCTCATTTACCTTCAAATAGTGGAAAGGAATATGATCTTGATAAAAAAAATTAAGAATACACCTACTAAGATATCCCTATGGGATCTTATTCAAGCTTCACCAAATTACCATAGTATGCTTCAAGTAGCCTTGCAACAAGTTATGGTTCCTCCTCATATAAATTCAAATGATGTGGCAGCACTAGTTCAAGGAATGAATGAGCTTAATTTAGATATTGCTTTTCACCAAATATAATTACCCTCCTTGGAAGTTCAAAAATGAAATGATACATTCATAATAATAGCCTATGTTAATTGAATTATTATAAAGAGAACCCTCATTGAAAATGGTTTGGCCCTTAATGTGTGTAGTGTGAGCCTATTGGAGAAGATTCATATGGATAAGAGTGTCATATTCCCTCACTATTTTTCTATCTGTGTATTTGATAATATAAGTAAACAACCACTTGGAGTCATCATATTGCCTACTAAATTTGGGAAGGTGACATTACAAACTCTAGTCCATGTTATGCCTCACGATATTTCTTACAATCTCCTCTTGTGGAGACCATGGATTCGTGAAATGAATGGAGTTCCTTCTACCCTTCACCATGTAATGATGTATGTCTATGAAAACAAACTTTACATACTCAAGACCTTGATCTTGAACTTGAATGTTATTTGCATGTTGAGAAAGAAAAATAGGATCCTTTGAAAGAATTGATAACAACTGCAAAAATGGAAGTTATGAATATAGAAGAACATGAGAAGAACATTGATGAAGTCACTAAGTTGTTAGACGATGATTGGGGTTCCTTAGATTTCACACCAACATTCGTGGGAGAATACAAAATTACAACCAAAAAAACCGAAAAAGAGAAAAGAACCAATGCCAATGTCAATGCAGAATTCAAAAGAAAACTCACAAGAATATACTTCATCTACTCTAGAAGAATACACAAGCTATACAACAAAATTTGATGAAGTAGACTACCAACAACCACCAAAACTAAAAGAGGTGGAAAAACTTTATGGAAGAGGTTGTGAACTCGTAAAACAACTTGGTTATAGTGGAAAAGGATGTGGAATGAAAGAGCAAGGAATCCATGTTATTATAGAGCATAAAACATAAGAAAAAAAATGTGGTTTGGGATATTGTCCTTCTAAGATAATGCAAGCAACGAAAAGACCCTCACTCAACATCAACACCATCATGTGTAACTCTACTAAGACAAATCTCACTTTGGAGCATCATGAATTGATTGATAAAACTTGCGAAGAATCATTGGAATACTTTGAAGATGATGAAGCTTTGAAAGAAATGTAACTAGGAGTTTATGATAATTCATGTACTCCTCCTAAAAATAAATGGGTTACATTTTTATGGTTAGTGCTAAAAAATTGGATGAAGAGAACGAAATTAATGAGATTGACAACGACAAAGACGAATACAATCTTAAAATTTCAAAACAAAATGCACTTCCTTTAGGAGATACAATCAACATACCAATGGATACAACTAACAAAGAAAGAGTGATTCAAATAGGAAAGTGTCTTGATGTAGATGAACAAGAAGAGCATGCAAAATTACTTCATGAAATTCATGAACTTTTTTGCTTCGACTTATTTAGACATGTCGGGAATCAATGTTAAGATAGTGACAGACAACATAGTTCTTGAAGAATATGCTATACGGGTAAGACAAAAGATATGAAAGATGAATCCTAACATAGCTTTATTGGTTAAGGCTAAGATTGAAAAACTTCTTAAAGCTAGTTTTATACGACCTATCGATTATTCTCCTTGGATCTTGAACATCGTTGTAGTCACAAAACCTGATAATTGTAATAAGATGTGTATGAACTTTCATTATTTGAATAAAGCATCATTAAAAGATGATTTCCCCCTTCCTAATATTGATATGGTAGTAGATTTGACTGTGGTACATGATTTTTTGTTGTTTATGGATGGATTTTCTAGATATGATCAAATCTTTATCAACCCTAAATATCAATAAAAGACAACATTTATTACAACTTGGGGAACATTTTGTTGGGTAGCTATACCTTTTGGATTAAATAATGCGGGTGCAACATATCAAAGATCTATGACATTGATATTTCATGATTACATATACAATATTTTGAAAGATTATGTTGATAAAATTCTAGCCAAATCTTTAACTTGAGAAGACAATGTGAATATCCTTTGGAAAATATTTGAAATGATGGGAAATTATAACATGATATTGAATCCAAAAAAGTGTCTTTGGTGTGGATAGTGGAAATTTTTTAGGTTTTAGAGTATCTCATAGAGGCATTGAGGTGGACACAAAGAAAATTGATGCTATCATTAGCATGCCACCTTGTAAAAACATTTCCCAATTTTGTACTCTACAAAGAAGAATTCAAGCTATTTGTCATTTTTTAGCATCCTTGGCAAACCGAACATTACCCTTTACACAAATCCTTAAACCAAACATTACCCTTTACATAGCTCCTTAAGAAAGAGGTTCAATTTAATTGGAATAAGGATTGTAGATAGGACTTTGAGAGTTTGAAAGACTACCTTGCTACTACACCTATTTTACAACCTACTATGCAAGACAAACAATTTATTCTTTATATAGAAACATCATCCCATGCTGTCATAGCATTGTTGGCTCAACAAGATGATAATGGTTGAGAAAATCCTGAACTTATTACATTAGTCAAACCCTGATTGATTACGAGACATGATATACAACGATAGAAAAATAGTGTTTAGCTCCCATATTTTCTACTAGTAAATTGAGACATTACTTATTGAATATATAAATTCATGTGATGACAAAATTTGATCCTTTAAAGCACCTTTTTGCTAAAATAGATTTATCAGGAAGCTTAGCTAAGTGGGTTAAGTTGTTAACAGAGTTTGATCTTAAATTTATCTCTCAAAAGGAAATCAAAGGACAAGCCTTGACTAACCAATTAGCTAATTCTCCCTCTCCCTTAGCATTACCTAATATAGGCTCATTCCCTAATGAGAATGTGTTGACTATTCAAATAGAAAAAGAAACATGGGAATTGTAATTTGACAGTTCTAAGTGTTGAACTAGCTCTGAGGCAGGGGTTATATTAATTCCTCCTTCAGGTAGGCCTATTCCATTTTGTTTTGTTTAAACTTCCTATATACAAATAACACTATGGAGTATGAAGATTTAATAGCTGGTATATGTGCAATGTTAGCATTAGATGTCAAACACATTTATATATTTGGTGATTTCCTATTAGTTATTAAACAAATAAATGGTTCATATCAAGCAAAGCATGATAGGCTCATTTGATATAAAGACCTCAAAATTACATTACTAGACAATTTTTAATATATGATCGACAACATACTATGAAAAGATAATCGACATGCAGATGTAATGGTAAGCACCACTTCCCTTTAGTCTCCTAAAGATCCCTTTTCTGATTTCACATTTACAGTCTAAATGATCCCTAACCTATCGATAGATGATAAAAATAAAGAAGTGTTATTAACAAATACTGAGAACTCTTACAAGTGGTACACAATGATATTCAACTATTTAAAAGATGATACTTTTCCTGAACCTACAACAAAGAATACTCGAGCTTGTCTTTGAAAACTTGCATCTAAGTACATAATCCTTGTAGGTCCATGTTATATAGAATATCATTTAATGGTATTTTTCTTAGATTTCTTAAACAAACTAAAATTTCTATAACACTTGAAGAAGCTCATGCAGGTGCTTGTGGGGAGCATTTTGGAGGAATATCATTAGTTCAAAAATTAGTTCACAGAGGGATATTAATGGAGACACATGGAACAATATTGTTTTGCATATGTTAAGAAATGTCATAAATGTCAAAAACACAAAAATTTGATTCATGATCCCACTTCAGAATTTTGTGCCCAAGTTCTTATTTGGTCATTCTTAGTTTGGGGTTTGGATCTTTTTAGAAAATATCACCACCTTCTTCTATAAGACATACGTTTATCATTACCACAACCAATTATTTTACAAAATGGATAGAATATATGAAAGGAAATATAAATGAGCAATGGAAAGTACTAATAAATGAGCAAATGTTTGAAGGAAAGAGATTACCAAATAGATTGAAGTAGCCAAACCAAGCACCACCAAAGCAAGAGAGACACAAGAATTTGTTAAGGGGAAAAAACAAGAAAAAACCCCAATATTATGAATGAAGGAAAAATGCCTAAAGAATAATACAAAGAGAGAGAGAGTTGTAGCCTTAGGCTTGCTTGCTTGAGTCTCGATGAATGAGAGGAGAGGTACCTCAATAAATAGAGGTGAGAAGAGGAGTTAGAATGTAACTCCCAACTTAATGAATTCCACCATTCATCTATGTGTGTGCAAAGTGTCACCTCTTAAGGAGGTGGCTACAAATATTCCTTAATAAAGAAATTAAAATAAGCCATCCTCACACATGTGTGAGATAACAAAAAAAGACAAAAGACTTGTAGGGATTCCTTTGGAATATTCCTACAAGTTAATAAATAATTACAATTAAAGAATAACATTTACCAAGTAAAGATTAATCTTTTAACAATATATCCCTCTTCATTCCATGACTATTTCATATGTAATTTGTCATTTCATATTAGAACAGATTATTTCTCGATTTTTTCTCCCTTATGTATTGATTTCGGATAATGGAAATCATTTTAAGAACAATGATGTGAAGAAATTATTAGAAACCTTCCACATTCAACATCACTTTTTGACACAATATTACCACAATAAAATGGACAAGTAGAATTTACCAACAAGACTCTTGAACAAATTCTACGAAAAATAGTAAGTAAACATAACAAAGATTTGTTAAACAGGTGCAGGAAAACTGAGAGGGGGGGTGAATCAATTGTCACAAAATTTAGACTTAAGACTTCAACACTTATCAATTCCACAACCACACTATTATGTTATTAAGTAAAAGCATGAAATATAAATAATAGAAAGTAAATCAACACAATGAACACAATATTTTTGTGTGGAAAACCCAATAAGGGAAAAACCACAATGAGGGTTAACTCACAATATAAAAATATTATAAAACTAAATACATAGGCTCACTGCTAAGGGCTCACTACTCAGAAGAGGACTCACTATGCAAGTACAAAGGCTCGCTGCCTACAGAAAGGACTCACTGTCCAACAAGGAGGCTCACTGTCTGTAGATACAAAAGAGAACAAAATATCCACCACAACAATTAACACACATCCGCAACTCTGAATAAGGATTGCAGAAACCTTTAGCTCACTACCTTCAAGAATCCAACATAATGAAGTATTGTTGTCTCAACTCACACACACACACACACTTCTGCTCTTATGATTTGTGGCTCACTTTCGTCACTTTGAATCCCACTATCACACAATTCTTCATAATTTGACTTTCTTTTATACCATCCTCAACCTTAGAAAAGTTCTCCAAGGTCAGCCACAAATACTTCATTTCATAAATTCAAATTAGGTCAGAAACTCAACATTCCCGTGATGGAAAGGAATGAGAGGGACCAATAAAACATTTAACCAAGACCAAAAATAATGTCTCATATCAATCACATGCTTCCTCAATTTAATTTTATTCTTCGAATGAAGTGTAAACACTAGGTCAGCCAAACCTAATGAAAACACAAACAAACATTGATGTACACACTTCCACAACAAGAAGATGACACACAGACTCCAAAACACACTTCATTATACATGAGAATACATCTCAAATTTCTTCAGATACATCCACAACAAATTCAATATGCTTTAAACTCTGAACACCTTTCACCAGTTCATCCAGATTGTGCAAACCCATACTGAAACACTAAAACATGACTTCTGGATCACCAAACTTCAACCTTTCTTGTCAAAACCCAAAGAACACCATCTCAAGACATATCCTAGATCCGCAAGCTCTAAAAAAAATAGTGGAGGACTGTAGAATAGAAACATTTCTCTCAGTCCTTACAAGATTCACTCTACCAAAATAATTCACACACCAGTGAATATAACTTTCATACATACTATTACACCAAAAGTTAAAACTTAGGATATATCACCACAAGATGGCCATTATCAAATCTTCAAATCCGCACAAGCATAGGATCAACACAGGTGAAACTTGGACCACAATCTAAACACATTCATCACTTTGACTTCTCTTCTTTATTAATTTTCTCAAAAGCACTTGGAAACTCATCAACACAACACATCTACAATGACATAAAGACAGCTTCATGTACTCACAACATCTCAACAACATCTCAACTATACATGTACAATCTGCAACATATTGAACTATGTTGACATCAATAAAACATTAATGACAACACCACCAGACTAGCTCATACTTGCAAAAATCTCCCCCTTTGTCATTGATGGCAACACATGATGTGAAAAACCATCAAAGACAACATCCTTCAAAATATCGTGGGAGAACACTTTCTCTTCCTCTGCAACTATTTTTCACATGACTTTCTCTCCCCCTTTGACATCAAAGACAAATACCAACAACTTTGATCACTCCCCTTAGGAACACACGCACACTACAACAATGAAAACCTTTTCTACTCCCCCTATGAAGTTGACCCTTTTATCATTCCAAATAAATAATCTATGAATTCACTAGACTGATGCACCTTCATGTCCACTTAGTTCAGAGGGCCAATGACCCCCAACCTCTCCCTAAGATGTTCAAAAGTATCCTTCGGAAGAGCCTTAGTAAATATGTCTACAATTTGTTCCTTTGTGGTTACATACTCTAATCTGACTTCATTCTCCAGCACTTTTTCTCTCAGAAAATGATATTTCATAGATATGTGTATTGCCTCTCTCTAGTACACATTTGGTACATTTGATTCTTTCATCATGGTTCTAGTAGCTTCATGTACTATCTTGTTTTTCCTTTCAACTACTCCATTCTACTAAGGGGTTCTCGGAGAAGAAAATTGTCTTTTATGCCATGTTGTTCACAAAATGCATTAAATTCACTAGAAGTGAATTCTCCACCTCTATCAGATCTCAAACACTTGATTTTCAAATTTACTTCATTTTCCACTTTTTCTTTGAATACCTTAAACCTATCCAAAGCCTGATTATTTTCTCTAATAAAAGAAACCCATGTCATTCGAGTATAATCATTAATAAGTAGCATGAAATACCTATCACCATTTAGGCTTCCAGTTCTAGTCAGAACACAAAGATTAGTATGAACTAACTTCAGTATTCTAGTAGTAGAGTACTCTTTTCCCTTAAAGTTGCATCTTGTATGTTTCCCCAATTGACAACTTCTACAAATAGCATTAGCAGGTCTTGTGATTTTGGGTAGCCCTCCAACAATCTCCTTTGCACTGATTTTGACCAAGCTATCAAAATTTACATGTCCCATTCTTCAATGCCATAACCAACTTTCATTGATTTGAGATACAAGGCATTGACCATCAACTCCCTTAAATTGATAGATGTTTCCATGAGTTCTTCCAATGGCAACTATATCTCCATTTCCAGATCCTTTTCTAAATCCACATGTATTATTCTAGAACACAAGTTTAAAACCATTGCTACACATATGACCAAAACTCAGAAGGTTATGCCTCAAACCCTTCACATAATATACATCATCAGTATTGTGCACTCCATCAATGCTAATTGAAACTTTCCCACAAATCTTAGCTCCTAAATCATCACCAAACATAACTAAACCACCATCATGTTTATCAAGTTTAGTGGACTTACTCTTATCTCCCATCATGTGATTAGAACATCCACTATCAATTACCCAGTAGTCTTCATCCTGTCTTGTAGGAAAAGCGGTAACCAAAGTACCTTCCATCATATTCCTTTTGTTCTTTGGAGCCTTCTTACTTACACATTTTCCAAGGTTAGTGGATACAGATTTACTTTCCAAAGCTAAGAATAAGCATTCACTATCATCAGCCTCATTCTCAGATCCATCATCAAAAATTCTTGCTTCTTCTTTAACATAGTACAGCTTCTTATATTTCTTATCCTTTCTATCCTTATCCTTATAATCCTTGTTCTTCTTATGTACAACTCTCTTCAGGCATCTTGAAGCATAATGACCAATATTACCACAACTGAAACATTTAAAGGGTAACATACCTTTATACTTTTTGGTGCCTTTCTTCAACTTCCTGGTGAAGTTTTCTTCCAACTCATCATCACCATCACTATCCGGTTCGCCTCCGATCTTCATTGTCTTAAATGTCATTTTTGTCTTTTCTTCTATCTTGTCTTCTTTCTGGAACTTTCTCATCTCAAATGCTTGCAGGGTGTCGAACAACTATTCTAAAGTGTATTTCTTAGGATCATACATTTCTTCAATAACTCAAATCTGATCGCTATAGCAATCTAGTAGGGTGATTAAGATCTTCTCAATTATACCTTAATCTGATAGCTTTCCTCCTTGATTTCTAACTTCATTTGCAGTCAGTTCAACCCTCTGAAAGAAGCTTGTAAATTCCTCACCTTCCATTTTCAAATTTACAAATCTACACTTTTCCACCAACTTCTTTGTCAATTTCACTCTTTAATTTCCTTCATACATGTCTTCCAACTTCTTCCAAACTTCATATGTAGTATCCAAAGAAAGAACCTTAGCTCACTCAATTTTAGATAAGCCAATGCAAATAGCATACTTTTCCTTCTCATTTTCTTCATAAGCATAAATTTCATCTACATTAGTAAGACCACCAGATGGGGGCGTATACTTTGTCTCAACAGCCTTCCAAGTCTTGAAACCAAGAGAGATAATATATCATTTCATCTGTCCCTTCCAATCATTGTAGTCAATTCCATCGAACATAGGGATTTCCAACTTATGTATCATCGGATCTTCCTTAAGTGGTTAAGCTCTACACCAAGGAACCAAAGCTCTTATACCAATTTTTAAACAAGCACAAGACAACTAAGAGGGGGGTGAATCAGTTGTCACAAAATTCAAACTTAAGACTTCAACACTTATCAATTCCATAACCACACTATTTTGTTATTAAGTAAAAGCATGAAACACAAATAAAAGAAAGTCAATCAACACAATGAACACCAAATTTTTACATGGAAAACCCAATAAGGGAAAAACCATGGTGAGGGTTAACTCACAATATAAAAAGATTATAAAATTGAATGCAAAGGCTCACTGCCAAGGGCTCACTGCCCAGAAAAGGACTCACTATCCAAGTACAAAGGATCGCTACCTACAGAAAGGACTCACTATCCAATAGGGAGACTCACTGCCTATAGATACAAAAGAGAACAAAAGATCCACTACAACAATTAACACACATTCATAGCTTTGAATAAGGATTGCAGAAACCTTTAGCTCATTTCCTTCAGGAATCCAACACAATGAAGTACTACTATCTCAACTCACTCTCACACACACACACTTCTACTCTTATGATTTGTGGCTCACTTTCATCACTTTGCATCACACTGTCACATAATTCTTCACAATGTGACTTGCTTTTATACCATCCTTAACCCTAGGAACTTTCTCCAAGGTTGGCCACAAATACCTCATTTCATAAATTCAAATTAGGTCAAAAACTCAACATTCCCGCAGCGGAAAGGAACAAGAGTGGACCAATAAAAAATTTAACCAAGACCAAAAATAATGTCTCGGATCAATCACATGCTTCCTCAATTTAATTTTATTCTTCGAATGAAGTGTAAACACCAGGTCAATCAAACCTAATGAAAACACAAATGAACATTGATGTACACGCTTCCGCAACAAGAAGATGACATGTGGACTCCACAACACGCTTCATTATGCATGAGAATACATCCATAGCAAATGCAATATGCTTTAAACTTTGAACACCTTTCACCAGTTCATCTGAATTGTGCAAACCCATACTGAAACACTGAAACATGACTTTTGGATCACCAAACTTCAACCTTTCTTGTTGAAACCCAAAGAACACCATCTCAAGACGTATCCTAGATCTTCAAGATATAAAACAAAACAGTAGAGTACTATGGAGCAGAAACATTTCTCTCAATCCTCTGAAGATCAACTCTACTAGAACAATTCACACACCGGTGAATGTAACTTTCATGTACTATCACACCAAAAGCTAAAACTTAGGATATATCACCACAGGATCACCATTATCAAATCTTCAGATCTGCACAAGCATAGGATCAACATAGGAGAAAATTGGAGCACATACCGAAGCACATTCTAAATACATTCATCACTCTGACTTCTCTTCTTTATTAGTTTTTTCAAAAGCACTTGGAAACTCATCAACACAACATATCTGCAATGACATAAAGATAGCTCCATGTACTCACAACATCTCAGCAACATCTCAGCTATACATGTACAAACTACAACATACTAAACTGTGTTAACATCAATGACAACATTAATGATAACACCACCAGACTAGCTCATACTTGCAACAAGATTGGCATACTCAACTAACTTATGCTTTGTGGACTTACCATACAAGTATTAGAACATCTACAAGAAATGCTCATTATAACCTTGTTTATGTTGCTAAAGAAATAATGTGTTTGGAGTTAGATATTCCTTCATTGTGAGTTTCTCTTAAAGGGCTTATCTATGATACTACTTATAAAGAGCAATGATTGCATTATCTTGAAATTCTTGATGGACAATGTATCAATGCTCTTGAACATCTCCAAGATTATTCCAAAGAATGCAATTTGGTTATAATGATAATGGAATTCCTCATGCATTCAATAAAAGTGACTTAGTGTTTATATGAAAATCAATGTAATATCAATGCTCTTTTGAATGAAAAAGGAAAATGCATCCCTAATTGGTTAGAACCTTATGTAATCAAAGAAAACTATGGGTTTGGAACCTACACATTAATGAAAAATGGATAATACACCTCTAAAATAACTTATTAATTTCATACATTTGTGTCGGTATTATACATAGTTCCCTCTCTTTTGAATAGTGTGTTAAAGATTTTTTGTTAGATTAGGTAGATGGTATTCTATTTTATCTCACATTGATTCATTCTTTGAATAACGATAATAGTGTGTCTTAGAGTCTAAAGTGATTGTTCAATTATTTTGAATTATTACTTTAGTTTCTATACTATTCAAAAGAAAATATTGTGTGTTATGTTAATTTAGATCCTTATATGAATTTAATGTTATTAGATCATAGGTGTATTTAAGTTAACATAGCATACTTCATCACAATGTAGTATCTAAAATAAACTAAAAATGTTTTAATTAGATCACATAAACATTGAATCATGAAGATATTTATTAGGCATTCTTGTAAAGGATATTTAAAATAAATCACATTTGACATTTAATTCAACACAATATCATATAAACGTAAATTCTCACATATCATATATGTGTCATCAAAATTTTAGGTACATATATCAATGAATACAATACTAATAGGCCATGTAATTGCTAAAACCCTCAATGCCTAGTAGAAGCCCAAGTCAGGAGATAGTGGTATGTGACTATGTCTTGTTTAAGGACCTCATGGTTGTCTGTAGACCTTGCACCTCTCCTCTCATATCTACCTCTCATATGAGCACCTCAACATGATCCTACTCTATGAAATCCCTCTCTACCTGCAGCCTAGTCATATCCCTCTCCAACTCCTCAAGATTTCCACTCAGATGTCGAACTCTATCCCACTATCTGATGGACCTCAAGACACTCAGATCTTATCCAACATTGTCTGTAGTGTGGAAAGTTGTCCTATATCTAGGTAAGCACATCTATTTGTGATCTCATAATTTATCCTTAATGTAGCAAATGATTTGAAGAGATGTGTGTTTCCCCGCAAAAGGTGGGGGCATGTACTCTAAGGGTAGATCATCATCCATACACAATGTAAGCATCATCTTTGTAACTTAACACACTGATAAAGCTCATTCCACTCTCGTGTTGACCCTATAAGATAGAAAACATAATAAATATTAGTACACATCATGACATATATATAAATCATATACACAAAATTAAAGATTATAACAAAAACATAAATATCAAATCATCACCTGGATCTCCAATCCACTAGTCGGGATATAATCGTACCCCTCTATGTGGGAGTTGTGGATGTTCTGCTACTACTGGCCTCCCCATGCTCGTGAGTGTGGATCTTTGATGTGGTTGTCACATGTGATCTAGTGACTCTAGTAGGGGGAGTATCTCTCCTATCAGTGGTAACTAGATCCTCCTATGTCTCATCGATATCCTCACTCATAGATTGGGACACCTCATCCTCATCTGAACCTAGGAATATTTTAAGAATAATATCATCATCATTTGTATCTCCATCTACCTACTCATCATCCCTATCCTCTTTGTGACCTTGAAGAGGTATAGCGTGGCCTACAAGGTAGTGCATGGGAAAGACATGGGTTGGTCATGCTCCAACCTACCACTCGTCATAGGCTTGAGTAGTTCCTATGTCTTCAACGTTGGATATTGGGGGAATGTCATGATCCTCATCCTCTAAACCACTAGTGTATACATCTTCAATAGTAAGTCAATGACTATCCCTAGGTCTCGAAGCACTTTGTGCTAATCATAGTTATCTCGATTGGGCCTGTAGTGGTACCTGAACATGCCCAAATTAGCACATGAAAAAATCATAGTAGAATGATCTCACTATGTAATCATGTCTCCCTAAAATAAATTGGTCCTAATGTTTCCTGACTAGTTCATGTATGTCATTTTTCCACTATGGAATCCTGAGATATGGCCTCCAAGATATATTATCCTCATCTAGTTGATCAAACCTAACACATCAGTGCAGTAAATCTCTCTTTCCATTTCCACCTCAGTGCATAACTGAAGTCCCATGGGTAATCCATGGTCACTATGGTAGGAAATCTAGTGGGCCTAGTACATGTGATTTTCTCAAAGCACCATACTTGTAAGAGTGTACAATGTACTATGTTATCCATCTCTTGGTATACAAACTACCCTAAATCAGAATATAGATGTGCGAGCATACTGCAACCCCAAGGATAAATGGTCCCATGCTCCTCCATGTCTCTAATGATATGAACAATTCAACCATTTCAGTGTGCTCCTTGGTCATCTGGTACTAAAGTAAGTGTTATAGTAGTGATCAAAATCCACTGAAGCATTGGCATCCATGCATGTAGAAGCCATCTAAGCTCAATGCATGGATTGATAGTCAGCCATCTGATGGGAAGCTATAAACAATATAGAATATCATCTTGCATCTACTTGTGTGATCACTTGTCTCTTGAGTATACAACCTCACCCCAAATAGGAATTTTCAAGATGTAGTGTATGTCCTCTAGGGTGACAATAATCTCACCCATAGGAAGATGGAAGGTTCTATTGGAACACAACAATCTATTGAGAGGGGTTGGGGGTGAATCAGTAGATCACTTAAAACTAATTTATTTTAACTCTAAATACTTTGTGCAGATTAAAACCTATTATTTAGAACCATAACCATAACATCACATAACACCAAATATAAGTGGAAAGCCCAAGATGGAAAAAACCATGGTGACAAAGGATGCTTGGGTCTACTACTCAAGTCCAACATCACAATCAAGTCTTTTTAAGGGTACCAACCCTAAGGAGACACCAATCCCTTGGTTTTAGGAGCACCCACTCCAAGGAAGCACCAGCTCGATGATTTTAAGAGAACCAACTCCAAGGAAGCACTAACTTCCTACACTGAGCACCAACTTAGTTATCTAATGGTACCAACCAATCAAATTTACAATGAAAAATATATTTTTTATTACAATTCAATGTTGCAACTTACTTTGCAATTGCACAATACTTTTTTGCATTCTCTACAACTCACTCTCTATTCTACACCTCACTAAGTCTACCATGCACCTCAAATGCAAACCCTTGATGATGTTATGATTTTTATTAGGTTTCACTCTACCTCAGCATGTGCATGTTCTATCTATTGCACTTCTCTCTTTTTTTCTCTCTCTACCTCTATTGCATACTTAACAATACATAATTCTACTCTCCTTTTATCTGTGCTTTCTACTACTACATACTATTCTCACCCACATTACTCTTGCGGATGCAACATTTGGAAAATTACCTGATTGTCTCTCTCTTTTTTCAACTCCACTGATCTGAAATCAATGCCTCAAGCCATGCACCAATGTCTAGCTCATCTAGAAACTTCTATTAGGGTTTTCTTCATTCACAAGATTCTCTAGAAAAATATATGTACACTGAGCCACATGCCATTATCTATTTCAAATATGATTCATTGTATATTATGGTAGTCTGCAAAACCCTAAACCTGATATGTAATAAATGTATTTCCTTCTTTGATCAATCTAATTTAGATCTCTCTTAATATGATGAACTGTGTCACCAACCTACAAATTAAATCTTCATTCATATTGGTTGTTGGTTTAGTTGGACCAATTAATTATGTCTTCTATGTCAATTTCTAGTCGAAACCCTTGTTCACATGGACTTAGTTGTTTGAGATCTTCATATTCAAATATGGGTCATTAATCTCTTATCTTTGTTCCATGATCCTTCGATCTCTATTCATTGCCCAACTTTAAAACATAGCCATCTGATTATTTTTATTTAAACATGTGGCATTGATCTTCATCTCATTCCTACTAATTTACACTATCTTATCACATTCTCACTTAGGGCACCAAGATGAGATCCATGATATGAAGAGTTGTCATGATCACCACCAGATCTTTACCCCTTGATCTCCACCATTGATCATATAACCATTGTAATAGCCATAAATCCTAACTTTCTGATGAACCTCCTTCAAATCCTTCAATCTTGAATATTGGATAAATGGTCCTTTAAAAAATTGCCATCGATCTCCTTCATAGAAACCATATGTCACTAGGTCCCACGGAGACACATGTCATAAGCCCATTATACCACAGGGTAGGGCCAACACCTTCATAGGGCAGTAGGAGGTTGCCATTTGTCATCTAACAGAGTCATGCAACCCACAACAATGATGTGAGTTGGTATATCATCCAAACCATTTGACATGACCTCTCTTCCATGTCACACCTTCTTCTACAACTTCATCCTTTATCTAGTCCCACCACTAGCACTGTCTAATTAGAAAGGCTTGATCACAACCGTTGATCAATTTTATCACTGATAGCCTTGGTCGATGCAATCATTTGTTGAAACATATCAACATGACATCATCATCCACTAACTTAATCTGCCTTCTTATCATGTCCCACCTAAAACACATCTTGCACGTTCATCTGATCATCATAGTTGGATCTACACCATTTGATCTCCCCTATTGATTAATCTATCATCATTGTGTTGAAGGGACCAACATTTTTTCCATTGATATTAATCTCTCTCCTTGATGAGGTTCCTTCATTGTGTCAGAGGGACCAATATTTTGTCCCATCGATATTTATCTTTCTCTCTGATGAGGTGCCTTCATTCTGTTGAAGGGACATAAAACTACTCAATCTCATATCCAAAAGTCTCTTCAACCTTTCCATCAGAGAAGTCTTGAAACTGTCTCTTTTAATTTCCATTGGCACTTTGATGTATCTATGGGTCATTTCATCAAATGGAATCTAAAGCAACTCCTCTCAATATATTATAGTTTCTTCGATCATGTTTTATCGAAAAGCTATAAAGTAACTCCTACCAATATGGTGTAGTCTCCTCAATATAGGTTATTTCACCATATTCTCTACGAACTAGTCAAGACCGTTGATCTCCAAGCCTTGACCACAACTATGGATCATGCCAAGGACAAATATTAGAAGCTAAAATTAGAAAACATTATAGTTGTTAAATATTTGTCGAGCTGGTAAGCACTAAGAAAGAGGACCAGTCAACCTACATCCATAATGGCTTAAGTCACAACTTAAGAAACTGGCAACTTGTGATAGAAAGTCAACACAAAAATACAAGCTTGTTTAGTGCCATGATTGAAACCTATGGTTTAAACATTAAAACCCTAAACCTTGTTTGAGAGCACAAATAAATCCATTCCAAGCATTCAACACATAATATAAATCTACAAATTATATATTTGGAATGGACTCAGAAAACCTACATTGAATCTAGCCTTTGATTCCTCTTCAGACACCTAGAAGAACTTTCTTCAATAATATTGCATGACATCCATGCAACTTTATGAGAAATTGTACAACATTTGCAAATAAATGCTCTTGTCTTCATCATTTTTCACCATGACTACTAGAACCATACACATATCCTCTTATCTTCATAACATCTAGGCACACCACATCTTCTTGAACCAGATCCACAACATACCTTATCTCTCCTTAGACATGAATGACACCTTTTGATATCAATGCCAACAATCTCCTTTATCAAATCAGTTCCATCTCACCTCTGATCCCTCTCTTGACATCAATGACAACCAAATTTCCAACAATCTCCCCCTTTATCATTGATGGAAAAACTAAATGCTCGACCTATAACCAATGGTCTGATACCAATTATGGATAACATCTTAGCTCAATTCTCCTTTTCTCAACCTTATGATCATTTGCATACTTTTCTGCCATGCTCCTACTTTGAGCATTTTCTCACCTTTCTCCCCCTTTGACATCAATGGAAAAGGGTCACACTCTTGAACATCTTGTCTCAAGTCACCATGCTTTTGTAGCCTCTACTTCTCCTTAGCAATGCTAAAAATATGACTCTTTCTCCCCCTTTGATTGATACCAACTGATACCAAGTTTTGTTCTCCTCCTTTGACCGCAATGACAAAATCAAATGCTCCAACTACTCTATACCAATTAACACTATCTAATGCTAGTTGAAGTGACATTTCATTTGTTGAACCAATCAAGTTTGATAGCAATTGTAGATGTTTTCCTTTTATTCTCTATACCAATTAACACTCTAAACTGCACTATGTTGATCACGATGTTAGTCGCACACCAATAGTGCAAATAAATCCTCACAAACAGACTATGGGAACCTATCTTTACTTGAAAGACTAAACCAAGACAACCTAAATATGCAGGTTGACTCAGCATAATCCCAAGGCTTGTTTAAGTCAGGTCTTGATGATACTAGGTTCGCATCAGGGTTCGTTGTGACAATGCTATTAATCATGAGGTGTAAACAGTAATTTCTAGTTCTAAAAGGAATCATTAGGTTCGGTGAAAGGTATTCTCAAGTTGATCATTAGACAATTCCATGAAATTGATAAATATGCAATAATATTTCATAAATTCTAAACAAATTTGCTATCACTTAAGTAGATTTAGCTTTAAGAATTCAGCAATATAAAGGAAACAAAATATTTGCAATAAATTTTCATTCATTTATATCTATTTATTGGTATATTTTCTGAAATTTAAACATCTAATCTAAAATAAAGCATCAAATATACTTGAAAAGTAAAATTGCTCCCAGGTATTATCCATGCATGCCCCAAGAATTAACCAAATCAAAGCAAACCACTCTATACTTCACCAAATTGCTTCACAGTTAGGCATAGAATGGTGCAATCTTTTAAAGAAGGGGTTTTAATTTGGAGACTTGGTAGGTTTTGTATGCACCCTTAAACGACACAACATACAGTCTTTTCCAACTAAACAAACAACTAGCTACAAAAGATAACAGTCAGTAGTTTTCAAATTAGCTTTGATATTGACTAGTTCTATGTGCATACAAGTTTTTAATCTAGAATGATTCATAAAATAGGAAAAAAGAACAAAACTTAAAGAAGTTTTGGCTCTTTCAACATACACAAATTTTGAACTTAAAAATAAAAGTAAAGTATTAAACAACCTTTTATAGGAGCAAGACTCCAAGAGTTTGAACTTAAAGTCTATCAAAGGAAACATAAACAACAAATCAAAATATAGCACGTGGTAGATGCCAGTTGTCATCGAAATCCTCTAGACAAAGTCAAGACTTTAACTTCTTCATCAACATTGATCCTCAACTCCAAGCTCCAGTACTTGTATGCTATGCACGAAACAAGGCTACTAGTACTCTTCAAATTCAAGGAAAATATGCATCCACTGAGATCAAGAACAACTTGCAAAATTACTTTCTATGATACCAAAATGTCTAACCTATTCTAAGCAACTAAAATGCAATGGAAAAACATAAGGAAACACCTCAATATTAGAATAAGAAATTTGTAAATGCAAAGAGGAAAGTGTAAAATGATGTTAAACAGATACCTCCTTTTTGCAGCTGAAACTCCTTGGTTGGCCCTTGATTTTGATTTTATTTGTGTGCTCCTTGATGGCTCTTGATATGGATAAATGCAAGGCTTAACTATGTGCTTGGATGCAAATGAAAATGGATGAGATTGATGGCTAAATGAGTGCACAAAATGGCAGCATTTAGTTGCAAAATGGCTAAGCCCCCCCAAATGCCTTAGAGGATGGGGTATTTATAGAGAAACTTGAATTCTCTAGAGAATTCAATGGTTGGGATTTATCCAACAAAGTCAAGATGAAGGGCTAAGGTGAGTTGAGGACTCACAAGCCCTCACATTTTGACATTTGGAATGTGAGAGGGCTAAGGGTGAGATGATGTGTAGATGATGTGGAAGGGAGGTACATGATGTAGAGGAAGGACAAGTACCTTTCAAGTACCTTGGGAGATGAGAAGATTCCTTATGTGAATTAAAAATTCACATGCTTGGGAGAATCTAGTGGGTAAGAGAGGGTCTCCAAAAAGGTGGGAGTTTGTCACATGTGACTTGATGTGACAAGTCAAAGGTTCTAGAAGATGCATGGGAAAAGGGGGTTCTAGAAGGAATAAAATGTGAATTAAAAATTCACAGGGGAAGAGAGGAGCCTAGGGTGAATAAAAAGGAATTAAAAATTCCTTGGGGGATGGGGAGAGTTGACCAAGGTACTAATTATTTTTAACTAATTAGCAATTAGAAGATAATTAGGAGTTAATGAGGATTAGAGCCAACTTGCAAAAGTTAGAGGATGTGACACATCCTAATCAAGGATTAGGCATGTGCACATTCTTAATGAAGAGATTAGGAGATGGATTAGGATTAGATGAAAATGACATGTGAGGAATTAAATAAATGTAATATTTATTTAATTTATTTGATGAAAAGAGGATTAAGGAGGGTAAGGTATTTAATTATTAATTAAATACCTTAGGGATTTGGCAGAATTAAGGATACTAATTAAATAATAGTAATATTACTTAATTAACTAGGATAAGAGGATGCTTAGATGAAAAGTGATAAATTTGGATAAATTAAGTGTCCAAATTTGGATGTCTACATTTTGCCTCTCTTTGAGATGGTGTAACGAAGTAGCATCATTTCAAAGAATATTAAAACATAGAACCTAGAAGATGGTTAGATTGGAAAAGATGCCCCAGTCATTCAAAGGAGTGACTGGTAAGAAAGATGATGGGGGTGAAGATGAAGAGTAGGGATTGAGGATGCCCCCTAGAGAGGACATGCGGGTTCAAGAGAACATAGATGTGCTCTCGAAATGGATGAGATGGTGAAATGGGAGATGAGGAAGAGGATGAAAAGGTGACAGGAGCTTGGGAAGCACATATGGATACAAAGATGAAGACGATGTTGCCCCAGTTAAGGTACAAGTCAAAAGGGGTTGATGATGGATGGAGTGTTGTCAATGAGGGAATGAGAGATCCTGAAACAATAGGAGGATAGGGAAGGATACATCCCAATGAGTGGTATTGATGAGGGAAGGATACATCCCAAAACACCACTAAAGGATAGGGAAGAATACCTTCGGATGATGATGATAAAAGTGTTGTTGATGAGGGAAGGATACATCCCAAAACAACACCGAAGGGATATGGAAGAATACATCTGGATGATGTTGAGGATGATGAGGATGATTGGATAAAGGCTTGTAACAAGACTAGGAACAAGACCAAGGATATGATTAGATGATTTGTGCTAGATTGAATGGGGGAGGATTAGATTGGGATGTGAGATGAGGATGAAGGAGGAATGGATGGGAGGAGTTTGAGAAATGAGAGGATGGATGCATGCAAGATGATAGAAATGATATGCAATCTTAATGCAATTTGTCATCTTTGGAGCACTGAGTTTTGCTATAGCATAAGATACCAAGTGCCAGGGTGTGTGGAACCAAGGCAGATTAGTGTCTAATGCATGAAACAAACACAACAGACAAAAAGGCTATCCCAACACCCCAAAGTCGACATGACTTTGGTTGGGCCAGGTATTGGAATAACCAGAATCACATGAGAATGCCCCAGTGTAACACAAGACCACAAGGATCTTGGTGGGTACCACGTGGGACAACCAAGAAGACACAAATAAACAAAAGATCAAGATATGCCCCTATGTGTACCAGTCAAAACACACCATAATATGATGGATCATGGTGGCTTTGACAAGTGATGATAGGGAGCTCAAATGATAAACAAAAGCCAAAAGTATCAAAATATCACAATCAATTTCAAATGTCCTTTGCCATAGGATCAAGGGGATGGATGGGATCGATGCGGTCTATTAGGAAGGATGCATCCTATTGAGACCAATGATGGTTACTAAACTAAAAGATCGATATGACGTAGGGTGTTCAAAATTGATTGGATCTCATGATACAAGTGGATTTTGTTTGTGAATAAATGGCTAGAAAAGGGCATAGCTTGATGACACGACACAAGGAAAAGGGAATAGCTTGAAGACAAGACATGAGACTAACACACCCTAAATACCTAGGGGCTTGAGGGCTGATCAAATATTAGCCTTGCCTACGTGAAAGCACAGAGCCCTCATAGTTCAATAAAAGGTTGTCGACTGACCGTGGATAAAAGTAGAAAGAGGACGATGAAAACTTATGACAGATGACAAGGACTAGAGAGACAAAAGCAAAGACTAATGCTAGATGATAAAGGAGTGGATGGACAGAGTAGAAATACTGATGCTAGATGATAGAGGAGCCCCGGGGGTAGATCAAGTGATCAACCTTTTGTATGTGAAAGCGCAGGGGCAATGTAGTTAGACCAAAGACCAAAGGCAAACGATCGATAAAGGATGATAAGATGATAGGATAAGTGGATAAAAAGATGAGACCGATATGACAAGATAGGATAGACTTATTGGATTCAGAGGATGGGGACTTACACAAAGCTCAGGGATAGGATAGTTATCCAAATCATCAACAGATGAAGTGGGAGGATGATATGATGGAGAGATGAAAAGTGACAGGGGATTGGAAAGATGTGCAAGAGAAGCAAGAGTGATGACGACTAGATAAATGGCATTGGGTTGCATGGAGGGATGCCTATAGCTAGATACCAATGACAAGGGATTGTGAGATGGGATGAGATGGGATGGGGGATGGAAGACATTGTTTGAATGGATAAGAAGATAAGGATGGGGAGATGAAAGGTATGCTAGGATAGATGGATAGATGGATAGGAAGATAAGGATGGGGAGATGGAAGGGATATCATGACAGATGGAGAGGGAGATGAAGGTATGTTATGATAGATGATGTCTCCAAGGACTATGTTATAAAGGAAGACAAATGCCCCCACTTTAGATATGTCATGTATGATGATGCATGAGGGAGGGAAGATGAGTGGATGATAAGATAAAGGAGATAATTGGAGGAGGATAGGATGGGTGACTAAGGAATATGATAGAGCATGGAGGAAGGGAATGTATACCAAGAGGTGTCCAAAGCGTGTATAGATAGGTTCCCTCATTTTTACCAAGATCATAAGAAGAATGGTAGGATGGTAGGATGCAAAAGATAGCAGGAAGACAGGTGCATAGTTGGAAGCATAGTGGATGGAGGGAATGCATATCAGGAAGCTGCCCCCAAGTTTGGAAAAGGATGAATGGGGATTTACGTATGAGGCCTGTTTACCAGGTTTTCATCATGTTACTTATCCAAAGCGCTTGTTTTCCAAGTTTTCACTATTGGACAAATTATTACTCTTTACTTTTTTTCTTTTTTTTTTTACTTTTTAGATTTTTTTTAGATTTTGTGGATTTTTTGACTTTTTGGATAGCATGTGGAAGGAAATGAATAAGGATAGGGAGGCGAATAAGTGGATTTAGAAGAAATGTGATAAGGATATGGATGAAGAACTCAAACATCAAGTTCTATATGAGGCATTAAGAGCCCTTGTTTGAACCGACTGTTAGATGTTGGTACAACATTATTAAGATAAGTGGATTATGCATGAGGATGAATTAGAGGGATTTGAAAGGGGAGATATGTGGGATAATGGGTGGGATTTTGGAAAGTGTATGGATGTAATGATGGGATGGATATGTGATGGGGAGATGTGTTCAAGACCAACACTGGCACATGTTGTGGTAGATGTGAAAAGATAAAAGGATGAATGGATGGAGAATGCGAGAATAATGGAGAGGGGATAGTGAATTTTGGGATATAAGGACCCAAAATAGACTTAGGAGATGAAAGGGGCGTATGAGTAGCTTTTAGATTAGCAACTTTGGATGTTCTTACATATTTTTTAGTTGATGGCATTGCATCTTTTTTCTTTGGGATCCACATGGTTTTGATCTTTTCTTTGGTGGGCCTTTGTGGCCTACGGATTTGATCTGGATTTAGATTTTTCTTCTCTTTACCATGTCTTTTAGAGGGGACATGGGGAGCTTTAGATTCATATGGATGTTTGGATTTATGTATTTTTACTTTAGCATCCAAAGTGCTTTTAGTAGCAATGGGATGGGTGCCAAGAGATGGATGATGTGGAGCGATGGAGGTAGATTTATGAGGATTACGTATAGAGGGAGAATGTGTAGGTATGTGCCTTTGTTAATCCTAATTAGGGGAACTTTGAGAGGGATGTTCATGATGGATGATATGAATAGGTGTTGGATGGATGAAAGGATGAGATGGAGGAGGTGATCTTGGGATATGCAGACCCAAAGTAGACAAAGTGGGTGGAGGGACATAAGAACCCAAGATGGATGGAGTAGATGAAGGATGGGAGATGGTGGATGGAGGGATGTAAGGACCCAAAATGGATGGAGCAAATGAAGGACGAATATGGATGGTTGTTTTGAGGCGATACGATAGAGGAGGAGGGATGGCAACATATGATTTGGTGGAGCGATGGGAGGAGCTGACATTTCTTATGGAAAAGGCTCGTTGAGGACATCTAAAGGTTGTACCAACATCTTTAGATTGTGAGTCTTGGGAAATAGGTCCAAGACCTTGCATGCAGACTTGTTCTTTGACTTGGATGGGCTCCAAAATACCTTGCTCATGAAGGCCTGGACCTTTTCCTTGATAGTTCATTTTCTTGAGCATGTGATCCATGATAGGATTTGTGTTATTCAGAAAACATGATGCGAGTCCATTATTAGGTGGGGGATGGTGGGTGGTAAATACACTGTGTTTTTCTTCTACAAGGAGGCCACCATGGAAGAATGTGAGAGTACCAAGGGGATATGCAAGCGGTGTGGGGATAGCAATTTTAGGCGATGATGGGGGATCATGAGAGGGAGATGATGGGATAACAGCATTTGGATGGGTGGTATTAGGAGAGGGATCAGGGGATATGATAGGATCTAGATTTGTGGTAGTGGGATCATGTGATGGAGATGGAGATGGAGGGGTGGAAGCTTGAATGACAAGGGGATCATGGGATGGAATGGGTGGAGTACTGTGATCTTGAGGTGGACTAGATGGGATGGTAGGATCTTGATCTAAAGAAGGGGATATGTTGGCATGCTTTGGATTAGACTCTTGGCATGACTTATCATGTGCGAGAGGCATGAGAATGGAGTCTTGGTGGGACGCTTCAAGTGGGGAAGATGGAGGGATGGATGATTCAAAACATTCATGGGAATGGATTTTAGTGACACTAGGAGTGGAAGAAGTGGATTGGATTAGGGTTTTGTTGATGGGTTCGACAACTCTCAAAGTAAGAGGTGGGTGTTCAATGGATTTGGTAGATGTGTCAGTAGGAGATGGGGGGCTCAGTGGATTCAAAGGATGTGATGGTAGGAGATGGGGGCTCAGTGGATTCAGAGGATGTGATGGTAGGAGATGGGGGCTCAGTGGATTCAGAGGATGTGGTGGTTTTGATGGTTTGATTGGCGCTAGGGGTGGTATCATCAATGATAGGTGTTGGGTGGAGAAGGGGCTCGTCACTAATGACCGTGGATGATGGGTTGGGATGATATGATTCCATAACTTCAAGGTGTGGAGTGGGAGATGTCTTCTTCATTATAAGTCCTTGGAGAACTTATAGGGTGAGAAACTTGAATACTCTAGGCTGAGATGGCATGGTAGGAGTGGATGAAGGATTACGGATTGATGGGCTAGGATTAGATGGGGAAATGGGATTGGATGCAAGACTGGGAATAGATGGGGGATTAAGATTATATGAAGGGTTAAGACAGGGGTATTGGAATGGTGAATTAGGACATGAGGATGTGGGTGGTGGATTAGGATGGGAAGCTTGAGGTGGTGGATTGAGATAGGTTGGTCTGGGTGTTGGATTAGGATAGGAAGGTATGAATGTTATATTAGGATAGGTTGGTGTGGATGTTGGATTAGGATAGGAAGGTGTGAATGTAGGATTAGGGTGAGCAGATTGGTATGGAAGATTAGGGTAGTGGGTATATGCAGATGAAGGATTGAGATAGGAGGATGTGGGTGGGGGATTAGGATAGGAGTATTGTGATGGCAGACTAGGATAAGAGGATGATGTAGATGAAGGATATGATGGATATCCCTTGTCAAAGGTAGCATAACCAACATGATTAGGCATGGATGAAGACATAATAGGATAACTCGAAGGGTGATTGGATTTTGGAAAGTGGGTGGAGAAAGCTTACTAGCAATGATAGTGTCTAGGGGATCTATGTCACATTCTTCTTGATCGACAAGACTTTCGTTATTGTTGTCAATGTAATTAGGGTTTCCCTTGACTACTATTGATGGAGGATAAGGATTCATGATGGTGAAAGGATAAAGAGGATGGATGAAATATTTTGGATGGGAATGGACTAAAGCTCAAATTGAGATTTAGCTCAAGCTCATATTGGGATTGGATTAAAGCTTAGATTAGGATGATTGGATGATGTGATGGGATTGATTCTGACGATCGACACCGAATCTGCTTCAAGATAGAAGTAGATTGATTGGGTCGAAGGTGATTGGATTGGATTGGATTGGATTGGATAAGGTTGATTGATGATTGATAAGATCAACTGATGGATCGGATAGGATGATGAGAGGGATTGAAAAACCCCATTCGGAGATTATCCTAGGTGACTAAGGATGTTGATTGATCAGATTAAAGGATAAATGGATGATTGTAGCACTGAATCCACCTTGAGATTGAAGTTGAATTGATTGGGCCAACGATGATGATTAACTTAGGACAGATGACAATCCTAAGCAAATGTTGATGAGGACGATCAGATCAAACACTTAGGTCAATTTGGATAATAACCCGAGACAAAGTTTAGGGGATCTGGATGGGGAAAATGATGATTTGATTGGAGAAATGGATGATGAATAATCAAGACGAGTAAATGATTGATCAGAACAAATGAATGACTACTCGAAAGGAGTAAACGACTGCTCACAATGGAAAAATGATTCTAAGAACGAGAAGATGAAGGTTTGGAATATATGGAAGATTACTTGGAATGAGTAAATGATTGATCGAGATTGTTGAATGAGAGTTCAAAATGATTGAATGTTTACTTGGAATGGGGAAATGGATGATTGGAATGACTGAATGAAAGTTCAGAATGATGAAAGGAGGTGTGAAATGGATGAATGTTTACTCGGAACAAGTAAACGAATGATCGAAACAATAGAACGAGAGTTCGAAATGATGAAAGGAGGTTTGAAATGGATGAATGTTTTCTCGAAATGAGTAAACGAATGATCGGAATGATAGTGCGAGAGTTTAGAATGATGAAAGGAGGTGTGAAATGGATGAATGTTTACTCAGAATGAGTAAATGGATGATCGAAACAATAGAACGAGAGTTTGAAATGATGAAAGGAGGTGTAAAATGGATGAACATTTACTCAAAACAAGTAAACAGATGATTAGAATGATAGAATGATAGAATGATAGTTCAGAATGATTAGAGGTGTGAAACGGATGAAGGTTTACTCAGAACGAGTAAACAGATGATCAGAATGATAGAACGAGAGTTCATAATGATGAAAGGAGGTGTGAAATGGATGAATGTTTACTTAGAATGAGTAAATGGATGATCAGAATGATAGAACGGGAGTTTGGAATGATGAAATGAGGTGTAAAATGGATGAATGTTTACTCGGAATGAGTAAACGGATGATCAGAATGATAGAACGGGAGTTTGGAATGATGAAATGAGGTGTAAAATGGATGAATGTTTACTCGAAATGAGTAAACGGATGATCAAAATGATAGAACGGGAGTTTGGAATGATGAAATGAGGTGCAAAATGGATGAATGTTTACTCAGAATGAGTAAATGGATGATCAGAATTGCTAAACCAAAGTTTGAGATGATAGATGAAGGTTCAAAATATATGAGTATTTACACAGAACGAGTAAACGAATGATTGAAAAGGGAGAACAACTGTTCAGAAATGATGAATGAAAGGTTGAAATGACTAAAGCTCATATTAGGGTTTTGGTTAAGCTCATATTAGGATTGGATTGAAGCTCAAATTAGGATTGGGTTGAAGCTTAGAAGGATTGGAGGATGTGATGGGATTGATTCTACACCAAATTTTTGGGTTTAAAGAACGTAAAGTGTTGACAATCAGATTTTTCCAGATTTGGCAATTTTCAAAAATTGTCAAATTTTGCCATTTTAGGAAACCTCACAGGTATAATTTTGAGAGTCCAATTTTTTCCCAAAAAATACCCAAAACAAAGATAGGATGAATTTCCAACTAACATCCCCAATTTTAGACATGCATTCCGAGTTATGGACAAAAATGATTTTTCAAAATGCTGAAAAAAACACTAAAGTGTGATTTTGAGGGTCAAGATGAAAGAGGCCCTGAAAATGTGGCAAAACGAGGTCCGAGGGACTTCTATTCCATCGGGGATCCACATGCCATCTCATAACGCAACCACCCATAAAATTTCACCTCAAACGGACACCCGAGTCAAAAGTTATGGCCTACGGAAGTTTCGGCACAAAAATCAAAATTCTCAAAATGAAGTCTAGGTGATTGGGATGGATGATTTGATGCTAGATATGGACTCTAAATGCTACAATTAGGATTGGATTTGAAAGAGATTATGGGATTGGTCGGATTTGGGAACTGGATATGTTTGTTTGCCAAATTTGTGCAGAGGGGCAACTGTGCCCCCTTTTGGGGCGACTGTGCCCTTCTGGGGTGATTGTCTGCCCTCCTGGGGTGACTATGCCCCACTCTTGGGGTGACTGTTCCCCCTCCTAGGGTGACTGTGCCCCCTCCTAGGGCGATTGTGCCCTCTTGGGGCCACTGTGCCCTCTTGGGGTGACTATGCCCCCTCTTAGGGTGACTGTGCCCTCCTGGGGTGACAATACCCCCTCTTGGGGCGATTGTGCCCTCCTGGGGTGACTGTGCCCTCCTGAGGTGACTGTGCCCTCCCGGGGTGACTGTGCCCCCTTTTGGGGTGACTGTGCCCTTCTCGGGTGACTGTGCCCCCTTTTGGGGTGACTGTGACCTTCTGGGGTGACTGTGCCCCCTTTTGGGGCATCCTCAATCCCTACTCTTCATCTTCACCCCCATCATCTTTCTTACCAGTCACTCCTTTGAATGACTGGGGCATCTTTTCCAATCTAACCATCTTCTGGGTTCTATGTTTTAATATTCTTTGAGATACCAAAGAATATAAGGAAAATGTGATACCAAAATATCTAACCTATTCTAAGCAACTAAAATGCAATGGAAAAAAATAAGGAAACACCTCAAGATTAGCCTAAGAAATTTGTAAATGCAAAGAGGAAAGTGTAAAATGATGTTAAATAGATATACCTCCTTTTTGTAGATGAAACTCCTTGGTTGGCCCTTGATTTTGATTTGATTTGTGTGCTCCTTGATGGCTCTTGATATGGATAAATGCAAGGCTTAACTATGTGCTTGGATGCAAATGAAAATGGATGAGATTGATGGCTAAATGAGTGCACAAAATAGCAGCATTTAGTTGCAAAATGGCTAAGTCCCCCCAAATTCCTTAGAGGATGGGGTATACAGAGAAACTTGAATTCTCTAGAGAATTCAATGGTTGGGATTTATCCAACAAAGTCAAGATGAAGGGCTAAGGTGAGTTGAGGACTCACAAGCCCTCACATTTTGACATCTAGAATGTGAGAGGACTAAGGGTGAGATGATGTGTAGATGATGTGGAAGGGAGGTACATGATGTGGAGGAAGGACAAGTACCTTCCAAATACCTTGGGAGATGAGAAGATTCCTTGGAGGAATAAATGTGAATTAAAAATTCACATGCTTGGGAGAATCTAGTGGATAAGAGAGGGTCTCCAAAAAGGTGGGAGTTTGTCACATGTGACTTGATGTGACAAGTCAAAGGTTCTAGAAGATGCATGGGAAAAGGGGATTCTAGAAGGAATAAAATGTGAATTAAAAATTCACATGGGGAAGAGAGGAGCCTAGGGTGAATAAAAAGAATTAAAAATTCCTTGGGGGATGGGGAGAGTTGACCAAGGTACTAATTAGTTTTAACTAATTAGTAATTAGAAGATAATTAGGGGTTAATGAGGATTAGAAGCCAACTTGCAAAAGTTGGAGGATGTGACACATCCTAATCAAGGATTAGGCATGTGCACATTCTTAATGAAGAGATTAGGAGATGGATTAGGATTAGATGAAAATGACATGTGAGGAATTAAATAAATGTAATATTTATTTAATTCATTTGATGAAAAGAGGATTAAGGAGGATAAGGTATTTAATTATTAATTAAATACCTTAGGGATTTGGTAGAATTAAGGATACTAATTAAATAATAGTAATATTACTTAATTAACTAGGATAAGAGGATGCTTAGATGAAAAGTGATAAATTTGGATAAATTAAGTGTCCAAATTTGGATGTCTACACTTTCAATAGCATATCTTTGTGTCTTCTTCCAATATAATCAGTTTCCTTAGCTACATTGTACTTATAATTTCCCATTATGATAGGAAATCTAACATAACTTCTCTTATGAGCCATACTAAATAGAGCATGGGATGGCTTCATCTTTCTTACCAATTCTAATAATAACATTTTTATCTATTGGATACCTAGGCAACATGAAGGGATATCCTTCAAACCCTTCCACCTTGATGTAGGTGAAAGTGGAAATCTAAATATACCAGCCTCCAACCAACTTGATGAGCCTTTGTGCTTCTAGATACAACCTTTTGGTTTTTTCGCCCTCCATTTTTCTTACCAATTTCATGGAAAACACATCATTGAATCTTTGATAATGCTCCTTGTACTGATGAATAGTAATTTGGGGTAATGAGCATATATCAGACTATTCCTTGCTTCTCTATCCAAGCTACCAACTCTATTCAACCCTTGTTTATCTTCCCTTATGGCATAGGAATAGATCACGTATGAGGACATATAAAACCATCCTCTATGTGAAAAACTCCTTTATCTAATCATGTAGCTTGTCATTGATAAAACTTCCCCAATGCATCTACACAGGACCTTCCAATAATTTGGCTATAATTATGAACATACATGGTGTGAACTTGCTAGCATCCTTAAGTCTAGCTATCCTACAAGTAACATAGTTATAACATCTTGAACATATGGGTTGAACATAGACCTTAGAATTGGCTTTGTTTGCTCTCTGATTTTCTCCTAGCACCACTGTGTGTTCATAATTTCTCTGTTATGTTCTTTAGCACTCCAATAAGCTCTAGCCTTTGTTCTCACATCCACTGGGTTCATCTGAGGAAACGTGGGGATCCCAAATGTATATACAATTTCCCTTCATGGAAATATTTGCATAGATTCTTCCCTCTTTTTCAACAACTATCTTATTTGGGTCATAATAATTCAAACATTGCATAACAAGCTTTGGGGCCTCCATTGTTGGCGGAAACCCTCCCACTAAATGTAACCCACTTGCTATAACATTCTTTGTACATTGAGAGGTGTTTTCTTGTCAAGCTCATGCAATGAATTTGACATCAGAAAACTATCCTAGATGAGTATTAGTTATTATTCCACCCATTGGTATAGATTGTGAAGCAAAATATTTAAACTCTCTTTCTAGACCTACTTTGGAAGTACTCATTTTTTCCTATGTATCCTGCATTTTTTGTAGATACATGCCTTGTGTGCGAGTTAGGGTTAAATTTAACTAGTTATCTTCAATCATTTATAAAAATTTCAATTTACCATTTGGTTAAATTCATTTCAAAACAATCAATAATCTCAATTTCCAGAGGAAATACCATTATCTCAAGACATGCATGCATAAGATTACTAGAATAATTTTAGTTAGCTGAGACATACCTAGTTTCACTGGTGATAAGTAAAAAAATTTCTTTCAAAATGTAGCTTTGAAACCCTCGGTAGTTGTGTTCTTGGTTTCTCGAGGTTTACCGTTCTTTGTGCGCTTCAATGTGAGTTGATTTTTTTATGTCCTTGCAAGTTACCAATATGGTGTAAGGTAAAGTATTGTAAAAGTAACTACATGCTTGAGGTGGTTCCAAGTACGTGTGTGGTTTTCCACCTTCATTAATTACCTATTTCAATGCATTAATTTTCTCAAATAAAGGTGTAATCATGGCGAATTAGGGTTCAAATCATGAACAGCTTGGTTTCTGCACAGGCCCACCACTAGAGACAAAGATGGTGTGGAAACTTATGTGGCACTCTCGCATGTCATGTTGATTCTTATGAGGCAAAGGCCTTTTTGAAATATGCGAACATTGATGATCACAAGTTTTGAATCATCTAGTTCTAGAACTTAAAAAAATTACTAGGAATCGAGAACCTTAAACTTACAAAGTTCATGTGAACCAAGTAAAAGGAGAGGAACCAAGAACTAGGATCAAGTACAAATAAAAAATTATTTGAACATGTTTGTAATGGAACCTCTGGTGTTTGACCTCTGGCTAAAGAAACGAAAAGCAACTATCAAAACAACCAATAAAGAAAATATTTGCACACACTAGGATGACTCATTCACTAGGTGGGAACTTAGGACTAGACAAAGACACAAGATCCTTGGCACAACCACGCAAATCCGAGACTCTGGGGTCTAGTAAATTGATAAAATTTAGTAAATAAAATTGAGACACCCTGAATCTATGAAAGATAGAGAATTAGAGCAATAATTTGAGAAGCTAAAATAGAACTTGCATTTTACCATTTCCTTTGAAAGCAGCACACCGAAGCAAGCAAAGCAAAGGACAAAAAAGAAAAGGCAGCGGAAAAAAAGGTGTTCACATTTTTCTGAGGAGAAAAATGGGGCATGTTGTGAGACCACACAACAACTAGCAATGAACAAAACTAAATAAAACAATAGAAAGAAAATTCTATACCTAATAACCATGTCCCAACTTTCTTCAGTCTTTAAATTATAAATAATTAGACCCTTGTTCTGACATTCCATCTCCACTTTAGCTAGCATACAAAATTAGACGTTATTGAGGTCACGTGTGGGCAATTGATTAATTTTGCTACAGTAAACTTCAAGCATAGAAAATATTTGTATTAACCTACATAATTTGGTGATTCCTTTTAAGCCAACCTTGGATAGAGCCTTGCTACTAGTCAAGTGTCCATAGCCCCGGTATAGATATTTGGATAGCCTAAAGAATTGATTTTTTTTCTTTTTTTTGATATTTCTCTAATATTCACTTTTCTCTTCTTTTTTTTTATATTGCAATATAAGCTCATTGCTTCAACTTGTAGGAAATGAAGCCCGCTGTTAGGTTGGAAATTAGAGTGGTAGCAAAGGTCACCTTTTGATTTTTAGTTAATACAAACAACTACCATCCAAAATTTTAGTAGAATGATTTAAGATATGGGCGTTTGTAACTAAACATCCACTGAATCATTTATGCAGGCTAAAGTAAAAGAAACCAAATAATTCCCCAATCACCTATAATTATCAGACTACTTCCAGCCGAAGCATAGATCATATTTCCAAAATTGATGTTCTATTATTTTGACCACCTTCAAAGGTTGCTAATTATCATATAACTTGACAACACAAAACCCCAAAAAAAAAATAACAAACAAAACACTTGCCAAAACAACCAAGACTATTTACAAAAAATTATCTACAAAAACAACTATTTACAAACTAGCTTGAAAACTAGCAACCAACACTAAGCCTGGAAGTAATGTTTCAAAAATTACCCATTGACAGGCAATGGGACATCTTCAACAGTCAAAGTTTTAAGTCTATAAGTATTTTCACCTAAAATTTTAGAAACCTAGTAAGGACCTGACCATAATTTTTCAAAATTATTGTGTTCACCTTTACGTCCATGGGATTTGTCCCAATATAAGACTAAATTAGATATTCTAAAAATTTTCAATCTAGTCCTTTTGTCAAACCATCATTTTACCACATATTGGTGCCTAGCAAAGTGATCTACAGCTCAGGTATGTTTTTCATATAAGTGCATCAATTGCAACAATCGAGCTTCAATTTGATCATCTAATCCAATGTACTCTTGAGCAAATTTCCAAGTAGGGATTCTCAAATTTATAGGAAATGTAGGATCTACCCCATAGACTAAATGATAAGGAGAGTTCCCCAATGTGGATTTTATTCTAGTACAGTCTACCCAAAGGGAAAATTTTAGTAAAGAATGTCATTCTCTAGGATTCTTTTCTACCAATTTCTTGATAATATCCAATAGATTTTTGTTCGATGATTCTACTAATCCATTTCCTTACGGATAATAGTTAGATGAGAATTTTAATGTTATACCATATTCAAATTCCCAATTAGAAATTTTTAATGAGGAAAAAGCAAGGCCATTATCACATACCAGTGCATACAGTACTCCAAACCTGGTAATAAGGCTTTCCTCTAAGAATTTGATTACCACCTTTGTGGTGCATTGGTCGCTATGACACACTTCAGTCCATCGAGTACAATAATCGATAGCAGTCAACACGAACCTATGGCCTACGAACGATGGAGGATTATTAATGTCAATGAACTCCAAACCCCATTGTGAGAAAGGGTGCATCTCCATCACCGATTGTAACGATTGAACATTAAATCTTCCTTTGTCTAAAGTAGTTTGACATGTGTAACATTGCTTTACGTGTTCATGAGTATCTTTAAAAATGGTCGCTAGTAATAACTAGCTCTTAGGATTAAGTGTGTAGTAGCTAAAAGCACTCCATAAGTTGTTCCAAATTTATCATGTAATTCCTACAACACTTCATTTTCTTATATCTTATTCAAGCATCTTAGATAAATCCCTTCATGATTCTTCTTGAATAGAACCCCTCCTTTAATCATATAACTCTGAGATTTTATCTTTAGGGCTCTTCTATGATTATTTTGTATATGATCAAGGTAGTTATGGTTGACAAGACGATGCCATATATTAGAATACCAATCATCTTGATCATTTACATCCAAAGTGTATTGTTGACTGGAGATTTGTGGATCAATCTCAGCAATGGATTTGACTAAGGCTTGTCCTTGGACTAGCTTCATGGGTATAATCTCTAAATATAAATCTTGCAATATTGTAACCCACTTAGCTCTCTTTTCTTCAATCTCACTCCATGTTAGCAACATTTTTACTGCAACATCAGGAACAATAGCCTTGACTATACTTCTGAGGATGTAGTGTCAGAACTTTCGCATAGCTTTGACCAAAGCAAAGGCTTGTTTTTCAACGTCCATGTATCTGAACTCTACTTCTTTAAATGGAGCACTCATAAAAGTAATTGGATTTTCTTCTTTGTTTTCACCTATTTGTGTCAACACCGCTACACAAGTATGACTGAAAACAAAAGATTAAATGTAAAAAGGTTTAATATAATCCGAACTTACCATAATTGATTCTTCCACAATTGTAGCTTTCATATTCTCAAAGACAAGTTTAGCTTCATTATTCCACTTGATTTTTGCATCTTTCTTTGACATATCAT
Organism: Sequoia sempervirens; assembly: GCA_007258455.2. Lineage (NCBI taxonomy): Eukaryota > Viridiplantae > Streptophyta > Pinopsida > Cupressales > Cupressaceae > Sequoia > Sequoia sempervirens. Next base: position 751,873,866 of record VDFB02270651.1, on the reverse strand, counting down.
TGAGTGGCTTCACTATCTCAAAAAATCCCATAATAAACTTTTGAACGAAATAGATTTTACCGAAATACGATTTCAATTCTTTCTTACTTCTCGGGGGATGTAACTTGAGTAGAGCACTCACTCTATCTAGGTCTATTGAAATACCTCTTTTAGAAATAATGTGTTCGAACATTTTTCCTTTAATTACCCCAAAAATACATTTCTTAGGATTCAGCGAAACTCCATAAGTTTCACACTTTTGTAATATTGATCTAAGATCACGGACATGATCTCCTTTTTTCTTTGAAAATACCATGAGGTCATCCATGTATATGATGATACATTTTCCTATGAAATCATAGAAAGCATAATACATAGCTCTTTGAAATATGGCTCTACCATTTATCAATCCAAATGGCATTCTTCTGTAATCCAAGGTTCCCCACTTTGTTGTGAATGCTATCTTCATCCTATCTTCCTTCGCAACCATCACTTGATTGTATATGGAGAATTTGTCCATAAAAAACATCATCTATGTGAACCATTAACAATTTGCAACACTTATTCTAAAAAAGACCGTATAGGATAATTATCTTTTTTAGAAGCCTTATTATGATTCTGAAAGTCTACACACAGATGTATATCTACATTCTTCTTCCTGACATGTACCAAATTTTCCACCCAATTGGAATGTCTAATAGGAAAAATTATTCGAGGTAAGAGGAGCTTTTCTACTTCTTTTTAGATTAAAGGTTCCAAGAGTGCATTTACAGGTCATTTTTTTTTTATCAGAAAAGTTTTACATTAGGCTTCAACATAATTGTATTAGTGATAATGGAAGTATCATAAGTTTCCAAGTCTTCTTATGTCCATGCTATAACCTTCCAATAATCTTTGAGTGCCTGAGAAATATTTATTTTTTCTTCTACAGTGCAGACCTTCCCTATAAACACATTCTTAGGATCTTCTTTGGTATTTAAATTGTATAATTCAAACTATCCTCTGTCACTTTTGGGCAATTCTTTCTATCAAACTATCTAATCTACATCAAATAGTCTTTCTAACTCAATTATCCCCTTTGAAATAGTATTATCTTTAGGTTGAGCTAATTCTTCATCTTGAATTTTGTCGTCGAGGCGATCTATTTCTTCAATTATGTATGCCTCAAAGATGCCAATGTTAGTAATAAATTCCAATGTGTGACAATCATCTTTGAACAACTACAAATTTGTAACATTATCGGGAATCGAAGGCAACTGCACCAACTCAATTGTAAATCTCCTCAAATCGGAAGCATCCAAAGGTTCTAGAGCACTAGCGGTAGTAGCTAGAGCATTGAATCTCTAGTTAAATCTTCATGGGATGTGAGTGATGTTAAAGGAATCAAAATATTCTATCAAATCCCACATTGTGTCGATAACTGGACAAGTGTTTGTAATGACAAATATACTACTTTCGAACTTTCCTAACCACCAACTCTAAATCACCAAACACCTTAAGAATTTTGACTTTCTTCTTGATCACAAGCATCAAATTGTGAATGAGGTCTTCATATTTTTCCACATTGTTAGTACATTGGAACTGTAATTGATAAGCAGCAAGAAAAGACTTACCTTGTAGACTGATGAGTTCAACTCCAATTCCAATTCCTTGTTTTGATTTGGATCCATCAAACCTAAGGGTTCAATTTTGATCCTCAGTAGCTTTAAGCTAGGCATTGTTAAGAGTGGATGTATCAACACTTTTGATCTGTTTGGCCTATATTTTATCTCCAAGTATTTTGGGTTTAGGCCTGTCAAGCATAACACTTTCTGAACATAGTTGGCTTTCAATTCTATGAATGATTTCCAGGCACATTATGCAACTTTCCTTTGAGTGTACAAAATTGTGTAACCTGCACCAACCCTACAACAAAAATAAATTCATCAAGTTTTCAATTTTCCCGCTCTTTTGAGCTTCTATAACAATATTCTTCCAATTGTCTAAACAACTATCATCTTCTTCGAAAGAATCATAATCTGATTCAACTAACACATCTTTTCCAGGAGTCATTTGGATATGCTTTTTGGAATTATAGATGAAAACTTCTTCTATTTTAACTCTTCAAATTTGAATGTTATCAACACCTAGTTCTACATCTATGTATAGAACTTCATTTTTCTAATCGTAATCAGTGATCATATATTTCATGTGTGGTTCTCTCTCAATTTTGATTTGATTAGGAGCTCCTTTCCATGGTAGCCACATATGTGAGAAATTAGTGACCATGTATTCGTTCAAAGTCTTTGACCAATCTCTACTTAATAGCATTCCATAAGTATCAAGTATCTCAACAACCTAAATATCTATGTAGTACTAAATTTGAGTATCTGACACTAGTTACATATGAATATTGATCAACTCCCCAACTATATTTACTTCAACTTTATCAAGTTGAGTGGCTTTCTTCAGGGAATTTGTTGGAGTTAAACCTAGTGTTTGACATATGGAAAAAGGAATCACATTAGTAGATGCTCCAGAATCAACCAAACAATTATGGAGATTCTTACCGAATATTCTCAATGTTAGCAAAAATGGTGGGGACCCTATTTTTCCTTTATAAAAAGCTACTTGTGCATCCGCCATAGGGATAATGTTTTTGTCTTTTTCCTTAATGAAGTTATCCTTTACTTGAAACTCTTTAGATTTTCCTTATTTTGGAAAATATTTTAAAGTATTTAAAACAGCTTTCCTGATCATAGGCATTTTGAGCAATTCTAACAAAGAAAGGATGATGCTTACCTTTTTGATCTCTTCTGCTAAATAATTAGTCAAAAAAAATTATCAGTAGAATCTACTTTTTCACTTTGTGAAACATTTGATGAGTTATATTGAGGGTTTACCTTGGGTAACCCTAGAGTATTAATTAATTTATCATCAGGTGGAGTATTAAAGTTATTTGGCAGAATTGACGTTATCAATGACTTTGAATTTACTTCCACCATTTGCATTACTTCTCAGGTCATAAGTATGTCCATTCAAATATTTTTGAAAGGCATGAATTTCATCAGTTTCATCTTGAGGTTCATTTTCATCTTGATAAGGAAATGTGTATGTTTCTAAATTCATGGTTGAAATATCTCCTTCATGTTCACAAGTATGACTCATGAAAACAACAGGTGACTCAATGTGTTTGTAACTTTTAAGAACCATAGCAGAATCATATCCTACTAGAAATAATTCATTTCCTTTAAGAGGATGAGATTTGCATTGTTTTTTATAGTGTGTAGCAGCCAGAAAAATATCTAAGGCGATTAAACTGTGGACAGTCCACTTTAGAGTGAATATTTGTGTTATGAATTCTACACCAATTGTTCATTGCAAGATCAGCTAAATTCACCTTTGTCATAGGTCTATCATCGGAGGAATTAGTGTTATCTAAAGGAATGGATATTCCTCCATTATTTGGTCATGTGTTACAAGGTCTAGGCTATCTAGGAGCATTGTATGTTTGCTTTTGTGAATTTTGATTATTACTCTGAGAGTAAAAATTTTGATTTCTTAATTGTGTAACTTTTGTAGTTAATCTTTTGAGTTGAGTTGTGGTTTCCTTAATTTCTTCATTATCATCAAGAGTTTTGACCTTTTGACTCTCTTGAGTCTGCAAGAAGAAATATTTTTTGTTAGGATGCAACTCTATAATAGCTGGACCAGGGTGAGGGACTAAAGCTTGACTATTTCCTATTTGAAAGAAATCAGTTTGAGAAAATGTTCCATTTTGGACCACTAAAGAGAAAGAATTAGGAATCATTGGATGATTTATCGAGAATCCATCACAGTCGAGACAAGATAATTATTCAATCCATTTATGCCATTTGTAGACAATCCACTTTCAAGGTGTTTCATTTCTAAATTTACACTTACGGCTTCAGTGTAGGCTTCTGGTAAAGTAGTAGGAGGATTTTCCCTTCATTTCATAAACATAGCAGTTAAAGGATCTACTATTGTATAATAAACTGCAATGGTAGAAAAATTATCCACTACATAAGGTGCTTGTAACCTAGAATAAGCCTTCTAGAACCTATCATTAAAAGCAGTTATAGGTTCACTATCAAACCTTTTGATTTGAGAAAACTGGTGATATAACAAGGCAAGATCAACCGATGTTCTAAATCTGGCTAAAAATTGGATTTCCATATCTTGCCATGATCTAACTAAATTGTGAGGTAGGTTGATGTACCACTGGTAAACTTCATTGCTTAAGGCATACAGAAACAACCTACACACGACATCTTCAATGTTGATGTGTTGAATCCTTGCTCTAAAAAATGTATCCTTAAAGATACTGATATATTCTTCCATGTCTTTCTGAAGGTAATACTTTGGACACAACTTGTCCATATTTTTTGGGAGATCATTGTAAACAGCAAATTGGATTGGTGACTACATTAAATAAATCCATTGTTGTGGGTAAGGTAGGTATAACAATAGTTAGATTTTGCGGTGTCACGCTTGCACTTCCTAGCCTTTGAGGCTTGGATGACTTAAGACCACTAAATTCAAATAAAGTTACAAGAGGATCACTAGACCAAGACCTAGTGAGTCAATGAAACTCCAACTTCAACCTTAATGAAACCAAAAGAAAAGAAAAATCCCTCCTTCTAGTGATAGTTCCTATTAATCACGATGTTAGTCACACACCAACAGCGCAGATAAATCTTCACAAGTATACTGCAGGAACCAATATTTACTTGAAAGACTGAACTAAGACAACCTAAATCTTCAAGATGACTCAGCTTAATCCCAAGCCTCGTTTAAGTCAGGTCTTGACCATACTAGGTTCACATCAGGGTTTGTTGTGACAATGTTGTTAATCACAAGGGGTAAACGGTAATTTCTAGTTCTAAAAGGAATCATTAGGTTCAGTGAAATGTATTCTCGGGTTGATCATTAGACAATTCCATGAAATCGACAAATATGCAATAATATTTCATAAATTCCAAAAAAAATTGCTATCACTTAAGTAGATTTAGCTTTAAGCATTTAGCAATACAATGGAAATGAAAGATTTGCAATAAATTTCCATTCATTTGTCTATTTTTTGGTACATTTTATGAAATTCAAACATCTAATCTAAAATAAAGCATCAAAAATACTTGAAAAGTAAAATTTCTCCCAGGTATTATCCATGCATGCCCCAAGAATTAACCAAATCAAAGCAAACCACTCTATACTTCACCAGATTGCTTCATAGCTAACTAGGCATAGAATGGTGTGAGCTTTTAAAGAAGGGGATTTAATTTGGACACTTGGTAGGCTTTGTATGCACCCTTAAATGTCGTAGCATACAGTCTTGTCCAGCTGAACAAACAACCAGCTAAAAAAGATAACAATCGGTAGCTTTCAAATTAGCTTAGATATTGATCATTTCTATGTGGATACAAGTTTTTAATCCACAATGATTCAAAAAATAGGAAAAAAGAACATAACTTAAAGAAGTTTTGGCTCTTCTGACATCCACAAATTCTGAACTTAAAAATAAAAGTAAAGCATTAAATGGCCTTTTATAGGAACAAAGCCCCAAGAGTTTGAACTTAAAGTCTATCAAAGGAAACATAAACAACAAATCAAAATATAGCATGTGGCAAATGCCAATTGTCATCAAAATCCTCTAGAAAAAGTCAAGACTTTGACTTCTTCATCAATATTGATCCTCAACTCCAAGCTCCAGTACTTTTATGCTCTACACAAAACAAGGCTACTAGTACTCTTCAAATTCAAGGACAAAACGCTTCCACCGGGACCAAGAACAACTTGCAAAATTACTTTCAACAACATATCTTTGTGTCTTCTTTTGATATCTGATATCCACTCCTTCATTTCCACACAAGTTAGTTGCATTAGCTATGTTGCATTTATGATTTCCCATTATGATAGGAAATCTGACATAACTTATGAGCCATGCTGAACAAAGCATTGGATGGCTTCATCTTTCTTACCAATTCTAATAATAACAATTTATCTATCAGGTAACCGGGCAACATGAAGGGATATCCTTCAAACCCTTCTGCCCTAATCCAGGTGAAAATAGGAAACTAAATATACCAGCCTCCAATCAACTTGATAAGCCTTTGTGCTTCTAGAGACAACCTTTTGGTTTTGTCACCCTCCATTGTTCTTACAATTTTCATGGAAAACACATCATTGACTCTCTGATAATGCTCCATGTACTGATGAATAGTAATTTGGGGTAAATGAGCATATATCAAACTATTCCCTACTTCTTTGCCTAGGGCACCAACTCTATTCAGCCCTTGTTTATCTGCCCTTACAACACAATAATAGATCACGTATGAGGACATATAAAACCATCCTGACTATGGAAATGCATCATCTTATCATGTAGCATGTTAATGATAAAACTTCCCCAATGCATCTGCACAGGGCCTTCCATTAATTTCACTATAATTACGAACATCCATGGTTTGAATGTTAGTGTAGGTTTTCTATTTTCCTTATATGTTAGGGGTATTTATTTTTTCCTACACATTATTATTTAAGCTTGCTTAGGTTTATTAGGAGTGGTTAATATGACACATGGTGAAATACATTGGCTACATCTGTCACTCTCTGCCCACACATGGGTAGTTGAATTACACATCCTCTTTTGGCTTGTTGTGCCACCTCTCATAACCATTATTCTATTTTTACCTAAGTAGTTTATGGGTAAGCTGGATTTGTCACCCTCTTCTGGCTTTATGTGTCACCTCTCTCCTATCTTCACTTGAGGAGGTTATGCCACATGTCTTGTCATTTACCAAGTAGGTGATAAGCTCCCACCTTTTATGAGTAGTAGGATTTAATGCACCTCTTGGATGTATTTTCCCTTATTATTCTATATATTGAGCACTCTCCTCTCACCTTCACTAGTTTGGCTAGTTCAATGATTGTTCGCTGAGAGTCACAAGAGTATTCTCAAAATCCTATTGTTTTGTCTCTATTGTTCTCTCATTTCAAATTTTCTTTTCATTCTACTATTTTGATCTTTGATCATTTGTTGATTAGAGTTGCATGTGATCTATGACCAACATCGGATTTTGGCTCAATTCTCACTTCTCGAAGAATCTAACATGGTATCAAAGCCTGTTTGTTTGGTTTAGTTCACTTTTATTATCTGATTTCTTAGAGAGATTTGAGACTAATCCAGAGCTAGCATTTTCCTCTAATGTGAATAGTTTGAAGGAAAAATAAGCATCCGTATAATCTAGGTTGCATATTTGGTTCTTGTGAGATATGGGTGATTGCAGCTTTCTGGTAATCCTGGAGGTGTTTTCAGCATTTCCATAGCATCTAGAAGGCCTAAGAAAGTCAATATTGGATTTCGTTTCACTGAAATCAGAGATCGGAGGAGCCAGTTGCAAAATAGGGGTTTTAGTGTGGTTCCTGGAGGTAGCCATCAAATTGGAGTACTTTCAACCCAAACGGACCTCGCCATAATGCTCAGAAGGCCCAAGAACCTAACAATCAACTACCCATTCATTGAAATAGAAGAAAGTCATTTTTGAGGCAAAAAAATAAATTACTCTAGGTTGTACAGCCCCTGTAGTGTCGTACAATATGGAAATTCTCAAAATATATATATATATTTTGCTAAAATTGTTTTGAATTTTTTTTTTTGAAAATTAAAATCCGGCGTTGGAATTTTTTGAAGAAATTTTTTTTTTTAAATAAATAAAAAATAAATATTATAATCACTATAGAGTACATGTGGTACACAGGTACTCGTCACATCTTATAGGTGTACCCGGTAGTCCTGGGTACCAGCATCCAGGTGGCCACGTGGCGACAAGCCACTCATCCACGTTGGTCCCCATGTACCAATGGGCTTCTCTAGAAATCCAATGAACATTTTCAAATTCTATCAGTGGGCCCAAGTGCGACAACCTTAAAGCCATCAAAATTAACCTTAATTCTTGTGAATATTCCATCAAAATATTCTAAAGGGCGTGCAAACCTGTGATGTCCACATAAACATCAATTTTAAGCCATGAAATCAAGGAATATTTTGGGGGAGGAGCATATTCTCTTTTGACGGGTTGGAAGATGTAAAAATTAATCAGGTGAAGTGTTGACGTTAGCACGACATTAGCACCTTTTTGAAATTTTAGGATCCCCTCTCCATTTGCATTTTGAGTTTTATAGTAAAACTTTGAAAGCTCATATCTCAGTCATCTGAGCTCCTTTTTCAATGCAATTTTTTTTGTTTTAGGATAGAATTTTATGCTCTATGCAGTAGTGAAGCTGTTTTTTTATTTGATCTAAATTTTTAAAAATTGAAGATTCTCTCAGAAGTTACTATGTAATTCTCATTTTGAGACTTTTTGGGAGCCATAACTTGTGCAAACGAACTTCATTTTTAGTGTCGTTTTTAAAGTGCTAGCAAGAAGTTGAATCCACTTTTTGGCCAAAAAGTGGAAGTGTTTTCCTTGATTTTCAAAATTTGTCACATTTGACCTTAAAATTTGAAGCACTTAGAGATGGAATCTTAAAGAAAGTCACTAATCATAAAATGTAGTACTCAGAGTCTAGTTTCCAAATATGTAATTTATTTTAATACCTAGATGATACAAATTGATTTTCAATAGGCATTTCAAAAAACCATTGTTTAAAAGTCGTATTTTTTTACTATACCATGCACGTGTACCTCATCCATATTTTGACCTAAATAATCATATTTTTCTAAATCCTTTTGGGAAAATATTTGTAACTCACTTAAGCACTCTTTCCATACTTATTTGTAATTTTTTATTGAATATATATTTTTTGTTAATTTTTTTGTCCATATTTGGTGTTTTAAAAAATTGTCATGTACATCACGCATAAGATGACCTAAACTTACCATTTTTTTATTTTTTTTCAAATTGAAAATAATTGTCTAAAGTACACTTTCATAAAATTTGTTTTACAAAAAATTATTTTATTAAAAAATTATTAAAATACTAAAACCCCCTGATAATTTAATTTTATGGACCTGTTTCATTAGAAATTAATTAAAAAATAGAAAAAATAATTCAATTGGAAAATATATATATATATATTTAGAATCTACACAATGTCATCTAAAATGGGTTTTAATTTCATAAAATAATTCTAAAAATAACACTATCAACCATATTGACATAGTCAGTTTTTATCTCTCGATATTGTCATGACCTCATACTTGTAGGTATAAGGCTAAGGATTGGGTTACCATCCTTTTCTAAGCTTAAATCCAAATTAGAAACATGGATTGTGATTTTCAAACCTTTTGGAATGAATACCCACTTTAAAATGGGTACCTATTCTAAAAAATGAATGACTACCTATTTTAAAGTTGAAAAATGACACTTCCAATAGAAGTGGACTCAACTTCAAGTGCACTTACCCTTTTCCAGAGTTCATATTTTTTTGTGTACTCCACATTGGTGCTCTCAATTTGATCTCATATAGTACTTGAATTGTAGTTTCAATTTCTTGGCCATTTTGGGCCATGTAAGTCTAAAAGATCTGATTTTTTGCATTATAATTGCACTAATTATAAAGTGCCAGCATTGTAATTCCTGGGGGGGTCATTTCAGAAACTAGTGAAAAGGGGGGGTGTCTAGTGTTCTTCTTTTTCGCACTTTTTGTTCTACTTTGCAATCTTCTTTTTTGCACTCATGGATGCATCTACACTTCCAGTTTTAACTCCATATAACTATTTTGAATGGAAATATAAGATGATAATATATTTGAAAAGACAAGGATATCATCATGTTACAATGGGACTTAAAAATGAACCTAAAGATGATGCAAAAAATATTAAATGATTCAACAAATGTGATGAAGCCTTTGGTACTTTGTGCATGTTAGCCTCACCTGACCTTCCTTTTCATATTAAGTCTGCTAAAACACCAAATGATGTGTGGACTAGATTGGAAATCCTCTTTGGTAAGTAGGATGAGTTAAGGGGTCATGAATTAGAGAATGAACTCATAGGTTTAAGTCCTACCAGTTTTGACACTATACAAGACTTCTTCACAAAATTGAAAGCCATTTTATTGTAGTTAGAACAGTGTGGAATCGAGAAGGATGATAAGCAATTGATCTTGAGTATTCTTTCTAAACTTGGCCCTAACTATTCTATATTTGTTTCTACATTCTATGCTACAAAATGTGCCCTGGATTTAACCTATAAAATTCCTTCTCTAGCTGAATTTATTGTAGAGATCACTAGGGAATAGGAAAAATTGGTTCTAATGGGTACAATTAAGCCCTCTAAGTCACATTCCTTAGCTTTCAATTAGAGCACAAAAGAACAGAAAGGGCCTAGCAAGAAGGATAAGAAACAAAAGAACCAAGGAGAGAAGAAGAAAGATCATAAACCTATTGCTTCAAAAGTAGATAATCAAACCTCTTCATCAAAAGGTGATCAACCTAAGAAGGAGAAGGTCAAGTGTTCTTATTGTAAGAGGGTTGGTCATGATGAACACAAGTGTTTAAAGAAGCAAATTGATAACCTTTCTAATCTTCTAGAAAAGAACAATATCAAGGTGTCTGATTCAGTCAAGCAAAGTTCATTAGAAGGGTCTTCTAAGGACACAAACAAAAGTAAGGGGAAAGGAAAGAGCAAGGCCCTAGTTATTTTTTCACAACCATATTTTTGGATCATTGACTCGGGCGCTTTGCACCACATGGCCTCATCAAAGGATAATTTTACCTCCTTGGAGCCATGTTTTATGCCTACCATACTTATGGGTGATGACACTCCTGTTGAAGTGCATGGGAGAAGGTTTGTTGATGTGGGTGAAGGGACATTTGAGGATGTTCTTTGTGTTCCTTCTTTTTCAACTAATCTCCTATATGTTTATCAAATCACTCACACTGGTACTAGCAAGCAAGTTTAGTTCACTCCAAATACAGTGGTAATCAGTGAAATGCATAATGGGTCTACAATTGTTGTGGGAAAAGTAGATCACTAGTCTAGACTATATCAGTTTTCTCACTTTGTTCCTAACTCTCCTTCGACAGCCTTAGTCACTCATGCAAATGAGGTGAGTTTTTTGTGGCATCAATGGTTTGGCCACTTGAACTACCGTCACTTGCAACAACTCAATCAGCAAGATATGGTTACAAGGTTGCCTTCTATTCAATTTTTTTATGGTGTTTTCCATGGATGCATTCTTGGTAAGCATCCTAAGGATAAATATGATAAAGTCGAAGCATGGAGGGCTACATAGCTATTGGAGTTGGTACACAGTGACTTGGAAGGACCATTTCCACAACCACCTTTTAGCAGGGCTAGATATGTCTTGACATTTATTGATGACTTTTCTAGATACACTTGGCTTTACTTTCTCAAATAGAATTATGAGTTCTTTGAGCATTTTTAAGATTTCGAAGCTTTTGCAAAGAAACAATCTAGGAAGTTCATCAAGATTCTACGTACAGATAATGGGGGTGAGTATGTTAATCATCAATTTGAATAGTTTTGTGCTTCAAAAGGTGTCAACATGCAGTACATAGTTCCATACAGTGCTCAGTAGAATGGTGTTGCAAAACACAAGAATAGGTCCTTAAAAGAGATGGATAATTGTATGATTCACTCCAAATCTTTGGCACCTCAATACTGGCCAGATACCATCAACTGTGCATGTTACTTCCAGAATAGAGTTCCTCACAAAGTTGTGAAGGGGGTAACTCCTTTTCAAGCTTGGACTGGTTGGAAACCCACAGTTAATTACTTTAGAGTGTTTGACTCTCTTGCATGGGCCCACATTCCATTAGAGAAACATAAGGCTATGGATCCACAGAGCAAGCCTTGCATATTTGTTGGGTATCCAAATGATGTCAAAGGCTATAGGCTTCTCCATCCTACCACTCATGAGTTGTTCATTGAGGGGAGTGTTCGTTTTGAGGAGAGCCCTTCGAGTTCTTCTCTTACCACTTCTCCATCCACTATCAGATTAGAGGTAGTCCATCATGATGACAATTCTTCAAAGGAACTTTATCCTCCTAATCTTGATGAGGAGTCTTCTTCCTCCACTTCAAATGGTGACAATGATGATGTGGATTCACATTCTTCCCCTAGTCATCATTTAGAGGGAAATGATTCTCCTCTAGACTCTCCATCCCTTGCACCTCTTTGGGCTCATCAGACATTGGAAACAGTAGGTAATTGGGTTGGTGATCCATTAGATACTAGAAGAACTAGGTCACAGTTTCAGCTGGCTCCTCATCTCTTCATTGTTTCAGCTTCTGATCCATATTATTTTCAAGAAGCTTTAGGTATTTATAAGTGGGATGCTCCAATGTAGGAAGAGTTCAATTCCTTGGAGAGGAATCACACATGGTATCTAGTCCCTCTTCCTAAAGGAAGGAAACTTGTTTGATGCAAGTGGATCTATAGAACAAAATTTGTAGCAGATGGGTTGGTTGATAAGCATAAGGCTCGCTTGGTTGCAAAAGGATTCTCCTAGGTTCCCAGGATTGACTATTCTGAGACTTTTGCATGAGTTGCTAAGATGAATTCCATCTAACTTGTCCTTGCTATAGTTGCAGCCCATCGTTGGGAATTTCATCAAATGGATGTGAAAAGTGCCTTTCTTTATGGTGACCTTCAGGAGGAAATCTACATGGAGCAACCACAGGGGTTCGTCCAGGATCCTTCCCTTGTGTGTCATCTTTGAAAGTCTCTCTACAGCCTTAAACAAGCTCCTCGAGCTTGGTATGCCAAGATGGACTCCTTCCTTCTGACAGTTGGGTTCACTTGATGCCATTCTGATCTGAATGTCTACATTTTGTAGCAAGATGACACTCTCACATTTCTAGTTCTCTATGTTCGATGACTTGTTGATCACTAGGATTCACTCATCCACCATCAAGGCAGTGAAAATTGGTCTACATGATAGATTTTTTATGTCAAATGGGTCTTTTGCATTATTTCTTGGATTGAGATCACTCAGTCATCTTCGGTTATCTTCCTTGGACAACCCAGGTATGCACTTGACATGCTCTCCATATTTCGCATGACTAACTATAAGCCTGCACTGATTGCATTTTTTTCAGGGGTCAAACTTAAGGCTAAGTGTTCCTCACCTTTGGTTGATGGCACTTTATACTAACTTGTTGGGAGTCTCATCTACTTGACTCATTAGAGACCTGACATTTCATATGTTGTGGGCATGGTCTCTCAATTCATGAAGGAGCCACATGAGTTGCATTGGAAAGCGGCTAAGTAGATCCTCCACTACATTAAGGGTACTCACAATTATGGGATTCACTATGCAGTGGGTCCGGATATTGACTTGGTGGGACATATAGATTTAGATTGGGCAGGCAATTCTCAAGATCGCAAGTCTACTTTTGGGGTTGCTTCTCTCTTGGTTCTGGTCTAGTTTGTTGGTCAAGCAAGAAGCAATTTGCAATTTCTCTTTCATCTACAGAGGCTGAGTATCAAGGGGTAGTTAATGCCACCACTAAGACTATTTGGCTTTAGAATATTCTCACTAAGTTTGGCATTCCATTCAGAAATCCTACAGTCATCTTTTGTGATAATCAAAGTGCTATATAGATCTCAAGGAATCCAATTCATCACTAGAGGACAAAACACATTGAGATACATATGCACTACATTCGAGAGTTGATTTAGGAAGGCATCATTGATCTTAAGTATTGTTCTACATCAGAGCAGACTGCAGACATCTTCACCAAACCCTTCACAGAGAGCAAGTTGCTTCATTTGCGAGCTTTGCTAGGGGTGCGATAGGTGTCTACTTTAGGAGGGACTTCATAGTCCTTTCTACTCTCTCTATTTTAAGGGGGGATTATTTCTCTTATGGGGGAGCTTCTTCTTTTGGGGGGGATCTCTATGTACATGGGTACCTAACATGGCCTCATTTTTCGGGACCCATCTTTTGAACCACCTAAGCTACACTTAAGGGGGAGTGTTAGTGTAGGTTTTTTATTTTCTTTATGTTAGGGGTATTTATTTTTTCCTACACATTATTATTTAAGCTTGATTAGGTTTATTACGAGTGGTTAATATGAGGACACATGGCAAAATACATTGGCTACATGTGTCACTCTCTCTCCACACATGGGTAGTTGAATTACACATCCTCTTTTGGCTTGTTGTGCCACCTCTCATAATCACTATTTTGTTTTTACCTGAGTAGTTTATGGGGTAGTTGGGTTTCTCACCCTCTTTTGGCTTTATGTGCCACATCTCTCATGTCTTCACCTGAGGAGGTTATGCCACATGTCTTGTCATTTACCAAGTAAGTGGTAACCTCCCACCTTTTATGGGTAGTAGGAGTTAATGCACCTCTTGGATGTATTTTCCCTTATTATTCTATATATTGAGCACTCTCCTCTCACCTTCACTAGTTCGGCTAGTTCAGTGATTGTTTAGTAAGTCTTGAGAGTATTCTCAAAATCCTCTTGCTTTATCTCTATTGTTCTCTCATTTTAGATTTTCTCTTCATTCTACTATTTTGATCTTTGATCATTTGTTGATTGCAGTTGCATGTGATCTACGACCAACATCGGATCCCGGCTCGATTCTCGCTTCTCGAAGAATCTAACATCGAACTTGTTGGCATCCTTAAGTCTAGTTATCCTACTTAACATAGTTATAACATCTTGAACAACGAGGTTGATCATAGACCTTAGAATTGGCTTTGTTTGCTTTGTGATTTTCTCTTGGCACCACTAAGTGTTCATAATTTCTCTGTTATGTTCTTTAACACTCTGGTAAGCTCTAGCCTTTTTTTTCACATCCACCGAGTTCATTTGAGGAAACGTGGGGAGCCCAAATATATATACAATTCCCTTCACAGAAATATCTACATAGATTCTTCCCTCTTTTTCAACAACTCTCTTATTTGGGTCGTAATAATTCAAACATCGCATAACTAGCTTGGGGGCCTCCATTATTGGTGGAAACCCTCCTGCTAAATGTAACCCACTTGCTATAACATTCTTTGTACACTGAGTGGCATTTTCTTTCCAGTCTCATGCGATGAATTCGACATCAGAAAACCATCCTAGATGAATATCAATTATTATTCCACCCACTAGTACAGCTTGTGAAGCAAAATACTTAAACTCTCTTTTTGGACCTGATTCAGAAGTACTCATTTTTGCCTATGTATCCTGCATTTTTTACAAATGTGTGCCTTGTGTGTGAGTTAGGGTTAAGTTCAACTAGTTATGTGGCACGAGGTAAAGTATTGTAAAAGTAACTGCATGCTGAAGGTGGTGCCAAGTACATTTGTAGTTTTCCACCTTCATTAATTACCTATTACAGTGCATTAATTTTCTCGAATAAAGGTGCAATCAAGGCGAATTAGGGTTCAAATCACAAACACCTTGGTTTTTGCGTAGGCCCACCACTAGAGAAGCAGAATGGAAATTTACATTGAACTCTCACATGTCACGTTGATTCTTACGAGGAAAAGGCCTTTTTGAAATATGAAACCATTGATGATCATGGGATTTAAATCATCTAGTTCCAGAACTTGAAAAAAATATCGGGAACCTTAAACTTATCAAGTTCATGTGAACTGGATACAAAGAGAGGAACCAAGAACCGAGTTCAAGTAGAACTAAAAAATGATTTGAACATGTTTGCAATGGAACCTCCAGTTTTCGACCTCCGACTAAAGAAACGAAAAACAACTATCGAAATTGTTGTGAACTTTTCGCACACAGGCCTTGCTAAAAGCAGGGACCCTCTTTCTTGTTTGGCTTTCACGTTTGCTTTTCATAGGGTCTTGACTTCATCCCCTTAAGGGATAAGTCCCTCAGTCTAAGTCTTGATTCACCCATGTGCTTAATGATAAACTTGCATTTGAGATGTCTCCTTGCAACTTGAGGTCATGGTTTGGCTCTTAGGAATTGACCCCTAATTGAAAACTTGAAAATCTAGCAAAATTGGCTAAGTATGGAGGAAGTTCGGAAAATCCAAGCAAGCTCAGATTATCCGAACCTTAATTCAATCGGATAATCCGAGGTACATCGGATTATCTGAAATCCTTCCCTGCTTCGCATTTCCGAAATCCTGAGCGTACCATTGTGCATTTATGGTGGTCATTTATTGCGTTTAAAAGGTAATATATTTGAGTTGGTCCTCCATTTTGGTCATTTGCATTTGAATGAGCTTGAAGGTGACATAGTGCTGCTCCTTCAGTGATTGAATTTTGTTCCTTTGAGAGACTCCATCCACTTGAAAGTAGTCATTGGTTGATTTGGCATCTTCCGTCGAACTTTGGGTGTGTTCTCTCTGGTTTTGCGCGTGTTTAAAGGTATGTTTGATCATTTTCACCTATGGCATTGATTTCATTGTTCATCTTTTTGATTGAATTCTTCCTTGAAGGTGCCAAGTTCACCTATGATCTAATGGGAGACTTTGAGTCTCAAGACGAGGAGGTAACTAAAACCAACAAGGAGGATATAGCCTCAGAGCCCAATGATGAAGAGGCTTTTGAAGAAACAGTATATATCAAAAGAAGAACTAGGAGCCAAGTGCAAACAAAGCAAGGAGGAAAGCTATCTCCTAAAATTAAGAAGGCTTCTCAAGCTAGCATTAATATTGGAGGAGAGACCTCACAACTAGTGAGGAAGAGAAAAATATTAACAGAAAGGCAGAAGGCTGCAAAAGCTAGAAAGAATGAGGGTGCCATAGATGCTCCATCTACTACAAAGGTGGTAGAATTGGAAAGTTCAAGGGAAAAGCCCCAAGTTTGTGTGAGGAGAAATTCTCCTAAGTAGAAGGTTGCTCAAATAGAAGAAGTGAAGATAACAGAGGGAGAGTTGCAAGATGAAGAGGCACCTATGGATGATATGGAGAAGAGAGTAGATACAGGAAATAATTCTCCAATTCCCTATCCACCTTCTTCACATCAAAATGTACAAATTTCTGAGGATGCACTTCCGAAGGAGGGAAATATATCTAATAACCCTAAGCAACTGAATGAAGATGATAATATTTCTACTCCTGATAGTCGAGAGTAGAGAAAGTTTGTCCAAGAAATGAGGCAATCAACCTCTGAAGCTGAAAGCAAGAACATAGAATCAGAGGTTGATCAAGGCAAAATGTTAAAGTCTCCTAAGAAGGTAATGGTTGATGAGCCACAAAATAATCTTGAAGAAGAGGATAATAGAGAAGAGGATGTTGTTGATAGTCCTAATTAGGTCAAGGAGGGATAGGAAAATCAACCCGAAGTTGAACAAGATAGTGTAACAAATGTGGTTGATGATACAAACAAGGAGGTGGCAACTGAATCGTCTACAACACCAGAATGGTTGGAAAAGAGGCTTACCAAGAAGCCAATTATTGTGCAAGAGACCCCAAGCTGGGATAAGTTGCTAGAACAATGGGGCAACCTAAGCAAAGAAAAAAGAGCCAAGACAGTTTCCAAGATTGTCAGAGATGAGTTTAATAACAAGGTTATCCACATAGTTATTCCTCCAACTGACAAATTTAAAGATGAAGTCAAGTCTTCTGATTACAAGGTACAGACAATCAACCTAGGGCCCACAACCTGAGAACAGGAAAAAGAAGAGTTCCAGGAGTCCTCTCAGGCCATTTTAAGGAGATTGGATAAGGAAACAGAGGTAAAGGGAAAATTGTAGAAGCAATTGAATGATGTGTATAAATATATGCAACATTTAATGAAGCCTCTGCAAACAATGGGTAGTGAGGGAGTTGTGCGAGAAGGATTGTTACCCAAGGAGGCAGTCAATGAAATTGAAAGATTAAAGTCTTTTGTACATTGCACACTGAGTTGGCTATAGGATGTTGGCAGCAGAGGGGATGAGGCAATTGTGCAGATTCTAAAGATATACAACAATGCTTTTGATTTTTTGGAGCATATTTCACAGGTTGTTACAGATTGCAAGAATATTAATGAAACAACTGATAATGAAATTTTGTAGATGCCTAGGAATGAGCTAGCCAAGTTAGACATCCTTTCTCAAGATGAGGTTGATAAGGTAAAGGAATGGATTGAGGTTTGGAATTATAGAAAGGAGTTCCTATGCAAGGTTCTAAAGAAAATAACTAAGATACAAGGAAAGGTGAAGGAGATACATGATGGTTGCATCAATTTCTTGGAAATAATGACTGGAAGGAAGAAGTTTGGCCAAAAGAATATGAATGTTAGCAAATTGCAGGGATGGTGGCATGAGATATATGCTCATTCTAATGGTGCTCTTATTGCAAAAGAAAATCTGGAAGCTGCATCAATTTACATTTCAAAATTGGATAAGTACCATGAGTTACAAATTGAATGGAATAAGGAAATGCCCCAATATTTGGAGGAGTTTGCAAATCATAAGACAAGAATTAAATTTATTTCAGTTTTAAATTTAGAAGATATGAAAGAGGTATTGGGGAAGTTTAAGGAATTATCCAATAAATTAAAAGCTGACAAGGAGAGAGAAAATCGCCAACTTGCAGCCACAGATTTTTGTGTCGGACATGTGACTTCCAGCTAGCCAAATGGACGACTTCGAATTTTGTGCCACTAGGAGGATATTTTTGAAATAACTCAGGCCGACCTATCTTGGCCAACCTTGTAATGTAAACCCTGATTTGGGCCAACCTAGTGGAGGAATTTCTATAAATTGAGGATCTTGCCTCATTTGTAATGGTTAGAAGTTAGAGAAAGCTAAGTGATAGTTACAAAAACTAGAGCTAGGAGTTAGTATATTCTAAAAGCAAGTGTTGGTACACTAAATACTAGAATTGTTGCAACATTGGGTGTTTCAATATAAGTAAAGACATTGTTCTTTGGTGCTCTTTCTTGTGTTGTCTCATCTTGCATGGTTCTTGTTATTTCATCTCTTTGAGATTATTAGTTATTTGTTAGATTTAGAGTTAGATGTGATGCAATGGTGTTTATGATTTGATATTTGAAGTGTTTGAGCAATCTTTGGTCCATGCTTTTAGCAGCTTGCTGACTGTAAGTTGTTGTGTAAAGTTAGCTTGGGCTTTAACTTTGTGTGCTAAATTCAATTGTGGGTATTTATTCATTTCAATTGTCAAATAGGGTTGATTTGGATGGATGCTTCATGATCTGAAAATATTTAATTCCTTAGAAGATTGCATTATTTCTGTGAGATTGCAAATTATATCTAGGTTAAACAAGAATTGGTTTTGAGGGATTGGTCCACTTTGAGTCTTTTAACATTCACATTGTTGGTCTTAGGAAACATTTTAATCTTAGAATCTCTCTTTGAACTCTTATCTTTTGTCATTTCTTTTAAAATCTGAGTTAGATTTAGGATTTTAAGTATCATCACATTGCAAGATCTGATAAGTTTAAAAGTTTCAGTATTTGTTGTGTAAGGTCCCTTTGTGATTACCAGCATTTTCACATTATCACTAATTTGTTTGTTGCATTGTCAAGACTTGACATTAGAGACCTTGGGGTTATCTCTTGAGGCGGCTTGATAGAGATTTACCTTTCAAGAGAGATAGGATATCATATTCTATCTGAGTTGTGCAAAAAACACCATCAATGGGAACGATCGATAAAGAAAAGATTTGCGCACACCGGGATGACTCATCCACCAGACGGGAACTTAGGACCAGACAAAAACACAAGATCCTTGACACAACTACGCAACTCTAGGACTTCATGGTCTGATAAATTGATAAAATTTAGTAGAGAAAACTGAGACATCCCAAATCCAAGAAAGACAGAGAGTTAAAGCAATAATTCAAGCAAGCTAAAACAGAACTTGCATTTTACCATTTCCTCTTAAAGCAACACACCGAAGTAAGCAAAAACAAAGGGTAGAAAAGAAAAGGCAACAAAAAAAAGGGGTCCCAATTTTGCCAAGGAGAAAAATGGGGCATGTTGTGAGACCACACAACACATTGCACCAAGTATGACATTGATTTGATACCAATAGCAACTCCCCCTTGGACCGTGCTCCATTCTTTCCCTACATACTTGAGCATTTGCTTCACTTTGGGCTTTGTATCAACTGAACTGCTCTGTACCAATGCACAATGGTCTGACACCAACTAGAACCACTGTACCCCAATTATAACAAAATAAATTTTGAGTGTATTTATAGAACAACTCCCCCTCAGACATATCTCTTCTTTTTGCAGCCAAAGAGCATTTGTACATTTTCTTAGCAGAGCGCTTGCATAGCTACCTTCTCCCAACTACAAATATTTTTTCCTTTTGACAAACCATACAAAGATAAAGAATGTGATCATAAATATGCAACCAACAAGTCTTTAGAAATTTTTAAAACTTATTTTACTTACTTGATCTCTCTTTTTATTTCTAGGTATGAATGAGATACCAATTAAGGTCCCCCTAAACACATGCCCTGTCGCTACATATTAGTGATGTAAGGCAAAAGCAACCACATTTGGTGCTTCTTGCTGACCTTTCACTTTCCACACCTTCTTAGTCTTCTTCTCTGTCTTGTCAGCCTCCTAAGACAGCCTTCTTCTTAGGAATATGTGAACCATTGTTCACTCTAGGGGACATATTTCTCTTCTAACTTTGTGCTTTTGGTCTAATATATTTTGTTCTCCAATATTTGGCTATGTGACCACAATTTTTGATGTTAAAACACATAACATTCATTTCCACTCCAGGAGCAAATGAACTCTTATTCACATATTTTGTGTTCCTTCTAGGTGCAATCCTACTCTCTCTAGCCCTATGACCAAATTGGTTACAAGTTTAATAGTAACCATAAAAACATGAGGAGTACCTAGTCATATCTTTCCTTTGTGCAAGATGAGGTGGTCTTCTTTGCTTTGACATCTTGGCATGTGTCATCTTTTGTAAATCTCTCTACATCAGCTCCCTTTATATGCTATTTCATCTTCAATTTTCCAAGAACTAATTTTTTCACCTTCTTATTTGTTGCAAGCTTCTTTTCTTCATCTAGATTCTTCATATTAGCTGTTCCCTTATTTGATTTTCCATTTTCAAAGGCGCTTTCCTTGGAACAGCTCACACAAGCTCTCTTTCTTTATGCAACATCTTTCTTTTGCTCTAAATCGATTCCTTAATTTGAAAACTACATTTATTCTGATAAAAAGCCGTTTGAATAAATTTACAAGTTGATATTTTTTCTCGATAATACTTCATCTATCCAAGATATTGCAGAAGTTTAAGCAATGCATTCGGTTTCTTTATTTAAGCTAATCTACAAGAAGAGATCTCCCCAAGGATTTCAATCCACCAATTAGATTGGATAAAACATCTTAATTACTAGCAGAGTTATAGTTTTCAAAACAATTGGATGTTTACAGTCAAACATAATATCGCAATCTGGATTACACAGCATATTGTTTTTTATTCTGACATTTCAAGCCTCATTTGAGAACCCTCTTCAAGGAAATTACAATTAATATGATATTTGAAAAATTATAGTTATTTTTTACAGTAACTCTAGTTATAGTTCACCATGTGACCAACAAACACTTCACTAATTTGCCAGACAAATTTATGGTTTTGATTTAATATTGCTAAAGCATAATTGCCTGGGATCCACAAATTCAGGTAAAGCAAAGATTGATTAAGGACTCTTTCCAGACTTATACTTGTTACCTGAAGTTCATCTCTTGATTTACCCATGCACAACTTCAACAGATTCCTCCAATTCATTTGCTCATTCTACATTCCAGTTCCAGCTGCTGACCATGCATCATAGCCAATTTTATCATCAATTCTTATGAGGGATTAAAATTCATACTGTTCTGAGCTGTGTTTTGAACACAATTTGGAGGTTTTATAAAGCATATCACTGTTCAGAGCAACTGTTTATGTAGGATTTCAAATGCATATCACAGCCAGAGTAGAACATTAATGCTATATGTACTTAAGAACAACACACTTTGTTAATTGCACGACACTTTCGATAAATTAATATTGATGTTTGAGACTGGGAGGTGAATAAAGCATTAATTGGTCTCTTTGTTTGAGGTCGAGTCATCATGTTTCGAACCGTTTCATGCGGATTTCCCTGCTTCAGTGGTGGCACCTTGAGTTGTGCGGCAATATGCAGTTTAAAAATGGCGACCATTATCTATCAAAGGGCTTTTCTGTCCAATTGGATATTTAACTAATTTATTGCATCTCAATTTTATGTTACTAAAATAATTGTTCCAGATTTCAAGCCACCGTCAATAAAGAGTCTTTTTAGTGGAAGCAATGACCAGAATTAATACAATTCACAATTTATCGAGTATAGAAAATATGTTCGCAATTCACAAATGCAAGAGCAGGATTACAGGTGGGGTAAATAATCTAAATATAAACAAAGGTTGAGGATGAGGATTTGCTCCGGCAAGTTACATCTCTCATGCATAAATTCCTTTTTAGGAAATAACCTGCACGCAACTTGTCAGTATATTGAAACCTTTGCAGTGCGAATATATTTAGCATTGTTAAGAATTATGGTGGGGTGAATGTTTGCAATATCATATGGTTGCAGTGTGAAAACTTAGGTAACATTTTTCTTCCTTGTAATGAGGGAGAAATGGATGGTTGGCATATTGAAGTACGCATATGGTGAGATTGCCTTACCTTGGAATATTAGAAGAGCATCCCAATATACAGATATGCAGAGATGCTAGTCAATAACCACAAGAGTTCCAACGTTTGGCAGGTATCATACAATTTGTTCCTTACACCAAATAATTGACTAGAAACTATTAAATGTGTCAATTGAAGGAATCTGGTATTTCATGTCGTTATATTTCAAATACATATCACAGCCAGAGTAGAACATTATGCCTGCAAGGTGGATCTTCTTGGCCATTATGCAGTGCTCGATAAAGCGAAGGACTTGATTGATAGAATGCCAGTAGAACCCACTGCTGCCATGTGGAGATCCTTAATGAGTACCTGTAGGGCTAACGTGAATTTGGAGTTAAGTAAATATGCAGCACAGCATCTCTTTAAACTAGTACCAAAAATGGCTGCACCATATGTCGTATTGGCAAATATGTATGTTGTAGCTCAGAGATGGGATGATGTTGCAAAAATCCAAATAATGATGGAAAACAGGGAAGTGAAAAAGAAACCAAGCTTTAGTTGGATTATGACTAAAAACAAGGTGCATATGTTTGTGGCAGAAGACAGATCCCATCCTCAAACATAGGAGATCTATGCAAGTTGTATGCACTTTCTAGGAAAATGAACAAGGTGGGGGTAATGTACCTGACACAAACTTTTTGTATCTTGACATGGCTGAAGAGATAACTACCTCTCTTACCATAGTGAGAAACTTGCTAAATGTTTTAGGCTTATTGCTATATGGTGGAGTGAATGTTTGGAATGTTATATGATTGCGGTGTGAAGCCTTAGGTAACATTTTTGTTCCTTGTAATTGTTAAAAAACGGAAGATCAGATTTAATGCACAGAGAATTAATTCAAATCAGACAATAACACAGTAGATACCCTGGGAAAACCCTCCACTTGAGGGAGAAAAACCCAGCAACAAAGATCCTCTTGTATATATAATAATGGCAACAATTATCTTTACAATGAGGCCAATCACAAGGCCAATATCCAGCATCAACTCTAGATGCAATAACAGGGGATAATTTGCTCTTCCTTGTGATCTAAATCTGCTCTTAGAGAGATTCGCAATCTGCTCTTGAAGGAATTCGCACTTGAATGAAGGAATAATATCTCAAGGAGAGAAGTAGTCTCTTATAAATACATGGCCATAATAGACCTCACAAGGTCGGCCTCAAACATAAGTTACAATTTGCATAAGTCGGCCAAGATACAAAACAGTTACAACTCATAAATGATGTCGGCCCCAAGAAGTTAAGTAACCTTTACATGTCGGCCAAATCATAACACACAGTAATTTTACATGTCGGCCAAATCATGAGACACAAATAATAAGAGGTAAATTGAATAGCCGATGGCTACATTCAATTTAAGACTTTCTCAAGGAATGTGAGCTGGAAGGATCAACCGACGCTGTTATAACATTAACACTCCCTCTCAGCTAGGGAGAGATCTTCCAGCTGAAAATTATCTCCACATGAAGTTCATCTGCTACTGTTGCCTGCAATCAGAGAAATATATCACCTCAATGTGATATCAACCATCACATGGTTAAGTACTAGTGTTCATCACTTGTGTGATGGTGTCACCTCAACGTGACTTTCACCATGGCTCTCCCTGAGGGTGAAACACAAGTACAGAAAGATCATCACGGACTCTCTCACGTGATGTTGTCATGGAGTCACACACATGACATCCACCATGACTCAGCTCAGAGGGTGGAAACGAGGGCTTTCACCTCAAATTCTTCCGTCACAGAAGAAGATGCAATAGTAAGTACAAGTGTTCATCACTTGCGTGATGTTGTCACCTCAAGTGACTTTCACCATGACTCTCTCAGAGGGTGAAACACAAGTACAAGATATGTCATGGAGTCGCACACATGACATCCACCATGACTCTCTCAGAGGGTGGAAACGAGGGCTTTCACCTCAAATTCTTCCGTCACAGAAGAAGATGCAATAGTAGGTACAAGTGTTCATGACTTGCGTGATGTTGTCACCTCAAGTGACTTTCACCATGACTCTCTCAGAGGGTGAAACACAAGTACAAGATATGTCATGGAGTCGCACACACGACATCCACCATGACTCTCTCAGAGGGTGGAAACGAGGGCTTTCACCTCAATTTCTTCTGTCACAGAAGAAAATGCATTAACAAGGGATTTCACCTCGAACTTCTCTCACAGAGAAGAACTCATTAAGCAAGGCACACTGATACTGAGACTCATACTCAGTCAAGGATGGATTCTTCACCATACCAAGCTTATCTCGGAAGTACACAAACTTTATCCTGGCGAGAGGCTTGGTGAGAATATCTGCCGTCTGCTCATCAGTGCTAATGTACCTCAACTGTACAGCCTTCCGCAGTACCATATCTCTGATATAGTGGTACTTGATCTCAACATACTTGGATCTGTCATGAAACACAGGATTGACAGAAGGCTTTACACAACTTTGAAGTAGGCTCCATTGATTGTTCGAACAATCCTGCAAGGAGCTTACAAAGCCAAACAGCTTCTCGAGTTGTCATACAAGCTGCAATGTACTCGGCCTCTGTTGTACTCAATGCTACAGAAGACTGCTTCCTGCTGCACCAGGAAATCATAGCAGACCCCAAACTGAAGCAACAACCAGAGGTGCTCTTCCGATCTGTGACACAACCTGCCCAATCAAAATCAGTGAAACCAAGTAACTCCAAGTCTGCATCTGAAGTATACATCAATCCATATCCAACTGTGCCACGCAAGTGTCTCAGGATATGTTTAGCTGCAACAAGATGTATCTATCTTGGATCACACATAGACTGGCTAAGTGCACTCACTGCATAGCAAATATCAGGTCTAGTGTTAACTAGATACATCAAGGATCCAATCAGTTGTCTATGCAATGTAGGATCCGCCAACTCTGAACTAGCTGCAGCCTTCATGGATGTAGACATGGATTTGCAATCCATCATGCCAAAATCTCCTCAATGGTGTACTTCCCTTGACTTAGAATCATACCATCTGGTTTCTGCCAGACTTCTAAGCCAAGGAAGTAATGCATGAGCCCAAGGTCCTTCATCTCAAGTTCAGAAGTCAATTTCTCGAAGTAGAGATTTGGGTCAGCATCATTCTTCAGGAACCCAACCTTGATAGGAACTGATCAGTCCTTTCGTACCATGCACGAGGAGCCTGCTTAAGACCATACAAGGCCTTCTTCAGCTTGAAAACATGTGACTCTTCCCATGTACCTCGAAACAGTGAGCACAGGAGCAATGTAATCAACTCCCTCTTTCTGTGAAAATCCACGAGCTATGAAACTTGCCTTGTACTTCTTCACTGCTTTCATCTACATCTTTAAGTACGGGTTGTCCTCTCAGAACACTCTATTTTCACAACATTGCAATCTTCACTTCAGCAAGTCACAGAACTCCCTCTGAAGGTTAAATCTTCCTTTTCGAAGAGATGTCTTCAACCATCCACTCGGTCCCATGACTGCATGATGTGTCTTCATGCTTCAACCTACAAAATGCAGAAAGCAACCCCTTACACTTCTTGGTATGTCATGAAAGCATTAATAAGAGATTACTAATAGTTCATGGAGCTCAACTATTTCGAAGAGATCTACCACTGCTAGAAGCCTAGAAGCATGCATGATTTACTCTCTCAATGTTATAGCATGAATTAATAACTATACATCAATTCATGAACATTAACCATGCAGTACTTATCTCAAAGAAGTCAGAATTCTGTACGCAGAAACTGAGGGATCGATATCAACGATCACAATATCTGCTTTCTCCGCCCTTTACAGTGGCATCAATCACTGCTGCTCTCAATGCAGACTCGACTTTGATTGCAGCTGATCACACAGCTTTGGAGTTGAAATCTTCACGGGACTGGAACATTTTGTTGCATCATCATCTAAACTGCATAAACTCGATGACCAAACAACACAAGATAAGATTCAAATTACTGAGTCAGATCTGCACTCAGCAGACTGAGTTTTACCCCAAATTTAAAAGGTATAAGGTAAAGAATGCTTATCTCTTAATTGCATAGCGCTGGTAAAGAATAGGGACTGCAGCCTTATTATGCAATGACGGCTCTCCACACATCTCCAGACTTCACTTGCCGCCAGATGTAAAAGAAGCGTTCTCTAGAAGGCTCACAATCTCCTCACACAGAATGACCATAAGCAATACTGTTTTCAGCAAGGACTGAAAAAACTACAAATTGTATAAAATTGGAATTAAGAGATATGCCCGATACAGGGGCTCTTCTAAATCTCGATGAGTATCTCCTTCGCATGCACTTCAATTATATCGAATACATGAACAAGGGAAGCCGATGAGATCCAAATAATAAATATAACTTAACAAGCAAAGATTACTTATCTCTTTAAATATTCTGACGGATGCAAGATATGCTGCTCTTGAGCATAGATCAACACCCAACCTTCACGGCTAGAACACAGGCCCTTTGCAAGGATAAATTTGAACATGGTCTTTGATCGTTCAAATTTATGATGCACTCTGTTTCTAGTTGCTTGTCCACCAAATGCAACACGCCTACTAAAAACACCTTGTTATTTGATTTCAGCCGTTTTGCAACTTGATCACGTAGCTCGACCTGACAACAGTTGAGCTCTTAACTGCAAGGTTGTAGAGATCATTGATGTCCATCATGACTGCAAGGACTTATATTGTTCTCCAAATTGAGCCAAACCACGCCAGCACTAAACTCTGCTGATAACCCCGAATTTGCCAGATAAACATGTTCTTCATTTATGGACATGAAGCAAACACCCAGGCAGCACCACACTTCTTAGAAATATATGCAGCACCACACTTCTTAGAAATATATGCATACTTCTGAACCTCTAATCATATGTTTGAAAAATAAGCCTTACTCCAAGGCGTCAACATCTTGAATATTGACCAACTGAAGACTCTGCACACGAAGCTTGGAAGATAAGATCGCCTACTCCCTTGGTCACACCACTCGGCTCACTTAGAATCGATTGTAGTTGTGAATAGCCATGATGAAGTGATGTGTGAACACCATGCTTCGCTCCATGCTCTTGTCGCGATCTAGAGGGTAGTCACTTGTCTTTCTGTGCGCGGTTGGCTCTGCAGATGATGATGGCGAACTCCCATCCAGATGCAAGTCAGAGGATACTCAACTCAGGTCCCGAAGCCTTCAATCGTGTGCCCCTGAGACATCTCAAAATAATAACAATTAGTGGCCGATCCACACTAATATACTTTCGAGATTACCATACTCTGGCGGATGGCATGTTTCCAGAATCATCATGAATGCCCACCATTTAAGGTAGACACCAACCGAAGATTAAATTATTCCTGATATTCCTTCAACTAGACGGACGCCAAAACTTCATGAGAAGGATAAATAGAGATAGACGTCCACAAATGAAATGCCAGACAAGACAATGATATCTCATATATCCGCTTGAAGGATCTGGGCAAACGAAGAAGAAGGTCCTTCCCTGGAGACTGAAGATGCGATTCTTAGTCCAATCTGAGGATAAGCTGAATGCAATAATCTGAACACGATCCTCTCAAACCCGCTCTGATACCATGTTAAAAAACGGAAGATCAGATTTAATGCACAGAGAATTAATTCAAATCAGACAATAACACAGTAGATACCCTGGGAAAACCCTCCACTTGAGGGAGAAAAACCCAGCAACAAAGATCCTCTTGTATATATAATAATGGCAACAATTATCTTTACAATGAGGCCAATCACAAGGCCAATATCCAGCATCAACTCTAGATGCAATAACAGGGGATAATCTGCTCTTCCTTGTGATCTAAATCTGCCCTTAGAGAGATTCGCAATCTGCTCTTGAAGGAATTCGCACTTGAATGAAGGAATAATATCTTAAGGAGAGAAGTAGTCTCTTATAAATACATGACCATAATAGACCTCACAAGGTCGGCCTCAAACATAAGTTACAATTTGCATAAGTCGGCCAAGATACAAAACAGTTACAACTCATAAATGATGTCGGCCCCAAGACGTTAAGTAACCTTTACATGTCGGCCAAATCATAACACACAATAATTTTACATGTCGGCCAAATCATGAGACACAAATAATAAGAGGTAAATTGAATAGCCGATGGCTACATTCAATTTAAGACTTTCTCAAGGAATGTGAGCTGGAAGGATCAACCGACGCTGTTATAACATTAACAGTAATGAGGAAGATTTGGATGCTTGGCATATTGAGGTACGTATATGGGTGAGATTGCCTAGCCTGGGAATATAACAAGAGCATCCCAATATACAGATTTGTAGAGATGTTAGTCAATAATCACAGGAGTTCCAACGTTTGGCAGCTATCACAATTTATTCCTTATACCAAATAATCAACTAGGAATTATTAAATGTGTTCATTGGAGGAATCCGATACTGCATGTCATTATATTTACCTCTTTGCACCAAGGATCATCCATCCTATCATGTAGCAAATGTTGTAAAGCAGACAGTTCAATATTACATCCCTTTTTTAATATGCACCATAGGATCGTCTTATAATTTTTTTGAATTGTTTCTTCTATAGGGAATGAGAATCTTCTTATGCACATCCTACAGTGGGACCATTCCCCTTATTTGATTGCAACTGTAAACAGAT
Organism: Sequoia sempervirens; assembly: GCA_007258455.2. Taxonomy (NCBI): domain Eukaryota; kingdom Viridiplantae; phylum Streptophyta; class Pinopsida; order Cupressales; family Cupressaceae; genus Sequoia; species Sequoia sempervirens. The sequence goes on along the minus strand of VDFB02270651.1, from coordinate 751,844,675 downwards.
AATACCCTTTTAATCCTCAAATTGGTGTGACAACCATACCTGTTGGATTACAAAAAGATCACCATCTTCAGTTTCAGTATCAATTTGTAACAATGCCTGAGGGTCTACCTTCTCAATCTGTAGTATAACAATAATAAATTTGACTCAGGCAACAAGTTTTTCTGAGCAGTTTGTCATTTGACCGCATTAACGAGACATGTGGAGAAATTTATTCATAAACAGACTCTGAATTACCAATTACAACATTCAGAGACACTTGCAAAAGCACATAATCATTTAGACAAGCAATAATATCAATTGGCATGGCATGTGTGAACTGGATATACGAAGGAATAAAATCTCAACAAAAAGGCACATACTAAATTTTGAAAACAGCTTCAATTTATGGGTTTTTTTGTTGTGCCATAAACTTTGCATAACTATCTTCCAGTCTCTGATAACTAAAGCACATTGTCATGTGAAGTTCCATTTCTTCCCAATGCAGCTTTAGAAAGATTGGAGCTTAGCTATGAGTTGCAAAAGGAGGCAACTATGCAAAAAAAGGAGGCCATCGCAACCCTGCTAAGGAGGCTGCCCCCAACAAATAAATCATGGATACGTGTACTTCCATCATGGAGATTCTGATCATCAATAATTACTCAGCAGATTTTCTTAGAAAACTTCCTGGTCATTTACTTCAATTTACCGACCCTTGCTGGACACATAAGCAACACCAATTGTAATACTAATTATTAATCAGCAACATCAGCATACAATTATTTGGAGAATGCCGTGGCCAATTGCCACTAGATACCTTGGGTAGCAAAGACCAAGCAATAAGAAAGTCCTCATTTAATTGTCAACTGCCACTTTACAATTATAAATTAAGCTGTTAATCACTGTACAGGTTCCAACCAGCTAACAGCAAATCAAATTAGGCATTTAAACCATTTACGATTGACTCTTCAAGTTCTCATACAAAGATCGAGCTGAAACACCAAAAAGGAGAATAGCTGTGGAACATAAAAGTAACTAATTCCAAAAGTACCTGAAGATCATTACTTATACAATTCAGTATGCAACGACTGTAACTATAATTGAATCAAGCAGTAGTACAGCGGTAGGAATTACACCCCACCTTCTATCCAGCCTTCTTTTGAACATCAAGATCTATGATAAAAGCTACAGTCATCTATTCCTTATCATTGCATGTTCAATTATTTGAGTAACCATCAGCAAGACTCCATTATGGCACTGGAAAGAAAGGAAGAAAGATAGGATATCCCTGCACCAAGGGAAGGATAAAATATGATCTCGAATCAGTCATACTTGTATGCAGCATTGCCAAGTCACTTGACCACGGTAATATTTTCCTTTAGAATGCCTAGGAAATCCAATAATATGACTTCTCTTACTAGTATAGAGAAGATCATGGTGAATACTTGCAAGTACTTGGTGAGTCTGCAGGAAAAATTCACGTAGACTAAATTATAAGAGTTTTTTAACTTGTCTATTATTTTAATTTGTCCTGTTTTGCAAAGCTTTTGCTGAGATTCTGCCTTGCTGAGTCCAAGTCAAAATCAGGTCTGCTGAATTTTCTCAAGTCATGAGTTTTCAAAACATGAGTGAAACCATGGACATGCAAAATTTATATCAATAAGATGATTATATTTTCTGATACACAAAATTATATACAACAATGAAGAACAGAAAACACAACAGTTAGTCACAGCTGTCATTGTTGAAGACTATGAGTTACCAGAAAGTCAAAGAAACCCAAACAAGAAACACTAAACACAACTATTGACAACAATAGCAAACAAAATTCACAATATGTTGCTCACCTTGAATAATGTTATAATGTTAAAGTTAATATTATTTGCAGTGCACCTAGGTGTTGCAGACGGTTGTCGTTGCACCAAAAGATCGACCTGTTAATGCCCGATACAACCGCTAGAGTTAATGAATCCACGAGAGGCAGTTAAGCCATGTCACGAACCCAAGCGCTGCACTACACTGCACAAGGAGACCAAGGGCACACACCTTGCAACAATCCCCTCCTCCCCCTCCCCACCCACGCAAGCAAGGGGTTCAAACCCATGACCTAGACTCTGATACCAATTGTTGCAGACGGTTGCCGTTGCACCAAAAGATTGACCTGTTAATGCCCAATACAGCCATCAGAGTTAATGAATCCACGGGAGGCGGTTAAACCATGTCACAAACCCGAGCATTGCGCTGCATAGCACAAGGAGACCAAGGGCACACACCTTGCAACACTAAGGGCTCTAAGGATGTTTGCATCATATGGGTTAGACATTTTTGGAGATATTTTGTATATCACGTGACATTGGGATAAATATTTAATGTGTGGATTACACATTGGGAAACTATTTAATATTGGAATAACTTAATACCAAAAAATAAATAAAGGGGGCATGGTTTTATAAGCTCATGGTATTAGACACATGGTTTGTGTAATCCCACTTAATGGTTTTGTGCAAACTTATTTTTATATAAATAAGCATATGAGTAGTTGTTAAAGTTGGCTAGGTTGGCTATCATAACATTTGGCTTGTTGGCTAAGGTTTATTGAGCATCTCTTGTAAGTTGCGTATGTGATTAGAGGAAACATAGATTGGTATGTGTGATTACATAATTCTTATTTGCTTGTTCACATAGAATGTAAATAGGGAGCTTGATGTTTCAAAAGTATTCATCGAGACTTTGCAAGTGTATTGTAACATTTGTCCATAAGATAATATATTGCGTATGTGAGTGCTTTTGGAGGCTTGGTTTTTCCCTCATGGGGGTTTTCCCAAGGTATATCATAATACGTTTGTCTATTCTTTTGCATTGTGGATTTTAAATACTTGCTTGCATTTTTTTCTCTCATGAGTTTATGTCGAAATAGTTCATTATAGTTGCAAATTTCTTTTCATAGGTGCCAATATCAAAGTTGAGAACCTCTAAAACTGCTCCAAACAGGAAAAGTGATGGACACTGGGCGAAAAGGCTTCTTCCCAAGTAATGTTTTAAATCTGTTCATATAAAATACAACATAAATTTTAAAATATTTAAATAGTTATGGCCCATTACAGATAACATCTTTCTAGAACAGAAATGGATGAGATGATCACAATTTACAAATTTTGGATAGTAATAGGCTTCAAAAAGTACCATTCTCTTACATAATTTAACATGGTTTAGAATCTAACAAATTATCATGTCCACTCACTGCATTACAGAAGGATGATGATACAGCACATTGGTTAGTATACCAATAAGGCTACTATTTTTCCCTGTTCTAGACGGTTGAGGTATCCCAAACGAGAAGGAATTTTTCAGTCAACATGTCAATTGGTACTTAGGTGAGAACATGTTATGTTACTGTGATATTGCTATCAGGATTCAACCGTGTAGTTTCGAGTCAAACTCATTGACCCATGTTTTATGAGTAGTGGTTCAACAAGAATCCATCTCTCATGATATCGAATGGTCCACTTAGCACTCATTGCATCTAGGTGATGCTCACAGAGGTGAAGCACTGGTCCGTCCCGGGAGATCACCCATCCCAGTACTGCTCCAGCTCAAGCGCGCTTAACCAGGGAGTTTTCCAAGGTTAAGCCCGCTTGAGTTGTTACCCCATTTGCAAAACCTTCAGCAAGTGTTGTGCCTTATGAACCATTCATAATAGAGCCCCTTTAGCTCATCAATTGATAAGTAGGAGGTATTTTTCCACAGCGTGTCAAATTATGATATTGCTATCAGGATTCAACCGTGTAGTTTCGAGTCAAACTCATTGACCCATGTTTCATGAGTAGTGGTTCAACAAGAACCCATCTCTCATGATATCGAATGGTCCACTTAGCACTCATTGCATCTAGGTGATGCTCACAGAGGTGAAGCACTGGTCCGTCCCTGGAGGTCACCCATCCCAGTATTGCTCCAGCTCAAGCCCGCTTAACCGGGGAGTTTTCTCCAAGGTTAAGGCCGCTTGAGTTGTTACCCCATTTGCAAAACCTTCAGCAAGTGTTGTGGCTTATGAACCATTCATAATAGAGCCCCTTTAGCTCATCAATTGATAAGTAGGAGGTATTTTTCCACAGCGTGTCAAATTATGATATTGCTATCAGGATTCAACCGTGTAGTTTCGAGTCAAACTCATTGACCCATGTTTCATGAGTAGTGGTTCAACAAGAACCCATCTTTCATGATATCGAATGGTCCACTTAGCACTCATTGCATCTAGGTGATGCTCACAGAGGTGAAGCACTGGTCCGTCCCGGGAGGTCACCCATCCCAGTACTGCTCCAGCTCAAGCGCACTTAACCAGGGAGTTTTCTCCAAGGTTAAGCCTGCTTGAGTTGTTGCCCCATTTGCAAAACCTTTAGCAAGTGTTGTGCCTTATGAACCATTCATGCAATAAAGCCCTTTAGCTCATCAATTGATAAGTAGGGAGGTATTTTCCACAAGGTCAAATTATGATATTGCTATCAAGGATTCAACCGCAAGCTTTACCAAACCTATTGACCCATGTTTCATGAGTAGTGGTTCAACAAGAACCCATCTCTCATGATATCGAATGGTCCAGTTTAGCACTCATTGCATCTAGGTGATGCTCACACAGAGGTGAAGCATCGTCCGTCCCTCGGAGGTCACCCATCCCAAAGACGCTTCAGTTTTCAAGCGCTTTACCAAAGGGAGCTTTCTCCAAGGTTAAGCCCGCTTGAGTTGTTACCCCATTTGCAAAACCTTCAGAAAGTGTTGTGCCTTATGAACCATTCATAATAGAGCCCTTTAGCTCATCAATTGATAAGTAGGAGGTATTTTTCCACAGCGTGTCAAATTATGATATTGCTATCAGGATTCAACCGTGTAGTTTCGAGTCAAACTATTGACCCATGTTTCATGAGTAGTGGTTCAACAAGAACCCATCTCTCATGATATCGAATGGTCCACTTAGCACTCATTGCATCTAGGTGGATGTCGCCACAGGTGAAGCACCGGGTCCTGGCCCCGAGGGGCCGCATCCCACATCAGCTTCTAGCTCAAGCGCTAGCTTTTAACCAAGATCATGGAACTTCACTACTTCCAGAAACATGGGTCAATGAGTTTGACTCGAAACTACACAGTTGAATCCTAATAGCAATATCATAATTTGACACGCTGTGGAAAAATACCTCCTACTTATCACCTTAAACATAGACAACTAGTATCCTCCTCAGATTTTTTGATCTGATCTCTTTAAAAACTCATTTTTCTTAATTTGTTCTGCAGGCTTCAAATATGCATTTCTACACGATGTTTTACTCTCTCAACCTATACACCTAGATTCGAGTTCTTCTGACTCTTCAACAAACACAACTGCTTTTCAAAAATTGAATTACTCGCCTTTTATTCTGGCATCCTTCAAACAGTGATTTCTCCTTCTAAGCCGACTCTTTGATAGATCTATGTTCCTTCTTTCTTTTGGTAGTAATATCTAACCTTATTTTGCTTGGGCGGCAACTCCTTACTTGGACAGACTGCTTTCTCCACAGACTGCAGCTTGCAAAACAAGATCTTCAAAAAAACTTTTTTATACTTTCCAATCGGCTATCTCAGACTCTTTCTTTGGCAGCTCCCCTTCATTGAAAAACGATGACCTCATTCTTGACAGCTATGAATTTTTCCAGACCTTTGACAACTTCCTTGCAATGGCCACCATTGAAAAAATTTATGTGCCTCTTTGTCGGCTTCTTCAAACTGCAACACTCCACGATCTTTCTGCTGCTAGATTTCTTCACAAGTCTAGAGCAACGAGCATGCTTAAACAGCTGCGAGGATCCGTATTTGACCCGGCAGGCCATGAGCCCCGGCATCTCCACCTTGGCCAGATCTAGCTCCATGCGGCCAAGGCCCGCCTGCAATATATCCTTCACATCTCCTCAGCAAAAAACTGGGATCTTTATTGGGGGACGGCTTTCTTAATAGAGGCTCCTTCATTTTCCAAATCAGCGGCTAAGCAAGCCAGGGATAGACACAGCAATTTCCATGATCTTTTTGTCAACTTCAAACAACAAGTCTCCACCGAAATCTTCTGCACCTTAGGGTCTCCAGGCTCTAATCCTTGCACAGCTTCCACTTCTACATGTGGGCAGCTTCAATCTCGTATTTGACAATGACTTTCTTCAAATGACAGACCCACGAATTCTTTGAACCATTACTTCTGTAGCCACACTTACAACAACTTCATTTCTTTGTTTGACTGCAAACCCTCCTTGCTTACATGACACCTTACAACTCTTCTCAAACACACAACCTATGAACCTCTACTCCCAGTGAGCCTGACCGACATGGCTCTGATACCACTTGTAGGAGGTGGTCAGAGGCAAGATATATAACTTTAACTGCATTGCCTGTCGAAAATGTTTACATCAATCCTCTTTTATAGAGGTGTTAGAAGCTTCCAGAAAATGGACAAGTTCTAGAGATCAGGGGAGGCTTCCGGAAGATTCTAGAACATCAGCATACATTTTGGTTTAGCCACTTTTTTGACTAGCAGACAATACATTGTCATATTGTAATATCCAGTAGAAATTATAATGTTCCAACAAGGTTATCATTGTTGTTTCAATTGGCACAATTTTGGCATTGTGTTGCATTTTGGGCCCATGCTACATCTTCTTCAGAAAGAAGACCAAAAGAGCACCATTCACAAATATTTTATTGGGAAGAGGTTTCATGCAAATATCTACCCAGGAGCTTCACAGAGCAACGGAAGGATTTAGTGCCGCTAATTTGCTAGGGGCAGGTATCTTCGGGTCGGTTTACCGAGGACTTTTATTTGATAACACATTGGTGGCTGTTAAGGTATTCGATCGGGACCCTCAAAATTCTTACAAGAATTTCTACAAAGAGTGAAGAATATTGAGCAAAATCAGACACCGGAATCTGGTCAAAGTCTTGTCCTGTTGCTCAATACCAGAATTCAGGGCTCTGGTACTTCAGTTCATGTCAAAGGGAAGCCTCGAACAACAGCTGCACCAGGATTGCAGGTTGAGTTTAAAGATGAAAGTGAACATCGCACTGGATGTGGCGCACGCGATGGCATATTTACACCATGATTGTTCTCCTCCTGTTGTTCACTGTGACTTAAAACCGTCCAATGTTTTATTGGATGAGAACATGACAGCCCATGTCGCTGATTTTGGGATTGCCCGTCTAATGACTTCCACCGATTCTGCATACAGCAGCACATCTAGGCTTAAGGGAACAGTAGGCTATCTTGCTCCAGGTAAATTCCCTAGCAACATGGAAGTCTAAATCTGTGCTAGATTTTTTTATGTTTATCTTTACTTTTTCCACTTTATTAGTTACATTGTGGATGTATTGTTAATAAGAACACTGAAATCCTCTGAACTATTGTAGAATATGGATTGGGGGCACAAGTCACGCCGAAGATCGATGTTTACAGTTTTGGCGTGCTTGTCCTTGAAATGGTGACAGGAAAGAGGCCTACTGATGATATGTTCACTGGAAACATAACTTTGCCCAGTTGGGTGAGAACAGCGTTTCCTGAAGCACTGGATAAGGTTTTGGACAGGGAAATGCTAGGTGATGAGTTGCGTGTGGAGGGTTCCATTGAATCCACAGAGCAGGGTAGCTGGCTAAGTAGTTTGGTTGGAGTGGGGCTGCAATGCACGCGATATAGTCCAGGGGAAAGGCCAACAATGAGAGAGGTGGAGGGCATACTTGAAAGGATTGTGTATGGCACAGCATATGGCAATTTAGAAGAGCATCCACCAGTGCAGAGTCTATTAACACCAGGCAATGGATTAGGCCATCCAAATAGCGGCAAATCATCTTCATCCACCAATTAAAGGGAAACCAGTTGAGTTATTAAAGATCCTTAATCTCCGCTAAAAGAGAATTTAAAACTATTTTATACATATTTGTTTTCCAACTAGGTGGTTTTTTTTTTCAAACTTTAATATACCGTACTAGGCCATTTATGCATTTTCATTATTATATTTTGAGTATTGTATTTAATATTGCAATTTACAATCACGCAAAGTTCATATATAGGTTTGTTCCTTTTATAGATTTATTTTCAGTACACCCGGCGACCTCTTTCTAGGATGCTTTACCTAATCAAGTTAGGCCCTTCGTCCTGAAAATTTGAAGTTGTTAATTTATAATATTAATAAAATAATAAAATATTATTTCTATATTTTCAAGAAAAATATAATATTGTTTATCTATAATATTGAAGAAGCTTTATATATATTGGTTTTACAATTTCAATTAAAATTATGAAAATTTGTTTGTAATAAATGAAAACCATTACATATAATCTTAGATAAATAAATGAGTATCTAGTCCCTTATACCAAACTTGAATATCCATTTGCAATCTAATAAAAGAATGAAATGGTCTTTGGCTATAGAAAAAATAATAGCTATAATTTTTAAAAAAGTCTAGCCTAAGTAGGTAGTCTCAGTTTAGAAATATATTATTTGAAAATGGATATCTATTTTTGTCAACAAGTTTTTATTCATATTTTTGCATCCTATTTGACCCTAAATTTTTGGTTTAATCTTGCATCTCAATGATTAACCTTACTTAAGGTACCATATTTTTTTTAAAAGGGTAAATAAAATTGAATCAATTATCAAGTATGAATCTTCTTGTCCTTAGTATGAGGCATACGGACCTAGAGAGTTGTTAAACATGTTAAAGATCTATTTGGATTAAAGAATATCTTAGGCCTTCAATTAAATTAAAACACTAAAAAATACTTGAAGAAGATTAGTGAGTGCAAGTGACACCTAGACTATGCGTTAAACTTGAAGATCAACTAGAAGTCCAAATAATAGATTATTTTAATAATGAAGATCAAGAAACAAAAGTTACTATAGCATCTAAATCTCTTAATCCAAAGTTTGATTATTTGACAAACCAAATAACACAAGATTTTAGAGGTTAAATTGGTAAAGTTTTTTTACAAATTAAACAATCAAAATAGCAATTTAGCTTTGAACTATTAAATAAAAAAGAAAAAATAAATTTAAATTTTCATAATCTAATTGAGATACTACATTTATTTTCAAACCTTAAAAATTTCATCACCTTTCATTGATTAATTCCTTATCATTAATCCACTATCAAATCCTAATTTCTTGTTGTAATATCTTAACTAATAAAAATAATCAAAATAAATAAATACACCAAATTTTAAATAATCAAATATAATTTCTTCTTTTAACACTTCTATTTCTCTATTTTAATTTATTTGAATTTTATCTATATTAATCCATCTCAACTCTTTTTTAAGATTCTAAAGTTTAATCAAATCAAAATTTATTCCTTAAATTCTTTTATATAGACTGTACTATTTTTCTTTTTCTCCATGTTTAAACTTATATTGTTGATAGATGTTTAATAAACTAATGCGATATATCGTTTCCTTCATTAGCTTCTTGTGGGATTCCTAGACGAGTTTCCTTAGCCAAGATCTATGGAACTATAGCCTTCCTTGTCATACATATACATATTCTTTGCTCATCTTTTTAGGATGCTCATATTGTTGTACCTATCAATTTTCTTCAAACACGTATTGATGTTGTTGCGTGATATTATTAAATATATTAATGATTTTACTAATAATTATTTGGCAGGTGACTGAGAGTATGGTAGTTAGGCAGATGATATAACACGCATCTCTTACAGATGATTTAACTAATTATTGTTGATAAAGAAGAGTGATTTAACTCATTCCTGTTTGTAAAGGAGAATGAATAGAATAGAATAGACCATCTGACCATCCCTCATCCTCCACATTTTGTTCAACTATTACAATGCCAACCACAAAAGATAGATGATTTCACTTGCATTCACACTATCAGACATTACGACGAAATTGGAAGAGCGCGTGAATTGTCACTTCTTTAATTAATCTAAAACAACTTTTGTTTTTGGATAGTTCTACTCTCCTATCTTTGTCCTTGCTATATTATATTGATATTCACCAATTCATCTCTATACTCAAACAAGAGACACAATATGTCTGATTCTTGCCTGTAAAATTTGTAACATGTTGTTTGTTTAAGAAAGGTTTAAAGTAGTAGTCATCTTTGCATGTCTATTTATAGACCACTTTGATCTATACATTGCAAGTGTTAATAGATAATAGTAAATGTGATTAGTAGTAAGTGTGTATCGCTTTAATGCTTTGTAGTTGTTCATTTTCAAATTCTCAATTTGTTGTTAATTGTACAAGATGAACACATTCTAAGAAGACTATTTTTAGATGGCCTTCTAGAAGGTCTCTTTTTAGGTTGCTAAATGCCAATAGATTGCTCAAGTTCAGATTTAGTATCAATGGATTAAATTTGGTAATAAGTTTGCTTTGCATGCAACCAATCTATTCTTAGGATAGAAGTTGTATTTAGATTTTTATTTATTTTTCATGCAATAATTTTGTAAACATTATAAATAAGTGCTCTTGGCATTAGTGGATCCAAAATATACTAATTCAATAGAAATTTATCATGCCTATTTTGTTGCCCAATTGTTGTTGAAATTTTCTCTATGTTATTTGCTTATATGAGTTGAATATTGCTTGACATTTATTGAAAGCTTTGTATTACAGTAGTTGTCAAGTTAGTCATTGTAGGTTTGGATGCAATCACTGTGTTTACCTTATAACATGTGTATGTTTTTTGAGATAAAATTAAATTGTGTTTATGGAGTTTCCAAACACTGTATTGCAGGTTTACTCAAAGTTGGAGAATGTGGCTTTGTACGAACTCCTTAATTCAAGTTACAAAAGTGTTTATGTCCTTGTGTTGCACTGCAAGATGTGAATTAAAAAGTATGCTCTTCATGTTTATATTAGCTACATGGCACCTATTGCTTGCCACAACCTTTTCTTAAGAACAATTCTATGAGGATAGAATGCATGAATCCATGAGGTCTAAATGGAATACACATGGGCTTTGATTATTGGGGCACGAGTATCCAAGAGTAAGACTCGAGTACCCTATTCAGGGACCCACTCAATAGGCTATGTATATCTTGTAACATGGTTTTATTTTAGTAGCGAGTGCCCAAGAAAGTGAAAATTGCAATCAGGACATACTTTTCTAGAGCGATTCCAACTTTATATTACCCTACCAATTAATAATCACAGTTTCATACTTCCATTATAAAAATCTAAACTAAGAACTTGATGGATTGCAATGCAAAACGTGAGCAAAACTAAATGCAACTCCCGCTAAAACAAGAGTCTAGGGAAGTAAATTTTCAACGCCTCATTTGAGGAGTACTGCTTGTTGTCCCTAGAATATGATGGTCAGCACAATCCTAGAGATCTCATAAATTATTTTCATTAATTCCTCTTGCACATCAAAGTGACCTGAAATCTTCTCAGCCTGAATATTTGCATCCAAAAATCAATAATCTCATTTGATATACCTTTTGATGCTTGCAAAGTGATGAAACCTAAATTCATGCTCCAAGAAAGGATTCTAATCTAGTGGTAAGAGAACAAAACTATGGTTCAAACCCCACTGGGTCTATAACTCTAGCTAGATATGTTGTAACAATATGAGATGCATTCCGGAGTTATTTCGGAAAGTCCCTCATAACTTCATCAAAGATTTACCAAATAAATAAAGGATAAAACACCTAATGAGCAATGCAGTGGCTTGATTGTTGGTTCGATGCAGACAACTCTTCATTAAATCAAGACAATGATGAGGGATACTAGGTTTGTAAAGTGAGCACAAGGAGCATTTCCATCAACTAAAAGCCTAGTAACATCTTGTTTCTAACTCTAGTTTTCATTTTATATAACATCATTTAACCTTAAAAACTTGAACACGTGCAGGAAATTCATATATTCAATAGAAACAATCAAGACAAAAATGTTTTTTCTTCCAATTTTGTTCCACTATAGATTGAGCCCTTTCGTTCAGGTTACTCTCTATTTATCACAGGTTCTTAGAGAATCTCTCTTTAATTTTTTCCATAGATTGTTTTTGCTCCACATTCTACATACCAAAGAAACATTGCATTATGTATTGCAAATTGTTGTATGATCTGTCATAGTTGTATTCATGGAAATTACTCTGGCATGTTGTTGAAATAGTAAACTATTGTTTCATAATGATAGGTGTTTGTTTCTCATGTAATTTACAACATTCTATATCCTAAATTTATTAAAATATTTTGGATATGCTTGTGTAAAGTAGGATATGGATAAACATAAGGAATTTGTAAGTTTCTTGCTTTAAAGAATTGAATTTTTGATGTTTGATATGTTTGATAGGCAATAAATTTTCAAGTATTCATTTTGCTGATGCACAAGCTACACATTAAATTATTCTTTAGATTTTGAAGGCAATAGAGGATTTTTCCTTCACTTTCTTTTTGTTATCTTGGTTAAAGAATGCTATAAATAAATATACATTCTTTCTCCTTGTGTTATTGACAATATGGAATACATAAGAGTAGAGATGGTGATAAATAGATTTCAAATATCTAGCCTTATCCAACTTGCAGAAATATCAACGTCTTTGTTAAATACAGGGCAGCAATGGTTAGTTTCTCAACAAACTCAATGAATGATTGTTAACATGAATTAGTAGCAAATCG
>VDFB02270651.1:751703582-751831954 GCA_007258455.2 Sequoia sempervirens | reverse complement strand
TTACACATCCTCTTTTGGCTTGTTGTGCCACCTCTCATAACCATTATTCTATTTTTACCTAAGTAGTTTATGGGTAAGCTGGATTTGTCACCCTCTTCTGGCTTTATGTGTCACCTCTCTCCTATCTTCACTTGAGGAGGTTATGCCACATGTCTTGTCATTTACCAAGTAGGTGATAAGCTCCCACCTTTTATGAGTAGTAGGATTTAATGCACCTCTTGGATGTATTTTCCCTTATTATTCTATATATTGAGCACTCTCCTCTCACCTTCACTAGTTTGGCTAGTTCAATGATTGTTCGCTGAGAGTCACAAGAGTATTCTCAAAATCCTATTGTTTTGTCTCTATTGTTCTCTCATTTCAAATTTTCTTTTCATTCTACTATTTTGATCTTTGATCATTTGTTGATTAGAGTTGCATGTGATCTATGACCAACATCGGATTTTGGCTCAATTCTCACTTCTCGAAGAATCTAACATGGTATCAAAGCCTGTTTGTTTGGTTTAGTTCACTTTTATTATCTGATTTCTTAGAGAGATTTGAGACTAATCCAGAGCTAGCATTTTCCTCTAATGTGAATAGTTTGAAGGAAAAATAAGCATCCGTATAATCTAGGTTGCATATTTGGTTCTTGTGAGATATGGGTGATTGCAGCTTTCTGGTAATCCTGGAGGTGTTTTCAGCATTTCCATAGCATCTAGAAGGCCTAAGAAAGTCAATATTGGATTTCGTTTCACTGAAATCAGAGATCGGAGGAGCCAGTTGCAAAATAGGGGTTTTAGTGTGGTTCCTGGAGGTAGCCATCAAATTGGAGTACTTTCAACCCAAACGGACCTCGCCATAATGCTCAGAAGGCCCAAGAACCTAACAATCAACTACCCATTCATTGAAATAGAAGAAAGTCATTTTTGAGGCAAAAAAATAAATTACTCTAGGTTGTACAGCCCCTGTAGTGTCGTACAATATGGAAATTCTCAAAATATATATATATATTTTGCTAAAATTGTTTTGAATTTTTTTTTTTGAAAATTAAAATCCGGCGTTGGAATTTTTTGAAGAAATTTTTTTTTTTAAATAAATAAAAAATAAATATTATAATCACTATAGAGTACATGTGGTACACAGGTACTCGTCACATCTTATAGGTGTACCCGGTAGTCCTGGGTACCAGCATCCAGGTGGCCACGTGGCGACAAGCCACTCATCCACGTTGGTCCCCATGTACCAATGGGCTTCTCTAGAAATCCAATGAACATTTTCAAATTCTATCAGTGGGCCCAAGTGCGACAACCTTAAAGCCATCAAAATTAACCTTAATTCTTGTGAATATTCCATCAAAATATTCTAAAGGGCGTGCAAACCTGTGATGTCCACATAAACATCAATTTTAAGCCATGAAATCAAGGAATATTTTGGGGGAGGAGCATATTCTCTTTTGACGGGTTGGAAGATGTAAAAATTAATCAGGTGAAGTGTTGACGTTAGCACGACATTAGCACCTTTTTGAAATTTTAGGATCCCCTCTCCATTTGCATTTTGAGTTTTATAGTAAAACTTTGAAAGCTCATATCTCAGTCATCTGAGCTCCTTTTTCAATGCAATTTTTTTTGTTTTAGGATAGAATTTTATGCTCTATGCAGTAGTGAAGCTGTTTTTTTATTTGATCTAAATTTTTAAAAATTGAAGATTCTCTCAGAAGTTACTATGTAATTCTCATTTTGAGACTTTTTGGGAGCCATAACTTGTGCAAACGAACTTCATTTTTAGTGTCGTTTTTAAAGTGCTAGCAAGAAGTTGAATCCACTTTTTGGCCAAAAAGTGGAAGTGTTTTCCTTGATTTTCAAAATTTGTCACATTTGACCTTAAAATTTGAAGCACTTAGAGATGGAATCTTAAAGAAAGTCACTAATCATAAAATGTAGTACTCAGAGTCTAGTTTCCAAATATGTAATTTATTTTAATACCTAGATGATACAAATTGATTTTCAATAGGCATTTCAAAAAACCATTGTTTAAAAGTCGTATTTTTTTACTATACCATGCACGTGTACCTCATCCATATTTTGACCTAAATAATCATATTTTTCTAAATCCTTTTGGGAAAATATTTGTAACTCACTTAAGCACTCTTTCCATACTTATTTGTAATTTTTTATTGAATATATATTTTTTGTTAATTTTTTTGGTCCATATTTGGTGTTTTAAAAATGCGTCGTAATACATCATGCATAAGATGACCTAAACTTATCATTTTTTTTTTGATTTTTTTTTTTTTTCAAATTGAAAATAATGGAGTCACAAAATTACACTTTCATAAATTTGTTTTACAAAAAATATTTTATTAAAAGGATTATTAAAATACTAAAACCCCCTGATAATTTAATTTTATGGACCTATTTCATTAGAAATTAATTGAAAAATAGAAAAAATAATTCAATTGGAACATATATATATATATATATATATATGTTTAGAATCTACACAATCTCATCTAAAATGGGTTTTAATTTCATAAAATAATTCTAAAAATAACACTGTCAACCATATTGACATAGTCAGTTTTTTTCTCTCGATATTGTCATGACCTCATACTTGTAGGTATAAGGCTAAGGATTGGGTTACCATCCTTTTCTAAGCTTAAATCCAAATTAGAAACATGGATTGTGATTTTTAAAACTTTTGGAATGAATACCCACTTTAAAATGGGTACCTATTCTAAAAAATGAATGACTACCTATTTTAAAGTTGAAAAATGACACTTCCAATAGAAGTGGACTCAACTTCTTGCACTTACCCTTTTCCAGAGTTCATATTTTTTTGTGTACTCCACATTGGTGCTCTCAATTTGATCTCATATAGTACTTGAATTGTAGTTTCAATTTCTTGGCCATTTTGGGTCATGTAAGTCTGAAAGATCTAATTTTTTGCATTATAATTGCACTAATTATAAAGTGCCAGCATTGTAATTCCTAGGGGGATCATTTCAAAAACTAGTGAAAAGGGGGGGTGTCTAGTGTTCTTCTTTTTTGTACTTTTTGTTCTACTTTGCAATCTTCTTTTTTGCACTCATGGATGCATCTACACTTCCAGTTTTAACTCCATATAAATATTTTCAATGGAAATCTAAGATGATAATATATTTGAAAAGACATGGATATCATCATGTTACAATGGGACTTGAAATTGAACCTAAAGATGATGCAAAAAATATTAAATGATTCAACAAATGTGATGAAGCCTTTGATACTTTGTGCATGTCAGCCTCACCTGACCTTCCTTTTCATAGAGTCTGCTAAAACACCAAATGATGTGTGGACTAGATTGGAAAGCCTCTTTGGTAAGTAGGATGAGTTAAGGGGTCATGAATTAGAGAATGAACTCATAGGTTTAAGTCCTACCAGTTTTGACACTATACAAGACTTCTTCACAAAATTGAAAGCCATTATATTGTAGTTAGAACAGTGTGGAATCAAGAAGGATGATAAGAAATTGATCTTGAGTATTCTTTCTAAACTTGGCCCTAACTATTCTATATTTGTTTCTACATTCTATGCTACAAAATGTGCCCTAGATTTAACCTATAAAATGCCTTCCCTAGATGAATTTGTTGTAGAGCTCACTAAGGAACAGGAAAAATTGGTTCTAATGGGTACAATTAAGCCCTCTACGTCACATGCCTTAGCTTTCAATTAGAGCACAAAAGAACAGAAAGGGCCTAGTAAGAAGGATACGAAACAAAAGAACCAAGGAGAGAAGAAGAATGATCAGAAACATGTTGCTTCAAAAGTAGATAATCAAACCTCTTCATCAAAAGGTGATCAACCTAAGGAGAAGGTCAAGTGTTCTTATTGTAAGAGGGTTGGTCATGATGAACACAAGTGTTTAAAGAAGCAAATCGATCACCTTTCTCATCTTCTAGAAAAGAACAATATCAAGGTGTCTAATTCAGTCAAACAAAGTTCATCAGAAGGGTCTTCTAAGGACACAGACAAAAGTAAGGGGAAAGGAAAGGGAAAGGCCCTAGTTCTTTTTTCACAACCAGATTTTTGGATCATAGACTCGGGCGCTTTGCACCACATGGCCTCATCAAAGGATAATTTTACCTCCTTGGAGCCATGTTCTATGCCTACCATACTTATGGGTGATGACACTCTTGTTGAAGTGCATGGGAGAGGGTCTGTTGATGTGGGTGAAGGGACATTTGAGGATGTTCTTTGTGTTCCATATTTTTCAACTAATCTCCTATATGTTTATCAAATCACTTACACTGGTCTAGCAAGCGAGTTTAGTTCACTCTAGATACAGTGGTAATCAATGAAATGCATAATGGGTCTACAATTGTTGTGGGATCACCAGTCTAGACTATAACAGTTTTCTCACTTTGTTCCTGACTCAACTTTGACAGCCTTACTCACTCATGCAAATGAGGTGAGTTGTTTGTGGCATCAATGGTTTGGCCACTTGAACTACCGTCACTTGCAGCAACTCAGTCAGCAGGATATGGTTACAAGGTTTCCTTCTATTCGATTTTTTGATGGTGTTTTCCATGGATTCATTCTTGGTAAGCATCCTAAGGAGAAATATGATAAAGTCAAAGCATGGAGGACTACACAGCTATTGGAGTTGGTACACAGTGACTTGGCAGAACCACTTCCACAACCACCTTTCAACAGGGCTAGATATGTCTTGACATTTATTGATGACTTTTCCAAATACACTTGGGTTTACTTTCTCAAACAGAAGTCTGAGGTCTTTGAGCATTTTTAAGATTTCGAAGCTTTTGCAAAGAAACAATCTGGGAAGTTCATCAAGATTCTACGTACAGATAATGGGGGTGAATATGTTAATCATCAATTTGAACAGTTTTGTGCTTCAAAAGGTGTCAACATGCAGCACACAATTCCATACAGTGCTCAGCAGAATGGTTTGCAGAACGCAAGAATAGGTCCTTAAAAGAGATGGATAATTGTATGATTCACTCCAAATCTTTGGCACCTCAATACTGGGCAGATCCCATCAACTGTGCATGTTACATCCAGAATAGAGTTCCTCACAAAGTTGTGAAGGGGGTAACTCCTTTTCAAGCTTGGATTGGTCGGAAACCCACAATTAAGTACTTTAGAGTGTTTGACTCTCTTGCATGGGCCCACATTCCATTAGAGAAACATAAGGCTATGGATCCATAGAGCAAGCCTTGCATATTTGTTGGGTTTCCAAATGATGTCAAAGGCTATAGGCTTCTCCATCCTACCACTCATGAGTTGTTCATTGAGAGGAGTGTTCGTTTTGAGGAAAGCCCTTTGAGTTCTTCTCTTACCACTTCTCCATCCACTATTAGATTAGAGCTAGTCCATCATGATGACAATTCTTCAGAGGAACTTAATCCTCCTAATCTTGATGAGGAGTCTTCTTCCTCCACTTCAAATGGTGACAATGATGATGTGGATTCACATTCTTCCCCTAGTCATCATTTAGAGGGTAATGACTCTCCTCTATAATCTCCATCCCTTGCACCTCTTTGGGCTCATTAGACATTGGAATTAGCAGGTGATTGGGTTGGTGATCCATTAGATACTAGAAGAACCAGGTCACAGTTTCAGCTGGCTCCTCATCTCTTCATTGCTTCAGCTTCTGATCCATAGTATTTTCAAGAAGCTTCGAGTATTTCTAAGTGAGATGTTCCAATGTAGGAAGAGTTCAATTCCTTGGAGAGGAATCACACATGGGATCTAGTCCCTCTTCCTAAAGGAAGGAAACTTGTTTGATGCAAGTGGATCTATAGAACAAAATTTGTAGCAGATGGGTTGGTTGATAAGCATAAGGCTCGCTTGGTTGCAAAAGGATTCTCCTAGGTTCCCAGGATTGACTATTCTGAGACTTTTGCATGAGTTGCTAAGATGAATTCCATCTAACTTGTCCTTGCTATAGTTGCAGCCCATCATTGGGAATTTCATCAAATGGATGTGAAGAGTGCCTTTCTTCATGGTGACCTTCAGGAGGAAATCTACATGGAGAAACCACAGGGGTTCGTCCAGGATCCTTCCCTTGTGTGTCATCTTTGGAAGTCTCTCTCCAGCCTTAAACAAGCTCCTCGAGCTTGGTATGCCAAGATGGACTCCTCCCTTCTAACAGTTGGGTTCACTCGATGCCATTTTGATCTGAATGTCTACATTCTGTAGCAAGATGACACTCTCACATTTCTGGTTCTCTATGTTCGATGACTTGTTGATCACTAGGATTCACTCATCCACCATCAAGGCAGTGAAAACTAGTCTACATGATAGATTTTTGATGTCAAACAGGTCTTTTGCATTATTTCTTGGATTGAGATCACTCAGTCATCTTCAGGTATCTTCCTTGGACAACCCAAGTATGCACTTGACATGCTCTCCATATTTTGCATGACTAACTGTAAGCCTGCACTTATTCCATTTTTGTCAAGGGTCAAACTTAAGGCTAAGTGTTCCTCACCTTTGGTTGATGGCACTTTATACCGACAACTTGTTGGGAGTCTCATCTACTTGACTCATAAGAGACCTGACATTTCATATGTTGTGGGCATGGTCTCTCAATTCATGCAGGAGCCACATGAGTTGCATTGGAAAGCAACTAAGTAGATCCTCCACTACATTAAGGGTACTCACAATTATGGGATTCACTATACAGTGGGTGCGGATATTGACTTGTTGGGACATATAGATTTAGATTGGGCAGGCGATTCTCAAGATTGCAAGTCTACTTATGGGTGTTGCTTCTCTCTTGGTTCTAGTCTAGTTTGTTGGTCGAGCAAGAAGCAGTCTGCAATTTCTCTTTCATCTACAAAGGCTGAGTATCAAGGGGAAGTTAATGCCACCACTAAGGCTATTTGGCTTTAGAATATTCTCACTAAGTTTGGCATTCCATTCAGAAATCCTATAGTCATCTTTTGTGATAATCAAAGTGCTATACAGATCTCAAGGAATCCAGTTCATCACTAGAGGACAAAACACATTGAGATACATATGCACTACATTCGGGAGTTGATTCAGGAAGGCATCATTGATCTTAATTATTGTTCTACATCGGAGCAGACTATGGACATCTTCACCAAACCCTTCATAGAGAGCAAGTTGCTTCATTTGCGAGCTTTGCTAGGGGTGCGACAGGTGTCTACTTCAGGAGGGGCTTCATAGTCCTCCTTTCTACTCTCTCTATTTTAAGGGGGGGTTATTTCTCTTATGGGGGAGCTTTTTCTTTTGGGGGGGATCTCTATGTACATGGGTACCTAACATGGCCTCATTTTTCGGGACCCATCTTTTCAACCACCTAAGCTACACTTAAGGGGGAGTGTTAGTGTAGGTTTTTTATTTTCTTTATGTTAGGGGTATTTATTTTTTCCTACACATTATTATTTAAGCTTGCTTAGGTTTATTAGGAGTGGTTAATATGAGGACACATGGAAAAATACATTGGCTACATGTGTCACTCTCTCCCCACACGTGGGTAGTTGAATTACACATCCTCTTTTGGCTTGTTGTGCCACCTCTCATAATCACTATTTTGTTTTTACCTGAGTAGTTTATGGGGTAGTTGGGCTTCTCACCCTCTTTTGGCTTTATGTGCCACCTCTCTCATGTCTTCACTTGAGGAGGTTATGCCACATGTCTTGTCATTTACCAAATAGGTGGTAACCTCCCACCTTTTATGGGTAGTAGGAGTTAATGCACCTCTTGGATGTATTTTCCCTTATTATTCTATATATTGAGCACTCTCCTCTCACCTTCACTAGTTCGGCTAGTTCGGTGATTGTTCAGTAAGTCTTGAGAGTATTCTCAAAATCCTCTTCCTTTGTCTCTATTGTTCTCTCATTTCAAATTTTCTCTTCATTCTACTATTTTGATCTTTGATTATTTGTTGATTGCAGTTGCATGTGATCTATGACCAACATCGGATCCTGGCTCGATTCTCGCTTCTCGAAGAATCTAACATTGAACTTGTTGGAATGCTTAAGTCTAGCTATCCTGCTTAACATAGTTATAACATCTTGAACAACTGGGTTGAGCATAGACCTTAGAATTGGCTTTGTTTGCTTTGTGATTTTCTCCTGGCACCACTAAGTGTTCATAATTTCTCTGTTATGTTCTTGACACTCTGGTAAGCTCTAGCCTTTTTTTTCACATCCATCGGGTTCATCTGAGGAAACGTGGGGAGCCCAAATATATATACAATTCCCTTCACGAAAAGATCTACATAGATTCTTCCCTCTTTTTCAACAACTCTCTTATTTGGGTCGTAATAATTCAAACATCGCATAACTAGCTTGGGGGCCTCCATTACTAGTGGAAACCCTCCTGCTAAATGTAACCCACTTGCTATAACATTCTTTGTACACTGAGTGGAATTTTCTTTCTAGTCTCGTGCGATGAATTCGACATCAGAAAACCATCCTAGATGAATATCAGTTATTATTCCACCCACTAGTATAGCTTGCGAAGCAAAATATTTAAACTCTCTTTTTGGACCTACTTCGGAAGTACTCATTTTTGCCTGTGGATCCTGCATTTTTTACATATGTGTGCCTTGTGTGTGAGTTAGGGTTAAATTCAACCAGTTATCTTCAACATTTTATAAAACTTTCAATTTACCATTTGGTTAAATTCATTTCAAAACAATCAATAATCTCAATTTCTAGAGGAAATACCATTATCTCGAGATGTGCATGCATAAGATGATTAACAGAATTTCAGTTATCTGAGACATACTTGGTTTTGTTGGTGATAAATGAAATTGCTTTTAGGATGTAGCTTTGAAACCCTCAATAGTTGTGTTCTTGGATTCTCGAGGTTTACCTTTCTTTGCGGGTTATAATGTGAGTCTTGATTTTTCGATGTCCTTGCAAATTAGCAGTATGGCACGAGGCAAAGTATTGTAAAAGTAACTGCATGTTGAAGGTGGTGCCAAGTACATTTGTAGTTTGCCACCTTCATTAATTACCTATTACAATGCATTAATTTTCTCGAATAAAGGTGCAATCATGGCGAATTAGGGTTCAAATCACAAACACCTTGGTTTTTGCATAGGCCCACCACTAGAGAAGAAGGTAGAATGGAAACTTACGTTGAACGCTCACGTGTCACTTTGATTCTTATGAGGAAAAGGCCTTTTTGAAATATGCAACCATTGATGATCATGGGATTTAAATCATCTGGTTCCAGAACTTGAAAAAAATATCGGGAACCTTAAACTTACCAAGTTCATGTGAACTGGGTACAAAGAGAGGAACCAAGAACTGAGTTCAAGTAGAACTAAAAAATGGTTTGAACATGTTTGTAATGGAACCTCCATTTTTTGACCTCCGGCTAAAGAAACGAAAAAACAACTATCGAAATTGTTGTGAACCTTTCGCACACATGCCTTGCTGAAAGCAGGGACCCTCTTTCTTGTTTGACTTTCACGTTTGCTTTTCGTAGGGTCTTGACTTCATCCCCTTAAGGGATAAGTCCCTCAGTCTGAGTCTTGATTCACCCATGTGCTTAATGATAAACTTGCATTTGAGATGTCTCCTTGCAACTTGAGGTCATGGTTTGGCTCTTAGGAATTGACCCCTAAATGAAAACTTGAAAATCTAGCAAAATTGGCTAAGTATGGAGGAAGTTTGGAAAATCCAAGCAAGCTCAGATTATCCAAACCTTAATTCAATTGGATAATCCGAGGTACATCGGATTATCTGAAATCCTTCCCTGCTTCACATTTCCGAAATCCTAAGCGTACCATTGTGCATTTATGGCGGTCATTTATTGCGTTTAAAAGGTAATATATTCGAGTTGGTCCTCCATTTTGGTCATTTACATTTGAATGATCTTGAAGGTGACATAGTGCTCCTCCTTCAATGATTGAATTTTGTTCCTTTGAGAGACTCCATCCGCTTGAAAGTAGTCGTTGGTTGATTTGGCATCTTCTATCGAACTTTGGGTGTGCTCTCTCTGGTTTTGCGCGTGTTTAAAGGTATGTTTGATCATTTTCACCTATGGCATTGATTTCATTGTTCATCTTTTTGATTGAATTCTTCCTTGAAAGTGCCAAGTTCACCTATGATCTAATGGGAGACTTTGAGTCTCAAGACGATGAGGTAACTAAAACCAACGAGGATATAGCCTCAGAGCCCAATGATGAAGAGGCTTTTGAAGAAGCAGTATTTATCAAAAGAAGAACTAGGAGCCAAGTGCAAACAAAGCAAGGAGGAAAGCTATCTCCTAAAATTAAGAAGGCTTCTCAAGCTAGCATTAATATTGGAGGAGAGACCTCACAACTAGTGAGGAAGAGAAAAATATTAACAGAAAGGAAAAAGGCTGCAAAAGCTAGAAAGAATGAGGCTACCATAGATGCTCCATCTACTGCAAAGGTGGTAGAATTGGAAAGTTCAAGGAAAAAGCCCCAAGTTTGTGTGAGGAGAAATTCTCCTAAGCAAAAGGTTGCTCAAACAGAAGAAGTGAAGATAACAGAGGGAGAGCTGCAAGATGAAGAGGCACCTATGGATGATATGGAGAAGAGAGTAGATACAGGAAATAATTCTCCTATTCCATCTCCACCTTCTTCACATCAAAATGTACAAATTTCTGAGGATGCACTTCTGGAGGAGGTAAATATATCTAATAAACCTGAGCAACTGAATGAAGATGATAATATTTCTACTCCTGATAGTGGAGAGTAGAGAAAGTTTGTCCAAGAAATGAGGCAATCAACCTCCGAAGTTGAAAGCAAGAACATAGAATCAGAGGTTGATCAAGGCAAAATGTTAAAGTCTCCTGAGAAGGTAATGGTTGATGAGCCACAAAATAATCTTGAAGAAGAGGATGTTGTTGATAGTCCTAATCAGGTCAAGGAGGGATAGGAAAGTCAACCTAAAGTTGAACAAGATAGTGTAACAAATGTGGTTGATGATACAAACAAGGAGGTGGCAACTGAATCATCTACAACACCAGAATGGTTGGAAAAGAGGCTTACCAAGAAGCCAATTATTGTGCAAGAGGAGACCCCAAGCTGGGATAAGTTGCTAGAACAATGGGGCAACCTAAGCAAAGAAAAAAGAGCCAAGACAATTTCCAAGATTGCCAGAGATGAGTTTAATAACAAGGTTATCCACATAGTTGTTCCTCCAACTAACAAATTTAAAGATGAAGTCAAGTCTTCTAATTACAAGGTACAGACAATCAACCTAGAGCCCACAACCTGAGAACAGGAAAAAGAAGAGTTCTCGGAGTCCTCTCAGGCCATTTTAAGGAGATTGGATAAGGAAACAGAGGAAAAGGGAAAATTGTAGAAGCAATTGAATGATGTGTATAAATATATGCAGCATTTAATGAAGCCTCTGCAAACAATGGGTAGTGAGGGAGTTGTGCCAGAAGGATTGTTACCCAAGGAGGCAGTCAATGAAATTGAAAGATTAAAGTTTTTTGTACATTGCACACTGAGTTGGCTATAGGATGTCAGCAGCAAAGGGGATGAGGCAATTGTGCAAATTCTAAAGATATACAACAATGCTTCTGATTTTCTGGAGCATATTTCACAGGTTGTTACAGATTGCAAGAATATTAATGAAACAACTGATAATGAAATTTTGTAGATGCCTAGGAATGAGCTAGCCAAGTTAGACATCCTTTCCCGAGATGAGGTTGATAAGGTAAAGGAATGGATTGAGGTCTGGAATTATAGAAAGGAGTTCCTATCCAAGGTTCTGAAGAAAATAACTAAGATACAAGGAAAGGTGAAGGAGATACATGATGGTTGCATCAATTTCTTGGAAATAATGACTGGAAGGAAGAAGTTTGGCCAAAAGAATATGAATGCTAGCAGATTGCAAGGATGGTGGCATGAGATATATGCTCATTCTGATGGTGCTCTTATTGCAAAAGAAAATCTAGAAGATGCAGCAATTTACATTTCAAAATTGGATAAGTAACATGAGTTACAAATTGAATGGAATAAGGTAATGCCCCAATATTTGGAGGAGTTTGCAAATCATAAGAGAAGAAATAAATTTATTCCAGTTTTAAATTTAGAAGATATGAAAGAGGTATTGGGGAAGTTTAGGGAATTATCCAATAAATCAAAAGCTGACAAGGAGAGAGAAAATCACCCGCTTGCAACCACAGAGTTTTGTGTCGGACATGTGACTTCCAGCCAGCCAAATGGACGACTTCGAATTTTGTGCCGCTAGGAGGATATTTTTGAAATAACTCAGGCCGACCTGGATGAGGCCCCAAGCATTTAATGCAAATTTTATTTATTGGAATTTTCTAGGCCGACCTATCTTGGCCAACCTTGTAATGTAAACCCTAATTTGGGCCAACCTAGTGGAGGAATTTCTATAAATTGAGGATCTTGCCTCATTTGTATTGGTTAGAAGTTAGAGAAAGCTAAGTGATAGTTACAAGAACTAGAGCTAGGAGTTAGTATATTCTAAAAGCAAGTGTTGGTACACTAAATACTAGAATTGTTGCAACATTGGGTGTTTCAATATAAGTAAAGGCATTGTTCTTTGGTGCTCTTTCGTGTGTTGTCTCATCTTGCATGGTTCTTGTTACTTCATCTCTTTGAGATTATTAGTTATTTGTTAGATTTAGAGTTAGATGTGATGCAATGGTGTTTATGATTTGATATTTGAAGTGTTTGAGCAATCTTTGGTCCATACTTTTAGCAACTTGCTGACTATAATAAGTTGTGTAAAGTTAGCTTGGGCTTTAAATTTGTGTGCTAAGTTCAATTGTGGATATTTATTCATTTCAATTGTCGAATAGGGTTGATTTGGATGGATGCTTCATGATCTGAAAATATTTAATTCCTTAGAAGATTGCATTATTTCTGTGAGATTGCAGATTATATCTAGGTTAGACAGGAATTGGTTTTGAGGGATTGGTCCACTTTGAGTCTTTTATCATTCACATTGTTGGTCTTAGGAAACATTTTAATCTTAGAATCTCTCTTTGAACTCTCATCTTTTGTTATTTCTTTTAAAATCTAAGTTAGATTTAGGATTTTAAGTATCATCACATTGCAAGATCTGATAAGTTTAAAAGTTTCAGTATTTGTTGTGTAAAGTCCCTTTGTGATTACAAGCATTTTCACATTATCACTGAGTTGTTTGTTGCATTGTCAAGACTTGACATTAGAGACCTTGAGGTTATCTCTTGAGGCTTGCTAATAGAGATTTACCTTTCAAGAGAGATAGGATATCATATTCTATCTGAGTTGTGCAAAAAACACCATTAACAAGAACGATCGATAAAGAAAAGATTTGCACACACCGGGATGACTCATCCACCAGACGGGAACTTAGGACCAGAACAAAAACACAAGATCCTTGACACAACTACACAACTCTAGGACTTCAAGGTCCGATAAATTGATAAAATTTAGTAGAGAAAACTGAGACATCCCGAATCCAAGAAAGACAGAGTTAAAGCAATAATTCAGGCAAGCTAAAATAGAACTTGCATTTTACCATTTCCTCTGAAAGCAGCACACCGAAGTAAGCAAAAACAAAGGGTAGAAAAGAAAAAGCAACGAAAAAAAAAGGGTCCACATTTTGCCAAGGAGCAAAATGGGGCATGTTGTGAGACCACACAACACACTGCACCAAGTATGACACTGATTTGATACCAATAGCAACTCCCCCTTGGACCTTGCTCCATTCTTTCCCTACATACTTGAGCATTTGCTTCACTTTGGGCTTTGTATCAACTGAACTACTCTGTACCAATGCACAATGGTCTGACACCAACTAGAACCACTGTACACCAATTATAACAAAATAAATTGAGTGTATTTATAGAACTCCCCCTCAGACATATCTCTTCTTTTTGCAGCCAAAGAGCATTTGTACATTTTCTTAGCAGAGCACTTGCATAGCTACCTTCTCCCAACTACAAATATTTTTTCCTTTTGACAAACCATACAAAGATAAAGAATGTGATCATAAATATGCAACCAACAAGGCTTTAGAAATTTTTAAAACTTATTTTACTTGACTTGATCTCTCTTTTTATTTCTAGGTATGAATGAGATACCAATTAAGCTCCCCCTAAACGCATGCCCTATCGCTACATATTAGTGATGTAAGGCAGAAGCAACCACATTTGGTGCTTCTTGCTGACCTTTCACTTTCCACACCTTCTTAGTCTTCTTCTCTGTCTTGTCAGCCTTCTTCTTAGGAATATGTGAACCATTGTTCACTCCAGGGGACATATTTCTCTTCTAACTTTGTGCTTTTGGTCTAATATATTTTGTTCTACAATATTTGGCTATGTGACCACAATTTTTGCAGTTAAAACACATAACATTCATATCCACTCCAGGAGCAAATGAACTCTTATTCACATATATTGTGTTCCTTCTAGGTGCAGTCCTACTCTCCCTAGCCCTATGACCAAATTGGTTACAAGTTTAATAGTAACCATAAAAACATGAGGAGTACCTAGTCATATCTTTCCTTTGTGCAAGATGAGGTGGTCTTCTTTGCTTTGACATCTTGGCATGTGTCATCTTTTGTAAATCTCTCTACATCAGCTCCCTTTATATGCTGTTTCATCTTCAATTTTCCAGGAACTAATTTTTTCACCACCTTATTTGTTGCAAGCTTCTTTTCTTCATCTAGATTCTTCATATTAGCTGTTCCCTTATTTTATTTTCCATTTTCAGAGGCGTTTTCCTTGGAACAGCTCACACGAGCTTTCTCTTTCTTTACATCTTTCTTTTGCTCTAAATCGATTCCTTAATTTGAAAACTACATTTATTCTGATAAAAAGCCGTTTGAATAAATTTACAAGTTGATATTTTTTCTCGATAATACTTCATCTATCCAAGATATTGCAGAAGTTTAAGCAATGCATTCGGTTTCTTTATTTAAGCTAATCTACAAGAAGAGATCTCCCCAAGGATTTCAATCCACCAATTAGATTGGATAAAACATCTTAATTACTAGCAGAGTTATAGTTTTCAAAACAATTGGATGTTTACAGTCAAACATAATATCGCAATCTGGATTACACAGCATATTGTTTTTTATTCTGACATTTCAAGCCTCATTTGAGAACCCTCTTCAGGGAAATTACAATTAATATGATATTTGAATAATTATAGTTATTTTTTACAGTAACTCTAGTTATAGTTCACCATGTGACCAACAAACACTTCACTAATTTGCCAGACAAATTTATGGTCTTCATTTAATATTGCTAAAGCATAATTGCCCGGGATCCACAAATTCAGGTAAAGCAAAGATTGATTAAGTACTCTTTCCAGACTTATACTTGTTACCTGCAGTTCATCTCTTGATTTACCCATGCACAACTTCAACAGACTCCTCCAATTCATTTGCTCATTCTACATTCCAGTTCCAGCTGCTGACCATGCATCATAGCCAATTTTATCATCAATTCTTATGAGGGATTAAAATTCATACTGTTCTGAGCTGTGTTTTGAACACAATTTGGAGGTTTTATAAAGCATATCACTGTTCAGAGCAACTGTTTATGTAGGATTTCAAATGCATATCACAGCCAGAGTAGAACATTAATGCTATATGTACTTAAGAACAACACACTTTGTTAATTGCACTACACTTTTGATAAATTAATATTGATGTGTGAGACTGAGAGGTGAATAAAGCATCAATTGGTCTCTTTGTTTGAGGTCGAGTCATCATGTTTCGAACTGTTTCATGCGGATTTCCCTGCTTCAGTGGTGGCACCTTGAGTTGTGTGGCAATATGCAGTTTAAAAATGGCGACCATTATCTATCAAAGGGCTTTTTCTGTCCAATTGGATATTTAACTAATTTATTGCATCTCAATTTTATGTTACTAAAATAATTGTTCCAGATTTCAAGCCACCGTCAATAAAGAGTCTTTTTAGTGGAAGCAATGACCAGAATTAATACAATTCACAATTTATCGAGTATAGAAAATATGTTTGCAATTCACAAATGCAAGAGCAGGATTACAGGTGGGGTAAATAATCTAAATATAAACAAAGGTTGAGGATGAGGATTTGCTCCGGCAAGTTACATCTCTCATGCATAAATTCCTTTTTAGGAAATAACCTGCACGCAACTTGTCAGTATATTGAAACCTTTGCAGTGTGAATATATTTAGCATTGTTAAGAATTATGGTGGGGTGAATGTTTGCAATATCATATGGTTGCAGTGTGAAGCCTTAGGTAACATTTTTCTTCCTCGTAATGAGGGAGAAATGGATGGTTGGCATATTGAAGTACGCATATGGTGAGATTGCCTTACCTTGGAATATTAGAAGAGCATCCCAATATACAGATATGCAGAGATGCTAGTCAATAACCACAAGAGTTCCAACGTTTGGCAGGTATCATACAATTTGTTCCTTACACCAAATAATTGACTAGAAACTATTAAATGTGTCAATTGAAGGAATCTGGTATTTCAAATGCATATCACAGCCAGAGTAGAACATTATGCCTGCAAGGTGGATCTTCTTGGCCGTTATGGAGTGCTCGATAAAGTGAAGGACTTGATTGATAGAATGCCAGTAGAACCCACTGCTGCCATGTGGAGATCCTTAATGAGTACCTGTAGGGCTCACGTGAATTTGGAGTTAAGTAAATATGCAGCAGAGCATCTCTTTAAACTAGTACCAAAAATGGCTGCACCATATGTCATATTGGCAAATATGTATGCTGTAGCTCAGAGATGGGTTGATGTTGCAAAAATCCAAATAATGATGGAAAACAGGGAAGTGAAAAAGAAACCAAGCTTTAGTTGGGTTATGACTAAAAACAAGGTGCATATGTTTGTGGCAGAAGACAGATCCCATCCTCAAACATAGGAGATCTATGCAAGTTGTATGCACTTTCTAGGAAAATGAACAAGTTGGGGGTAATGTACCTGACACAAACTTTTTGTATCTTGACATGGATGAAGAGATAACTACCTCTCTTACCATAGTGAGAAACTTGCTAAATGTTTTAGGCTTATTGCTATATGGTGGAGTGAATGTTTGGAATGTTATATGATTGCAGTGTGAAGCCTTAGGTAACATTTTTGTTCCTTGTAATGAGGAAGATTTGGATGCTTGGCATATTGAGGTACGTATATGGGTGAGATTGCCTGGCCTGGGAATATTACAAGAGCATCCCAATATACAGATTTGTAGAGATGTTAGTCAATAATCACAGGAGTTCCAACGTTTGGCAGGTATCACACAATTTATTCCTTATACCAAATAATCAACTAGGAATTATTAAATGTGTTCATTGGAGGAATCCGATACTGCATGTCATTATATTTACCTCTTTGCACCAAGGATCATCCATCCTATCATGTAGCAAATGTTGTAAAGCAGACAGTTCAATATTACATCCCTTTTCTAATATGCACCATAGGATCGTCTTATAATTTTTTTGAATTGTTTCTTCTATAGGGAATGAGAATCTTCTTATGCACATCCTACAGTGGGACCATTCACCTGATTTGATTGCAACTGTAAAGAGATAATACCCTTTTAATCCTCAAATTGGTGTGACAACCATACCTGTTGGATTACAAAAAGATCACCATCTTCAGTTTCAGTATCAATTTGTAACAATGCCTGAGGGTCTACCTTCTCAATCTGTAGTATACCAATAATAAATTTGACTCAGGGGCAACAAGTTTTTCTGAGCAGTTTGTCATTTGACCGCATTAACGAGACATGTGGAGAAGTTTATTCATAAACAGACTCTGAATTACATGTGTTGAGTCATGAATGCAACTGAGTGAAATGTATGGTACCAAATTACCAATTACAACATTCAGAGACACTTGCAAAAGCACATAATCATTTAGACAAGCAATAATATCAATTGGCATGGCATGTGTGAACTGGATATATGAAGGAATAAAATCTCAACAAAAAGGCACATACTAAATTTTGAAAACAGCTTCAATTTATGGGTTTTTTTGTTGTGCCATAAACTTTGCATAACTATCTTCCAGTCTCTGATAACTAAAGCACATTGTCATGTGAAGTTCCATTTCTTCCCAATGCAGCTTTAGAAAGATTGAAGCTTAGCTATGAGTTGCAAAAGGAGGCAACTATGCAAAAAAAGGAGGCCATCGCAACCCTGCTAAGGAGGCTGCCCCCAACAAATAAATCATGGATACGTGTACTTCCATCATGGAGATTCTGACCATCAATAATTACTCAGCAGATTTTCTTAGAAAACTTCCTGGTCATTTATTTCAATTTACCGACCCTTGCTGGACACATAAGCAACACCAATTGTAATACTAAATTATTAATCAGCAACATCAGCATACAATTATTTGGAGAATGCCGTGGCCAATTGCCACTAGATACCTTGGGTAGCAAAGACCAAGCAATAAGAAAGTCCTCATTTAATTGTCAACTGCCACTTTACAATTATAAATTAAGCTGTTAATCACTGTACAGGTTCCAACCAGCTAACAGCAAATCAAATTAGGCATTTAAACCATTTACGATTGACTCTTCAAGTTCTCATACAAAGATCGAGCTGAAACACCAAAGAGGAGAATAGCTGTGGAACATAAAAGTAACTAATTCCAAAAGTATTTAAGCTATCGTTCCCGCCTCTTCGTCGGGACGGGACGGGGCAAAGGGACGCGCCCGGATCGCCTTAAGGAATTAGGGATGCAACGCCGACATACAAAAATACATATATATATATGATTTTTCAAAAATTTATTAATATATTAGAGAGAGAGAGGGAAAGAGAGATAGATATGTCAATAAATTAATAATTGATAACAACAATATCAATATGTAAGTAAATCATGAGAGTAGTACTATAACAGCATAAGAAATGTCATTAAAGCATTATAAAATTTATCACAGCAGTATCAAACATCAATAAAACCATGGTCTATCAATATGAAATATCCAAATGTCTCAAACATGTAACTAGAAGTCTCAAAGTTCAAACATGAAAATCAAAATATTAAATACAACAATCTATGAAATTAAGCCTCATTCAGGCTATGAACATCCAAAGACTCAGAACTATCTGAGTCACTATCATCCTCTGGCAAGGGTGGAACTAAAAGATTTAATATTTAGTCTTTTTCAGACTTTAGCCCAAACAATTAAAACATTAAACAGTTGGTGGGCCCCGCGCGAAGGAACTAAACCTTTAAAAAATCATTTTTTAATTGTTTTTTAATATATTTTGACTTGCAGCCTGTAGGGACGGCTAGTTCCCATCCCCCCCAATCACCGTATTGGGACGGGGAAACGCCCCTCCCCCCCAATCCGTATTGGGGACGGGGAAACGTCCCCGAAGGAAACGTTTCCTGGCGTTTCCGATGGATTTTGCATTTTCGGGGACGGCAGGGGATTCACTTTGTCCCCGTCCCCGTGACAGCAGGGACGCGGGACGGGACGGGGTTTAGCGGGGACACCCGTAACATAGATTTGAAGATCATTACTTATACAATTCAGTATGCAACGACTGTAACTATAATTGAATCAAGCAGTAGTACAGCGGTAGGAATTACACCCCACCTTCTATCCAGCCTTCTTTTGAACATCAAGATCTATGATAAAAGCTACAGTCATCTATTCCTTATCATTGCATGTTCAATTATTTGAGTAACCATCAGCCAGACTCCATTATGGCACCGGAAAGAAAGGAAGAAAGATAGGATATCCCTGCACCAAGGGAAGGATACAATATGATCTCGAATCAGTCATACTTGTATGCAGCATTGCCAAGTCACTTGACCACGGTTAAGGCTAATATTTTCCTTTAGAATGCCTAGGAAATCCAATAATATGACTTCTCTTAC
This sequence comes from Sequoia sempervirens, assembly GCA_007258455.2. Classification (NCBI taxonomy): domain Eukaryota; kingdom Viridiplantae; phylum Streptophyta; class Pinopsida; order Cupressales; family Cupressaceae; genus Sequoia; species Sequoia sempervirens. The sequence goes on along the minus strand of VDFB02270651.1, from coordinate 751,812,141 downwards.
TAGTATAGAGAAGATCATGGTGAATACTTGCAAGTACTTGGTGAGTCTGCAGGAAAAATTCACGTAGACTAAATTATAACAGAGTTTTTTGACTTGTCTATTATTTTAATTTGTCCAGTTTTGCAAAGCTTTTGCTGAGATTTTGCCTTGCTCAGTCCAAGTCAAAATCAGGTCTGCTGAATTTTCTCAAGTCATGAGTTTTCAAACCATGAGTGAAACCATGGACATGCAAAATTTATATCAATAAGATGATTATATTTTCTGATACACAAAATTATATGCAACAATGAAGAACAGAAAACACAACAGTAAGTCACAGCTGTCATTGTTGAAGACTATGAGTTACCAGAAAGTGAAAGAAACCCAAACAAGAAACACTAAACACAACTATTGACAACAGTAGCAAACAAAATTCACAATATGTTGCTCACCTTGCATAATGTTATAATGTTAAAGTTAATATTATTTGCAGTGCACCTAAGTGTTGCAGACAGTTGTCGTTGCACCAAAAGATCGACCTGTTAATGCCCAATACAACTGCTAGAGTTAATGAATCCACGAGAGGCAGTTAAGCCATGTCACAAACCCGAGCGCTGCACTGCATTGCACAAGGAGACCAAGGGCACACACCTTGTAACAATCCTCCCCCCCCCCACGCAAGCAAGGGGTTCAAACCCATGACCTAGACTCTGATACCAATTGTTGCAGACAGTTGCCGTTGCACCAAAAGATTGACCTGTTAATGCCCGATACAACCTTCAGAGTTAATGAATCAACAGGAGGCGGTTAAACCATGTCACAAACCCGAGCATTGCGCTGCACAGCACAAGGAGACCAAGGGCACACACCTTGCAACACTAAGGGCTCTAAGGATGTTTGCATCATATGGGTTAGACATTTTTGGAGATCTTTTGTATATCACGTGACATTGGGATGAATATTTAATGTGTGGATTACACATTGGGAAACTATTTAATATTGGAATAACTTAATACCAAAAAATAAATAAAGGGGGCATGGTTTTATAGGCTCATGGTATTAGACACATGGTTTGTGTAATCCCACTTAATGGTTTTGTGCAAACTTATTTTTATATAAATAAGCATATGAGTAGTTGTTAAAGTTGGCTAGGTTGGCTATCATAACATTTGGCTTGTTGGCTAAGGTTTATTGAGCATCTCTTGTAAGTTGCGTATGTGAGTAGAGGAAACATAGATTGGTATGTGTGATTACATAATTCTTATTTGCTTGTTCACATAGAATGTAAATAGGGAGCTTGATGTTTCAAAAGTATTCATCAAGACTTTGCAAGTGTATTGTAACATTTGTCCATAAGATAATATATTGCGTATGTGAGTGCTTTTGGAGGGTTGGTTTTTCCCTCATGGGGGTTTTCCCAAGGTATATCATAATACGTTTGTCTATTCTTTTGCATTGTGGATTTTAAATACTTGCTTGCATTTTTTTCTCTCATGAGTTTATGTGGAAATAGTTCATTATAGTTGCAAATTTCTTTTCATAGGTGCCAATATCAAAGTTGAGAACCTCTAAAACTGCTCCAAACAGGAAAAGTGATGGACGCTGGGCGAAAAGGCTTCTTCCCAAGTAATGTTTTAAAGCTGTTCATATAAAATACAACATAAATTTTAAAATATTTAAATAGTTATGGCCCATTACAGATAACATCTTTCTAGAACAGAAATGGATGAGATGATCACAATTTACAAATTTGGATAGTAATAGGCTTCAAATAGTACCATTCTATTGCATAATTTAACATGGTTTAGAATCTAACAAATTATCATGTCCACTCACTGCATTACAGAAGGATGATGATACAGCACATTGGTTAGTATACCAATAAGGCTACTATTTTTCCCTGTTCTAGACGGTTGAGTAACGAGAAGGAATTTTTCAGTCAACATGTCAATTGGTACTTAGGTGAGAACATGTTATGTTACTGTTAACCTATTTTCTCTAACTGGTCTAAATAGGTTACATCAAATAGTTTATTAGATTTGTGAAGGTTTAGCACTCAATAAACTTTCTAAGAAAACCTCAATTTTGTCAAAAGTGTTAAAGAGGTCTTATTAAAATTCTGCTAAGTTTATGTGCATGAGTTTAGAAGGACTTGACTTAGTCTTATTCACATGCATTGAGCTTTTAGAGGGAAATGGCTTTGTGAAAAAAGGAGGGTTTTTCCTCGACTAAGTCGACCTGGTTTTAGGGCTTCTCAGTTATGTTTGTTTCTTTTACACAACTTGAGGAAACTAAAATGGCAGCCAGGACATTTATGAACATCACAAAGATCAGCAGGGTTGCAGATATTGTTGTAGAAATCATGGAGATATTGTTGTTGGCCAGTGCAAGAGTAAACAAGTGGAGACAGCAGCTGGTTACTCTACCTTTTTTTCCCATGTTGCCGAGAAGTTCACCACGTTGCAGGAACAAAGGCATAAGTAATGGCACATTGAGGATATCAGAATGAGGAAAATCCACATTGCATGACAGTATTAGGGTTTTGAAGAAGTCTTCCATGGAGATATGAAGAGAACTTATCACTATATATTGGCACATTGCAGAGAAAGAGAAATTCCAAGGGTTCATTCACACCAGTCTCTATACATTCGAGATTCTCGAGGTATTGATGCTGTGTATTTTTCATGGAATGTGACAAAGTTCAAGGAGGTAGAATAGTTCATTGTCTAAACTTGCTACTTAAAGAGTTCATTATGATATCTACTTTGTGGCTCTCTTAAGCCTGCTAATCATGTGAAAATTTGTCAAGTTCTTATCATCCCTGTCTAGTGATGACTAAAGTTTCCTTGACTGTGCATTACATTCTATCCCTAAACCACTATCTATATGAAGCCCAGCCTTCGAATGATTGGCAATACATAGCATTAGATTGTCTGCTGCTTCTGTTACATGATCCTTGTACAAAAAGTTAAGTGATTGGTAGTTGGTAATAGCTTTGGTAGAAAAGCAGATGGACATCTTGGGTGAGGGTATGTTAAGACTGGAAATCTGCAAGGGACATGTTGATTGATGCCTGAATGTATGAGAACCCTCTGCAAGCTTGCCATATTTGTTTCACTTGGAAATTCTGCTCATGGTATGTCATTCATCAAGTGCATGTAGAAAGAAACAAGATTGCAGAGATTACAATTTGTCTTTAAGCAATGTAAGTAGTCCTCGAGGAAAACATGATATGACAGTCATATTAACAAGACACATATGATAAGTGATGGCAGCCTATGCAAGGTTCAATGGGCAGTGAAACACATGATAGTTGAATAGGTGTCTATAAGAAGCCTTTGGTTCACAGTCACTTGAAGGACACTGCGTAGAGGGGCATGACAGTCCCAATCAAAGGAATAATGGACAGACCCCAAGAACAGTGTTGGCCACAAGCAACATGCAACCAAAGGAGTAGACCTGCAAATTTGGGTTTAAAGCTAAACTGGAACATGAAAAGATATCAGTAAAAGGTGAAGGTTATGCAGACTTAAAGGACAGTTCTATTGTTATGGAAAGAACTCTTGAAAAGGCATAAAGGCAGGGGTGTCTTTGGTTAAATCTGAGCTAGAATCCTTGGTGACAGTAGCTGAGAAAGACATGACAATATGGCAGATATATAGGGCATTCATGGTGAATACATGGACTGTGAAACACAATGGACAATGTAACCCTAGATGGCAGAATATTGGTGGTTGTAGTGGATGAGTACTAGAAATTCCTGACCAGTATGCCATTATGAATTTCCCACAAATGATCCTGAGTATGAAGAATATAAGTGGTTGCAATAGCTGTAAACCAGTGCAACTAACAATATGAACTGATGAGGATTTTCTTTGAGCAGGAGAGTCCTCATAACCATTGGTACCTTGTGTTGAGCATGGAAAGTGTTATAGGAGTAGTGATGGTTATTTTTTTGATCGCTGCATGCACTTTGGTGGAGACATGGTTTAGAGGAAATGGAGCAAAACTCAGAAAAGATCTGTGATGCCATTGATAATACCAGGAACCCATGCTTGAAGCTGATCTAGTCCATACTTCACGTTGCAGTCCTATCTCAGACCTTGGCATTGTTAATTACAGTGGTGGGTGGGAACAAATGGAACAACAATATAAGAGTGAATCATGATCAAATACCCTGACCAAGCAACATCTCTGTGAAAGGTAAGAGGACAGTATAACAGCTGGGTAGTTAATAGAATGGGGGAGGTTTTGATAAAGTGCTCGTGGTAATAAGGACACAAACCTAAATGACAGTGATTAGGGTATAAAGACTGTCTATACCAAGGTCATGATTACCACATAAAGGATAGAAGTGACAGTCAAAATTTGGTCAGCTGTGTGTAACATTAAGACTCCAAATAATAGTAGACAGTCCATTGGTCAAGAAGTGTATGGGCAGATTAATGAACAGTGCTCATCAAAATGTCCAAAGATACAGTCTATTGTTTTGTAACCGGTCTCCAAAGTCATATGGTGGAAAGAGGGGTCATGGAAGTTGAAGGCAGCTAAAAATGAGATAGCTCTGAGACAATGACGAGTAGCTATCACTGAGTAAGAGGGTCAGCAAGGAGGAAGCTCTACATATAAGGTTTTCTTCAACAGTCTGTTAGTCATGTAATGGATCAGCTAACTCGTGGTCAAGGAAATCCAAATTCTCCGTATGCAATGTCACCAAGATTATCTTGGCTAGCAGGGCAAGGGATCTCTTTAAGCTGAGCATCAACACCAGGGCAAGAGGCTGAGAGACAATATCTTTCAAATTGGAAATCAATCTGTAGAGTTTCAAGGAGAGATGCTGATTGGAATAAAGGAGCATAATAAAGATGAAAGCTCTGCAGAATAACAGAGGGCAGTCAAGTGACAGGTGACAAAAGGTCAATCACAGCTATGGAGTGACAATGGACCGTCTAACAGTACCTGTAATGGCAGCCACAACATTTCTTCACTTGCATACATATGATAGCCATCCAATGAGGACTCTAGAGAGTCACCTTTCCCAAGAAGATCACAGTCAACAATGATATGCAGGTACAGTCATTTTAATCATTGGCAAGTTATTAAAGGTATCGAACTGTTGTCCCAAAAAATGATAGGACTGCATTGGAGCACAGTACACATGTTCAACAGCATAAAGGCAAGCTTTAGGAGCAGATTTCAACTAGTTGACAGGTGACAAAAGTTCAAACACAGCTATGGAGTGACAATGGACCGTCAACAGTACCTTTAATGGCAGCCACAACATTTCTTCACTTGCATACATATGATAGCCATCCAATGAGGAATCTAGAGAGTCACCTTTCCCAAGAAGATCACAGTCAACAATGATATGCAAGTACAGTCATTGTAATCATTGGCAAGTTATTAAAAGTATGGAACTGTTGTCCCAAAAAATGATAGGACTGCATTGGAGCACAGTACACATGTTCAACAGCATAAAGGCAAGCTTTAGGAGTAGATTTCAACTAATTCTTTTCTCTCTAGTCTTGGCATTGTAACTTTTTCAAGTTCTTTCTAGCTGGAGCACCAATGAAACTCCATTTTTCAGACTTGTATACAACTGTAACACTTCTTTTTATCAATGAAATATAAGCATTTTGCCTTCTCCAATCTGATTTTTGTGTGCAAATATGAATGATAGATGTATTTTTCGGTGATTTGATATGAATCCTTCAATGTTTGTCTCATTCTTTCAGCACCTTTATGCAGAGATATACATGCCTTATGCAGATCATGGGTTATGAAAATTAGTTTGAACAACTCCTAATTGTGAAAAACAGTTGTTTTCCTTTTAGGATTGAGAAAACTTTATCTTTCCTATGAAATGCTGATGTATAAATATGTAAAACCTGGGTTGTGCATAAAAAAGCTTGTAGATCGTTTATCATTTTGAGCCCAAACAGTAGTACATGCTCTAAAAATAAGCATTTAGTGCATCACCTTTTAGTTTGGGATCCATTTACATGTTATCCTTCTCTCTTAAGCAGCAGTACGTAGCTTAGTTTAGGTGATAAATCCAAGGGAACCAACCCTCTCTGGAGGTTCTCTTCCGTCATAGGTGACCCACAAACTTGGAAGAAATCCAATGTTTCAAAACTCAGCCTACTGGTGAAAGATTATCTCTTCCAAGTTTGTGAGTCACCTATGACGGAAGAGAACCTCCAAAGAGGGCTGGTTCCCTTGGATTTATCACCTAAACTAAGCTACCTACTGCTGCTTGCCAAGTAAAGAGAGAAGGATAACATGTAAATGAATCCTAAATACAAAAGTAATGCACCAAATGCTTATTTTCAGAGCCTATACTCTTATTTGGGTTCAAAATAATCAACAATCTAAACTCAACACATACACAACTCAATATGTTGTATGTTTTTGCAAAAGTGTTTCATAACAAGGCTTTGGTATGTTAAAAATAGCATTTAGAAGGAGCTATGCATGCTATCACAACATAAACTCTAATCTTAACTAGTTAACACAAGTTCTGACCTACAAAAATGCATACTTTCTGCTCAAAGGCAAGGAAAATAGGACAGAAATCAAGGGGAAAAACTATCACCACAAGATAAATTATGAACTATCTAGAAGATTTGCACAACAAATAGCAAAATAAGAAGGTAAAATAGCTTATTTTATTGATCAAAAGAAGTATTACATAGCTGTATAAGTCTGAAAATGAGTTACAATCTACTGCTCCAGCTTGAAAGAACTCTCAAAATGAGTTACAAGACATGCTAGAAGAGAAAAAGAACTAGTTGAAATCTGCTCTTAAAGCTTGCATTTATGCTGTTCAACAGTTGCAAGAAAATAGGAACATGTGTGGAAGAGATAAGGATAAGTCTTCACTTCATTTTACTAAGTCAAACTCCCTTTGGTCGTCCAAAACAATAACCCCTATTTTGCAGCCCCTTACACTGCTCCAAAAAGGTGTTTTTATGAAGAAAATTTAATTCCTTGACCTCTTCTACCATCAAAGCACCTAAAACAACTCCTAGATGCTTGAGAAAGCTTCAAACTTGGTCAAAACTGTTAGTGTAATTAATTAATTAATTATTACACTAGCATAAGTTAACTTAGGTCTTGCATTTAATTAATTAAGTCCTAGGTTGCATTATTAGATAAATCGGTATTTAATAAATAAGAAAATATTCCTTCCTATGGGTTGTAGGATAGAGTTTCCTTCTTGAACTTGTATCTCATCATTTTAATAATTATCTAGATAGAGGTTCACATGTTGTCACATGTTGTTGAATTATAACACTTGAGCTCTCATGCATAGGTTTTCTTGCCTATATAATCAGGCATCTTGTTCATTTGTAACATATCTTTTTCATCATATCAATAGAATCTTTAATCAGCATTCCATTGTTGCAACACTTCTCTTTGTGGTTGATTATCTTTCATGGCTAAAGTCCTTCATTGAAGATTCTGGAGTTTCAAGGGTTGTGCATCCATAGATCCCAACATGGTATCAGAGCCAGTTAGCCCCTGAAGCTCCGGAATCTTCAATGAAGGACTGCTCATAATGAATATTCTATGATGAAATGATAAATGAACAAACGATCTCGAGCAAGCAAACAACAACATATGACAATAAATATCTAGACAATTATGAATAAGTTCTAGAAAGTAAACTAGGAGGGAATATTCCTCCATTATTAAATGGTTGCTCCTGTAATACAACCTAAACTAAGTGTACTCTTGAATGTAATAATGAGTATTAAATATAAGTTCAGCTTAGGGAGGAAAATGCAATGATTATGCAAGGATGAAGAGATGGGTCGACTCATGAGAAGGGCCATGTTAGGTACCCATGTACATGAAGATGCAAAAGATCTCCCACAACCGGAGAAATGGGGAAAACCCAGTGGGAAGAAAACCCCTCCCCCAAAAGGAGATAAAAAGCAAGAAAGATGGAAGAGTGAAGTTTGGAGGACTCAACATTATCCCCCCAAGGACTACAACCATCACATATATACAAAAAAGATCAAAAAGAATGTGGACTAGATATCCCCCCCATAAAGGAGAGTAGTCCCCTCTAGAATGTCTTCAAGACCAGTGTGAAACTGAGCAGCCAAGTCAGATAGACCTGAAGAGAACCCATCCATGTACCACAAGTTTGAAGAAGTAAAGGTATCCATCCCTGTTGAAACAAATCTCAACTGAGAGGTGTCATAGGAAGAAGATGGTGTCATGCAAAGAGTCAAGTCAATCCAGCCTCCACAACCTTGGTGAGGGGGGGTGATGATGTGCTTCCTGCCCTTGAGTTTGGAGAGTTAGGAACAAGTTGAGCTCGATCCCAATATTTGGTGAACTTGTATACCTTGGAATGATGATCAGCTTGACGATAGGCAACAAGGACATCAAACCTATCTCTGATGAGAGCAAGATCGAAAGTGAACTCAATTTTCAATCCCTCCTGAGCAAGTTGATAAATAGACAACAAATTATGAGCAATCTGAGGAATGTAGACAACATCTTCCAACATCCTTCCATCAAGAACAACATCATAGATACCAACAACATAGGTAATATCTGCATTTTTTGTGAACATTCGATCAAAGGTGGTAGGCCGCAGAGTATCCCACAAAATATGTTGTTGAGAAGAAGTGACATGCCGGGAAGCACCAAAGTCAAGTACCCATCCTTCTTTGTTATCAACCAAGGTAGTTATCAAAGCATTCCCCTTTCCAAGATTGTCAACAGTAGCAATGCCAGCAATACCAGATGATGACTCTTCATGAGAGGAGTGAGGAGATTTGATTGTATTTGATGGGAGAGAGATATTGTGATCTCTAAGTATTTGTCGAAGCTCATGTATCTCTCTCTTGAAATAGGTATCCTCAATGTGACCAAGTCCATTGCAGAAGTTACACTTGGGCCTCTCCCTCTTTGGCTTGTCTTCCTTATGCTGATATGATGATTCAGAAGAAGCTCCTGACTTTGATTTTCCCTTATGCTTACTCTTTCCTTTTGATGGTCCTGCCACAAATGCATGTGACTTTGTGGATGTATCAGCCTGATTGAGCTTGGACTGCTCTCTAGTTATCCTTTCACAAAATGTCTCAAATGATGGCATGACAAAGCTAGTACCAAGACCATCCATGGTGGAATAGAAAGAGGTAGCAAAATAGGAAAAGGAACCTCTTAACTTAGATAATATCATGAATATGCACTCTTTGTCAGATTTATCTTTGCCACATCCTGAAAGCTAAGTCCTTAAGGACTTGAACCTTACCAGGTAGTCTTCAATGGAAGGAAATTGATCAACAGCAAGTGAAGCAAGTTCAGCCCCCAATTGCAAAGCTTGAACATCACTAACAGAACCAAAAAGATCCTTGAGCTTGTCCCAAGCCTCCTTGGGAGTCTAGCACCTCCCAACATGTTATCAGAGCTAGTCCATTGAAACATCAACCCTTGATCCAGGAAGTTGGAGTGCAAGGATTCTTGCAAGCTTGGAGTTTTATGTTGTAGGCTAGTTCGCTCTACTCGGGAGCTAAGTTGATTTCTGGTGTAGATCAGGCTCTCTCCAACCTCTCCATTGCATCCGGAAGGCCTCAAAACCCTTAAATCGCTTGTTCATTTGTCAAAATCGGAGTAGTTTCAACTGGGAGTCTTTGAGGTACATTTTGAGTTTGCATTTTTTTGTACAATCCGTACACATTTGCAGGAAAAAATAATTCCCTCTCAATCCTCGATCAAGGCAAATTTTTGTTATAAAAATCAAAAAATTATTTGGCTATTTTGAGCGGATTTTTTTCTATAGTATAGAAGCATAAATTTCTCTGCTGGGGGATGACACGCAGGTATATTATATAGTGCAGTAGGAATATTTTTGCGGATATAGTTGGGGTTAAGATTTTTGCAGAGTCGGCTTTTCCATGGCATTTATTTGATTAATTTTTGAGAATTACAATAAATTGCAATATTCAAAAGCAAATTTTAGCCGGTATTTTTGTCCCATCGACCAGCGTCATGGGGCTTCACTGCCGTCGGCGCTCGCTACACCTACTTAGCAGTTGACTTCGGCAACCACACCGTTCGTCGACCCACCGTCCGCGTACGACGGCTGTCCATCCCGTCCACACGGTACGGTCCCATGTTAACCCGGGGAGCTCATGCGTCTCGGTATGCATCCCTCTGGGCAAACCGCAGAATGTCGCAGCTCCAACCTTTCAGAGTGGTGTGTTTTTGGCTGTGATTGCCGCTGAGGTCATATCAGCAACCAACGGCCCCGGATTTTTCAGCCCCCAGGTGCTTATCTTTTGCACCTTGTTAGCCAAATCATCACTATTCAGGCAGAATTCTTCCCGGAGGCATAACTTCTGCATACGATATCGAAAATCTGCAAACGATATATCGTTGGAAAGCTATTTCCGTCTACTTTCCAGAGGTGTGCTCTGTTTTTTCAGATTCTGCTTCTATCAAAATTTATTCTCAGTTGAAGTGGAAACCTGTTTCAAGAGAGAGAATAATAACCCCATCTTTAGCAAACAATATATCCCCAATCAAAGTGGGGCTGGCAGATGCATCATCTCAACATAAAGGAAGACCAGTCAAAGAGGCCCAAGTGTAACTTTTGCAATGGGCTTGGTCACATGGAAGATACCTGTTTCAAGAGAGAGATACATGAGCTTCGTCAAAAACTTAGAGATCACAATATCAATCTCCCACCTACTACAGTCAAATCTCCTCCCTCCCCCTCTTATGAAGAGTCATCATCAGGTATTGCTAGCTTTGCTACTGTTGACAATCTTGGAAAGGGGAATGCTTTGATAACTACCTTGGTTGATAATAGAGAAGGATGGGTACTTGACTCTGGTGCTTCCCGGCATGTCACTTCTTCTCAACAACATATTTTGTGGGATACTCTGTGGCCTACCACCTTTGATCGAATGTTCATAGCAAATGCAGATATTATCTATGTTGCTGGTATCTGTGATGTTGTTCTTGATGGAAGGATGTTGGAAGATGTTGTCTACATTCCTCAGATTGCTCATAATTTGTTGTCTATTTATCAACTTGCTCAAGAGGGATTGAAAATTGAGTTCACTTCCAATCTTGCTATCATTAGAGATAGGTTTGATGTCCTTGTTGCCTATGGTCAAGCTGATCATCATTCCAAGGTATACAAGTTCACCAAATATTGGGATCGAGCTCAACCTATTCCTGACTCTCCAAACTCAAGGGTAGGAAGCACATCATCACCCCCTCCTCGCCAGGGTTGTGAAGGCTGGATTGACTTGACTCTTTGCATGGCACCATCTTCTTCCTATGACACCTCTCAGTTGAGATTTGCTTCAACAGGGATGGATGCCTTTACTTCTTCAGACTTGTGGTACATGGATGGGTTCTCTTCAGGTCTATCTGACTTGGCTGCTCAGTTTCACACTGGTCTTGAAGACATTCTAGAGGGGACTACTCTCCTTTATGGGGGGGCTATCTAGTCCAAATCTTTTTGATCTTTTTGTATATATGTGATGGTTGTAGTCCTTGGGGGGATAATGTTGAGTCCTCCAAAACATCACTCTTCCATCTTTCTTGCTTTTTATCTCCTTTTTGGGGAGGGGTTTTCTTCCCACTGGGTTTTCCCCGTTTCTCCGGTTGTGGGAGATTTTTTGCATCCTCATGTACATGGGTACCTAATATGGCCTCGTAGCCGGGACCCATCTTCATCTTGCATAATCATTGCATTTTCCTCCCTAAGTTGAACTTATGGGGGGGTGTTAGTGTAATTAATTAATTAATTATTACACTAGCATAAGTTAACTTAGGTCTTGCATTTAATTAATTAAGTCCTAGGTTGCATTATTATATAAATCATTTAATAAATGGGATAATATTCCCTTCCTAGTTTGTAGGATAAGTTTCCTTCTAGAACTTATCTCATAATTATCTAGATAGGCTTCACATGTTGTCATATGTTGTTAGATTATAACACTTGGCAACATCTCATGCATATTAGGTTTTACTTCTTGCCTATATAATCAGGCATCTTGTTCATTTGTAACATATCATTTTTCATCATATCAATAGAATCTTTAATTAGCATTCCATTGTTGCAACACTTCTCTTTGTGGTTGATTATTTTTCATGGCTAAAGTCCTTCATTGAAGATTCCGGAGCTTCAGGGGTTGTGCATCCATAAATCCCAACAAAAACTGCCTCCTACATTCCCTCCATTAGTTTGCACAACTCAACAAACCTCCTAGATGCTTGGAAGAAGGCATAACTAACCTCCACCTCTGCAACTGCTCATGAATGAATGGTCATCAATCCTGCTTACCCTCCTTCATGAAATGCCTTTAAGACCCATATTCACATGTGCTTGAAAAGCTTAAACCCGCTTGTGGCATTGAAAAAGTTTATTACATCCCATCTTAGCCTTCCAAAGTTTGAAGAAAACTCCTCCATCTGTCTTGCGACTTATCCCTTTCCTTAGTTATCCTTTGAATAAATAGATTTTACTATGGAAAAGATTTAACAGGTTCAGGATCAGATCAGGAAATTGCATGCTCATTGGAAGACCATTCCTCTAGATGCAACAATCATTTTCAATGTAAAATCTTCATAAACACCGCCATGACAGATTTTCATGCAGCACCATTGAAGGATATAATGTACTCTTCTTAGCAGCTAAAGTCATCTCTGCAGAGATCTTGTCTCATACACAATATTCTCATGACTGTGAAATGTTCTTATAGACTATCTTCTTCAGACTGTAACATATCAGACCCCTAGCTGTTATAACAGTCATGCTTCCTTTGAAACTTTGTCACAGACTATCCTTGTGTGATTCCTTCTTGTAGCTATGTCAAACTATACCCTGCAATATTTCCATTCTCCACTATGCAAGGTTGCTCTCAACCTTCAAGCCTGTTCAAACCCCAACTGCAGTCACTTTGAAGCTTCTGAGACCTGTCCCTTTGATGGGACTTTCATGAACTATCCTCATACAACTTCTCTTAAAGCAGTATTCATATCATTTGGGACTGTCACACTGTTTTTATGAGTCATGTCTCCTCCTCCTCTGTTTTCTGGCATGAAAACCTTTTCATTTTCTATATGCTCCTAGATGACTGTCTAAAGAGGTTTTGGCTGCCTACCCTATCTGTCACTTCATCATATTTGATCAAACTGTCCGACCTTCAAGGACATCATTAAACACTCTAGTGACATGAAGACATTTCACTCCACCTCTTGAAAATCATATACTGTGACCCTATTGTCAAGAGGAGAAGGTACTGGATACTGACTGTCCTTAGTTATTCTGAGATTAGACTATGCTTTCACTATCACTTTGTCTGTGTTCCTATCTTCCTACTTCACTGTCAAGGTTGTCTTTGACACCTTTTAATGCCTTTTCAAACATAAACTAGACTAACCTTCATCACTATTATGACTGTTTTTTCATTATGCACTGTCAGGGACTGCATTATCATATATTTCACCGTGATTGCCATTGAGACCTTGCTCACTGTATCATTATTCTTGTGCTTTGAAACCTTGGATGCTTAAGCAAATCTGAACAACCTCCATGGGTTCCTATGCATGCTTTCTAGCTGTCATTCCTTCATCTCTGTATACTTCTTGGACTGCTCTCTGTGCTTATGACTGTCCTGACATATTGGAAACTCTTCATTGTATACCTGGACAACAATAAGTTTTGCACAGTAGGTCTTTTGAAGGTCATACAAATAATGATTCCCACTGCTGCTAAAGTCGTAACATTCTAGCATTAATGGATTATCCTTACTCCCTGTCTGCAGTGTAAAACCATTGATAATTCAAGCGATTGACTTTTGACCAGCAGCTAAAAATGACATTTGAAACCATGTCTATGTTGATTCTTTTGCCTACTATAGGCATAAATATTCATCCATCAGTATATGAGCAATATAAAGCTTTGCATTGTATTCCACAATTCTATTTTGACTAGGCCCTTGAGAGGAAGAACTGTGCTTGCAGATGTTCAAACTGCCCCTTCTTGGTGTCAAAACCTGCCCTTTTCAATTTGGAATGACTGCCCTTTCTATCTCAAGCTGTCCTTTGTTCTTTTTCTGCCCTTTTCCATCATAAGCATGTTGATTGTCTTCCCATCTATGCTCTTCAACTGTTAGAGACTGCCTCTTTATCTACATGCTGTTGTTATCCTTTATGAAGGAAACTTTCTCTTTTGTGACTAATCTATATGACTGTCCTTTCAAAGGATGAGCAACTTGACTGAGCCTTTTCTTAAGGTCTTGACTGAGGTCTTTAAAACTTGACTGCCGTTAAATGATCTTTAACCCTTTGACTGCCTGTTATTTAGCAATTGTCCTTTATTGCTGCTCTTGGCTTGCTAAAACAATATCACCACTGTCATTTTCAATGTTTTCATGTTTTTTTTGTCTTCATGACTTTTCCCAGTTTACTGTCCTTTGTTGCTTTGTCCTTCTAACCATAGGAGTCGATAGGACTGTTCTGCATTTCTTTTCTCAAACCTTGTTTATATACAGACTTCTTTCCTTGCACAGATCAACTGTACTACTTTCTTAAACTTTATGACAGTTTTGACTTGTATTCAGGTTTCCAAACTGCAACTTGTATTTTTAAATGATGTGACAGATTTTTGTGAACTTCAAATGTTGTCCTTTGGAATACTGTGTCTCCTAAATGTGTATGACTCCCCTCTAATTCATGTAGCCCTGTCTCCTACTCATGCATATAACTATCCTATTTTGTGGTATATCCTCTTGGTGATGATGGTTTTGCTAATGACTTGAGACTGCCCCCTTTACATAGTTTTCTCATTGAATTTAAGACTGTCTTTTAAGTTTTAAATGAAGTCCTGTCCTTGACTTGGTTTGTATCTTGATTGTGATCATAACTTTGCATCTTTTAACACTCTAGTGAGCAATACATGTTCTCTTGAGCTTCTCACCGTTACAAAATACAAATAATGCAAGTTTTATGACTTTTTAACCTTCAGATCATTTTAATCAACATACATGTGAAACTGTTTAGTTTATTAAGGCAGTGTTGCCTACAAACCCTTTTCTATGTATTTGTGCACTTTCAAGATGATGCCAACAAATGATCTTGAAGAAAAGAAAAAGTGACTCAGCAATTATATCCACAAAAACCTTGACCGTCTGTATTATTTTGCCTACACATTCCCCTTTAATGAGAGTCTTGTGACTTATCTAATTTGCCTTCCCTTTCAGAAAATACAAGCTTGTATAAGCCAAAACATAAATCCAAGCATATAAATTGTGTCTAGTTTGCCTTCCATTTATAATAAGAAAACAAGTGGATATAAAGCCTACGCCAAATCATAAGATCATGCAACTAAGTTGTATTTACATTGCTTTTCCTCGACTTGTCTACCCTTAAAAAAGAAAAATCATGCATATAAATTGTATCTAATCTATCTTATCTTAAAAAACCAAGATAAAACACAAAATCATCTATATTCCAAAACCAAATGAATATAGATCACCATCTAACAGTCAATTACAATTTCGCATGTGCAGCAGGAAGTATAATGTTTTTAGAGAACTTATCTTATTTGCCTTTAAAAATAACCAGTGAGTGTAAGCCAGATGATTAAATCACTCAGATAAACTCACATGATAAATGATAAAAAAATAAATTACGCAGTCCAATCCAGAAACACCCAATTATCCAATATTGGACTGTAGAAATTTAATGGATTTAATTCATAATACTCTAAACAGATTCACATATTACCCAAAACCCTAACCAAGCTCCGCATATAACCCATCAATTTGTTTAAAGATATCAAAGCTCTCTATTGGTATTCAATCTAAAATATATGCAATTTCGATTATAAAAGCTTACAAACTAAATAGCCAGTAAACCAAACCCTAGTTTCCGCAAAAATACAAAACCTTTATTTCTGCTCAATTTATGCCACAGCAATTGCTGGGCTTTTAGTTTGTTCCAGGTGCTTTTTCTTATCTGAAGATTTGTCCTGATAATCTTCGAGGTTGTAGACGACAGTTATGTAAAGAGAACAACTCGGGCAGCGTGCAATTTCTTCACCCATCTGCAATTCTGCCGTTGTGATTTGGAAAAGATCTCCACATGGGCATGGATATGTGAAGGCCTGCAATTCTTCGTTCCACTCCATGTCCTCGATCTCTACATCATCGTAAGACATTTCTCTTTGATGGTTTTTGTAAAAAAAAATCTTTGTTAGATAAAAGTAGATGGGACTTAAGCACAGTCGGAGGTTCCTTTCATGTAAATGTTGGGACTAGCGCCTGTATGGTTGCTGCTGTTCGATGACAGGTTTGGTAGCAGGTGGTTGATGGAGTTGGAGTGTGTTGGCTCGTCTGTACTTGGAGTGGAACTTACGGTGTGCCGGGCCTTGTTTTGAGTTGCCCTGGTTGGTTGCACAAAGTCGGGTTAAAGTGGATTCGTTTTGAGATCGTTTTCGACAGGTGGTTGGAAGGCTTTGGGTTTTGGTGGTTTTGTTTGTCCTGAGGTTTGATTTGATTCTGTTTTTTGGATTAGTCTAAATTTCATGGCCGTATAGCTGTATTAACTTTTTTTTGTTATTAAATATAATTGAAATTTTGGGAAGACTCTAAGGGAAGATTTTGTTTAGAGGTAAAAAATTAGATAGAATTATAGTTAGATATATATTTAGTTTATCATATGTATTTTTAAAATAAGATATGTTTTAACATTGAAAGACAATTTTGAAGAGATAGTTGTCATAAAAGATTTGTTTACACTAGGGTCAATTGTCAAATTTAGGTCCTTCAACTCGTGATTCATAGATAACCTCTATTTGCACAAGACACTTTTTACTAAAATAAGTATTAACTAGTATAGATATCTTAAGTCCATCTATCTAAAAAATATTGACAAATATTAGTTTTAAGTTATTTTCTTTACTTAAGATTTATTTTATTTTAGTTTAGATCTATTTTTGTAATCAATAAATAACAATCATAAGGATCATATCCATTATATTAAAATATATAATTTTGTGTCCACCAAGGATTATAGATAAACCGAACTTCTACATTCTAAGTGTATGATTGTACAAAATTTTCCATAACAGTTGCCCAAAAAATTTATAAAAACTATATGTGCATGATAACACAAAGTTGCCAAAAAATCATTATATTTTTTTAATCTAAAGACATATTAGTTGAAAGTAAAGGAGAACAAGTTATTACTCCATGTCAACATCAAAATTGTCATTGACCACAACACAACATCCAAAATCCAAACTAAAACATAGAGATTGTTGCTCTGAAACTAATTATTGAGAATAAGACCAAACAAAATATACTACGTAGACCAATAAAGGAGAATAAGACTCATAAAAACACATAAAATATATGTTATATCTATCCCAAAATGTCATTTATAAAAACTTGCATATTTTGATTACAAAATGTTTGCATACAACTTTACTATTGTTATGAATGAATGCTCTTTCTAGAGTTGTGGGGCATTGTCGAGAGCTACAAGACACTATCCAAAATTGTTGTATAACTAATTTCTTGTAGTTGTTGTTACTATTCTTTTGCTAAACACTTTTCTACTACAATTCTTTGCTCTTCCTCCAAAAACTACTACTACCAAAAATATTCTTCTATTTTGTCTTCTTCTAGAATTTTCCCACTCATATAAAACTCAAATTCACCTAATTGCATTTACTTCGTAGCCAACCAACAATGATTGTTGTAGTTGGTGTCAAAAGGAAATAGGGGATAAATATATCCCAAAAATATTTATGATGGGTTTAATAAATAATTTTGATAGGTGGCTCAAAATTACGATAAATTTCAATACTCCCCCTAATCTTGAGCTATTTCAACCTTATTTTGTACTTCTAGAGCTAAAATTGTCAATTCTAGAGCTCAATTGTACATGACTTTTGAAGTTGACTATGAGGGCTCTAGAGATGTTGCCACTATATCCATGATGCCCAAACTATCTCTTAGACACTCAAGACTATCTTTTTTGAGTGGCTTAGTAAAAATATATGTGAGATGTTACTCAGACCTACAATATTAGAATTTTATATCTCCATGTTCTACTAATCCTTAGTGAGCCACGCAGTCCTCAATGTGTAGCTACGTCCATGGAAGATTGGTTCTTTGTCAGGGCTGATTGAATTCTCTTTGTCTTAAAATATAGTTTTGTCATCTTCTTGATCTTCTTTCAAATTTGCTAGGACAATCCATAGCCAAATATCCTAAAGAGGTGCCATTGTGTCATCCCATTATTCATTTTCGATAAATTCAATATCCTAGTTGATTACAATCTGATTAGATATAGGGTTACATAATTCGTATGCCTTGGAATCTTCATTGTAGCCTACAAAGATATATTTTTCTCCTTTGGAAAAAATGCATGTGTCACACACCCAAACACTCTAAGCTTCTCCATACTCCATTTGTATTTTGTCCATGCTTCTTGTGTAATCTTATCACAGGCAACCTTTGTGGGACATCTATTTAGTAGATAATTTTTTATTACAACATCATCGCCCCAATATTTATTTGAAATTCCCTTGGCCCTCAACATACTTTTTGCCATCTCCATAGTGGTCATATTCTTTCTCTCAACTACTCCATTTTGCTATAGATTAGCCAGTTGCTTAATGAGATCTTTAATAATTCTTCTTCAATTATAAAATTCTAAGTCTACTTTTCAAGGTATGCTCTCCTCTATTTGATCACGGGGACCTTAATAGGGTTTCACTTTCCATGTCGTCTTGGTGTAGGCGCAGCCAGGCTTTCTCCAGGAGGCGGCTTTATTGCCTTCAAAGTGAAATACATGTATTTGACTACTAATCATCAATAAAAGGGTCGTGCAAATATTGGTTCTTAACAATGGGTGAATTTCTGTGGATATACATAGATTCTGATAACTCAAATGATGATCAACCATGGGTTCCCTAGTTGAAGGATTCACCTATGCTCTTTTCTACAGGCTAAAACTACATGTTTTCTGTTGGGCTCTGTGGTTGGTGGCTATTCATATCGTTCTTGGAAGACTCGATCCAAAATAGCTCCAGAGTATTGCATGCTTTTGGGTTAGAAACTTGGAGGGATGATTAATTGCCAAATGTTTGAAGTTTGTTTCTATTTGGTATGTTGTTTTTCATGCTTGGGAATTGGCTAAAAGGTGGGTTGGGTAGAGACAGAGACGTTTGTTCCTTGTTTGGATTGTTGTGCGTGTTCTTGTCATTTCTTGTTGAGAAATTTGGTCATGAA
This sequence comes from Sequoia sempervirens, assembly GCA_007258455.2. NCBI lineage: Eukaryota > Viridiplantae > Streptophyta > Pinopsida > Cupressales > Cupressaceae > Sequoia > Sequoia sempervirens. The sequence goes on along the minus strand of VDFB02270651.1, from coordinate 751,792,879 downwards.
AATTTTGGTTTGAGATTAGGATTTTCATCATATTTTAGAAAATATATTAATTTATAAGCCCTAAGGTTCATTAAGAATTCCAGAGGGTTTGATCAAACTACATTAGATCAAACCCCCTTGGATAGAACCCCGCTAGTTTTAAACCATACCTATAACAGAGTCTCCTTTACACCTATCAAAATGTCGATAAAAAACCACTTTTGATTTACCTTTTGAGGATCAAATGAATTCATTTAAAATTTATTTTTTGTAAGTATTTAGTCCTTATTATAAGCTTCCCAAAAAGTATAATTTTAAATAAATTTAATTTTATTATTATATTTATTTTTTATTTCTTATGAATGTAGGTTTTCCATACTTTAGAAAAGAAATCAAAGCTCTTTATTCTACACATGTAGAAAAATAGAAGATTATCAGAAAAAAATTTGAAAAATATGAGTGCACCAGATATTGAAGTTCTTGATCGAACAAAAAAAAAATTGAATTTTGATACATATACAAAAAAAGTTGTCTTATACAATCCACCTATGTCTAAATTGTAATTGGTTTGACTTTGAAGCTTGATTAAGGAAAAAATATTCAATAAAAAACTATGAAACTAATTGGAAGCACTAGATATCATATTTACAAATCTAAATTCGAAAAAATTAGAATTTTATCCTTCATGGAAAAAAAGTTATGTGTTATACGGTGAGAGTCACTCCTTAAAAATGGTGTTTACTGAAAAAACTAGTTTTCGAAGGAGATGGAAAAAGAAGTGCAATTTGATTCCAAAAATTTTGAAAAAAATCTATTTAGAATCTGCAGAAAAAATGTCACAAATCACTAGTTTGCATCATCTTCAAATTCCTCATGATTTAGCCGCTATAAGTGCCTAAAAACGAAGATTTAGTTAGAAAAAATCAGTTCAATGTCCAATTTGGCCAAAAATTGTAAACCAATATTGTGGGATCACCCTAAAGATGATGCACACTCATTTTTCCATTAGCACTTTTTAGCCTCTTTGGACCAGTTATCCAACACTCAAGAGGTTATGCTTTATCTCTAGGAAAAATAAACATTCTCCATCTCATTTTTATCATCATGCTTGGTGTAGCTCATAACAAACCCTTTTCCCACTACTGGAACTATTTCATTATTCCCCATATTTATCTCAAACTTGACATTCTTGTTTATGAATGGAAAGAAATTCTCATTTCCACTCATATGGTTATTGCATCTACTATCTAAGTATCAAATTTAGCACTACCTTTGTCACATGTTGGTGATCTAAGTGGTGGACCCCAATTCCCTAAGGCCTAATAATCTCCCAAGTGTCAGGGGTGTCAAACTTAGGAATATTACCACAAACCTATAAATTTAGGTTGAGCAACTTAGGACTATTTACGGAGGTGGATAAGACCTCCTTCACTTTTGGCTCTACAAGAACAAGGGGAGTTTCTCTAAGGTGCTAAACTAATTGATGATGTAGTGATCAAACATTTTCCTTGCTACAAAATATACCCTTCACAAAAAGCATCCTAATACTAGTGTCACGATATACTTATGTGTTGGTTTGAGTATGCAAGGCTATGCACCTATATACAACAAATAATTTTTATCCTGTAGAGTAAGATATTGGTAATAACCCCTATTATTGTTATACACTTACACATGAAAGCAAGACACACTAACACCAAAACTAAAAGAGAATTATTATAGATGTTTTGTTTAAGTGTTTTGGGTGATGAGAGGTAGATTCTAGTAGACCAGTATTTTTATCCTTGATTAGGCAACAGAGTCTTTGATTTCATACAAAAGATGTAATGGTTGTAACCAAGGTGATACCTTAATCAAGACACCACAAAAGACTATGTTTTTCAAAATGCATAGGCAATTTGGGCTCTACACATATATTCAAAAAAGAAATAAATGGTTATTGAATATTAAGTGAGTATACAAGTAATAATTCATGAGTATACCTTTACATTTCTTTTATTATGTTGAAAATAAATATACCTTACAAATGCTTTGCAATAGTTTTACAATCACCATCAAAAACCACTCTTCCAATCTCAATGAGGATGAAGGTTGGCACATAATTACAACTTGACAACCACTCCTAAATGCCCTCCATCTAAACACTCCCCCCTAGTTTTTTCTCCTCTTCCCTCTCCCTAACCTTCCTAGCCTCCTCTTCTTTCCACCTTCTTGCTTTTAAGCCTAGATTACCCCCCTCTTTTCTGGCCTCCTTTCTTTTGACTCCCCCTGTCTTTTCCCTTTTGTCTTCTCCCTAGCCTTCTCATTCACCTCTCATTTCCTCGTCTATTTGTGCCTTCTCATTTTTGTTCGTATGTATGTTCTTGTTTCTTTTGTTTGCATGTCTTACTAGTTTATATTTTAGTTCTTTTTGAACTTTAAAATATTTTTGCCTATGCATATGTTTCTATTTTATTCTTTTCATTTTTTTAATTTATATAAAATTTATAATCACCTCATAATATATATTTTATTCTCTTATTCTCATTTACTAAGTTATCTTATGCATGTATGCATTTGAGTGGTACATTGTCATTTTGTATTTGTTTTTCCCCTAGTTCTTTCTTTGTTTTTATCCCCCTACATATTGTACTTATATATTATATTATATAAATTTCCTAATGTGAATTTTTTTTATCTATATAAGCATGTTTGTAGTGCATATTATATCTTTATATTGTATTTGCATGTTTATATATATTTTCACATTATATATAATTATTATACATAATATTATATTGTGTAAACATACAATTATATTATATTTATATTATAAGGGTATTTGCATATATTATTATTATTATATATAGATATAATATACCATCTTTATATTTATATACATTATATTAGATATGCCTTCATGCATATGCAAATATACTTATGTATATGTAAATACACTTTTGTAGATTAAACATATATTTATTTTATGGAATTTTTATAATTTTTTCTCTCTCCTCATCTCTTCCCCACCCTTTGTTAGGTTGATATGCACTCCTATTTCGCTATTTTCCTCTTCATGATGATGGATCACTGAGTGTGATCCAAAACATTGATAAAAAAGAAACACAGTTGAATTTAAAAGCTTACTTTCCAATCATCTAGTTGACTGACTAAATAACACACATCCAAAAATATATACCATACATAGGGAGACACTCAACTTAGGTTGATTATGCCTTCTATCATTCAATCTACAAGGTTTATAAATTCTTATTACAAGTTTGGGATGAACCCAAATCATTTCAATACCAAGATACCTTTACCTAGAATTGGAAATTGAAACCTTAAGGCTTCCTATGAATATCTTTATTATGTTGGTTTTGCAGCTACTTCGACCAATTTTCCCATGCCTTTAAAATGAAAGGGGAAGTGCATATATCCTTTGCCAAGTGCTCTAAATGGGAATTGTGTAAACTTGAACAGTCCCCTTGAAAATTGGTGATTTATTGTAGTTCTAGGTGATAGCTATGTCTTCTTGTCATATTTTTATCATATTCTAAACTCAAATCTTCCATGAACAATGTGCAATGCATTCCCAAGGAGTATGAGAGGTCATCTAATGTCACTTCAACATTAATGATTTTTTGATTCATGTGTGCAAGGACAAGAAAACCCCCCAAACAATTTGTTAAAAAAATTAGCTTGGAGATGGTGTGCCAATCTTTGGATCAAGAAGCAATAATTGAGGCACAAAAGAACAACATTGGATTTGATTTGGTGGTTGGAAGATAGTGAAAATGGATTAGTTTCATTTTAGGCCTTCTAGGAGGGTAGATGGGGATTTTTGTTTGAACATCAAAGTTTCAAGAGTATACATGCCAAAGGGGGAAGAAAGGAAAACATGACCTGAAGGTCTAATAGACATGACAATATGAGAAACTTTGAAATCTTGAAAATTTGACTTGGAGGCAAGTGCGTGTTAGGGATGACATGCATCATAATGTTGAAATTTTGGGGAAAGGACAAATAAGATGAAAAGTTTTATAGGGATGGAGGGAGCATGAGGAAGTTCAAAAGTCTAAAAGATAAAGAGTAACCTTCAAGGTATCAAGATAAATAAATGGTAGAAGGTAAGGGAAAGCTTAATACACCAAAACATTAAGTACTCAGGTGAACTTCAAAGAGTTTGATGGAGTTTCAAACCATTAGGGGATATGGAAAGAAGTACAAAGAAAGGGGATGGGTGAAAGTCTAACTCTGATAGGATACATATAGCAATCGATAGAGTTTTAGGCCACTTGGGGAAGCATGAATAGGATGAAAATTTTGATGGGGATGGATGGATGGATGGATGGATGGAGAAGTTTGAAAGTTTGACATATGCAAAGACTTAGGATTTTTAGAATAAAATTTTGAACTTCGGGGATTGGAGATGGCAAGGGATGGTATCAGGGAATGAGAAACTTTGAAACTCTATTGAAACAACACAAAGGAAAATTTTAACCTTTGGACTTTGGGGGTAAAAGATTCTTATAATAAGTATGAGAATAAGGGAAACCCCAATAGCCTAAAAGATTGACAAACTTGACACTTAGCCACTTTTTCAAGGTTTCTAGGTGGGGTTTCAAGAGTAATAGGAAAGGCACACCAAGATGGATACCCCCAAAACTTTGGCAAAGAAGCAATCAAGACTTGGTCAATTTATGAAAAGATCAAAGTAGGGATTCAATACTGGTAGGGAAGGTATGCAAGAATGAACAACCTCGAAACTTTGAGATCCTGAAAATCATAACACTTAGTCAATTTTGGTTTTTCAACATGGGCATTAGACTAAAGCATGGAGAAGGGGAATAATACAACATTGAAAGGCACAATATTAAGCAAGATGTCCCATTTATAATCTATTAGATAAGCTATCAACAAAGGGTGGATAGGGACAAATACACACTTATGAAGTAAAACAAAGCAAGAATGAGACACATTAAACTAGGGTACCAATATTGGCTCTAGTTAGGGACGTGTGTCTCTTGCATAGTGAGAATCCAAATCTTTGAGAGAAAACCAAAAATGAGGGTCAACAAGGACCAAGATTGAATCACACTTCATCATGACAAAAACAATTATGATTACACAAAGACAACAACATATACAAGAACATGACACAAAGACAATTGAAACAACTTATAATATGAATTCTCAAAACCTCACCCTTAGGAGAAGTAATGCTTGAGATGTTGACCATGAGCTAGCATCTTCATGAGGTCTCCATGAAGACTCATGAGGTAAAATTTTCCTTGACTGCGTCCAACTTGATAAGGGCCAACCTATAGGGCATCAAACTTTCCATGTTTTCCCTTTTCTTCTTGAATTCCATAAGAGGACAAGATCCACAACTTGGAACTCCCTTTTGATAGCCTTATTATAAAAAAGATACTTCAAATTTTGTTACCTCAATAAGTTTTTCTCATGAGCCATTCTTATTTCAACTCATCTAGTTAATTGGTGTATCCTTTAGGAAATGACATCTTCTTCTTCCCCAACAATCTATTGTAATAGCTCAACTATATTGGAAATTCAAGGTCAAATGGTAATTTGAACTCAAGACCATATACCAATGTGAAAGGTTTCTTTCTAGTAGTCATCTTAAAAGTTATTCTATCTACCCATACATCAAATTTCAAATTATCAACCCATCTTTTCTTGTTAGCATCTGAAGCTATATTGATGACATCCATGATTCTTTTATTGCTAAAATTTTCTTTTCCATTTTCTTATGGATGATAAGGGGACGAATGTGTTAAAGAGATATCTTATTGTGAGCATATTTCAACAAAACCCTAAGATCTAAAATGCAATGCATTATCAACAACAATTCTTGATGGTATGCCATACTTGATAATTATGTTATTAAGCAAGAATTCAATCACTATCATTGAGGTTGTATTCCTTATAGGTATTTCCTCTACCCACTTAGGGAAATAATTAGTGGCTACCAATATCCATTTATACCTATTGATGGATTTTTCTTTTAAATTTCCCTATAAAGTCTATGCCCCACTACTGAAAAAAGCTTCTTCTAAAATGGTGATAAGGGGGAGTGCTCTTGCATACTTCAACTTACTAGAGAATCTTTGGCAAGTGCCACACCATTTTAAAAAATTAGCCACATCTTTGAATAATGTTGGCCACCAATAGCTCACTCTCATAATCTTATGAGTAGTGATCTTTGACATATAATTCCCACCACATAATCCTTGGTGTCATTCCTCAACAAATTTTACAAAATACTCAACATATAAAAATATTAGGAGCACACCAATATTTCTCCACATTAACTATCCCTTGAGAAGAACATGCCTATGAGCTTCAAGTTTCAAAGTCCTCTTTTACTTATCATTCAACTTGGGCAGGTAATTTAAATTTTTTGAATAAAATACAATGTCCTTATACCAAGGACAATCCTTTAACTAACATCTAATATAAGGTGGTTCAAAGCTCACTTGGTGGACCTTAGAAGCATACAAATTTTCTTCAACCATTAATTTTTCCAAGCCCTAGCCTCTAACCAGCTTAGTTGTCTTTACCTACATGTTGTACTCCTAGATATTATCGATCCACTTACACCTCTTTCTTGATTCCTCATGTTGCACAAAGATATATGTAACAATTGTATGTGGCACAAAGGTTGTGATCTTGGATCCCACGAGATAAGGTCTAAAATTATTCATAGCCTTAACAAGAGCATATGAATTATTTTCCATTATGAAATAGGTCAATTCAACATCCTATAAGGACTAGGTTGAAGAAGGCTATTGGTTGTTCATATCCTTCATCATTCTTTTGTAATAGAACATCAACAATAGTGTAAAATGATACAAAGGAAAACAATTGAAAAGGATTTGAATAATATAGGCTTGCTAGAATGGGTGCATCCTTTAATGAATCCTTAATTCCCACAAAGGAATCACTTGACTCCTTGTCCCAACGTAAAGACTATCCCTTTTTCAACACTTTATGGATGGCCTTATTTTTCTATGAAGTTAGGAATGAACCTCCTGAGAAAGTTTATTTGTCCAAAAAATGATTGGACTACCTTGATTTTCTTGGGATGCAGAATATATCAATTGCTTTGATGCATTTTGAATCTATTCTCAGTCCTTAGACACAAATTTTTTGAGGATCTTGCCTTCTTCTACATCAAAATTACATTTTTTAGGATTCAAAGATATCCCATATTCTAGACACCTCTGGAAGATCAGCTCCAAGTGCTTTCAATGATCATTTCGGTCCTTGAAGTATGCAATCAAATCATCTAGGTGAATAGACATGATTTCATTTATAAGGATTGCAAAGGCAACATCCATGACTCTTTGAATTGTCGCCCCAACATTATTCAAGTTGAATGACATTTGAACATAAAAAAATCTTACCATTGCATTGTAAAGGTTATCTTATGTTGCTCAAATTCCTTGAGCATAACCTAATTGTAACCTAAGAAGTCATCCATCATAGACATCAAATCAAACCCTATTACATGCTACAAAAAATGGTCCATACTAGATAGTGAATAATTGTCTTTGACTAACTTAATATTTAAAATTTTGAAATCCACATACAACCTAATATCCCCATTATTTTTTCTAGCTAGAAAAAGGTTTGAGACCCACTTTGAATATCAAATTGGTTTTATTATACCACCCTCTTTAAACATGATTAATTCCTTTTGCATTTGGGGGGAAAGAGTGAGGTTAATAAGACATTACTTTTGTCTAAATTGTTTTGTATTAGGCTCCAGTGGAATAGTATGATGGAAAAAATCATCTATATAAGAATTTAGTTCATCATAAGACCAAGACAATATTTTTTCTACCTTCTAAATAATGCTATTGACATTTTCTTCTCTACTGGCTTTAATCTTTTCCAAATGTAGACCATCTTGGGGGCTGATTTGGTGCCCAAATTAACACCTTCTGCATCTTCTTCGATAACAAGATTACTTAGTTTCTCATAATAATCAACACTATTAAACATTGTTTGTAACGCAACAAGATCTCTTGGAATAGTATTTTTTAAAGCTAAATAATCTCATTTCCAAAAAGATTCTCCTTACCTTCTTCATATTTATCCATCATTGGTTGCCAATCAATCAGCTAGTTGTTAAAGTGATCAATACAATTTAGGAACTCATATATGATCATCACTGAAGACTTTCCAATTATGAATGTTGTCTAGAATACTAGGCATAGTAAGAATTTCTACACCATACTTGTATTGAGGAGATGAATAGGTGGAATCAAATCTATAAGCTAATACATCACTTGGGCTTCAAATATTACATTATTATCTCTCTAAACCCATTTAATTTCAAATGCAACAAACACCTCAATAGTATCCCACACAATATTCCCATACATTCTCAATATTTTTTCTTTTGTAAAATAGGTGCCCCTAACTTGAGATGCCAAAAAAATTAAATCACCATGAGCTCTAAGGAAGTTGATACCATACTTGGCAGCTAAATTTAAACTGAGTAATAGAGCTTCATACTCAACCATATTGTTGGTGCATTCAAAGTTCAACCTGAATGTGAACTTATAATTCTTGCCCTATGGGGTCACCAATACAATTCATGAACTATTACCTTCTCCCAAGCACACACCATCAAAATTCATGTTCCAAATTCTATTAGCCCCTAGATATTGATGTGGGGGAAATATTTTAGGTTTTACATGTTTCTCAAATTCATCATCGCAATATCTTACAAAAAAATTAGGCTCCACATCCAAGTAGCAAATTTCACTCTTTTTCTTATATGGATTCTCCACAATCTGTAACATTTTATTTTCCCTATGTAATTGCACTTCTTTTCCATGCAATGGTATGGTAGCATAGGACAAGCCCTTTTGAATGCTACCACCAATTGAGGCTACCCACTTCTTGGACAACAAAATGCCCCACTTAGTTGGATAATCAACTATGATAATGTCCATTATTTTTTCCCAAGATATGCAACAAGTAGCACTTCCACATCGTTTAATATTCCAATCATGTTTACTTCATGAGAATCCATGGAAAAACATTTTCCATGGGACTTTGTGACTTTTAAACCTTGATGGTTCATGACTTCCAACGTCATCACATTGCTAGATACCCTAGAATCTAACATACAATTATGTACCAGCCAACCCTTAATCAAAAAAGAGGTTTAAAATGGATCAATTACATGTTTTCCACTTGTATACATAATGCCCAAATATATCTCAAGTGTATCTTAGAAGTTGGTCTCATCAACACCAATTTTGAGGAACATCAACATATTAACTAGGTTGATCAAAGATAGTAGGGGTAGTGAGATACAATAATTCCCTTTCTCTATGTTTAGGGATCCTAAAAAAATTGTTGATAGGAACTTGAAATTTCAATTGACTCAATGCTTGGGCCACATCAAGTGGATGGTATGTAGGTAAAGGAGTGGAGAGTGGTATAGTAATATCACTAAGGTCAAGGTTAAATGACATTACCTAACCATGATTCATACCAAATTTCTTTGTGTTTAATGCTCCTTCAACTTCCTTAGTTGCTTTACATATTTCATTAGCTATTTTGTAACCCAGTCTTTATTTGAGATTATCAATGTTACCTTTTGGGATATCAATTTTTTATTTGGGACATAATTTTGTTGTAGGGATGCACTTGGAAAATGCATTTTCTTCCTAGGGAATGATTTATCTTTAGTTATGTATGCATTTCTTGTTCCACCATCATCCCTTTGTTTACCTTTTCCTAGTTCTATGGTTGGTGCGTTAGAAGCAACCACATCTCTAGCTCGATCTTTGACGCCTACTTTCTTGTTTCTTAATTAGTAATCACTTTAGAGTTACATAACATTAGCCTCAATGAGAGCCTTGATGTCTTTATTAGAAGATTTCTCTCTCTCGTACCATTATATCATTTGTTCCTTAAGCTGATTGAAGTCCTTATTTGGGATCTCATAAGGAATATGATGAATATCATGATCATATTAAAAAAATTGTCACTGTCATATACATTCAATTGATCAACACTAGCATCCTTATAATACTCAAGTGCACCTTGACTTTCCCAGAATTCTTTATTTTCTTCAAGTGTTGTAACAACAACACATCTTGACTAATCATGTGTTAAATAACACACATCACACCATAATCAATATTACTAGAGATTCACATGATCCTTCCTCAAGAGATTAGGTGTCTAATTTTCTTGGTATCCTTGGTTTTCTATTTCTTGGGACCACTTGCTTATCATTTAACCTTAGTTTTTTAGACTAGTCATAATTGTAGGTTCTGCTATGTAATATTCGACCTTCATTAAAATGGATGGTAGCAATGTTAGAAGACACAATTTTCTCATTATTTGTAGTTGTGGACATCTAAATTTGGACACTTAATTTATCTGAATTCGTCCTCTTTCATCTTATTTTCGTTAATTAAGTAATACTATTATTATTTAATTAATATCTTTAATTCTGCCAAATCCCTAAGGTATTTAATCAATAATACCTTATCTCTTTAATCCTCCTTCCATCAATTGAATTAAATAAATATGTCATTTATTTAATTTCCCATATGTCACATCCTCCATCATTTTTATCTTATCTTAATCGCTTCTTCTAATCCCATTATTAGGATGTGCATATGCCTAATCCTTGATTAGGATGTGTCACATCCTCCAACTTTTGCAAGTTGGCCTCTAATCTCTCTTAGCCACCTAACCCTCCTCTAATCCTTCATTAACTAGCCTAATCAACCTCTCAAGGAATTTTTAATTCCTTTTGTCCTTCCAAGGAATATTAAATTCCTTTTTTCTCTCCATGTGATCTTTGACTTGTCACATCAAGTCACATGTGAGATCTAACCCTCTTCTAATCTTCATTAATTAATCTAATCAAGTACTTGCACAATCCTAATCACCCCCTTTAGTCAACTCTCCCCATCCCCAAGGAATTTTTAATTCTTTTTATTCATCCTAGGCTTCTCCCTTCCCTATGTGAATTTTAATTCACCTTTTAATCCCCCAAGGCACCCAAAAGGAATTTTTAATTCCTTCACTTCTCCCCACATGTCCTTCACTTATTCTTTATTCTTTCCCATCTCCCCATGTGAATATTTGAGGAATTTTTAATTCCTCACATGTCCTCTCACCCACATGGGACAAGGACATCCTTTATGAGGATATCTTGGCCAAATCCCAAGGTACTTTGTACCCCCCTCCATGTCATGTCCTATCCTTCCACCTCATGTCCACTTCACCTTTTAGGGCTTCATTGCATGCCACATGTCAAGATGTGAGGGCTTGTGAGTTCTCAACTCACCTTAGCCCTACATCTTGATATTTGGTGGCTCAATCTTGACTATCCATCTCTTCTAGGAACTCTCAAAATTCCTATAAATACCCCCTCTTTTCTCCCATTTTGGGGAGATCATTTTGCTAGCCAAACTCTTGCAATTTTGTTTCTCAACTTATACTTAGCCATTTTCATGTGTTTATCCACTTGCACTCATCCTCACAACATCATTTAGCTTGCATCTACTTGCCATCCAAGGAGCATACACGCCAAAGATCGAAGGGCCAACCAAAGGATCGACTCAACGCAAGGTATAAAGTTCCATTTTGTTGCTTTGTCTTGCATTGTTTCCAACTTAGGCTAATCTTGAGGTGTAGGTTGTTTTAAGTTGTTTATTTGCACTCTTTTATTTGCTGCTTGATTTCTAACACTCCATTTCGACCTATCACAGTAGCCTTATACTGGAGATATTCCATAGCCCCCATTAACCTATCTAATTTTTCTTCAATTGTAAGAGATTTATTACAAGAACTTGTTCCAATTTTCTAAATCTTTATATCAACTCTCTTTCTTTCTTTATTGGATGCCCTCAAATTACTCTCTATATTTATAGCCATGTCATAAGCTTCCTTTAATGTTTGAGGGTTCTTGTCTCGTAAAAATTAGCCCAATTTTGAATCAAATGCTTCATAATATAAAACAAGGCACACATGTTCATTTGGCCTCGGATGGGGAGGTACTTCCCTCATTATCATAATAAACCTATTATTGAAATCAACAACTAACTCATTATCCACTCTCCATATAGTGGTTAGCTCATGGATTACAAACTTTGGGCTCACTCTTTCTCCATATTATAGTTTGAAAGCCCTCATAAACTCATCCCATGAGTCTATGCTACTATTTGGAAGACTTTTGTGCTTTCTTCCAATGAGTGCACAAAGAGATTCATCATGACATCCTTATCTACTATTATGCAAGTTCATCTCTCACATCGATGAAATTCCTCAAGTGGTCCTCACCCATAATAGTATTGTTACCTTGGAATTTTGATACTTTTCCCCCAGTCTCGACTGGAATGAGATTATGATAACCTGTAATACCATAAAATTTAAGTTATCTATATTTATAGTCCTAATGGTAGTCTCATTGGAGTATTCTCTAGGGTTAACCTGCACATTATGTCCTACATTTTTTTGTTGGAGGTTCTACTAATTTTGCTACAAATTTTGAATAAGTTTATCTAGAATATTTTCTAGATTATTTTGAATCCTATTTTGATGTTGAGCATCATTTATATTTTGTTTCATTTTTTGAGCCTAGCAAGAAAGTTGAGCCTACCCTAATGCAATATGTACTTCTATCTCACACTTCCTTTCTTTGAGGTGGTCACTAATATTTATATTTTGATCTAATTCTCTTTCCCTATGCTTATTTTATGACTAAGTAACTAGATCAACATCATGAAATAATGTTTCTATCTCTTGTAAGTTCCCCAAGATGAAGTAGGAGAATTTCTATGTCAGTTTCCCCTTTTCTTTTTAAAACATGGTGGTAGAGGCTAATTCACATCTATAATTTTTGTATGCAAATTTTGAGATGTATCTCTATTTCTTAAACCAACATTTATCTCATTTCTAACCCTACCATAATCATGCTTCAGGGTTCTACTGCTAGTTCTAATCCTTTTATTAGCCAAATCATCTGATGTATATTGATCATAGTATTTTGATGCATATCTTCTACTTGAAGTACCTAATTTTTAAGTAATTTGACAATTATGATATGATGACATACTTGGATTTTAGCCTTCCTTTGTTTCAATCATCTCCTCACATCATCTAATCCATTTTTTTGTGGAGTACAAATGGTTGTGAGCTCTTTCTTAATTCCTTTGAATACTTATTAAAAATCACAAATTATCTAGAGTTATACTCTCCCCCATTATTCAATCTAAGGACCTTAATAAAGTATCCACTTTTCTTCTCAAATTGGGCCATAAACACCTTTAATTTCTCAAAGTCTTTATATTTATGCTTCAATAATTAAACCCATTTATTTTGATTGTAATCATCAATTAAGGTCATAAAATATGTGTTCTTACCAATGGTGATATTTTACATGAGGCCACACAAATCTATATGTACCAAATCAAATGGTTTTATTTCCCTTCTATATTTCCCTAATTGAAAGGGTAGCCTATGCTACTTTCCTAAAATACAAGCTTCATATTTTTCATTAGGCTCTACTATGGTTGGTAATCCCCTAACTAGATTATTCTTGGACAAAATACTCAATCCAAAATAACTCAAATGCACATACCTTAGATGCCAAAGCCTAGAGTGATAATTAATGACCATCTTGAAGATTTTTTGTTGTTTTACTATTGTAAACTTCACATTCTTGGAAGGAGTAGCTAAAAATTGGGCAAATAAAATAGTTTATGTTCATAGAGGAAATATTTAGCTCCTTGTCATTTGGATTGTTACTACCATGTTATTTCTCTCATTCTCGTAAAATGTGACACACTCTCATTTTTCCATCGACACTTTGTAGCCTGTTTGGACCAACTATCCAACACTCAAGAGGTTATGTTTTATCCCAAGGAAAAATAAACATTCATCTATCTCATTTTTATCACCATGCTTGGTGCATATCATAATAGGCCCTTTGCCCACTACTAAAACTATCTCATTGTTCCCAATTTTTATTTAAAAGTTGACATTCTTGTTTATGAATATAAATAAGTTTTCATTTACACTTATGTAGTTACTACATCCACTGTCTAAGTACCAAAATTTAGCACTAGATTTGTCATGTATTGGCGATCTAATTTATGGACCCTAAATCCCTAAGGTTTGATAATCTCCCAAGTGCTAGGGGTGTGAAACCTAGGAGGATTACCACAAACCCATATTCAGGTTGAGAAACTTAGGACCAATTATTGAGGTGGGTAAGATCTCCTTCACTTCTAGCTTTAAAATACCAAGGGGGATTTCCCTTAGGTGCTAAACTAATTGACGATACAATGATTGACCATTTTCCTTGCTACAAAATATACCCTTTATGTGAATCATCACAATACTAGTGTCACAATGTACTTATGTGATAGTTTGAGTATGCAAGGCTATGCATCTATATACCATAGATAATGCATATCCCATAGAGTGAATAAGATACTAGTAATAACCCTTATTATTGTTATACACTTATACATGAAAGGACACACTAACACCATGACTATAAGAGAATGATTATTTATATTTTAAGTGTTTTGGGTGATGAGAGGTGGAGTTTGGTAGAGTGGTGCCTTTATCCAAATGGGAAAAAAAGTCTTTGATTTTATACAAAATATGTAATAACTAAAACCAAGGTGATACCTTAATCAAGACACCACAAAAGACTATGTTTTCAAAATACACATGCAAACTGGGCTCTACACATAAATTCAAAAAAGAAATTAATGGATTCATAATATTAAGTGAGTATACTTAATAATGCATGAGTATACCCATACATTTCCTTTATTATTCTAAAAATATACCTTACAAAGGCTTTGCAAGAATTTTATTGGTATTTGGTTGACCAACTAAACAACACACATCCAAAAATATATACCATACATAGGGAGACACTCAAATAAGTTTGATTATGCCTTTAATAATTTGATTTACAAGGTTTACAAATGTTTATTACAAATTTTGGATAAACCTAGATCATTACAATACCAAAATTCCTTTACCCATAATTGGAAATTGAAACCCTAAGGCTTCTTGTGAATATCACTATTTCACTAGTTCTACAATTGCTCCCAATTTTACAATTCCTTCAAAATGAAAGGGGAAGTTTCTATATCCTCTTCCAAGTGCCCAAAATGGGAAACATGTGAATTTGCATGGGCCCCTTGAAAATCAATAATTTCCTATAGTTTTAGTGGTGACCATGTCTTCTTGTTAGATTTTTATCATATTCTAAACCTAAATACACCATAAATCATACAAAATATGTTCTCAAGGAGTATGGGAAGCAATCCAATGTCAATTCTAACATTAATTATGTGTGAATTCATGTGTGAGGATAAGAAAACCCTCAAATAATCTAGTGAAACAAATAGCCTAGAGATGGTGTCTCAATCATTGAATTTGGCAACAATAATTAATGCATGGATGAGCACCAATGGATCTAATTTGGTGGTTGGTAGATAGTGAAAATATGTTAATGGAATTTTAGGTCTTATGGGAGGATATGTAGGTTTTTTTCCAAACATAAAAGTTTTGAGACTTTGCATGCCAAAGGGGGAAGAAAGGAAAAAATGCCCCAAAGTTTTGAAAGACATGATGGTATGAGAAACTCTAAAATCCCAAAAAACGGACTTGGAGGGAAATGTGTGCTAGGGATGACAGGGTATTATAATGTTAGAATTTTAGGGAAGGGACGATTGGGATGACAAGTCCAATGGGGATATAGGGAGGATGCACAAAATTGAAATTATGAAAGATAAAGAGCAACCTTAGGGCATCGAGAAAGGAAGAAATGGTAGGAAGGTAAGGGGAATATCAAAAATTTGAAACATTAAGTACTTAGGCAAAATTCAAATTTTTTTGTGGAATTTTGGACCATTGGGGGGATATGGAAAGAGGTGTCATGAATGGGGATGAATGAAATTCCAACTATAATAGGATACATATAGCAACCAACAAATCTTTAGTCATTTGAAATTTTGATGAATGCAAAGAATTAGGCTTTTTAGAATAGAATTTCAAACTTCAAGGATTGGGGATGTTGATGGACCCGGTTAATAGCTAGTTTTCTTCCATTTAGTTCATATATTTTAACATTTCAAGCTACATATTTCACAAACATTCATAAAACTTATATATCTTTTATATCTTTTATGCATCCTAAACTAGACTTCGATATGTGGAAATATAATTATGATATGATGATATTTGCATGGATAAATGTGTGAATGTTTGTGAATTTTAGTATAATTCTGTGTTTAATTTATGGTTGTTAATGGTGTTCATACTTAAGATAAAACTAACCTCTTGTAGTCAGAAGAACTGTAACACACAACAACTAGATTGACCAGCATGCATCCAAAGGATTTCAGGAAAATTGCAGGGGAGAGTCTAGAATGCTGAAAATGTGATACAGGAAATTATGGAAGCGATCATTAAAGTGGTCAACCTTGAGTCACTGGATCATCCAATAAGATGACATGAGGAAGAAGAATTTTGTATTTACAAGGAAACCAATGTGACAATTTTCATAGAGCACGCCATTGTTAAACTGTTAGGGCAGAGTTTTAATTCTATTTCTCTTATTTTGTCTTTTTCAATTATGGTTTTAGTTGCAAAGACTAGTCCTCTCCCTATTCTTGAGGGAGAGTGGACATATGCATTTAATTTCTATTTTTAGTCCTTGTTTGAATAAAACTTCTCCCATGCTTATATATTTGGATCAGTGGTTGAGGAGCATATCTAGTTAGAGAATATAGTTGATAGTTCCAATTTCTGTTTTAACAGACAATACTTCGTTATTAGTTTTATGTTATTTAGTTGCAATGGATATGCACTCATGAATGAGAGATCTATAGAGGTTCTTATCATCTTGTAAGAGTTCAATTTCTATGAAATAAAGGTGTTTTAATTTACCATTATGATTGATTGATTTAGGTAGTGTATATTTGATTTCCCTTGTGGTCACAACAACTCGAGGAGGTACCATTCACCCACCTTGATTTCTATCATGTTAGATTAGATGATTATATTGTTACATTCATTTCAAGTAAACTCTTAATTACATGCACATGAATGATATCTTGTATCATGAATTATGCTCTATAATGTTTCCTTGAGCTATTCTCTAGAGAAGTTAAGTAGTTAGGAGTCAGAGTTAGTAGTATTAGTGAATTGTAGAGTTCAAATTTAGTAGTTAAAAGTTATAGTATTAAGTCGAAGGTACCTGTATCATAAGTAGCAAATTAAGTTATTTCCCCTATTCTGCAAGTTAACTCTTTATTTCCTTTTTCAACCTTTACTGTTTTCTTGTACATGTGTAAACCACCTATACTCACTAATATAGGTCATGTAGAGTCCATGAATACACATACAGTGCCAACATCATCAAAAGCTTATGAAGCCCTGATTGATAATTAAACAAAACCTTTGCAAGAGTTTGGTGAACTATTTAGCTACAAACGAACCCCTCCTTTGAATTATGTGTCTAATACCAAGTTGACCTAGCATTATACATGCCTTACATTTTTGACATCATTGTTAGGGATGGTGCTACATTCAAGACTCTCCTATGTAATTTCAAGCTTTCATAGCTTAGTGTTTTACTTTCAGCGTTAGAGTAATTAGGCTTTAGTCATCAATACAAAAATGTTTTACTAACAATGTGTAGGTCTCGTTGATCCAAAAAAGTTATTAATTATTGTATGTAGAGGTGGCGAGACACTTTGGGAAGATTTCTTCCCTCAACTAAATTTTTGCATACTTATTCCAAAGGGTTTGTGCATCATCTTATTCATGCACATTTAACAAATCTATCAAATAGATAATAATAAGATTATTCATTTTTTTGTTTGATATTTCTCATTCTTCTTGTTTCATTATAATCAATTTAGATATAAATATAGGTCTCTCTACAAGCATATCTTCCATTATCACATCTCAAATTTTTCTTACATTTAATAATGATAAGGTATTTAAATAATTTTGGAAAAATGAAATTTATCAGTTTTGACTTGTGATAAATTTAAAATTTCTATGTCATTTGAAATGTTTATCCATGTAAACTTTATGATTGAATATGAAGGATGAATGTTATGAAGTAGTAATGGAATCATTTCATTTTGAGCATTGGTTAATGGTTACTAATGAAACTCTACAAGTGCAAGTGTGTGAATGCAAGAAAATGTTGAAGAATGAGAACATGGTTGAGGTAGGAGTATTCAGCTGGATGGCAATCGATAAGATTGTTGGAATTTGGATCACACACCATTGAAGAATCAGAGTATTTGCATATGGAATATGAATTTGATGTGAATGTCATGTGCTTGCTTAAAAGGCAAGGGAATTTGTGTCGATGATTAAATAAGTAAACTGACAATAAAATTTATTAGTTCATTCGGTTTAACTTGTATATTTAATGCTCATTTTTTCCTTTGAATTCAAAAAGAAAAGAAGAATATATAAACATAAGAATGTATATACATAAATACGTACAAATAATTATGTGAGTAGACTTCAGAATTATAAAATATATGATTTAAAAGTGAAAGAAAATGAAGTTTCTTCCTCTACCTTATAAAAGACTTTAAACATGCAATAATATGGAGGGGGGTGCTCATAACCCCTGCACAAAAGATTTTGCAAGATAGTCAATCAAGGCGACTCATGAAGAGGAGAAAGTGGGCAACTAAACACAATCCTAAAATGAAGAAAAAAACATGGATTTTTGGAAATAAAGGGAATCACTCAAGAAAGTTTAGGGGCTCAATGAAAAATCAAGAAAAATAAGAGATTTGGAAAAAAAAGTAGGGAAGGTGGTCAAGATTCCAGTGCAAGAAGACAAAGGGCCAAATTATTAAGGAAAAAGGTTTGATTCCTTCGCTTTACTAGTCTATCTGGTTGAATATCTAGCAAAATTTTGAGGTATGAAATGCAGATGATTTGGAAACTTTTCTTGAATTAATCAATGGTTGATTTCTTTCTTGATTCCTGCTTATGAACCTTTGTCTTAGTCGTTATGTGCAATCCACCTTATGTTTCAATATTCATTGTACTGCACTTTCATAGCCTTGCATGAAAGATTTAGGACACCTTCAAATCACTGCCTTCAAGAATCCAACACTTTAAATTCACACTACTCTACTCAAATTCACATACACATCACTTGCATCGATATTGAATCTATCTTGTCTCTCTCTTGCATCTCACAACAACACCACTCTTATTTATATCAACCTCAACCTCAAAAACCTTCTCCAAGGTTGGCAACTATCTGTTACACTTAAAAATTCAAACTAGGTCGACACCAAAACATTCCCATGATGGATAGGAATGAAGGAAAACCATATAACTCCTTAATTAGGACCCAAATAAATCCCAACACATCTCAATATGCTTCCACAAGCCTCACATGTAGTGTTAACACAAGGTCAGCCAAATACCTATGCTAAACACCACAAACATTAAGTACATGCTTCCTTCAATCAATCCAAAACTTATAGACAACAAAATTCACTTGAACATGATCTAGAATAAACCTCGAACAATTTGAGATTCATCAAACACTTTATCCAAACTTGCAACATATAAATACTTCAACTCAGAACAATCGGTAAACCTTATTCGCACATTGACACATGAAACACAAATTGTACTATACCAAATCAAGTGAAAGCTTGAATTCTGAAAGATGTAAACATTATAAGAAACTTCCAAAATCCACACAAATTGAAGCCAAACTACAAAGAAATGTGGAGCAAATACATTTCTCCCAGGCTACAAAAAACATCACTAAAAAACTGATTCACACACTAGTGAAAATATCTCACTCTGCAAAATGATCCAAAAACCCAAATTCTGAATGTAGCAACCTCTAACAACCTTGAACAATATATCAGATCCACATAGGCATAACATCAACACAAAAGAAACACAAAGCACATCCTAGAGCATATTTTGAATACATGCACAACACCATTTTCTCTGTTTATCGAATTTTCTCAAAAGCACTTGGAAACCAGGTTCTAGAGACATCATCTCAACTCATTACTTCATTCCAACTCATCTTCAGACACTATAACAGAAAGGTAGCTCCATGTACTCACAACACTTCCTCAATATCTCAACTACACATGCACAACTTGTAACAACCTGTTTTCCTCTTTTTCACAATTTTCTCAATATCCTCGACATCTTCATCATGCAACAAACTTCCTTAACACATATTTGACATCAATGACAACACCATCTAATAGACATCTCATTGACATCAATGGAAAAAATTTCATACTTGTTGATGAGTTACATTCTATCATCCATTTTGGTTAGAACTCACCTAGTTTTGTGTCCATATTAAGCTTAACTTTTTTCCCCTTAAGTTTCCATGATATTTGTGAAAGATTAAAGTTAATTGATATGAATAGAGGGATGCAAAACATTCACTAATTAACCACTCATGAGAACTAACTTCAGTGGATATTGTGAACACAGATGTTTGGAGGTTGAAGGAACATATAATGGAGCTTGCCTAGAGGATCTTGTGGTCCCTTCTTGTATTGTCTTCTAGTTTCTGATAATTAATAGTCTGGTACTTAGGTTGTTTAGGCGGTTTTGGAGTGTTTGGAAAATAGTAGGCCGCAGGCCATATTACTATTTTCCTAAAACCAATCGAGCAATTTTGATTTAACACTTGTAATCAGTGAATATGTTTATTCTGGTATTCTATTATGTACTAAGACTTATATACATGCACTCTCTGTCGAGCATGAAACAATCTTAAGTTTTTAATCTTGAAGTTGAAATTAATATAAAAAACTATTGAAGTGTTGAATTTGTGTGTGAGATAAATGTTCTTCTCCATTCGACCAGTTGGGAGAAAGAGCCCACTCCTTGCTAGTATTTGTTTTTCTTTTTTGTTATCATGTGTGAGGTATTGTTTGTATTTGCTCAGTGATTTCATATGTGTGTAACTTAATTCATATTAATAATTCTACGTATATGTTATTGGATTAATTCTGATTGGTATGGTTGTATTTTCCAAAGTGTGAAGTAATTTCTAATTGAGAAAGACTGTTAATGCTTGGTGTGAGTACAAATTGTAGGGACGACACTTATCAGAGAACTAGTGAAGTGTATTATGTTTTCAGAATGTTGAAGTAATCGGCTTAACTTTACTATAGCTTGCCGCCAGGACACATAGGTCTTGTCGCCAAGGTTACTTGGCTCCTGTCGCCCGCATTTTTCCAATTCATCTTTAGCATTATATTCTTTCTTTCATTATTACTAATGCTTGTTGTTAATAAAGTATATTGAAGAGTTTGTTTCCTACGGTATTGAGTTTAAACCATTAAAGTTTTAATTAAGTGTTCTAAAATATATATGTTGGAATGAAATAGGAAGGTAGTGATTAAGAATACGATTTTATTTATTCACAAAGTGTGCTTTGATCTGAATCTTAGATTTAAAAGGTGTGTTTCAATTCAATTCTTAGATCCATCCATCCCCCTTAGTTCATTAGTTTCAGCCCTTAGGTAGATTTTCGCAACACCGTTCACAAGCTTACACCTCCAGATTGACATTGAGGAGTAAACCAAGGAAATTACAAAGATTGATCCAAGTCCAAACGAAGATAGAATTACAAGGATAATTTTACCCATAATATCAACCATAATTTATTCTAATCACTTGCAACAAAATGTTTATGATTTTATATCATAAGAAGGTTGGTTAGAAATACCTGTTATAAATCTGATTATATGTTGGAAAAATTATTGATTGAAAGGGAAGGGTGTTTCCTTTTTGTACATATGTAGAAAGTTACCTTCCGGGACAAGTGCCGAAAATGGATTAATAGAGAGTATAGGTATTGTTTTTTCCAAAATCTATCATTTTGTAGCTATATATAGTTTATGAATGGCCAAGCATTGGTAGCCCATAATATTGAATGGACTAATTTTTATGATGTGACTCTCTGTCATTTCTTAACATTGACCTTGAATGCTTTTATTTTGTTTAGAAATTCTTGTAGTTATGTTAGGCATGCACTAGATTCCACCTTGCATATCATTCTCTTGCCAAGTATTCTATGCAGGGTGAAGCCACAAAGTGGTTTACAATTGAAGTGAGGAAGGAAAACTCACAAAAAATGAATGCATGGCAAAAACTTGATTTTAGGGGTTCGTACGAACCTATTGGTTCGACTGAACCTATTAGGGGTTCACTAGAAATTGGGTTCGAGCAAACCCTTTTAATGCTTTCCCACCAAAAAATCCAACAAAACCCCTTATAAAAGGGGGGTTCGAATGAAGCCTGGTTTGAACGAACCCCCCTTATTCCTCATCCCCCCCTTAAGACACACAAAAACTTGAATTTTGGCACTTCAGAGCTCGGGTTGAGAGTGAAAATGGAGGAATCTTCACAAACCCAATTGGAATCAGGTAGTCCTTGGAACGAGCTATCCAACTAATGTAATTTTAATATATTTTGGTTTAATTATGTATTTGATTTTTTAGTTTTATTAAGCATAGGTTTTTCATCAAAAATGAAGGTCTCTTTTCTACACATGTGGAAAAATAGAAGATTATCAAAAAAAAATTGAAAAATATGAGTGCACCAAATATTGAAGTACTTGATCCAACAAAAAAAAATTGAATTTCGATATATACAAAAAAAGTTATGCATTATACGGTCACGCTATGTCTGAATTGTAATTGGTTTGACTTCGAAACTTGATTAAAGAAAAAATATTCAATTAAAAACTATCTAACCAAGTGGAAGCACTGGATATCAGAGTTATGAATCTAAATTCAAAAGAATTAGAATTTTATCCTTCATGGAAAAAAAGTTATCGTTATACGATTGCGTCACTTTTTAAAAATACTATTTTTGAAAAAACTAGTTTTTGTGGGAGATGGAAAAAGTGCAATCTGATTCCAAAATTTTGATTTTTTTTTAAGAATGTACAGACCAAATGTGACGAGACTCTAGTTTGTATCATCTTCAAATTCTTCACAGTTTAGCCGCTATAGGTGCCCGAATGTGAAGATTTAGTTAAAAATAATAATTTCAGTGTCTAGTTTGGCCAAAAATTGTAAACCACTATTGTGGGATCACCCTGCAGGGTCGGGTATTCTTTGAGTTAGGTAGAATTTCGGGGAAGCGTAGCTTGTGGTTGGGTGGAAAAGTGCATAAACCATGTTCTTGTCCACTAGATATGGCGAGTGTTGAAGAGGAATTACATGGAATTCCATATTTTGATTATTGTACTTGTACTATATGATGTAAAACTTGAGTTGACTATGTGGCAATGTTAGCCTAGTCAAACTATGTAATTGGACAATTTGACATTTGAAAATGAATATAAATTATTATTTTGGACATGTTGTGCTATAATGGAAAATAGCTATTTTATTTATGTCTTTAATTTAATATTCACAAGGTCATAATTGATTTATTGGTGTTATTTAAGAATGCCACAATACATCCATCTTGAGCTTCCATGACTCAAAGTTAGTTCCAATGAATCTCTCTATCTATATCCTTGATGTGCTTTCAATTTTTCCTATAATAGGACTTCCCTCTACACAAACTCATATTTAATCCAATACTATTACAAAAAACCTTGTCCATAACACCTAAAATCTAAGGTGATCAAACCTTGATACTAAACAAAATAAATTAATGGTGTAGAAAATACTTCCTAAACTAAACTTTGAGGGGGGATATAGGAAAAATAATTAATATTATAATTATAAAAAATAATATACAAAGATATTTATACCATAAAGAGTTGATTTATTTGAATAAAACCCTTTAGGAGGAAGAACCTCACACTCCAAAGTAAAACCAAGTCTATTATTCAACAACATTGAGGTTGCAACATACTCCACCTATGAGAAAGAATTGTATGTCATTGTACAAGTTGTCAAGAAATGGTAACACTAAATTTTGTCTAAGGAGACAATTATTCATTCCAATCATAATAATATTTAGTTTATACACACATAGATAAATATATAGAATGTGTGCCACATGAAGTTTATGAAATACATATAGTAGTTCTATTTAATAATAAAGAACAAGAAGGGGAAAGACAATAAGGTAATAGTTTGCCTTGATAGACCACTAGTTCATGCACTCATCATGGTTCTAAACTTGCATAACCATAATTTCACTTATTAGGAGATCCTATACTCAATAAATTCAATTTCACGTAGATATATGTTGATCTCATGCAAAGTGAACATGTTAGTTAATTTCATCTAAGTGGCCTACTTCCTTTCAAGATCAAAAATTTATGTGTTTTAAAAGGAACACCTTGCTAATGACTCTTCTAAGAGGCACACCTACACCAATATAACTAGAAACTTCAACATTATTGAGACTCTAATAATGATATAGAAAAATCTCCATTTACCTATATGTATGTTGATTTTAATTACCATATCAAGTCGTGTATTCCATGTTGCATCACCTAGCCTAGGAATAAGAAGCCTATGGTTTACACTCATATTGGAGTTGTGCAAAGGCCTTGGGAATATAACAAAGAAAATTTCATGAGGAGAATCCCTATTATGAATCACCAAAATGATTTCATATTTATTATTGCGAACAACTTTTTAAAATATGGGCACCATCATTACTTATAAAAAAAACATCACAATATAGGAAATAAGATACCTCTTATTCAATCCTATTTGGGTAAATTTGAAAATATTTTTGTCCATTGTGTCTAATTGTGACTTAATATTAGTTAGCTTGAGTTGGTAGTACTTATGGGAATTTGTTGGATACATAACTGAATTAGTCCACAACCTTTCATCCATAAAATTATGGTCAAATAGAGGTAGTATGGTGCAAAATTTTGTAACTATTGTGCATCTAAAACCACATACACATTCACACTTGGGAAGATACACTTACTTATATACAAAATGCATAAAATATATCTTTGTATATTTTTATGAGTGTGGATTCTATACAACATACACTTGAAATCATGCACATGATATGAACATAAATAGATAAATCTTAATTTTTTTTAACACATTAAGAGTTTCCACCAACAAGCTTATTGCATTCTCTCATGACAAAATTATACATACAAAGAATGCCACAATGCTACCATTGATTCCTTCAAGTTTGGTGATAAGGTATAGATGCATATTTAGAAGGAATACTTCAAGGATCCACTCTAGAAGATGAATCATATTTACTATTGTCCATTTGCCATCATGTGTACAATTGGTGAGAAGAATTTTATTCTCGATCTCTTGTAATATTCCCCCCTCTTCTTGAGCAAGCATCAAATCAACATCCTTCAAACTTGGATCTTGAACACTTATGCACTATTGAGCAAGACATGATTACTCAAACTACCATAATGTGAAAATTCCAAGGTTCATGTTCTTCAAGTAATTATAATACTTGAGTCAAGTTTTATAAAATAAGATGCATGCTCTCATGGTCAATGTTATTCCATTTGGAAAAATGGTTTCCAATTTACTAGGTAGATAATCTTTAGCACTTAGTTGCATCCTTTGAATTTCTACTCTAAATTATAAGTAACTCTATATGAAGATGAAACATGTATATATGATTGATATTTTATTCACTAGTGAGCATTAGAAATTATGTACTACAATGTACTCAAACTTGTGAAATATGTAAGAGGTCATAGGAGAATAGGTTGGAGGTATTGGAACAAACAATGATGGTGGAATACCATTGCATGTAGAGTTGTTCATTACCTTCTATCAAACCATTGTGTGCCTCTCACCTAGCCTTGCTGATTTCATTTTTTTGCATGATATCATATATGACACAATTCATTTATATTTTCTCTATTAGATGATGTGTCAACATCTTTGTTGTCGAATCTTGTTGGAGGTCATATTGTTTGTACACAATGGAATGTCTACAATGTATAACACAAATATTTAGATTCATTTCACAAGAAAGAAAAAATATATTTAGCAAATTTTATATCCATATATTTTGTAATTGTTTTATCTAATAAGTATACATTTTTTATCATATCCAATGATATAATTAACATATTAAATTCTATGTTTGAAGCATTTTTAAAGGAGTTATAAAATTAGGGCTTTTTTTCCAAAATCACTCCTAAGGATACATTTTTTCTACATTCTATAGGGTTGATCAAGAGTATATTAAAGCAACTACAAGACAAGTTTAAAATAAATTTAAGTTGTTATAAGGAAATTATTATGAAGTTAAGGTTTCCAAAAAAATCTCCCCCAATGCTACAAACTAGTGAATTTCCTACATAAATTTTTAGAGAAGTGAGTTTCAAGTAGAGGTAAGTTATAGTAAAAAACTTATTTTATTTTATTTTATTTTTGAATAAGTTGTCAAAACTATTTTGAGGCATCATGAAAAGGCCACAAACTAGAGGTTGAGGCGAGAATTCCCACACACTAAGAAAATATCCTAACAAAGAAGATATATATTTAAAGTTAGAATTAGGTGGAACTTTAGATCTTATACATGGTCTTCAATAAATGAAAAGTGATTTTTTTGAAGAAAATATACAAAATATATAGTCTCAAATATTAGAAGTGGCTAGCATGAAAGGATAAATGAATAGTATGAAATATGACATAGTTACATCAAGGTCAAAAAATCCCAAATCCGTATCTATCTCACAAGTGAAGGAAAAATATGAGTTCTCAATTAATCAAGTAAATAAAGCAAACTCTTTTGGCAACAAATAGTGTCTCCATTTCTTCAAACTTGAACTATAGCATAAAAATTCTGATCATAAACAAAATACTTCTTCTTTGCACCATTTAAATTTTCACTAAAATAGGCAATGGGTTTACCTTCTTGACTCAAAATAGCTCCAATGGCATTGCCACTAGCATCACAATCTACCTGAAATACCTTGTTGAAGTTTGGAAGTGCCAAAATAGGTTGCTCTGTAACTTTCTTCTTCAACATATCAAAAAAAATTGTTGCTCTTGTAGTCCACTTAAACTATTTTCTATCCTCTCTCATTGTTTTGAACAGTTAGGGTGCACAAATACTACTGAAACCTTTGATAAAATTTCTATAAAAACTTGCCAAACCATGAAAAGATCTCACCTTTGTAGCACTCCTTGGTGTAGGCCATTCAATAATAGCTTTCACCTTCTTCAGATCCATCTTAACACCCTCTTTTGAGATAACAAATCCCAGGTACATCAACTCTCTCTTCACAAAACTGCACTTCTTCAAATTGGTCGACAACTTGAATAAATTATTTTTTGGTGGGCTCAAGGATCATATCCAACATGAGATGTGCATGTTTATTCCTACTTCTATATTTGTTTTGTTTTTCTAGCACATAGGGTAGAGAAAAAAAATTTAGCTCCTAAAAGGTAGGAGTTAAATGGCATAAGAGAGAAGATATTTTTAGCACAACCATTCTCTCAATTCACTATATTGCCTCATCAAAAAATTAGATAGGAAAGGAAAAAAGGGTTATGTTTAAAACTTATTATAGTAGATATCCAATATGTTGCAAATAAATTATTCTACATTGAAGGGTTGAGTAAGAAAGAAGACAACAAAGAAGAAATATAAGAGTTTGGCAATGATTCAGATGAAGAATTAGGAAATACCAAACTAACCATTTCTTATCATAAATTTCTAGTATTAACATCCCACAAACTCTTGAGCTAGTGGGTTTTTTTAAGAAAGAGAAAGTATCAGAATTGATAGAGTCAAGAAGCACTCCCACCTTCATCAACAAGAAGTTAGTTGCTTATCTATTTTTTCACCTATCCAACTTTTAGAATTTTAGGTCATGATTGCAAATGGGGGTAGTTTTAATTGTTAAGGAAATGACATAACATTAATTTTTTATGTGAGAATATTGACTTGATTACCCTATGTTTTCTATGTATATGGGTGTAACAAATATTGTTTTAGGAGTCCAATAGATTACTACATTGGGTATAAGTGAGATGAAATTCCAAAATATATTCATTACTACATTGGGGATAAGTGACATGAAATTCCAAAATATATTCATAAATTTTTATTTAGATATAAGGATAGTAAAAATGAGAGGGTTGAATGCAAAGTATCCATATATATTGTAAGCTATCATCAACTTATATAACAAGAGCTGTGAAGCAGCGAAGTTCCTGCCAAAAGTGTGCAAGAACGGTTCTGGTCTTGTTTGTTGGGTTGTAACTTGTTTGCATTTCTTGTAGCCGTTAAATTGTTTTTGTATTCTATTCTTATACGATAGTAACTCTGCATTGTTCTTAAATCTATTGTTTTGTAGCTTTACCAAAGTAATTTTTCTCACTTGGAAGGAAAAAGAGCATAACCAAAATATCTAAAAAGTTTTAACTGACTGTTCGTTGTTAATAAATCTAGTTCATAGTCTTAATGCTTTAAAAGATATTGTGTATCATTCAATGTATCATGTATGCATGAGTGTTATACAGGGTAAATGTATAAAGAATGGAATTTGTCCTTCAAAAGCAAAGACAACTCAACATAACATGCTATGTTGTGTAGATTCTTTATGCTCACATGCTTAAAAACATTGCTTTTAATCTTTGTGAAATTATTAGATACATGTAGTTCCATCAAGGCATAGTTATGGGATATTATTGCAGCTGATAGAGTAATTGCTTGAGCTAAAATAATGAAAGAATGCACAAGTAAAAGCAGTTAAGGACATTTACTACAATGCAATCAACAATGAAAAAGTACACCTAACTGGAAAGTGAAAGAAGATTATAGATGAACATTTCGTGTCACTGCACACATGAAAACACAAAATTGAGTGCACTCCAGGCCAAACTCTGTATCAGAAATCACCCATTCAAAAGTGAATTATACTAGATATAGAAAGAAAAGATGGGGACTAAATCATTTGATTTTCTCATAGTATTTAGCTGCCTTGTGTGGAATCAAGTCTTTCAAAAAAATCTTAGTACTAAGTTGAAATTGTTCAAAGGCTTATCATAAATATAGAATGTAAAGAATGGAACATTACCATAATGCTAGCCGAAAAGAATGCGTTTTCTTTGAGATGAAAAGCTTCTTTTACAAGGAGTAGCTCAATGCCTATTTCTCACATATTTCATGAATACAAGATAGATGTACATCTGTAGATTAAAATAATCATGCATTGCTTGAAAAAGAAAGGGAATTGAAAAGGTGGATTTTTCCATAATAGCCATGAATTGAGAATTTGAATGAAAATAAATGTCCTTGAAATTTATGGATTTATTTCAATTGAGAAAGTGAGATCCTGTCAACTAGGAATGCAAGGATGAAAAATAAATGATGTTCTTGTCTCTGGTACACACATTCCATTGAATTGAGCTCGATTGGAACTTGTGCATGCCTTCAAAACAGCAAGGGAGCTACTATAAATATGTAAACCTTTAAGAATATGATAATAAATAAATCTAAAGTTGAAAATAATAAACCTACAAGCATTAGAGCTACAAATGATGTCATTTCAATCGTCTCATAGATTTAATAAGGTCTATCCAGAGCATTTATAATTTGTACATTTCATTTCAATATAGGAAATACTTTCTATATTTATCAGTACAACTACATACCCAATAGCAGCGAAAAAAGCAAGTGGTATCATCATCTTCCACTTGTTGATGTTAGCAGCTTCGGGCTCAATTCTTCTAGCCCCAATTGAAGATATAAATTACTTATATGTGTTAATGACAACATTATTTTTTGGCCGACTTCCTTGCATCATTCTCCTTGGCCGACCTTCATTGTAATTCATTATTATTAATTGTATTTATTTCTTCTTGGTGGCCGACCTAGTCTATTGAAAGGGTGTGACCTATCTAGCAATGTATTTATATGAAGTCATTTCCACTCATTTGTGAATCAAGCAAGTTTGATCTCCTTCTCCATTAAGTGCGAGCTCTTCAAGAAGAATAGTGTGAATTCATAGAGGAACAGATTGTGTGTTTATTTAAGTGCGAATTAAAGGTCAGACTACTAGTTTTTGTTACAGCCATTGCTGATGCTGATCTTTGGCCTTCTGTGTGGCCTCCTTGTAATATAACTTGTTGCCATTGCTCATATATATAAGAGATATAATTGTTGCTGGGTTTTTCTCCCTTAAGAGGAGGGTTTTCCTAGGGTATCTACTATGTTATTGTGTTTTTTATTTTAAATTAATTTTCTGTGCATTACATCTAATCATAAAACTAACACCACCCATTCATTCTCATGCTACAAAATGCATATCAAGGATTTAGAAACATAGTTGTTGCATTATATGCACTCTTGCATTGCTTCTAAATAAATATTGCACAAAAAAAGCTTGTTACAATGTTACCAGATAGAAAGAGAATCAAAAGCAACTTGTGAATCTGGTAGATTTCCTATCAAGAGGACCAGTATTCTGTAATACAATTCTCTAAACCGTTCACAAACTAAAGCATGTCAGTACTGTTTGAACATTCTTTTAATTCAAACACACCCAATTATACATATAGTATCTACATGTATATCATACAACTTTACAAGTGAATTGGCAACTAACCATAGCATGTCACCTGATGCAGCAG
Source organism: Sequoia sempervirens (assembly GCA_007258455.2). NCBI lineage: Eukaryota > Viridiplantae > Streptophyta > Pinopsida > Cupressales > Cupressaceae > Sequoia > Sequoia sempervirens. The sequence continues at coordinate 751,762,283 of VDFB02270651.1, read as the reverse complement.
AGAGCTTGAGAAAAGACCACAAGTCTACGAATGCATCTCTAGACAAACTTGTCCACGTCAATGGGAAACCCCCACTAGTGGCATAAAGAATTTGGGCAATTGGGGGCAACCACCATGCCAAATTCAATGTCATTGTTGAACCAATTTGCCCCATGTCCAATTTAATAATAAATAGCCATCTTAGAAAAACATGGAGCATCAAAGTGGCTGCAAAGATCCATGCAATGGCCATGTTTTTCAACTAGCATTGCAAAAAACTCTCAACAAGAAAGAGGAATACAAATGCAAAGTGTTAGGGAATGAACCAGATTGAATCTCTTCTTGTTAATTCAGCAACATCATTTGACTGCCCAAGGATCTTCAAGATGGGGGTTACAAATATATATGTTGGCAAGAGAAGAATTGCAACACCAAAGAGGACAATCCATGCTCATTACATATATAATCCCAACAAATGATATTTTTGAGCCCCAAAAGCTTGGCCGCACAGGGTCTCCAAGGCGCTACCCATGCCTAATTGCCAAGGCCAATTCCAATTTCAACGAGATCAATAATAGTAGAGATTAATATCCCAGCCTTAAAATTTTCTTGTTTCTTTTTTACTGATTGATTTTAGCTGAAATAGATATGTGCTAATAAAACTTAAAACAAGAACAAGAATTATTATAACAAACAAGGAATATGAAGTTATGAACACTTGTAGATTACCATACTAAGCATTGTTTGCAATTCAAAAGATGGTTTGATCAGAGAATGGATAAAATGATATAAGAATTGTGGAATTCATGTGGTGGGTTTACCTTCAGAACTATTAGCTCTTCGTCGCATCTCGTTACATCCCAGGGCTTCTTGAACTTCATATTCAATTTTCTTAGTATGACAAGGGAGTTAACTAGTCATTTCAATTCATGGAAATCATCTGTGATGAACTAGATTTACTTGATCATTTCAATATATGCAAATTATTTTTGATCAATAAAGCGTTACGGTCTTCATTTTCATTTTACTACCAACTTATCCCATGAAATGCTAGGGATTCAAGAACTTTGGAATAATTTTTACAAAGGTGATCCACAATCTTCAGAAACAGTTGCAACTATTGGAAGGTTAAACTGGAAAAGAATCTAATGAATGTCAATTTTTTCTGTAATTTAAAGAAGAAAATGTTCCAGAGAAGGTTGAATACATTTTGTATTTGTTTTTAGCAAAAAAATATTTGAACTATAGTTTGGAGATGCCAAAGAAATTTATCAAATATGTTATAAACCTATTGAAAGGCACTATACGGTCAGTGTGAAGTTCATTTTTATGTCCTGTTTCCTTTGTTGGGTTGAAGTTCATATCATTTATCAAACGATATGAATCGTGTGAACTGTCTTTATATAGGTCATGAACTTGCTCGTGCTCAACAAACTTTTGTTTTACTTATGAGCTAAGTATGCAAGAAGACAAATTCAATTTGGTTGATTAGTACCATGTCAAGTACGTGTTGTGTTTTAATTTTGTTGTGAATGCACTAATTAAACGTATGCATATTTCAAGCATAGGACTTTTTTTCCTACTAGAAATCTAGGAAATTATTATTTATTAACTACAGCTATGGAGAAACGACCTCAATCTTAACAAAAATTGGTAATCAGTTTCCACAGTTTTTCAAGGTATTTGTATCTGTAGCTTGTGTAGAGTTAAAAAAGGTCAGGCACCTACTGGTTATCTATATAGAAAGACAATCAATCTTAACAATCTCTAATTTCATTTAAATTGGATGCCTTGTTTGCTGCTGGCTATGAATCAACAAGTACTAGAGTTTGATCTTTCATGGAATTGTGTTTTCAAGGGCTACATAAAAATGTGTATTCTCTTTACCAACAAAATTGATTTACTTTATTCTGAATCTCTTGATTTTCACATTGTTCAAGTTATTAAATTGATTTGTTGAGGACCAGAAGAATGCTTAGTATTTCAGGTACAACTTTTGTTTACACCCATGAGAATTTATAACTGTATACCTTAAATCTGTTTAATAATTGTTCTGGTGTGTTGTAAGAGAGACGAAAGTAATTCCTTTTGAGAGTTAGGACCAATGAAGTATTCAATCATTTGTATTACCAAAGGCCTCATTAAAAATCGCATCACATACTGTTGTAGAGCTGCTTGAATCATTCCAAATGAGGAGCAAAATAGGATAAAAACCAAAGAGTTATTAAAAGCAGGATCACAATTTCAAATTGTGTTTGAAATTGTGGGATGCAGAAATGGCAAAGTGTTTCCTTTTCCAGTTTAGCATGTTGTAAGTGAGAATTGGGACCCAGGGAAGATTCAATCATTTGTAATGCCAAAAGGCCTCCAACAGATGAAAAAAATGCATTGAAAGCAACATCACATACTGTTGAAGAGATGCTGAATTTTTTCCAATTGAGGAGCCAAAGTAGGATGAACACCAGAGTAAATAAAAGCAGGATTCTAGAATGATTGTGGAGATATTAAATTGTGTTGCAAGAGAGGAAAGTGATTCTGAGAGTGAGGGGTTTAACAACAATCAGTGCAAGTATTGGATGGGAGAGTTGGTCTTCTTCTTGATCTAGATTGTAAAGTGAAGATTTTATGCTGCTTGGGAATGAAGATATGAGAATTGATATAGACGTTTGGCTCTTGACAATAGGGAATTAATGGCAAAGAAAACTAAGAAGGGAAATAAGGGTGCCAATGCAAAGCAGAATGGTAGAAGATTGCCATTTGCTTCTTTGGAGTCTGATTTGACCCTCAGTACACCTGTAAGTGAGTATACACCGATGATAGATGCAACAATATCACTACTGAAAAGAAAGGAAAATCTATGGGTTCTTCACGGGCACCTTGCAAACATTTGGGTAAAGGGGTGAATTGTAAGATTTTTTTTTAGGACAGACTAAAAATTCTCAAGTTCTGAATTGCAAGCGATGTGCAAAATTAAATGAAAGTGATTCTAAAAATAATTAAGTTAAGAAAGGAAAGAGTAAGAACTCAACAAAAAAAGGTAGTTCCAGGTCAAAAGACATGTGGCAGCTTGAAGATTATTGCCCAAGAAGCACCTGGGTTTGTCTTTCATGTGGGTTTATAGGCTGTGGTAACATTCTGGACTCATTTCAGGAGGATGGAAACAAAGAAAATGAACTAAAATTATCCGGTGAAGAAGCAGTCGATAGGTGACATGCTTGGCAACATTCCCTTGGTTTAAATGATCCATCTGCAATGCTATGTGGTGATAGGATATTGCGCAGGTGTTTTCTTTGCAAGTCTACTTTGGAATATCACTTTTCCAAGAGAGGTGACTGCATTGCTTAGAAAGGCCAGATTTGTGGCTGATGCCTGCAAGAATGGAAATGCTTTGTTCAAAGCTTACAAGTATTTTGAAGCATGCACAACATACAGAAAAGGGCTTGAACATGATCCCATGAATGCAAATCATGCAATTTTGCTACGCAAAAAAGCAGCATGTAGGTCAAAGCTCGGGCAATGGGAAAAGGCAGTGGATGATTATAATGTTGCTTTGAGCATTAAGCCTGCCTAAAGGCTCTTCATAGATGAGCAGACTCAAATGCTAAGGTATGCAAAGCTTTGCTCGGTGGTTGCATTTCTTACTATACCTGATTATACAAAATAGCAAGGAATTTGAAAAAAAACAAACAGGAAAATGGATGAGAATTATACCTGATTTACTTCGCAGTAGGTCACTATTGGCGATTAATTGATCAAGATCAAAGTCTGTCGCATCCTGGGACTGTAATAAAACACCGCAAAGACGATGACAGACAGATTAAGGAGCCTGCGTTGGGAACAGAGTTGAACTTTCCGTAGCTCATAGCAGTGGAAGCCGAGTAATAGGAGAAACCCTGCCTGGCGACAAACGAATTTCTGCATGCAAACACTGCAAACATGAAAAACATAGCTTAAAACTCTGATTGCCAGCTGTTTCAAACACTTGACAATTTTGCAGGAGCCTCCTCTATGGTCGTGCGCTCTCTTGTGTTGGTAGCTACACCGCACCTGCCAATAGTCTACAGCTGTAAATCGAAACCAATAAGAGACAAACAAATATCACAACAGTTAACTTCCGGGCATATTTACATATGAGATTAAGTAGCACATAAATTTTTTGAGGAAAACTAAATTGTCATTTATTGTTGGAGCAAAGTTTAATCACTGTTTAGTGATTGAAGGCTTAGCAGGAACTAAAAATGCTTAATAAGGGGGCATATGGTGTTGTGGGACTTTTTTTTTCATTATTATATCAAGTAAATATCCCTACACTACATTTGAAAGAAGTTATAGATAGCCACTCAATGGTTTTTAGAGATGAAAATATGTTTGCCTCTAAAAGAGATAATGATCATGCTATTCAACTAGCACATGGATCTAACCACCCAAAATTAAGTATTATAGGTATTCATATGAATAAAAAAATGAGATTGGGAAGATGGTACAAGGGATGTTAGAGGTAGGTGCTATTAGGAATAGTAAAATATCCTACTCATTTTTAATGGCAATAGTGTACACAAAAGATAGACACTTGGTAGATGTGTCTCTATTATAGAGAACTCAACAACTACACTATAAAATGTAAGTTTTTAATTATGATAATTGGTGATTTTTTAGATGAGTTTAATGTTTCTATTTATTTTATAAAACTTGATATTCATTTGGGTTATCATAAAATTAGGATTAGAGATGAGGATGTAGATAAGAAATTTTTTAAAACCAATAAGAGACACTATAATTTTTTGGTGGTGCATTTTATCCTCGCAAATGCATCATCTACTTTTTAAAGTTAGATGAAATCTATCTTCAAGGAACTTTTTAAGAAATTTATTTTGATATTTTTATGATATATTAATATACATTAAAACTTGGGAGGAACAATTTCAACAATTGAGTCAGATTTGACTATATTGTTATTTTATATTTACATGTTTTATTTCTATGTTTAATTATGTCAACTATATTTTAAATTTTATATCTTTGAATTTTTAAATAAATGTCATTATGTTTTTGTTTTTATGTACATGGTCTTGAAATGAAACTTCTTAATACCATTGTATTTGATGAGGTTTTGGATCAATTATTTTCATTAGAACCCTGTTAATCAATGGCTCATACATAACTAGATCTACAAAGAATTATACATATTCATCCAATAGATTTTGGAGATATGTCAAAAGAACTACCTCCTAAAATAGATCATGATCATGTCATTCAATTAGTACCAAGGATCCAACCACCCAACATTGGGCCTTTATGTACCCATATGTACAAAAAAGTGAAATTAAAAAGATGGTTTTGGGGATGCTAGAGGTAGTATTATCATGCATAGTCATAGTTAGAGTGCTTACTCCTCTCTAATATTAATGATGCATAAGAAAGATGAATCTTTCTAGATGTGTCCCAATTATAGATAGATAAAAAGGTACCCCATAAAATTTAAGTTTATCATTCCAAAAATTGATGATTAATCAAATGATCTTAATGGTGTTATTTATTTTTATCAAACTTGATCTTCATTCTAGTTATCATGAAATCAAAATTAGGTATAAGAATGTACATAAGACACAATTTTGAACCCATGAAGACCATTATGAATTTTTAGGGATGTATTTTGGCCTCACAAATGCATCATCTACATTTCAAAGTTTAATGAAATATATCATTAGACCATTTTCACAAAAAACCATTTTGTTATTTTTTGATTGCATCTTAATCTATATCAAAACTTGGTGTTATGAAAAGGGTGTTGTACACCTTGCACACAAAATAATTATTTTAATTATGTAAAATATATATTTATTTTTAGTGCATCTTTGGTGATGTGTTTAGCCATATTAAATATTTATTTGGGTTCACTTATAAATATGCATATATTACATTGGTCATAAAAATTATGTGTGGGTTGCACATGGGAAAAATATTTAATATTAGAAGAAATTAAAACCAAAAGGTAAATGGTGGGGTCAATGGTTTTGTGCACTTATGGTATTAAATTACCACCTAGTTATTTAGTGTGAGCTTGATTCTATAAAATCAAACACATGTTTAGTGGTTGGGATTGGTTAGTTGGTTGTTTGGCCTAGATATTATTATATCGAGCTCTCTTATTGAGTGCATATGTGAAACATTAAATGAGATGTATGGTTACATATTTGGAAACATGGAGTATGCATTAAAAAATATTTATTTTTTAGAAGTATTCATGAAGAATATGTAAGCCTATTGTAATATTTTCATTGTTGAATAATACATTGAGTGTGGATGCTTTTGGAGAATGAGGTTTCTCCTATTGAGGGTTTTATTAAGGTATATCTTGTGTAATATCGTGGTATATCTTTGATCTTTTCATTATGGTTAATCTAAAAGCTTCTATGTATGCTTTTCTCTCATGAATGTAGGAAATAGTTTGATCAAACTAGTATTCTTTTAACGTGGTATTTGAGCCATGATTTTGGTTGAGGGAGGTGATAGATCCATGTTCTTATTTGACCCTTGTTTGAGTAGATGTGATGCAAAGTTAAATCCATGATAATTTTAGAGAGATTTTAAATATCTCAAGGTATGGGATTTATTCTTTAGGTTGATATTTGTAGATTTGTGGTTAATTTTTTAGATTTGAGGGTTGAAAAAGGAGTTAAAAAGGGTTTTTTTGGGTATTGACCATGAAGGTTTTATGGGAAATTTTCACAAATGATTCCTTGGGACAAAACAAACCTCAATATTGGATCTAGAAGGCCTAATAGATGATAATTGATATGAAAATTGATCTATTTTGGACAAGAGGACCTCAAGGTGATTTTTTTTGAGCCCCTTGTTTGATTGTATGACCATATGGTTGCAATCATTTGTAGATTAAAATAATCATTTGAAAAATTCTTGTGATAATTTTTTAATATTGGAAAATGGGTGGGGGTTCATAGACCCTTTTAATCCTAGTACATTGACAACACATCCAATTTGTACTTACAGGGTTGGTATAGGGATATCAACCCCCAATAGGCCTTATCAACCCTCAATTGATAGTCTATTACCAATAGGTCTTTGGTTGCTGGTCCCAACCCTTGGTTAGGTGAGGCCTATGCCTAACATACCATGTAGGCATTTAAAAATACTAAAAATAAAATAATTTACACTCATTTACCACTAGTTTTGGTTCCACCACCAAATGTGTGCCCATACACAACCATTACACCACCCAAATGCTACCATTGATCCTAGATGGTGTCAGCTTGATGTCATCTAGACAAAAACCTTTTGGGATCCTCTTCTAAGTCTAATGAAGCAATTTTCTTCTAAGGGAAATAACCTTCACATATCTAGTATTAGATTTTTTCCTTCTTATAGTCCTCAAATATCTCTCTCTAATCACTATGTAGTGGTATAGGTTTGGTTTTCAAATTTTTCTATTTTTATCATAATTTGGTGTCATGAACTTGACATTGTTGCAAAAAGAATAATAGGTCATCATACCAAATCTAAGTTTTTATTTTGAATAGACAATGAAGATAATTTGAAACATACTACATAGTGGACTAAGTTGTTTTTACTTGTTTGAGCACTTGTAGGAACTTAAGATTTGTGGTGTAATTGTGAGAGAATCTAGACAAGTTTGAAGGCAAAAAAATGTGGAGTGCATAATCTAAGGAGAAAAATATGATAGTACAATAGATTATCAATTTTTTTTCTCCCTTTAGAGTATGAACTTTGATGGAGATAGGTTTGTTTGAGGGTATGGTTGATACACATGTGAGACTTGAAGTCTTAGTTTAGTGAGAGTTGAGTACACTTGTATAGTGATAGTCATGATTATGGTGTCATGGATTTTAATACATATATTTAAGTACTAACATGACATAATCATATATGTGATTGACAAGTTGTGATATTGATTGATTCATGATTATGAGTGATGGTGTGGTTCACTATTAGGATATTGTTCTTATCTCCTAGATGCTTATTTGGTTCCTTAACCATGGTTACTTAGTTGTAGATTTATTTGGTAAATTGGATTTTTAGGCAATATAGTGTTTGAGTCTTGAGATCTATAGGTTATCTTGGTTCGAAAGTTACTAATGTGACAGTGAATTTGCATGTATTGTTTTAGGATCTATGAGTTATGAAATGTATAGGTTGGCCACCTATTATTTGTAGTGGGATGAATAAGATGTGGACTATATATCCACAAGTCTTTTCATTGTTGATACAAGTTAAATTAGTTGACATTTTCTATGGTCATATTTCATTAATATGTTCCATTGAAATGAGAGGATGGATTATTGGAGTACCTAGATAGTCAGATGTTGAGAGTTTTTGGAAGTGATTATTTGGTGGTGTTTTATCTTATTATATTGGAGATCTTTGTTCTACTTTGTTTTGTAGAGTTGTTGTTGTTATAGTTGAGTGTATGTGGACCATGGGTGATCTCCATTTAGGAGATGGTTATCACAATGCCATGGATAGCTTGCTACCACAATTTAGTGGAAGATTTTACAATGATGTGGATTTATCACTTGTGGATGATGATATTCTATAGTGGTTGTTGTCATGGAAAAGGTCTTAGATCTTGTTTTCTACAGTGAGAGTTCTTTGATATTTTGTTTCATTGATATAAGATGATTATCTTCATGTGTTTTGGGATGTTAGCATCTTGGTTAGACATGGAGTAGTCTTGAGCCTTTTTTTGAGGTGTTAGTTTTATGATGTGTTGGTTTTGATAGGTGATCCTTGGTTGAGAGGAAGGTTTGATGTTGTGCCATGGTGGAATCTTGTTTACACATTAGAGTATTGGAATGATACTAGTATATCATGATGTCACGATATGTTCCTAATTCTATAGTTGGATCTTTGATAGTAATTTAGATTGTTCTCTTCAAGCATTGAGTACATTGGTCATGTACTTGGAATCTTCACAAGAGTATAATTTTGCATTTGGAGCTTAGCTTGGATTGATAAATTGTAGGTGCTCATGCATACTTGGAGACTTGGGTGAGACTAGAGTTATAATCTTTAAAGATATTTGTTGATATAGTTGCTCTTTGGAGGTTTTAGTAAGAATTCCAATGAGCCTTCACTTGGATATGGATGTGAGCTCATGATGGGCCTTAGAGGAGATTATTCTTGGAGAGAGTTATGGTGGCTTGGTGTGTCCTAGAGGAGCAATATCATTCTCCATTCTTGGTCTACTTGGTAGATAATCATTTGAGAGGTATTGCCCATTTTATTTTCATATGCATTATGTTTAATGATTTTTATTCTCATGGATATGGATCTTGAGCTATGCATGTTGTGTTGTACACCCAAAATACTAAGAGGGGGGTGAATCAATATTCTTTGAAACCACTTAAAAATTTAAACATTCATTCCACATAACATATTCAATCTGCAGAAGGAAAGGAAAGCGTGGAAACAACCATCAACATCACATAACACATGAACACCAAATTTTTATGTGGAAAACCCAAAATGGGAAAACCACAGTGAGGATTAGCTCACAATATATTATAATTGGTTATATTATATTACAAAAGTGCTCACTACAAGTGGACTCATTGCCCACTAAAAGAAGGAAAGATAGAAGAGAGTGGTGGCTCACAACCAAGATTTGAACTGTTACAAATGTATCTATAACATGTTGGGATATAATTCTATTGAAGCTCAACATACTAACTTCACACACTTCATACTGATCTACACTAACACTTTGCTTTGCTCTACATTCACCTTATATGAGCGCACAATTCACATCAAAAATTACATAATACATGTATCATTATCATCATAACATCGAAAAAGACCTTACATATATATCCACTTCATCCACAAACACTTACAACATAAACTAGGTTAGCCTAATTAGATGTATTATACAAAATATAACTTGTCAACTTAACATACACAAATACATGCTTCACACCAAGATTCAAAACTTATAACCAATCAAAATAGGCTAGCACGGACCCAAAATAGCTCCCACATAATAGATCAGTTCGTACACAACCTTCGCATTACTTACATCACGTTAGGTCAGCACCAGTAGTGACCTAACATAGAAATTCGCCAACTGTACATCCAAAAACTGACACACGGACCTCCAAACTTTATGCCACTTGGAATTCACACTCTACCGACACCTGCCAACCTCTCTATAAATCCGCAAAGACAGATACCACTCTACAGAGAAGTGCAGATTCATTAAAACATGCATACTGTACTGGTAACATTGTAATTGCCAAACCAAAACTTCTGTCATTCATAACTTCAACACCCACCAGAAGCCAAAATACTATGAAATTTTGGATTTAGACTCTTCTAACACCCCACAAAATTACCCCAAAACCACAGAGCAAGATTCTATATAGCAGACCATTGCAGAAAAAAATACCAGATGTCTTGTACACTAAATTACCTATTTTGACACAGTCAATTTCTCACTTCAACTGTCTTCACCAGATCAAGCCTTCTTGCAAAATTGCACTTGATAATAATCTTCGAACATGCAGGTGATCCCACAATACTGGTTTACAATTTTTGGCCAAACTGGACATTGAACTGATTTTTTCTAACTAAATCTTCACTTTCGGGCACCTATAGTGGCTAAACCGTGAGGAATTTGAAGATGATGCAAACTAGTGATTTGTGACATTTTGTCTATAGATTCTAAATATATTTTTTTCAAAAATTTTGGAATAAGATTGCACTTCTTTTTCCATCTCCTTCGAAAACTAGTTTTTATCAGTAAACACCATTTTTAAGGAGTGATGCTAACCATATACAACATAACTTTTTTTCTATGAAGGATAAAATTCTAATTTTTTCGAATTTAGATTTGTAACTATGATATCTAACCCTTTCATTTGTTTCATAGTGTTTTATTGAATATTTTTTCCTTAATCAAGTTTCAAAGTCAAACAAATTACAATTCAGACATAGGCAGACCGCATACAAGATAACTTTTTTTGAATGTATCAAAATTCAATTTTTTTTATTGGATCAAGGACATCAATACCTAGCTTGCACATATTTTTCAGCATTTTATTTTGATAATCTACTATTTTCCACATGTGTAGAACAAAGAGCTTGATTTTTAGTGAAAAACCTATGTTTAATCAAACTAAAAAACAAATACATAATAAAACCAAAACATATTAAAATTATATTCATTAAAGATAGCTTATTCTAAGGACTACCATCATCTAGTTGGGTCTGTGAAGTATCCTCCATTTTCATCCTCAACTCAAGCTTTGAAGGGAAAAATTCTAGAGATTTTTGGTGCCAAAGGGGGAGAAGGGGAGAAAAGGGGAGTTCAAATGAACCTAGGTTCAAGCGAACCCCCCTTTCTACAAATTTTCTCTTTGTTTTTTTATTTTGGGAAATAAGAAACATTTGGGACCCAACATTTAATAGGGTTCACTCGAAGGGGGGTTGGTTCAGACCCCCCAAAACCCAAAAAAATTTCATGGGGGTTGTGTTTTTTGTAATTTTGCTTCCTCAACAGAATTGTAAACCAGTTTTGTGGGATCACCCATGCTCAAGCTTTAAAAACTAATCTACATGATGATCTTCATACAAGAATACAATGTTGACATCAATGACAACACTGAATTGCATACTACGAAACTTACACTCATACTCCATGCTCATGTTACCAACAAACAAGTCAATGAGCAACTCCTCAATCTTCCAACATGTTAGTTCTAGAGGTTTCATTTAAGGAGTGTTTGACATGTTTATCTTCTTATGAATATGAGTTTGGTTTATGATGTAATCTGGATAAAAGTACAAATCTATGTCACACTTTTGACCAACTTATCATCACAAGTGAATTTAAGCATTTCCATCTAAAAATTAATTTTGGTCAAACATACGATCTATCTAAATTCATTCTAGATAAGTTAGATATGGCCACAAATTTTCCAACTAAAAGAGTTCACTAGATGCATATGTAGCATCACTTTGAGGCCAATTTACAAAAAAAAAATATTTGAAAAATTGATGTTTCAACAAGTCCTACTCATGTAAATAACATTTTTAAAACTATAAAAAGGTACCCTTTTGTAGATCTATAAGTGTAGTTTTAAAAATATATTCTTTTAATTATTGTTCATATTTTATTTTTTAGTTTTACTAAAATTAGGTTATCAACATCAAAATGTAAGGGAAAACTATTGTTAGTGTTCACATATTTTTTAGAATTATAGAATACATACAAAAAGTAAATTAATGTTGGGAAAACTATTGTTAGTGTTCACATGTTTGTTAGAATTATAGGATACATACACAAAATATTTGTTAGGAGCTTGTATATTTACGTGAGTTTGTTATAGTTTGGTTATCTTTTATCCCTTGATGCAAGGGATTTGTTATGGGAGTTCTCCTATAATATAGGAGATCCAATTCCTATATATTGGCATATGTAATCTATGATTGTATATAACGAGTGTAATAAAGAATATATTATAGTGTGTAAAATTTTCTATTAACCTCTGCCTAAATTCCCAATATGGTATCAAAGCATAGGAGATCGTGCGAGTAATGTTATTTTTGATAGGGACATGAAGATATGTTGCTCCCAAAACTTTGAGTGATCCTAGTGATCTCGCGACCATCAAGGCAATCTGAAGAAAATTCAAGAGTCTTAGAGCTATGCGAAGGTTGCTCTAATTTTCAAGCTTTTGATTCATTGGATAGTGGTAGAGCAATTCGTGTTTTGACATTTGAGAAAGCTCATGTACGAATTCTCCTTGAATGGCGTATAGCCTAGATCAAGCAGATTTAATGGGTGGCAGTTGTAGATTTTTTTTGTTTGTAGAGGCAGATTGAGTTCATTGTTGGCATGGCATGGTTATTACACAGTTAGTTCATTTGGTTCTTTTCCCACTCATTAGCCTTTGTTGAGATTTGTTGTTTCTGGCAACTTGTGCATTCTTGACTGACTGGCATGCTCCATTGTAGCATGAAGGATTGGAGATGAGGGGCTTCCTTTATTGCTTTTAGAAGGCATTTTGAGATCAGAATCAACCGTGACATCAAGTTCGTTAGGTTTCTATTTTTTTGATCGGGTGAGTGTATTCCTAGCATCCTGTGGAATGTGTTGGCGTTAGATTTGGTATCCTTTGGTGCTTTGTCGGCTCTATTCATTCGTAGTGAAGGCCCGCAATTGCTCAATTACTCCATCAAAACATAATTTGCTAGATTACCTAACATTCCAATCCTACCAAAAGCTGTTGGCTTCAAATAAGCATATGCACAACCTAATTGAGGATTGCTCATAGATCAGGCTTATACTTGGAGTTCCCCGATCGGAGCTTTCTCTCATTGTAATCGCGGTTCTTTTGCTATGGATCAGTTTATAGTTAGTGAATTTTATTGCTGACTGCAGTTCCTTGTTACTGTAGCCGACATCTTTAGCCAGTATGCATTTAATTCTTTCCATTTTGAAAATTATATTATTGAGATTCTTCTTATCTTTTGTGGTGAAAGATTTAATTTGGGGGTTTAGTATTTGAAAGATTATTATGGGAGGTAGTGATTTTCTTTCAAATAAATTTTTGAGAATTGTCATGGATAAATTAAGTTTCATCGAGAAATTTGATGGTAGAGACTTTCATACATGGCAGCTATAGATGTAACTACATTTGATAGAAAAGGATCTTTGAGATGTTTTCAAACCGAGATCAGTGACACCAACTGATGCAGATGAACTTGCTAAGTGGAATATCAAAAATTAGAAAGCTTTGAGAACTATTAGTCTCGACTTATCAAAAGCATATTTACATCATGTGGATTTTGCAAAGTCGACAAAAGAGATTTGGGAGTCACTAAACAAGCTCTTCAAATTCAAACCAGAAAGTGCCAAGACAACATTGAAGTAGAGATTGTATGGATTGAAGATGGAAAAAGGTATAAAAATGGCAGATCATATCAGTAAGTTTCACTATCTCCTAAATCAACTAGCTAACATTAATGAAAAAGTAAAAGATGATGATGCCAAAGCAATACTTTTGAATAGTTTTCCTAAGCATATGTCCGGTATGGTGTTCACATTAAGCAAGGTAAACATTAGCCTTGAAGGAGTAATCTCTACTCTACTTAACAATAATGAAGACTCAAAATCTGAAGAAGTTTTATATGTACAAAACAAAGCAAGAAAAGGTAAGTACAAATCCAAGTATATTCCTTCAAAAGGAAAAATCAAATGCTTCTATTGTAATGAAACAAAACATGTAATTTTGAATTGTAAGAAGAGGGCACATGATCTACTGGATGACAAATTGGATCAACATGCTTCCTTGGTTGAAGAAACCAATTGGGAAAACAATGCAAATGATGAAGAGCTTTCATGTCCTAGTGATGAAGAATATGTGTTTTAGATAAATTCAAGACTGGAGGATGGAGACACAAGAGGTTGGAGGACAATCAACATCCTCTCATCAGTCACCAACGATGGGGACGCTTATCAGCTCTGGTGGCATTTCATTTTCTATGTGTGCTATTTTCTTAAGTAATCCCCTAGTGTAAAATAGTGTAATGAACAAAAGCACTAATGTAATGCAGCTCATGGATCTTGAAAGGGTTTGTGGGAGGATCTAGAAAACCACACGAGGTGGACAATTAGTGGGTTCTTGTTCATGTCCAGGTTTGTGGTAAGCCTGTGTGAAAACCATGAAAGGTTGATGGGAGGTGCCTTTCGTTTTGAATCAAGATCATGAACCTGAAGAGAGTTGGGCCTATTGCAAATGTAGGGTGTGAGTTCTTACCATGTTCACACTAAGGGGGGGAATGTTGGGAAAACTATTGTTAACTATGTTCACATGTTTTTTAGAATTATAGGATACATACAAAAAATATTTGTTAGGAGCTTGTATATTTATGTGAGTTTGTTATAGTTTGGTTATCTTTTATCCCTCGATGTAAGGGATTTGTTACGGGAGTTCTCCTATAATATAGGAGATCCAATTCCTATATATTGACATATGTAATATGTGATTGTATATAACGAGTGTAATAAATAATATATTATAGTGTGTAAAATATTCTATTGACCTCTGCACAAATTCCCAATAATGTAAATAACATTTTTAAAACTATAAAAAGTACCCTTTTGTAGATCTATAAGTGTAGTTTTAAAAATATAATCTTTTTAATAGTTTAATTATTGTTCATATTTTATTTTTTAGTCTTACTAAAATTAGGTTTTTAACATCAAAATATAAGGTTGATTATCTTATTAAGAAAAAATACTAAAGTTTATTTTAAAAAATTGAAAAAAATATGATACACTAGATAAACAATTCTATGTCAAGATGGTATAATTTTTTTCTATTTTGGACAAATACATAAGAAAAAAGGTGACGTCCCATGGAAATAGTTATGTTTTCAATATATGCATATTTTAAGATTTATCTAAAAAATATATTTTTCAAAATTGGAAAAAAATAAATCTATGCACTAAAATTTGAAGTTATAAATACACCCAAAAAAATTGAAGGAATTTTTTTTTATAAAAGTGATGGTCCATTTAACTTCATTTTTTTTAGCATTTTATTAGCAACTAAGTTATATTGTCAATTTTATAAAAGACTATATTCAAATAGTTTTTAAATTTTTCTAAAAAAATGCCAACATAAAGTTTACTAAAAAAATACACATTTTTTATAGTTTATATCATCTCAAAATTCAAAACATATATGTCACTTTTTAGTGATTCAAGTTAAAAATTTGTATTAGTGTTGGTCATTTGCTTTATAAAAGTGTGACACAACTTTGTACTTTTACCCATTTATGAAGAGTTTACGAGATGTTATTGAGCATTTTTTTTTATAAAAGGAGGTAAAAATTTATTAAATCAGAAAGTCCACCATACAAGAAAATAGGGTCCAAAAAGGCACCCAGAGAGAACAAGAACTACAACCAAAAAGCGCCCAAACCAGAGCATGGCAACCAACAACAACCCACATTAGCCCACCATATCCTCCACAATAATCTTCTCTAACTCATGACTATAATCTAGAGGGAGCTGCTCCTAGCCTCTATCTTGCCAAGTACCATCCTACTCAGAAGCCCACTTGGCAAAGCAGTCAGCAACCCTAGTCCACTCCTGAGGTATGTGAGTAAAAACCACAGACTCCATCATAGAGCATATCGTTAAAATATGCCTAAAAACTGAGGCAAGCTTCCAGTTCACTCCCTCCAAGTTACACCCATTCAACATATTAACTAAGATTTGATAATCAAATTCACAGATGATCCTACACCACCCAAGGGTACAAGCCTACTCCAAAGCCCAAAGAATCGTTCCATATTCCATAAGGTTGTCAATTTGGATCCCCTTATGGTGAGAGAATAAGAAGACAACAAAGCCCAAACTGTCTGTACCCACCCCATCGATTCCAGCAGCCTTAGGATTACCTCGAGAAGAGCCATTAGTATTAATCCTAAGAACATCCAATAGAGGGGGAGACCAACCCCCAACCCTTTGAACCTTCTTCTTAGCATTTCTCCTTCTTTGCACACAAAAGGAATCAAACACCTTACTTCGAAGGCCCAAATTGTTTACAATATCCTCATCACTCCTCTCCAAAGGGAAGGAGACTGAACATTTGGTTTCCACCATTTCCTGGATCATACTAACAACCTGCTGCCAAACCTATTGAATCATCAACCTCGCCCCATGAAAAACCCTATGATTCCTTTCCAACTAGATTTTCCAAAAGATGAAAGTAGGTCCAATATCCCACACTATCTAAGGAAACAAATCCTTAGTCAGAGGCCTCCCCAAGCTATTCCAAAAATCAACCAAAGTAGATGCATGAACATAAGGGTGTTTCCAAATACCCCACCAAAAATGCCAAAGAAGCAAAGAAAAAGAACACCGAAAGAACAGGTGAGTCGAGTCCTCCTCATTGCAGCCACAAAGAACATAAACCGAAGGGCCATGGAAACCTCTCTTATGAAGATTATCCCAAGTTAAGCATCTGTTCCAAGCTAGAGTCCACAAAAAGCAATTACACTTAGGCCAGGAAAATTTATTCCAAACATGTCTCCACCAAGGAATCTCTATCCCACCATACTATTGATAAATCAACTCTTGGTAACCACTAGCCATAGTGTACACCCCCTTGGGATCCAAATACCAAGCTAAAGTGTCCCTCTCCCTGAAAGAGCTGCACCCCCTACCAGCCAGAATATTTCTAAGCTCCATACGATCACCTTCCAATCCACCAACAGGCTATTCACATGAATCCTTCCATCTAAACATTTCCACATGCCCACAAAGATATGAGGTTTTGAAATCCACCACTCAAGAACAACTGGCCTCTAAAAAGTGATGACATAGGTCTCGCAAATGGGGGTACTTGCACATGATCAGAGGGAACCCATCCCAAGAATCAAACCAGAAGAGAGCATTAGTCCCCTTATTACAAATCTAGAACAAGACTTCCTTGATCAACTTAGCTCCTTTTTTAAGCGAGCTCCAAACCACTGAGCCTTTCCCCTCCAATAGATACCAAGGAACCTCAACCTTAGGAACACCACCTAGATATTTATGGGTTATAATCTTGTCCCAAACATAATCTTGTTTAGTACACCATATCTAGTACAATTTAGCAGACAAGGAAAAACAAGCCAAAGTGGACTGTCGAATCCCAAGACCACCAAGATGCTTAGGCCTGCAAACAATATCCCATTTCACCAAACTCCACTTTGAAGAAGACAAACAACCAACCCATAAAAATTTCCTGGCTAGAGAATCCAAATCCTTAATAAAACCAACAAGAGCCACTTGAAGCATACACTTATAGTTGGGAAGAGCCTACACCACCAACTTAAGAAGCTGAACCCGACCAGTGAAGGAAAGCAACCTATGTGTCCAGTTGTTCACTCTCACTTGAAACTTATCCAAAATGTTTTGCCATGAACCCCTAGGCAGAGTACCAGTGGAGATAGGAATACCAAGATAGGTCAAAGGTAAATGACCAATCCAAAATCTCAGAATACGAGCAATCTGTTGTTGAATAAGCACAGGAGTATTAAAGAAAAAAATGGATGATTTATCCTCATTAATCAACTGACCTGAAGAGGCAAGATAGATGTACAGAGCCTTGCAAAGATTAATAGCCTCACAAACCTTGGCCATGCCCATCAACGTAGTGTCATCAACAAATTACAAGTAATTTTGAGGAAGCAAGCCATTACCCCAAGCCCAACCCTGGATCAGACCTTGATTCACATGACTCTTAATGGGCCTACCAAGACCTTTAGCTAGAAGAATAAAAAGATAAGGAGAGAGGATCTCCCTGACGAAGCCCTCTAGAAGTTCCAAATAAAGAATATGGTTCTCCATTAACCAACACGAAGGAAGAGGTTAAACACAACTCATAATCCACTCAACCCATTCATCAACAAAACCAAAAGCAATGAGCATTTTCCACAAGAAGGACCATTTAACCCTATCATATGCCTTTTACATATCCAGCTTAATGAACATAGCCTTTTCTTTTGAAGTCACCATAGAGTAAATTGTTTTAGTAGCAATAACAAGACCATCAAGAATTTTCCTATCTGCCACAAAGCCACCCTGTTCCTCTGAGACCAACTTGTTTAAACACTTATTTAGTCTCTTTTCAATCAATTTAGACAAAATCTTATAGACCACATTACAAAGAGAAATGGGTTAGAACATACTCAACCTATCCTCACCTTCACACTTAGGGATAAGTGCCAAGAAAGTGGAGTTCATTGCCCTCAACATCTGCTTGTTCCTCTGAAATTCACACACCACTTCTAACAAATCCAACTTAATAATGTCCCCGAATTCCTAAAATAAATCAATAAGAAAGCCATCTAGACCAAGGGCCTTCCCTTTCTTCATCTAAAAAACAATAACCTCTATCTCCTCCAAGGAGATACAACAAAGTAATTGCTCATTCATTTCCTTTGACACAAAAGAAGGGATGCAAGATAGAATTTGGGTTTCCTCCACCCGCACATCCAAAGAATCCTCTCTAAACAAAGAGGAAAAGAAAAGAGAAGCTTCTCTGGAAATTCCTTCTAAAGAAGCCACCTGCCCATCCCTGTCATTCACAAGATAAGGAATAGAGTTCCCAAATCTCCTAGCTTTCATAGAGTTGAAGAAGCAAATTGTGTTCCTATAACCAATCCATCCGCGCCTTCTACTTCCAATAGATCTCTTGCAACTCACATTCCTCAAGATCTTTTAAAGCCCTTCATTTGCAAGAGACTCCTTAGAAAGGCCAAATTCTCTAATCTCCCAAGTAATAGCATCCAAACGATCCTACACAACACCCTTAGCTTGGAAGATGTTGCCAAAAACACTGCCTGTTCCACTTCTTGAGCTGGTATTTCACATACTGCAATTGCTTGACAAAAGAATACATTGTTGTACCAAATGGAGGTCTACCATAGTACCACCACTTAGTCATAAGAACCTACAAAGAAGGATCCTAAATCCACATAAGCTAGAACTTGGAGGGGGGATGAGCCCCTCTAGACATAGAAGCAAAAAGCTTGATAGGCCAATGATCAAACCCCATCCAATCTAGAATCTTAGAGCAAGTAGACCATGACCCACCAATCTAGTAGCAAGAGACTAGGAACCTATCAAGCCTCTCCGCAATACAATCCTCCCATATTCGTCTATTATTCCAAGTAAATTGACAATTATTTGGCTTGACATCTATTGATCATGTTTTCTGCACAATAACATCTAGACATAATATAATATCCTATCTCTCTTGAAAGGTAAATCTTTATCGGAAAGCCTCAAGAGATAACCCCAAGGTCTCTAATGTCAGGTCTTGATAGTGCATAAACAACTCAGTAACGAAATGTGAAAATGTTGGTAATCACAATGGGACCTTACTACGAGCAAATGCTAAATCAATTTTATCAGATCTAACAATCTGATGATGCTTCAATCCTAGTTTTAACCCAGAAATCAAAGAAATGAGAAAAGAATAAGGGTTTCAGAGAGAGTTCTAAATTTAATACTAAACCTAAGATTAACAATGAAAGTAACCAATACTCAAAATGGACCAATCCTTCAAAACTGACTTCTACTTGACCAAGATAAATCTACAATCTCACAGATAACAGTGCAATCTTCTGAGGTGTTAAGATTTTCAAATTGTAAACCTTCATTCAAATAACCCCATTGCAGTTAAAAATGAACAAATCTTTACAGTCAAACTTAAGCACATGGAATATGAAGTCCAGGCTAACTTTGCAAAGCAACTAGCAATCAGTTGGTTGCGAAAAGTGTGGACTGAAGGATTGCTGCAACATTCAAGTATCGAATCACAAACATTATTGAATCAAATCTAATCTAAACATTAACCTTCTCAAAGCAATTTTAAAGATGGAATAACTGGAACCATGCAAAACAAAAGAAACAAGTATGGCACCAAATCACAATGTCATTTCTTGTATTCAGATTGTTCACTGTAGCAACAATTCTAGCTTTATGTTACAATATTTACTTGAGGGAAACTACCTGCTAACTTACTCTACTTCTAACTAGCTCTGCTCTATATTCTGGCTACAAATTCTAACCTTCTAACAATTTCCAACTGTTCTAACCTCTTACAAGAGAGGCGACATGCCCAATATATAGAAACCTCCCAAGAATCCGTCGGCCAGGCAAGGGTTTCGCAGCAATAACTCGGCACAACCACTCGGCCAAGACAGTCTTCGAAATGAGTCAAACCGGCAATAAATGCACGTCCCATCCAAATTGGTCTGAAATCCGCTGTGCAGCTTGAACGACGCGCGGGAAGATAATAGGGAAGCACAAATCGCGCCACAGCCCATCATTAGCTCTCTTCCCTATCATCCCCGCGTCGATCTGACCCCTCATGTAGCTTCAAGAACGTTGTATCTAAGTCGGCCATAGGTGGTATTGGCAGAACCCTAAGTCACCTCTCAATGGACGCAATCTCGTCCCTTGAGTGCTTGACTGACCTATCCCAGTCTACCTTATATGTCACATGCTTATCAATAACTGCGAGGTAGGTGGCCACATCATCTAGTTGGTGCTCCGACATAGAACCATCATCAAGTGGTGCATACATAGCATGCCACCATTCTCTCAACTATTCCAGGCTCAAGTACTTGGGTGCGATCTTTCCTCTTCCCGTCATGATTTCCAAGAAGGCAATCGAACCATTGTAAACCCCAGTTAGGGCGTCATCAATCTGCTTCCTTTGTTTGTAAATCTTCTTCAACACCTTCTGCCTAATTTGCAATGCCTCAAACCATTCCCATGGTTTGGCAGCTCTAGAAGAAGGAAGAATCCCGTCACTCACCAACCTGTCCCGGGTGTACTCCATTAGAGTCTTGGTTTTCTGTAGAAGAAGATCTGTATCCTTCTTATCTTGTGCCAACACCTATTTTAACCATTCAGTGGTCCTTGCAACATCCTTTCCAGTTGATAGGATCTCCTTGATAGCTTCATTACCTTTTACTTGCACCCCTTTCAACCAATTCTCAGTGGCAACAGTGGAGGCTTTCATCTTTTCTAGCTCGGTGATGGTCTCCTGAGGTAGAGGATTTGTAGCAGAGGAAGAGGGATTAATGGACCGCAGTGGCCTCATTAATTCCTCCAAGCATTTCTTGAGATTTGCATTCTCTTTCTTTAGCTCCTCCTTGGTTTTCAATTCCTTCCTTAATCGATCCACAATAACAGTGCTGGAGACCTCATAGTCTTCAATATCCTGCTCAGCTGATGTAGGCCCAAGATTAAAAGTTTGTATATTATAATCATTTCCAGCCACATCGTCTCTGTTTTTATCTGGAATAGGGGTAGCAATATGAACCACCTTGTTATGTGCCTCATCTCTCTCAACCCGTGAGATCACCCTAGCCTTCTTCTTGCCTTTATCTTTTCCAATCCTAGCTAGTAGTGCATCCCATTTCGGTGGACTATCCTCCACTACTACCTGTTTTCTTTTTATCTCCTTGTCCAGCCACTCTAGAACATCAGGCTCTAATCGTACCTGGCTCGGTCCTGTTTCCTTTTGCCGATCCTTAGGTATCTCCCCTTCCAAATCTTGTTTATCAGGGGTCCTATCCATATTGCTTTCCTCTTCAATATGCTCCTCCTCATGTTTAGGTGACAGGACCTTTTCTGCTTCCTCCTCCCCTGGAGGAGATTCAACTACTTCAGTCCTAACAGGAGAATCTGCATGTGCAATCAAAGGAGATTGTATTTCCTTTTCAATTTCGGCCTCCCTGCTGTAGAGTTCACCTTCATGAAATTCTTCCCCTTCAGTATCCGGATGACCCTCAACATCCCCTGACTCACCTGGTTTGCTTTGAGCTTCGTGATCGGGAGGCACTTCATCATGTTGCTCCTCATGAAGAGTGGCTGGAAGAAAGTCCGCCTTAGGCACATCATTCTTGGGAGGAGTACTAGACTTCCTTGCATATACCCTTGCTCTCTCCTCCGAACTTTCAACATTTATTACCGGTGGGTAGACTTCTTCCTCCCCAGCCTTGGAGCTTTCCTTCTCTGATAATTTGACAATTCTTTTCCTCTTAGGCATAGGAGCATCAACTTCGGGATTCTGTTCTTCGACTTCCTTCTGTTCAAACCTTTTAGTTCTTGTCCCCCTCTTAGCCTTTGGCCTTCTCTGTTTCTCTGTCTCTTGGACCTCTGTTTCCTGAACACCTTTTGTCTTGATCTTGGATGTGGAGTCTAGTTTGCTTTTACCTTTAGGATCTTGCTGCCCTATGGACTCCTCAGAAGTGGAATGGGAGTCTAAGTCTCCCATCAGGGTATAAGTGCATTTCACTCCTTTATTTTCCAATGCCCACATAGTGTGCTTGAGCCACATCTTGGTAACTTTGAGAACTGGATCCATCAGTTGCTTCAGTTCTGTTTGCTCCTCCTCTAACCAGTCTATGTCACCAATCGACCTATCTTTTACTGCCTCATAGGCGTGATCCTGAATTAAGTCCCCATCATCCTCCAATTGATTAGGCACTGCCCTTATATTATACAATCAGACCACATCCACTGGAATCCAAGAGAATTTCTTCTTTCTGACCTCATATTCATCACCACAACTGGCCCAATAGTCCTCTAAATTGACCTTATGACTATATTCTCTACTGGCCTTCTTTTGAGCTTCTCCCGTGATGTCAAATCTGGATCTTTCAGAGTGGAAAGACAAGCCAAGAGTACTCATTTCTTCTTGTGAAGCTTGGGCAGAACCAATGGAAGGACAAACCTCACCAGTGCCAATCCCTAGTGGAAAATCCCCGCCAAATCCAGTCTTATGCTTGTCCTTCTTGATGATGGCATCAAAATCACAAATCTGTCTAGTTACTTCCAACAATATGATGTGGTCAGTGGGATACCTTGGAAGTCCATATGGGGCCCTTTGGCAACCATCGATCTGAATGTAGGAGAAGGTTGGGAATTGAATAAATCAAGCTCCATACTTCTTAATGAGCTCTTTCGCTTGATCTAAAATTCTGACATGCTCTACTTTCTGAAGCATTCTGGTGATATGCATGGTAAATGCATCGTTTTCCCTCCTATAGTTTGAACCTCCCCAGTGCAACCGAGGGAAAACTTCATAGATAATATCCTGCCCAAAAATTCCTTTTGTATCCAATCCTCTGTAGGGGTGGAATCTAGCCAGTGCATAGACCAGATATGAAGTCATTGTGAAGGTCTTTGTCCGCAACACATTAGATAATTGCTTGTGAATTACTTGGCTGATGACCCCTGCCCAATGGTAGTCAACTTTCTCCTACTCCATCCTTACAATCGCATGTCACATCCAATTCTCAAATGTAACAGCACTCCTTAATCCAAGCACCCTGCTAAGAAAGGTGATGGCATCACAGTATTCCTTCTTGAATTTTGCTCTGAACAGCTGCTTGGGCAACTTGGAATAGTGGGACTTGGGCTTCTCCATCCAAGAATTGATCAGCTACTGTGACTTCATGGTCTGGTCATCATAGAACTCATGAGCTGCCTCAATAGTGAATCCCACCACATGAGACCGGTTTGGCATGTCAAAGGTTTGGGCAATGGAGACCGGGTTGAGATTGGCAATGACTCTCCCTTGAGGACCAATTATCCTCTGTGTATCTTGATCATAGTCCCTAGCGCACTCAAGGACCAACTCATAGCATTGAACCGTAGAAGGGAAACCGACAACATGTGACAATCCTGATTCCATCATTCTTTTAGTCACCAAAGGAGGATCCTTGGCTACCATCCTTCTTTAAATTCCTCATAGTCCCATATGCCAACATTTGTATCAGTGACTTCTGACCAGACATAAGTGATCTTACTCTTCGGGACCTTGCTCTTAATGTCCAGCTTAATCCTCTCTGCATCGGATAATGAGGAACCAGTTGTTACCTTGCTTGATTAAGCCTGCACTCAACATGAAAATCATAGTAAAAACCACATGAGAGCAAGGTTAATCCATCAGAACACCATTAAAATGCATCTCATATAGTCAAGGTGTTATTAAAATTCATATAAAATGACCACCACAGATTTTGGGTTTCAAGACCATCCGCAGAATCTGAGCCAGAGAGGAATTCGGGGAATTCCAGACCGATCGGATTCCAACGGAATAACCAAGAAACACCTACTTAATTATCAAACCTGATCATTTTAATCAATAAATCACCTGAGAGGTTCAAATATGAGATGAAATAATCATCAAATGCATCACAAATTATAAACAGATTCAATTATTTCATGTTCCTTTACATTTCATCAAATTTTGGGGAAATCCGTGAGGGACGGATTTCCACGAAAAATGAGTCAGATGGGAGTCTTCGAAAAATCAGGGAAATGACGGATTTCGGAGAAATCCGGACTCGACGACAATCCGCAGTTTAGGCACAATCCCAGACCAATGGAGATTCCCAGAATGAAGGTTTCGGCAAGAGTTATGAACTCGCCGAGAAGTCTCGGTGACTTCTGGGAGTCACGCCGAAGGCAACAACTAGAATAGGTTTCGCCAAGAGTCAATTGTTTCGATGTAATGTCTTGGTGAAAAGGGACATATAAAACATATCGGTATGAGCCAAGGGTGGTCGGGGTAAGGTCCTAGCGAATTCATCTTGTCTCACTGACCATCAGAGTTTAAACGATCACTTCGGCCAGACTCAAGTTTTCGATATGAAGTCCCAGCGACTGTGTTATGTTTCGTCGATGAAGAGTTCCATCGGCATGAGAACTACGGTGTCCTGGCGACCAAATACAAACTCGCAAAGGGCTTCGGCGAGAGCGAAAAGTGCTCGGTGGGAGGTCTCGCCGAAGGATGGATGTCTTGGCGAAGCAAATGAACTTCGGTAAAGCTTGGATCCCGCTATGACCTCTTGGTGACTAGGACTTGTCTTGCCGAAAGTGAGTATGAGCAAGCATGTCGATGAGACATCTCCTCATGGGGTGAGGTCTCGGCGAAAGTAAAGGTCTCACCGACATGAACCTAGGAAGACCGCTTCGACGAACCTCAAGGTAGTCGATATGATATCTCAGTGATCTTGAATGGTCATAGCGAAGGGAATCCAGAAGGGACGGAAAGGTCTGATTTCATCCAGACACTGAACCAACTAAGGATTTTGAAAAGTTTAACTTAGGGCAAGTCGGGGATGGACCTCTCATGAATTTTCCTTACATTCTAGGTCAATCCTAAGACGAAATCACCTGATATGGCATTGCCCTAGGTCCGAACCCCATTCATCCGCCATTAGCACATAGGCAAGCTCAAAATTTAGTTGTTTCACTGTTGAGTCATCACTAGGGTTTACTAATTATTCTCAGGCGAGATTCATTAAAATGTAGATGGACACATGAACTCAAAACTCGCCTAGGAGATGACAAAGGGCGCAATACCGACCAACCCTAACACGAAATAAACACATACACAGGAATTCAAATACCAACATGCCATTCATAATTCAATTCAAAGCAGAGCAATCAGACACATACCATTATAAAGCAGGAATTGGTCTCAGAAGTAGCAAACGCGAAGCTCAAGGGTGGCCACAACGAACACAGGCGATAACGCACCAGAAATCACCCCCAAATCAATCAAGTCAAAGTCGAAAGTCCCAAAATCCCAACCAAATACTCACAAGAAAGCACTTCTCAGCTCAAACGATGGCAAATAGTGAACATAATGGCGCAAAAGATCTCAAAATCAAGTTAAATACATTTCTCAGGGCATGCACGGAGCCATTAATGCAGTCGATAAGACAGTCAAAGAAGGAAATCGGGAATCCGACGACAAGGCGGAATCCGGGAAAATCTGGACCAATCGGAAATACGTGAAGACCAAAATTTCCCGAGCAACAAGTGTCCAGCTGGAGACTAAGCAGGGTCCGGGAAAATCCGACTAGGGCAGAAAATCCCGAATCTGAGCAAAAACCCGAAATTCATCCAGAACTTAAGATTTTCAATGAATAACCTGGGGAAAACACCTAGGCAACCTAAAATAAACGATTTAGACACATGCCTAGGTCAGACAAAACCTCAAAAGAAAGGGCCAAAACACCAAAACCGAAGCGGAAGAAGGTCCCTACTTACAGCGGGGTGTGCGTGCGAAAAATTGCACAACATCCACTAGATTTAAAGCAGATATATTATCCAAAAAGAGAAAGACTAAGGGCTCCAACCTTGAAACAACTCCCCTCTTTTTAGCTAGGTTAGTAATAGCATTAAAATCTCCAACCAAAATCCAGGGAAAAAGCGGAGCAGAGCTGCAAATGAATTGAAGGTGGAACCAAAGAGACTGCTTACCAAAAAGATCAGTAGGGGCATAGATATTGGACAAAAGGACAGTTTCTCCAGTTTCCAAACTCAAGGCAATGACCGAAAGAGAGAACTTACTAGACATCCACCAAAGAGGTCAAAACTTCATAGGATCCCAAAAACAAGCCAGACCACCAACATTATCTAGGGCTCCAATGCACTGGCATTGACCATGCCCCCAAATTCTAGATACAACTCCACACATATTCTCAACTGAAAGCTTAGTTTCTTATTAGGAGAATGCTTACGAACCAAATCTTGAATAGCTTTTTGACGAGAGACACTACTCAAGCCCCTCACATTCCATGAGAGAATGATCATTTTTGGGAACTGGAAAAGTAGGTGTGCAAAGATTTAACAAAACCAAACTCCACCAAAGTTTCCCCCATCATCTTAATTTTCTTCAAATCCTTCTTCCTACCTACTTTGGAAGATTTCTCCATAACCCCCTTCTTGGGATTATTTTGTTGAAGCCCTAAGGGAGGGACAACCTTATTTCCTTTAACAACACCTAACACCACCTATTCCGTAGGAGGATAGAACTCAACCTCATCCTTATCCGAAGTACTTGAAGCCACAAGGAGCCCTACCACCACCATATTGAGATCTGTATCCATCTGAGCAAGAGATAACCCCTCATCAGGAATACTCTATAAAACACCTGAAGAAGGGAACTCCTTAACCACCCCCAAACCACCTGAATCCAAGGCCAACATACCTGCATTCACCTCCTGTTGGCTAAGGTCATCTAACACCTCAAAGCAATTAAAAGTTTCTTCTTCCTGTCTCTCCTTGAAGGGTCTTTTCATACCACGATTCCTGCTATGACTCTTAGCAGGAATAAAACCCTCATCATCTGTCCCTACGCTCAGAATAGGAGCCTTCCCCTTGTCCTCCTTTCCAAGCTTGCAAGGAGCAGGAGGAGGGTG
Organism: Sequoia sempervirens; assembly: GCA_007258455.2. NCBI lineage: Eukaryota > Viridiplantae > Streptophyta > Pinopsida > Cupressales > Cupressaceae > Sequoia > Sequoia sempervirens. The sequence goes on along the minus strand of VDFB02270651.1, from coordinate 751,734,527 downwards.
AGGCTCAAAGAATGAAACTTCAGACATCTTCACTACAAATGACCATACTCATGAAATAGCCGACAACAAAAGCGAAGATTCTCATAGTCAAGCTGCTGTACCCAGGAGATCAAACCAACATGAATCTCCATAAAATATGGAAGGGGTTTACTCAAATCTATTTCCACACAAATATGAGCATATGTCATGACCCTTCACTCCTACGTCTGTTGTGAAGGTCCTACTGGTTTTCCCAATAGTACTGCAACCATGTGCAAAATATCATTTTTCCAATATTCAACCGAAAACCAAGGAAGGTGAACCCAAACCGGGACCCAACTTAGAAGCTCCTCCGATGGATTGAATCTAGTGTGCCACAACTTCAAGAACAACCCAATCTAAATATGAAAATAAGGTCCTCCTTCAAAGACCCTATGACGATTTGCCATGCAATTGAAAACAACCATAAAGAAACTATTAGCCAGCAACATCACCTCAAATTCTCCTTCGGAGTTCCAAGTTCTTTTGATCCATGAGTCCAAGAACGGGAGCAAGACTCACATTCACATGAATTTACAAATCAGAGCATGGTTTGTGAAGTATTCAACCTCCTTAGTATTAGATTCTGATTGAAGCACCAATATCGGCCTTTCTGGGCACCGCTACAAACACCCATTAATCTTTGGAATGTGGGGGCCCCCAAATGAAGTCAACCCATCAATCCCCACATCATTAAAAGGCGAATTGAAAACATCACGTTGCTTGGATGAAGACAAAGAATGGTTGTGCAAAGAGGCACAATAATCCATACTTTTCTTGAAGCCAAGAGCTTCTCCTGGGGCCATCAACAAAGAGCACAAAGAAAACGAGGTAGCAATAGCCTCCCAAACATAGCAAAAAGAAAACACCCAACACCCAGCCGAACCAGCAACAAAAACAAACTAGACTAACCTCCCCTCCGAAAGCAAAAAAACCCTACCTACAGCGCTCCACTGTCAGCTTACACCACCCATAGACTCCCCTTAGGCATGCACATAACGGACACAACATGCAGGCTGCACCTATGAGGCCGCGGGCCTGCACACCATCACCCATCTCTCCCACATGAAATCCATCATATCTGCCATCAAGAGATGTTATTGAGCTTATTCCTAGTTATGGAATGAATTTCAATTTGATCGACCTTGGTTAGAGAGACTTGAATATATATTGGTTATATGAGATACATATGTTTTGTTTGATCTATGAGATTAAATAGTTGGGTGTTGTTAAGGCTTTTCAATTGGGGTTGTGAAGGAGATCTTTCTTGGTACAACTTACCACTTTGAGATGTTAATAGAAGGACATATTATGTGATATAATTTGGTTTTCTCTTTTTTTTCTATGGCTACTTCTTGTAAGTTCATGTTCACATGGTTTTGAATGTGGTGGACTTGGGAGAGATATTGTGAGTTGTTGTGAGAGAGTATGCATCAATTTTTGTTACATGTATGGATCATTGTGATCATTATTTGTTACTACATGGTTTGATTATAAGCCACATATTGGCTCAAATATTGATTGGTGTAGAGGAGGGGGACCGATTGCTCAGGGCCCCAGGTCATGAGAGGGTCTAGAACAATAGGTTGCCCTGATCTACCTCAAGCTAATGGAATTTTTCAGGAGAGTTTAAAGTTTAGAGCCTAAAAGGAAGAGCAACCAAGTTGTTGTCTTTTTACAAGCTCAGATGCTTTAGGGAGTCAGGTGAGCTAGTTTTTGAAATTTGGACTACAAATCAAGCAACTTATTGCCAAGGGACTACAATGAAGGACACAGACTCCAATGTGATGCATTGTCATTCTAGTGGGGCGCTGGCGTTTGTACGGACTGAAAGCGTAAAGTATAGTAAAAAACCAAGGAAAACCTACTAACAACCTAATGGATATAGTTTGATGGAATAACATAAACAAAAAGCAACAAAACAATAAAATATTGAGAAGAGAACTAAGACCAAGTCTTTACATTATGGTTATTGTGTAAGGTTGCATGCATGGTTATTTCTCATGGGGTTATGTAGGAAATGGTTTGATTGACCTAGTAATTTTCCTCACATTTGGTAGGAACACATATATAGTTCATGTTAGTTAGGTTCTAGTCATTCTTGAATTGTATCAACTCTATGCTAAGCCATCCAAGTGTGCTTTTGGAGTCAAAGAGGTGGAGTACCTAGGTCATATTGTTTCACAAGGTGGACTCTCATAAGATCAAATTCATAGTAGATCAAAAAGTGTCTAGGACCCTAAGAATCTATGAGGTTTCTTAGGGCTTGCAAGTTACTATAATTGGTTTGTAAATAACTTAGACAACATAGGAGAAACTCTCATAAGCTTATTAAAGAATGATTCCTTTTAATGGAATGAGGCAAACACTAGGGTGAAGCGAAAGGAAGCCATGTGTACAAGTCTAGTTAGATATTGATCCCATTTTTGTCTAAAATCTTCATTAGGGAATATGATGCTTCTAGGGATGGAATAAGAGCAATAGAAGATGGTAAACCCATGGCATTTGAGAGACCAACTCAAAGGTAAGAATTCATTGAACCCAATTTATAAAAAAGAAATGTTGGCTATCTTGCATGTAGTCGAACAATGTAGACCTTACTTAATGGAAATATATTTTGAAGTAAAGAGAGATCCTAATAGTCTTAAATACTTCTAGGAAGAACAATAAAAATGAGTCACAAAGATGTTTGAGGTGACTATAAAAGTTACCATAAAAGTGATTTAAAACACTAAAAAAATTGTGACCAAAAAAATAAAAAAATAAAACTCTTCTTAAGATAATTTGATTGAACATATCTAACTACAATCGTTAACTTGTTCCACCATATTGAAGTCACCTTCAATAATCCAACAATCTTCTCAAGATATAAGCATTCTCAAGATAAAAATGATTTCCTTTACAATAAATGTTTATTAGAGAAAATAAATTGATGCTAAAAAAACATTAAAAAGAGAAAGAGTAATGCTCTACCTGTCATAAGAAGATATGCAATGGAGAGGAACCAACCAAACTCAAGCTTACAAAGGGAATTGCTATTTTATAAATAGCTTGCTCAAAGAAAAAACATAGCTCAAAGAAGTGTTGATTAAGTATATAATCAATTTAACGAAGTAAAATAAGAATGAGAAGCAGATGCCTAAGCAACTACCTGAATGATTCCCCTCTCCGTAAGCTTTCGCTTTAAGCTTCACTAATTGGTACAAATAAGATAACATGTATCGCTTCTGATTCCTCAAAACCCAAGAACAGATCATAAGAAATTACAAAGGTATAGGATCTCTTTCACAAAGACAAAAACAGAGCTTGAATGCATTGCTGAATACAGATTTTTCTTCTTTTATAATCAGTGTTAAGGAAGAACACAAGAGAAGACATGTTGACTTAATTACCCACACCCCAATGTAAAGAGCCTGAGATCATTGTAAACGACCGGTACATAAGAACAACATCCTGGCTCTTTAAACCCTTCCCCATCTACAGAGCACGTCACCTTCATTGCTTAGTGACGTACAGAATTATCCGTTATTGATTCCTTTTAACCAGATCATAAAAAATCATTAATATAAACATCTTTCATGAAAACAAAACACAGTTCTAAGGCATTGCTGAATGGTGACCCTCTCTTATTTAATCAATTGTAAGGAAGAACAAGGAATGAGAAAGAAATAACTTGCAGGCGGCTTCATCTTCATTTTTTGGTGAAAATGACCCGAATACGGAATCAGTAATTAAGTCGAGAGGCGTAACCTGCAGTGACAGTAGGGGAGAAGCATCTCATGTTATGACAGAGTGATAAAAAGTAAGACTGATTCAAACATCTATGACTCTATGAAATCAGTAATTAGATCGAGAGGCGTAACTTGTAGTGGCAGCAGGGGAGAAGCCTCCCATGTTATGATAGAATGATTAAAAGTAAGATTATTTAGAATATGTTTCTTAATTTTTTGAGAAGCGATTTTTTTTTTAAGTTGAATCTTTTTTAACAGAATTTACGAATGATTTAAACAATAAACTGTAAGTTTTGAATTTCTTAGTTGATTTATCTAAAATCACACTAATAAATAGATCTTACTGAAAAGCTAATGTAAGTTCAGATGATTTTTAGATGATTTCTACTGAAAAACTAATGTAATTTCAGATGAACCATTTAAACAAATCAAACTTATAATATACTATTTAAACCTGGCCGAGCTTAAAGATTTACCTGGACTACCAAGAATTGGAATATGGCAAAGACATCTATTCCAGCTTGCAAACAGCCAGATATTCGCATTCCCATATTTTCCAAACGCTATGGGGAATCAACTTGGTGTCTGAAGGAGACGGCCCGAAGTGTAATCAAATGGCTTCATCAATACTTTGTTTTATGATGCGTAGCCCTGTGATGTTCGCTACCCTCAAGGCAAGGGAGGTCCATTCGCCCAGCATTCCAAAAACATTACAGCCATTTAGACAGGCATGATGAAAATACTATCGAGGAGTAGAAGAATGCTCTTCATCAAATCTCTTCTTTACCTGGTTGTACCATGGAAGCAGAATTCGGGTAATTAGTTTGCGTATTTTATAATTAGCTCAGGGATAAGCCAAAAGACATCTTCTGTTAGAGGTCTAGTTATTATAGAAATCTACCAGAGAGTAGATCTGTATATATATCTACATCGTGTGAACTTGGGAACTCAATGGGAAGCTGTGCTGTATAAATTTTAGCATATGAAATCTCTGACATTATACAACCATTTGTTTAGAGGGCAAACTGTCTGTCCATTAAATCCTTCAAATCGGACTGATATTCCTGCTTCATACCAGCACATATCCTCCATAAATTGGGCCTTTGCTTATTATCCATCTGTTTTTCTTAGCTGTTCAACTGATAATATCAATGTCCGGAAATGAAGAAAGCAGGTCAACGAAAGCCCGTGTTAGTAGTTTTTATTTGCGGTGGTCTTCTAACGAATGACAAATAACTTGTATAAATGTGTATCATCAATTGTAAGCAAACTGGTTTTGCTAGGATAGTGGGAAAACTGTTTTATTACTAATTTTTCAAATCAACTTCATCATACTTTAAGATAAAAAAGATTGCTTGGGAAATGGGGAGATTTTTTTAAACAATATTTTTTAATATAAAAATGTGATATTTTTTATGGATTTGTGGTACTTATAAGCGAAATAGTTACTTTTAGAATAATATTTCTCAATGTCTTTTGCATATATTTTTCTAAGATAGGCATGCTAGTATAAGACATTACTAAATGTTAGTTGATCTTTTCTTTCTAATCAATTGTAACAAAGAATATAAGTAACAAGAAGGAACTGATTTTAAATTATTTATCTCTAAATGAGAATTGATCATTTTAACTTTCAAGGTTGTCTTTATAACTCCACACTATTTCAATAAACTTAAATCACATGAAAAAGAACAAACAAAGGCTTTACCTTCATTCTTGGTAAAAATGACCAGAAGAGGCAATACTCCTAATGATCATCACAAGATGATACCACAAGTTTGGGAAAGAACAAAAGAAAATGTCATGCAATGATCCTTCTCCTTCATTTTGCACTCCAATAGAGTGTAACTGGGTCATAGTCATATTGAACATGTTCATGTACTTGGGTACAAAATCACCATCCTCCATCCTAAGGGAATATAACATCTTTATCAAGAAACTTTTACTGAGTATTTAGCATTATAAATTTACCTCAACTTATTTCAAATGGCTTGTGCAATGGCTTCTTTGTGTACACATTTGACACTGATCTTCCAAACAAAGTCTAATGAGACCCTTCATTTTTTTGTCCAATATGTTCCAATTTTCATGTTTTATTTCAACTAGTTTACAACTAGATCAAACAACCCATATATCTCTATCTGTACAAGAATGTCCTTGATTCTCTTTCCATTTTTCCTTATTTCTACATACATTCCTACTCTATCCAAGATTAGTAAAGAAGACTTTGCCCATAACACCTAGAATATAAGGTGATTAAACTCTAATACCAAATGAAAGGAAGTGATTGTGCATAAAATTCTTCCTACACTTAACTTTGAAGGTAGGTATGTACACCAATAATAATATTATAGTTACATTTAAAATAATATACAAATATTAAACCATAACAAGTTGAATTACATAGAGAAATCCCTTTCAAGAGGAAAACTTTGCACTCCAAATATAAACCAATTGTAGTAACTAGCAACTATGAGGTTAAAATGTGCTCTACGACTTTTTTATGTCATTTTATAAGCTATCAAGAAGTGGAAATACTACATTTTGGGTAAGGAAAGATTTAAATTCATTCCAATCATAAGCCACTTTAGTTAAATTACATAAATAGAAAATCTAGAGAATGTGTGCCACATGAAATGGATCACATACCTATTGTAGTTTTATTTGGTGATCAATAAAAAGAAGGGCAAAGATAATAAGGGAGTAAATTGCCTCAATAGACCACTAGTTCATACACTAATCATAGGGCTAGATTTACATACCTATAATTTCATTGATTGGGAGAACATCTATTCAATATATTTAATTTCATGTAGATCTATGTTGATCTCATAGAAGGTAAACAAGTTGGTGAAATTCATTTGAGTGATAGGCTTCTCTTAAGCTCAAACATTTGTGTTCCAAAAGAAACACATGTTTCTAATGACTCATCTAGGGGAACACTATGCCAAGATAACTAGACACTACAAAATTACTTTATTAGTTCTATAAAAACACTTCTATTGAGATTGTATACATGTAGATGTTGAGCACCATATCAATTCTTAAATTCCATGTTAAATCACCTAGCCTAGGAACACGAAGCTCAAGCTTTACACACCTCTTGAAGTTGTGCAAAGGCCCTTGGAATCTAGGAGAATCAATTCATTAGTAGAATCCCTATGGTGAAGCACCATCATGATTTTCTATTTGTTATTGTAGAGAATTTTTAAAGATTACCACCATGATTTCTTGCAAGAAAAGAACCATAATGTAGGAGGAAACACACCTCTTCTTCAATCCCATTTGGTTACATTTCAAATTACCTTCATCCATTATGTCCGATTGTGACCCAAAATTTGTTAGTGTATTTTGGTGTTTCAAGTGTGAGAAATATTAGATACATAGTTTCTTCAATACACAACCTTTAATTTGTAGAGTAATGGTCAAATAGAGGTAGTGAATTGCACACTTTTGCACCTATTGTGTATGTACTACCACATGCACCTATGTAGTTGGGATGATAACCTACTTTACATCCAACATACCTACAATATAGCTTTCCATGGTTATACAAGGAATTCTTTCCCAAAAATGTCCTAGATTCTAGTCTAGCACCCATCAATATATCCTTCTATGCACCACCAAACTTAGACTTGTGCGTATAGAAATGGAATAATATAAATCTTAAGAGTGTTCACTAAAAGGCTTAGTAGATTCTTTGACTACAATTCTCATCACACATTTCATTCCTTCAAGGTTGGTGACAAGATCTAGTTTCATCTTCAGAGGGAACACTTCAAGGGTCCACACTAAAGATGGAGCCTTTGTACTATGTTCCAAAACCATCTTATTTGTAACTAGTGAGAATAATGTTTTTCTTGATCTCTTGTAGTATTTGGATTAGCATCCAATGCTCAATGTGGAACTCCCCAAGCCATATTTTCCCTCTTCTTAAGAAAGCATCAACTACATCCTTGAAAATTGCATCCTAAATAATTTTACATTATAGAGAAATATGAGATCATTCAAACTACCACAATATGCATACACCAAAGTTTGCATTATTTATTCAAAGTAGCTAAGGAAATAAATAATTCAAATGGCATAATATTCAATAGCTCTAAGTTCAATTTGCATGACTCACCAAATATGTGTTGGGCCCATCACTTTCAAAAAAAAGGGAAAATTATCAGAGAACAACTATGTAATGACATAAACCATTACATGCATTCACCATCGTTTGTGCCCTTCTTGAAAAATTATGTGTCTCATTCATCACATGTTCCTATATATGGCTAAACATTTTCCTATGTAAGACACTTAAAGACTTTAGTAGTGCTACATTTAGATAATTTCTAGTCATGTAACAAAATGTTAAGCATCATGGAGAAAAACAAATATGATAGATAGAGGAAAATTATTCAAAATGGATCATTACAACTTCCCTTTCTTGGTTTATAGTTATATTTTATTCTATTTTAATCAACCCAACTCTCATGTTTAAAAGGTTGTATTAGTGGGCATTGTACAATCATAAGCAAAACCAATTAGATGTGTTTTTTTCCCTTTCTAGATCATAGAAATCTTCATTCCTAGTTATGATCTTTGTAAACAACCATTTCATTCTATTCATTTCTATTTGTGAATATAAGTTGTAGATATTTGCTAATTTATTTCACTTTAATTATGTGATTTATTTACTATGTTTTGCTTTCCTTCTATATAATCTATAAATCCTAGAACCTTTTCATGAGTATTTTTTCCATCATACTATACCCAGGTTTGAGTCTTTACATAGATCATCCCTAACCACTCAAGTTTAGTGGGGGCTATTTTATATGTTCTATACTAACCTCATTTCAATATCTTTACATTCAAAAGTTATATATTGATAGGAAAATTAGATGTTGAATAACGATATAGGTTATAATTGATTAAAAAAATAGTTTATAAATTAAAAAGTTGATAAATCTAAAAAAATCACCCTCCACTCTAAATTAGATTTCTAATATGAAAAAATAACCTAAGATATTATAATTTTAATAGTACATTTGCCAAGATTTTTATAGAATTTTCAAGGGATGATCTCTTAAAGTATACTCTAATAAAAAAATTATTCAAAAGTAAATATAATCTCATTCCCTCATCCTTAAGACATTCGATCCTATCCTTTCTCCTATCTTGTGCCAAAATCTTCTGAAACACATCTGGTTAGGTCCTCATGCATCTTGTATCTCTCCAAATAAGAGGGTTTCTTCAAAATACAAACTTTCTTACTACTCTATTAGTAGCCTTGGTTGCTATGATTAGCTTCCCATGAGTAATATCCCTCCTTTCATGTATGTTCATATACCCACTACTGAATCTAGTACTTCTAGTCTCTATCAATTGATTTAACTTCTCTTGTACACATTTCCTAATGTTCTTTCTTATCTCATGAGGTAATGTGGGAGGTTCATGTTAGTAGTATCTTTATTGCCCTTATAAGTAGAGAAATAATAAAGGTGGACCTTGTTTATTGATATCTATTAAATTAAATAGGGCTTTCTCTCTACATGATGCATCATTGTTGTATCACCTCATAAGAATTTGTAGTAACATCTAAATCAATATATTTGATAATGCTAACCACTCTTAGATAAGGAGCCTATCCACCATAACATATTGCTTTATATCATCTGAATAGGAGTGCATATCTTGATTCATATCCCTACAAACAAAATCAATTAAAAAAATCAAGTCATTTTCACTAGAATAATATAAAAAATTAACATGTGACTATCATATCATGTTATCTAATCCATTGACCATTTATATTTTCCTTTAATGATCAACCAAAATATCTCCAAGAATAAACTTTCAAAAATAAAAATAGTGTAAAATACTTAAATTTGACATTGTTGAATTAAAATATAATCATTTCAAAGTTTTTAAATATTATATTTAGTAATAGTTTATATATTAACTACTAAACTTTTAAGATGAAAAATATTAAATATATAAACAAATTAAAAAATAATACGATGTATAGAGAATTGCAAGACATTAATTATAATTAAAAATGAAAAATTCACTAAATTCTAATGTTTATCTAAAAATTAAAAAAAAAAGTAAAAGTTTGACATTTAGACATACTATAAAAATATAATCTAAGTAATATGAATGGTTGAGTTTAAATGTTCAATAATTAATTAATTAATTATGTGATATCATTTTTATTTATTATTAATTTATAAATATAAAAACCTTTTTTTAATTTCTAAAGTTTGTTAAAAGATAATTTTTAAGTTAATTTTTTATAAAGTAATGTTTCCACAAAATAATATATTACTTATATTTATTTATTGTAAAAGGTAAAAGTAATATTTTAAGATTAATTTCGGTTAATTAAATATATGTAATATTTAATAAAATACATTTATGTAAATTAGAATTTGGATAAATATCAAAATAATAAAAAATATTATAGTAAATTAGAGTTTGGGTAACATCCAAATAATGAATATCATTTTAGAAAATTAATTGTGAATAAAAGGTGTACTTAACTTTTCAAATAAAGATGAATTATAAATGTTGATAAATTTTATAATCTAAGTCATTGTAGTACATAAAATAAAAGACTTTGATGTGTTGATTGTCATTTAAATTTGTATAGATTGGATGGGTCAATTGTGTAGTTTGAGATAAATGCTATGTTTCATGGATATGACATCTAGGGTATGACTAGTGATTCAAATGCAAAATTTGATGTAAATATTAATATTTTTAATTTTTTAAGGTTAGATTGTTCCTAGGAATGAACCTTGTAATGGTTTAGAATGTTAAATGTTCAAATGATGAAGAATGTGGATTAAAATTCATTTGAATGTCTTAAAATACCAAGACATAATGAATAGTCACACAAACATGTACCAAGTCATATTTTTGAAATGTAATAGTCATATTTATGTTGCAATGTCAATGAACTCAAAGTTCTATAGAAGAATAAAGCACATTAAAGTATAGAAGAATGAAACACATTAAAGTGAAGTGTTATTTTATTCATGATCAAGTTAAGAAGAACATAATAAAAATAGAATATTGTACAACAAAAATAATGGTAACTTATGTAATGACAAAAATATTGCAAAAAAACAAATTCAAATTTTACAAAAAAAACTTCCAATCTTCAACAAATTAATTTAAAATATTTGCTTTGGGGAAAGTATTATAAATAAGTAGTAACTAATAATATCTTACTAATAAAATATACAATAAAAGAGAAAGATGAAGAAAACATACATAATAAATTAAAATTCATTTGAATAAAAATTAATTTATTGAATAAAATCATAAAGCATTTAATTTATATATAAATGTATTATATATTTATAAAAAAGAAAATAAAATTTTTTTTGAGTAAAATATTTTATTTATTTCAATTTATATAAATTTATTTTATGTGCAAACTTCGACGATGTTCCATATTTTTGTGGAAATTAGGTATCTATCAAAGAGATATTTCCTATTGTGTACGTGGAATGTATTTAATCCTTTTAAGATTAGTTCAACAATTTTGTGACTTATGTGTTGTTAATGGTTTAGAATTAATTATATTGTTGTTATTTGACAATCTTAATAATTTAACTCAGTTCATTTGAGTATTCCATATAATTTTGAGTATTCCATATAATTTTCACGTGTATGTAGGAAATCAGAGCAGGGCAATTTTTGCAGTGTACAAGTGCATTGGTCAAAATCAATCGAGAAAGACTGAATAACTGAAAATAAGCCCTTTAAAATATATATTTTAAGTATTGCACAAACAACTTACTAAAAAGTCTTAATAAAAGGAGAGTGAGTGATCATAACACATTCAGAGAGTTCATCCGTACGTCTTCAGTACGTCCAGTTTTATCTTGAATCGAATAAAATATTTATTGATAAATAAATAATACAGCACACCACAAAAAAGAAAACAGTGATCAACAAACTAATAACTACCAGAAATCAGCTTACATCTGTTTTAAAGATCCATATCTATACTTACATTAATGTGTTTTCCCTGGGCCTCTTGCAAATTGGCACAATGTTACTATCAGTGATCAAAACTATTTTGTGTAGTAAATATTGTTAGATTAACCGTCACACCTTTCGGTATATGATTTCGTGGACTAACCGTCATTTTAGGTCTAGGTGAAGGTGCTGGTTTGGAAGTTCACTAACACTTGCAAGTTTTGGTGTAACCGTTGTGTTTAGTTTTTTTTATATACAGTTATATGTTTTGTTATCATTGTAAAATACTTTTTATCATAATAAAAAATAAACTATATTTAAATATTTTAAAATAAATTTTAAATAAATAATTCTTGCAAGAAGTGGACTGTCAAATCTACACCTCTTTATGTACCATCACTATTTAATCAAGAGTTCAAATGGCCTCTTTTAGAAGTATCATGTTAACAAACAATTTAGAAAAAAAGAAAGTTAGTAAACAGTTTTAAAACAAAGAATATGGTTGTGGTTCTATGGAGAGGGTTTTAGGATCTACTTTTATGTAACAGGGGATCTCATTAGATGAAAAAATATGTGTTATAGAATAAATTGGAATCTTGTCTTTGAAAATAGGAGTCCCTAATTCTAATTTTTGGGGCTATGCAATTGATTTTTTTTTCCACTAGTTTAGGAGAGTTATTAGCCACATGTTATCCAGCTACAATTTTGTACATTAACTATTGCTTAAAAAACAATTCAACCAGATTTTTAACTTAATAAAGCAAAAATCATAAGATTATCAATTTTAAAATGTTAAACTTACTCATTACTATAAATCTATTAGACCCCTACTCGTAAAATATTCTTAAAAATTTTCTGTAAGAAAGCCCCCCTCCATAGCTAACTGATTAAAATTTCATGAAACGGTTGAAACTATAAAATCAATTGGTATGCTTTTGGATTCAACTGTGTATGTTTTTGTGTCGACGTTTTGGATCACACTCAGTGATCCATCATCAGAAAGAAGAACCGAAACATTGACACAAAAATATACACAGTTGAATCCAAAAACATACCAATTAATTTCATGAACTGTGGAAAACTCATTCCAACTATAAAATCAGAAAGAAGAACCGAAACATTGACACAAAAATATACACAGTTGAATCCAAAAACATACCAATTAATTTCATGAACTGTGGAAAACTCACTCCAACTATAAAATCAGTTATTTTACATACTACAGAACAATATATGCGGATTCCAATTTCCCTGAGACCTTACATTGTCTGGTTATTTAAGCCCCTTTGTCCTCAACTCCCCGGATCAGAGTAAAAGCTACGTATAACTATGGTTAAAATATTCTGTTGAATTTTTTTGTTTGAGTAAATTTTTAAGAATATAAGTTATAACTTTTTGACAGCACAGTCTCTTTTTGCTTTAAATATCTTTAGAATATTGTAAAGTGGAAAGTACTTTATTTCTTCGTCTGTTGGGGCCACCAATGTTATTTTCATAAGCTTTTTGTCAACTTGATGCTCCACGGATGTTAATTGTCTGCCATTAGACTATCGCTAATTCACACTTTTAAGTTTTCTTACAGTATACTCTTTCTGCTCAGAAATGAAAAAATGTGTTCCCTTATTTTAATAGTTTTCGATTGGGGACAGTTGCTTGTTTTCGACTCTTCTTTAACAAGTTTAGAGAATGTCTTTTACTTCATAGCAAATCTTTTTAGTTTTCAGCTTTTTTATCTTGATAGATGCAAGTATTTTTTCAAAGTGTTTATACTAATATTGTGGGTTTTTATGTGTATTCTTTTATATTGTTCATAAATAATCTTTGTGGTGGAGGAGGAATTTTAAAAAAAAAAATCTATAGTTGAATATATTTGTTGTTGGATGTCATGATTCAATTCATAGTAATTTTTTTATGTTTTGATATTTTTTTATCTTGATACATGTAATTCTTCTTCTAAAATGTTTATATTGATATTGTAGGTTCTTATGTATATTCTCTTATACTGTTCATAAATAATCATGGCTAATATTTGTGGTGGAATATTTAATCTTAAAAAAAAAATGTTTCTTTAGTTGAATATGTTTTTTATTAGATGTAACTATCCAATTCATGTATCTCAAATATTATCATTTTTTTAGTTTTAACCAAAGCTATTTAGTATTCATTCATTTTTTCATATTCATGCATCTATTCAAATGAGATAGGTAGAATTGCTCTGTCCATCTAGAGTAGATATCTATCTATATAAGATAGATACATACTTTGGGCAGACACTTAGACTCATTGAGATCATTCAGATTGTGGATCAATCATTAAAAATCACACTTTCCTATTGAAAATACACTAAAGTTATTATTTTTCAAGATTATACAAATGTAAAAATAAATGGCTAGTTTTTCTTTGAAATTCAGCCTAAACCCTTAAAAGAATCAATCCATCTGGGATTTCTTCTAAGTACATAATGAATTTTGTTTTGTTTTAATTTTATTTTAAAAGTTTACTTCTAAGTTTAATTGAGTGGTTCAATTATGTATTAAGTGGAGAAAATAGTTTATTCAATTTTTTGCATAAGTTAGAAATTTATTCCTTAGAAAATCCCTAATCTCACATCTAAAAATCTAGATACTGAGAACCCCCTTGTTCACCAAACTACTTACTTATCCATTTCTGAATGAAATAAAAGTGTATTATATATCAAGTTTTGGTTTCCATTCTATGTTTTATGTAGCTATACAAATGGACATATAATCTTTTAAGAGTTCAATTTTTTCAAATAGATTTGCAAAGGAAAAATTAATTAAGAATCTAATTCACAAACACACTTTACAGAATTGTTTGATATTGAATTTTAATTCAAAAGATTTTCATGTTCACCTAAAATATAAATTTTGTTTTCTTTCAAAGTTATTAGATTTCTACAATCCATAAGAGTATGAATAGTTGTTTCTGGATTCGATTGTGTAAGCTTTTTTGAATCAACATTTCGAATCACACTCTGTGATCCATCATGAGGATAGAGAGTTTTCTTTATTAAAAGATTTATTAATTTTAGTATTGAATAATACCCCATACATAAGAAGTTTACCTTACAAAAATTCATCTTAAAATCTTATAGCCTGCAGTTACGTACAGCCTGTTTAAAATTCCCATCCAACACCCAGAAAATCGAAATACGGCAAAGCCGCCAATGATACTATCTAGTTACCGACCATATATTGGCAAACATAACTGATTTGTAACTGTATATATAAACTTTATGATAGGAGTTAAAAGATAAAGTTAAAAATGGCTTCAAAAGAAAATAACAAACAATATTAATCACAAATAATAATGGATGCATGTCGGTATTGGTATGGTGTGATGGTTTAGAAGTGACGTCGTTTTTGCCACTAAAGTTCAAACCCCATTGGGATGGTATTGTTGAATGGTTGTAGTCCGCTTCATAGATCCGGTTCAAAAGTGTTTACCCCTTGAATAAAAAAATAAAATAATAATGAATGCATAGACAGGAAACGTACCTTTCCGTTTCACCTAAGCTACGATCTGGCTCTCTGTTCTCATTAATTGCCTCTTGAATTGTGTTGCCTACACGTACCTCCACTAGTCGAATATAGATTCCCTCCCCTTTTGCTCGGACGCAGAGATTCCGAGACTTCTCCAAAGCTGCAACCACTGGATGTGCTGACCTAAAAATCAAGATGAATTGTTCCTCCCCTTCAGTATCCACTGTGGGGCCATTTATACTCTCTTCCTCGTCTATCACAAAGACGATTTCCATGCGAGCGCTGTTGATTCCCTTTGAATTAAATTCCAGCTCGAAAAATAACAGCACTCCTTCACATCTGGGATTCCTTTCCACTGGAAACGAGACTACATCTTTAAAGCAATTCGATTCTAGTGCGCGATTCTCCTCTGCTAGTGCATTTGCTCTCTGAAATAATGGCATATCCTGTAAATGAAAAGCCCACGCTAGTCAGCGGTGAAATAAATAGTTTTTTTTTTTTTTTTTAACAAAATGTAGCCTAAAGCTCATTGAATAGACCTGTGCGTACCTCCACAACCTGTCTCAGATTTAAGCCAATGCTATCGGAGCTGCTCAAGTATAATGACTGCAAACTTTTCAGCCTTCCTAAGCGCAAGTCTGCAATATTTTTTATGCTTATGCACCCACGTATGTCAATCTTTTCTAACGATTCCAGTGAGCTTAAGTCAGGCAATTCCTCCAGGCGTTGGCAGTTTCGCAAGTCCATCACTGTAAGGTTGCTCAAATCCGACATTTTATCGACCTTCCTTATTTCTTTACAATCCCGTGCTTGAAACTTGACGAGTGCTTCAGGAAGAGCTGGCAGTTCGGTCAAATTAATGCATTCATTGAGGATTAGGGTTTTGAGCTTTTTCAGTTGGTTAACTGTGTCAGGCAATCTCTCAATGAAAGTACCTTGCAACTTGAGAACCTCCAATGAAGAGAGATCACCCATTCTTGCGGGAAGACAATACAGATGAGAAAAGCTTGCATCGAAGTGCACCAATGATTCCAGTTTGAAGAAATTCTCTGGGAGTTCAGTCAGACAATGAGCATTCCTGAGTTCAAATGTTATAAGATTCCTAAGGTTCCCAAAACTTTCAGGAAGCTTTTCCAGACGGCAAAACTCGTTCAGAAACAATTCCTTCAGGCTTGTAAGATTCCCAAATTCTTCTGGCAAATAAGAAATTGTTCTGCATTCATTAATTTCTAGGTAGCCGAGGTGCTTGAGGTCACCAATTGATGCAGGAAAATTTCTTAAATTTCGACAGCCGCTTAGAACGAGCTTATGCAGACAGCAGCCTGGTTGAAAAGGGGGCAGTTCCTCTATCAGTACTAGACCGCCTAGGTCTAATTCCTTTAGGGCTCTGAGCTCCCCGAACGCTCTTGGCAACGTTCTAATGGAGGAGCAACCATTCATATAAAGCTTTTCCAGTGAAGACAGCTTACAGATGCTCTCTGGAAGTCCTCCTAAATCTTTACATTTACACAAATTCAACCATTTTAGTTGTAAGAGATGATCAATCGATTTGGGTATCTCTCTCAATCCTGAACAATCTTCCAAATCGATTCTCAAAAGACGAGTAAAGTTTGAGAGATCAGGCAATGTTTCAAGGAGACATCGCCTCAGAAGAAGAACTTTTAGATTTTTGGGGTGGTGCTGAAAAAAAAAAAAAATGGAAATATTATATTTTGTTATGAATTTACATACATATGACCGTGCCCCCATTAACTTGAGATTTGGGAAGCGATTTAGGGGGAAATGGGAATTTACCTTGTATTCTGATTCTTCTTTCCAGATTTGTTTTATTTGAGATGGAATTCGCTTGCTGCTGCTGCTGAGATCTAGTATAACGAGATGTTCCATGTTCCACTCTGATGGAAAAGAACTCAGTGGACATGAATTCCATCTAAACCACCTCAAATTTGAAGATAATGGTTGTAGATCTCCTTCTATAGTGTTGTCACCCAGCCAAAGCAGTTGCAGTCTTTTCGTTGACGCTATATTCTCAGCTTTCAAGACAGCAAGACTCTTCTCTACGCCTGACAAGGAAGTACTCTGGACACTTTCGAAGCCCTGATCAGAATACACAAAGAACCAATTTATCCTCAAGCATTTAAATTTGAACAATGAATGAACCAACCTGTTTTTGCTTTGTTACAATGATAAATGGATAAGGATTCAGATATAAAAAAATTACCGGCCGTTCAAGGAGAACTTGATAAGCTTCTTCAGGCTTCCACAGGCGGCTGCGTTTGGACGGATCCCGGGATTCATCCACAACAATTGCTCGACCCAAATCCCTCAGATGATTATGCATTGAAATTACTGCCTCCTGCTTATAATCTATTTTAACGAGTGATTTCAGAACTAGATTGTTCAGGTTTATATGAGGATTCAGCTTTAAGTCTTCCCAAAAACTAATAGCAGATTCCTGGTCTTGCCCCATGAAAAAACAGGCAATGTCCAGTAATATTTCCTTTTCCTCTGCATTAAGATCTTGGTAGATGACTTTGAGTGGCCTGTATATTTCATCAAAAGTGGCACTCTGAAGCTGGTCCAGAATTTCATTCCAACACCTGAAATCTTTTCTCCCACACAAAAACCGCCCAAGAACTTCCAAAGAAGACGGGAGGCCGCCACAAGCATCCACGATTCTTTTGGCTAAAAACTTGTATTTTTTATCTGGATATGGTTTGAGAAAGGCGTGCCAGCTGAACAATAGGAGGGATTCTTCTTTACTGAGTTCCGGGAGAGCATAAATTTGATCATCAGCTTCGCCTCCTTCATCTTCCCCAAAATTTAAGATACTCTTGTCGCGGGTAGTAACAATGACTCTGCTGCCGTTACCAAGCCACTCTACACCCAACATTTCAATCTGCTTCTTATTATCAACATTATCTAAAATTACAAGGGCACGGATACTCTGCAAATGCTCTTCCAGTCTAGCTTTACCATGATGCTCATCGTTAATCTTACATTCCTCGGGATTCATTTTCAACAGATCTCTCAGCAATTGTTTCTGCAATTTTCGCAGCCGGTTACTCGCGATATCAGACACAAAGGTAAAAACATCGAAATTCCCGCAAATACCATTGTAAACTGCCCTGGCTAGGGTGGATTTTCCGGAGCCATGCGCGCCCCATATCCCAACTGTAATTACTTTGTGATTGTCATCCATCTTCAACAACTTAATAACGGCGTCCATAGGCTCTTTTAGTCCGACGGCAAATCTTGGCACGCCCAGTTGAACAATTTTCAACGTTTTTAGAACATCCGACACCACACCCCGAATGAATTTGATTTCATTCCTGCCTCCAAGTCCTTGAAAATCAAAACTTTAGCAAAGCCTAATAAATATAATAGAAAAGAAGAGAGAAAAAATCTCACCGGTCTGATGCCTGCGTAGTCCATCCCGAACGAGATGCGACGTCGGACAGAGTATCGCTCCACTCATTGATAGTTTTCTCTTCCACTCTGCCCCTGCTTCTGTGAGTCACAAATGCCTGGCTATACATGGGACGTTTTTCGGCATATTTGACATCTGCGGGCTCCACGCCGTAAAACAAAGGAATGACCCGCCCTTCTGATTTTAACATCTGTGTAACTTCCCACAGGCACCACCGCGATTTGGCGTAGTTTTGGGAAAATATAGGAATACGAATACGCGAATCCTTAATAGCCTGCTGCAATTGCAAACAAATGTCGTCTCCCTTAGGTATCCGCTTACTGTCCATAAAAACATGAACGCCTGCAGCACTGAGCGATTGGAACATGTAAGCTACCAGATTTTCCCTCGTGTCTTTGCCGCGGAAACTGAGAAATACGTGATATTTCTTATTCTCCAATGAAATTTTCTCTGTTGGAGGCACATAGGGTTTGAAATCATCCATTTAATCTAAGCCTAGGGTTTCGTACGGTACTCCTGGTTTTATTTGCTTCAAATGCTGCGAGAGTCCAGTCTTGCCGTATATTTTTCTGAGCGAGACTGAAAAAGGAAATGCAGGTTTCTAACATGGCTAAAGGATTAAAAAGAAGTTTAATCCAACTTTCCAATTTGTGTTCAGTTTGCATTTTCAAAGCAGCTTCACCATTGTCTACACTGCAGGTAGAATCTTTAAAAGCTTTTCTTAACGTTTCAATGGTACAGCATCGCGCCATAGGACCTGATTTAAAAGAAAAAGTCATAAGCGAGGGAACTTCATAATGCGCGGGAAAATGTTCGTCGTGGTCGGTGGCGGTTCCCCGCATAGATCTTGGCATAACAATTAGTAGGGTTAAATTCAATCATTTGGGTCCTCCAAAATTTTCACATATTGAAGAGATGGTTTAGCTATGTGGGCGGCCTTAAATTCAATCATAGGAATAATTTGTTATCATCTTTTTTAGGTCATTTGAATATTTGTGTATGTCATTTTAATATTATGAATAGGGAGTTGATGGGAGAGAATTTGATTCTAGTGAACCAACAAATTATTCTAAAGTTTTTGTAGACATGATTCATCATATTTAGATATAGAAAGGCGAAAGGTGAAGAGATATCTACGACAATTTGACCCAATATTTTTGGGATTGCATAGAGCTAAAGACATCAACATTAATTCTTCATTGTTAGCAAAGCTAAGTACTCACATCTATTCCATTTAACTTCAAAAATAACATGTTAGTTGATTAACTTTATTTTAAATTAATTAATCTAGATATTTATGTAAAATGTTTTATTTTTTTACATTATAAACTATACCTTCTATTCAATTAATTTTTATTATTATTTATGTACTTTTTGTAATAATAATATAATACAAAATATACTCATATATTAATTTAAAATGAAAAAAGATATATATTTATTCTAAATTTTATTAGATAAAAAAATTAAGTTCTTATGGCTCCTTTTGCACAGATTGAGAAAATATTATTTAATATTTTTTTACAGAACATGACAAGAGTGAGGTTATGTTGGTTCAAAACACATATTTCATTTCCAATTTGTGAGAACTGTCTATTTTATTTGGGTTTGAGCAATTGTGTGAGTATAGCTCTGATGAAATTAAGGCTGAGAGGTAGAGAAATTCTAAAGGTTGCAAAACACCAATGGGGGGGCCAGAAAGAGGTCAGAGCCATTGTCTTGTGTGTCTCTGCGTCAAAATGTGGAACTATGGAAACTCTTTGAAGAGGCTGGTATGACTTCTTTTTTCATCACAACGAAAGGTTTCAACGACGACCTAACCTCTAAGCTCTTCAATTCGTGGCTGGAGGATAGGGTTAAAATTGGTAGCATCAGTTTTGATGTCAACCCAAAGTTAATTGCTAAAGCTACGAGATTAGAGTGTCATGGCTTGAAAGTAGCTAAGGTCAGTAATAGAAACTATCAATGCTTCATTGATAACTTTTTGGAAGGAGATGAGAAGTTGCAAAGATACCAAAATGGTTATGACTGCAAGAAACTTTCGGCTCCATCAAGCTTGGTGAGTGTCCACATTATAAAGTAATTTACTTTAGAAGGTAGATACACAACTATGCATGGCTACCATTTCCCATTCTTAAACCATATTAGGAGAAATGAGAGAATTAACATCATCTTTTTTCTTCTCTCCTCATTGAAAATGCAAAGCCAAAGATAACTCTCCCCCTCTTCATCAAAGATTGATTCAAAGGCTCTATAATCATATCTTTTCCCTCACCCCATTGCTTTTCCCTACAAATGTTGAAGAACCCCTTCATATTGAACCCCTAAATAACCAGCCTTGTTTGCTCCAACATAACCCTAGCACAAGTAAGAAGCCAAAATTGACCAAACTTTTGTCTAATCCTTAGTCGTGGGATAATCCACCTTCTAGTGTTGCTCTGCATGACCATTCTACGGAAAAATCCCAGTCTACCCCTCCCTCTCAATCCAAGAAACCCAATGCTAAACCTTCAACCCCAAAAGGCCCTATTATTAGAGAGGAACATTTTGGTTCACCCTTTGAAGGAAAGAAAATTTTGGGTAATCCTTCTAGTGCCAAACGTAAAGGCCCAAATCAAGATGAGTTGAGAACTGCTAAGAAGGTAACCATTGAAATCCCTGATGAAGGGGAGGAAGGTCATGTGGAAGACTCTAATAGTGGAAAGAGAGAAAGAAGATCTACAAGACCATCTGCCCAAAATGCTAAGGGAAAAATGTTTTCCTTTGAAGAATAAGAAGATGCTCGTCTTCAGACGAAGAATTTATCCCCATGCAGGAGTGTTGGCTATTTTTTAAGAACCAAACTTATCTTCAAAATTACCTATCGATTTTTCCATTTCCAATAATTAGCAATCTAAAGGGATTGGCCAACAAACGAGTAAAAGCTGCAAAACTTCTACTCCTGCACTTTGGGCTATGTGAAACCCAAGATGGTGATCCGATAATGTATACTCAAGATTGTATATGACTACTATTTAAATACATTGTAAACAACAGATAATTCTCATATATTTACTCAACAACATAGTGTATCAAAAGAGTTGGCAGTTCTCTTAAATAATACCCTACACTTGGAGCATGAGAAAAGTGAAATTCATCACAACATAACTATAATGATAGCTCATTTGAAAGATTTGTAAATAAAGAGTGATTAGCTGATGAATCAACCCAGAAACCAAATTATGAATACTTTTCCTGAAGTAGTGCCTTCTCCTAAACACTACAATAGCAACATATAATCTCAAGAAACACTGCATTACAACACTCCCACATTAGATTCACGGCCATCATTTCTTACATATATCCTAACACCTAATTTATATGAGTTAACAATCTCATCCAAGCACTTACATTAATTCATTGAACTAATAAGCAGGAATAAAATTAAACATCCATTGGGAAACAACAGAGATGAAAAAAACAATCCTTGATTATTTTCATTCATAACTCATAAAACAAGTATAGAGGAGAGATAATAGCCATGAAATTGGTATCATTCAGTATTGTATCTGCTATATTGTTATCAAAATTACATACGTAAAGTGTTCTACAGACTCCAAACTTAAGAAAAAACTTAAAACATGCTTGAGATTCCTTTTACAATTCACTATGTCAATTGCAATACAACAAACCCCCACTTTTTGGCCCTGAATTCTTTCTTATAGAAACGAAAGAGAAAAACAAGCCTCAGGCCAGAAAGTACAC
This sequence comes from Sequoia sempervirens, assembly GCA_007258455.2. Classification (NCBI taxonomy): domain Eukaryota; kingdom Viridiplantae; phylum Streptophyta; class Pinopsida; order Cupressales; family Cupressaceae; genus Sequoia; species Sequoia sempervirens. The sequence continues at coordinate 751,712,124 of VDFB02270651.1, read as the reverse complement.
ATGTCATTACCCTATAGGACCACTACAACATATATTCCATTTTTAGTTACATTGTGTTCCTAGTGGTGGGAAACATGTGTGGAATAAGAGTAGTCTTCATTTGACGTTGGAGATCTGGTCCCACCTTTCAAAAGGAATCTTCAAACACTTTCCTCAAAATTTGTGCCCACATACTCAAAGTGAAAGAGAAAGAAAGCATGACAGAAACAAAAAGTAAAGGACAAACAATATTTCCACGTCTACAAACCTATCACCATTTCAATTTGAAGAAAATGCATTATATTTTCTATGTACTTTAGCAAAAGCCTAATCTGTACTAAATCCAAGCTATGTAGTGTATTTTCACCTATCCATTATTCATCATGATTACAGACTTTAAAATAAAAATTTCAAATTACCACCCCGCCATTTCATATTAATCCATCACTCCCTCCAAGTATTTACCTCTCCATGCCAGGAATTCCTCTTCAGTAGGCCAGTTGAAATTCATGACCTCATCTGCCCTTTCTCTATAAGGCACATACTTGGTAAAAATTTGGTTAGCCTCCTTGTCAAACTCTAACAAGACAATCTCTACATGAGCCAACATATCCATATTCCTTTTCAGTGTGCCTATATATCATATTTGACAAATTGAAACAGCCTGACCTGAAATGGTTTCATTAGTTTCATCTCTCCATTGCTGCAAGGTTTTTATGCTACCATCATCACTTAGAATGGATGGGAGGAGACCATGATGTGATTCATGAAAGGATTTCACCAGCTCCCTTTTTTTTATCTCCAAAGGTTCAATGTTTCCCATGTACCCCTCAATTTTACCTACAAGAGTAACAGTGGGCTTAAACTTTTTAGGGGGATTGACATCCTGCCTGGCTCCAATTGACATCAATCTTAATTCCTTCATCCTAGGGATCCATGTCTCCATAAGTGGAATAGCTCTTTCCCTGTCATGGTCATAATTATGTATAGCAACCACCATGGATGAATAGTTATAATTAATGCTATTCAATCTGTTATTCACCCCTCTATTTAGATGCTCTAATACTGTAGTGATAATCTCCATATTGCTATTAAAAACATCCTTATCATGATTATCACATTTTTCTTTATATTCATTCAGTTGCTTGAGCAACTCCTCCCTACTGACATCTTCCTCAACTTGTGGTATTTTTGATGTACTAGGCTCTATTATTGAAATAGGCACACTTCCCATGTTGTATGGCATAATTTACCATGAGGAACTTACTTCAATGGTAAATTCAGGGGGTGCAACTTCTTATGAAGTGGTAGGGGAGTCAACACTAGTCTGCTTATGCTTTCCATGTTGCAAACTTTGTAACTTCTCCTCCAATAGTGCTACCTTTGTATGTAATTGCATATTGTGTTGTCTAAGCTTTCCATACTCAACTAACAAATTATTGTGTTATGTTCTAAGATTTTCCTTTTCTGCAGTTATAGATTCTATAGTGGTCCTGTGAATTGTGCAACATGTATTGACATATTTGCTGCCTCTAGAGTTGATGTTTATGACACCCTCTTTATTATTAGGCCTCCATTGTAGTTAGGTGTAGGCTCAACAATGTTATGCTTCCTTGTGCTTGGGGCTAGAGACCAAATAGCTAATGCATCACATTGTTCATTGAAGGAAAACCCCTGTAATACAATTGCAGCCTCTTCTTTTGAATCGTAGAGAGGTCTCTCACATCTCTTTATTGTATCAAAGGCTATGGCATAAGCTAAATCCCATTTTGGAATTAATAAAATCCCACTATTTCTCACCAATTCTTTACCCTCCTTTGCAGTCATCTTTTGGAAGTTAGCTCTCATTTCATTCAAAACCTTTGCCTAGATGGTGGCATCAGGCAATTTTGGATGAAGGCTTCTTTTTATGGCTAGGCTATTAACATATTCATCTCTCTTAGCCCTAAATGAAAACTCCACTAAAGCTTGAGACTTTATAAATGAGTCATCATCCAAAAAATTTGTGCATGCTTCCACCTGAATATCATCTTTACCATTAAGTCTAGTGAGGTCAGCTTTATTCAACCTCATACTTAATTGTTGTGTTGTCCTCATTGCTAGTGCAGTCGACATTCCTTCTTGCATTTCCTACTCTGATACCCAAATTTCATCATCAGATCCTTCATCACCATAGTCCACCAAACCAGTTACTTCAACCTTTTGTTTCTTCAATAGTGGCTCTTTTGGTGGTGATGTACTCAATGGTGGAGCATCAATATCCATAATTTCAAGCTCTATTGGCCTTGGAAGATGGTGGTGGTACTTGTGGCATAGGAGAAAGAGGCTTTTGCTCCTCTTGTTGGGAGGGAGCATGAATTGCATCAATTTTCTTTTCCTTACTCTTTCTCCTTACAAAGAACTTTATTGTTGGTTATTTAGGGGCTTGAGATATAGATGTTCCTTCCATAATAGGGACCTCTCCCCCACCTGATTCTTCTTCAATGGGGGATTTCCCCTTATCCTTACTTGTCACCCCTTTAGTTTAAAGGTGGCCCACTATTGTCTCAAAATTTTGGGATACATGTTCCACCTTTTGCATCACATCTTCAATCTTTGGGAGAACCTTGAAGTCGGGTTTTCTTCCTTTATCTTTCTCTACATCTTATTGAAAGCAATCCACCTAGCATTTCTTTTTTCTTGTTCCAAGAGGTCAAACACATTTCTTATCACATGTTTTGAGAATTGGAAAATGTGCAAAAATTTGTAACTCTTGTTTCTTTCCTTTAACCAGGCCATAAAACCCTCGGGATCATACTTGATCTTTTCCACTGATCTTTGTATGCAGTAGGCCTTGAGAATATCAAGTATGTCTTATTCCAACCTCCTTTTGTCATCACAAAATTAGGAAACTATGTGTACGAACAAAAGAATGTTCCTTTTCCTTGATTCAATGGATGTTCATTTTCCAAACTTCCCAGTTGCCATATTACCTCAAGGAAACCAATTCTTTCTGACACATACTTTGGTACTAGGTGAGGTGCAACTGTGTAACCATACATTCTTAAAATAGTGTAATCAGGATATGGGATAACATCTCCCTAATTGTGATCAACTCCTAGCTCAGGCCTTCTTTCCTTGGGTCTCATGAAGTCATGCATGGCTATGGGAATTCTAGGTATATTCACAACTAGGGCTCTCTTCAATTCTGAAGCAAACAAGTTCTGAAATGTCACATATATGTCCTATCATCCTTGTCTAAGATAGTAGTCCAACATTGCAAAGGAAAATCTAAATTACCCTCCTTCCTATCCAAAGTCATACTCTTCCCAAAGGAAGGTGCACCCTTGAACAAAAACATATGCATCAACAATGAGTACCAACTAAACCTTACTCCATCTTCACCTTTCTTCAACCTTATCAAACCCTCATGAATTTTTTTTACAAGAAACCCCGCATAATCATATATTGTGCAATATTGGGGGTGTTGAATATGGGCTGCCATATACATCCATGCCATAGGCATTCGCGTGATAGGATCATAACCAATTATTTGGCAAATGGAAAAAAAGGTTTTTGGAAGTAAGAAACAAAATAACTAATAGGGAAAGCCTCCTTATCATATTTCCCTATTGTAATCGTTTGTCCCCCAACTTCTGCCAGATATCTTGGTAGGATGTGGACTCTGAATGCAATCTTAGTCTTATCATATTCCTCCTTAAGATTGTTTTCATTGATTTTAGGCATTTCATCACTCCACCTAGTGAGTTTGAAAACATGTGCAAATTTATTCCTTGGTAATTTTGACCATCTCCTTCCCATCATATGTTTTATAGTCCTTGTAACTAGATCATAATTAGTAGTCACTGCTTTAAGCAAGTCAACATCCATGTAAACATTAGGTACAATCAACTTCCCTAGGTCACAATTCTAGGGGTTACCTACTGGAATACCCATGTTTCTATTTCTGAACCAACCAAAGAACAATTCCCACCTAGTATAAGTTAATTTAGCATCCTTAATAGAACTGTTATTGTCAATCAAATCCTCAACTACTTGTGGACCTCAAAAAAGTAGTTGACCCTTAGGTTTTTCACTAGTCGAGCATAGCAACTAGTCAGTAAGGTCTTTACTCAAAGGCCTTTTGGGAGCAAAAGCTTCCCATTTAGACAAAGATGCTTTTGATTGTGATTTGGTAGCCATGACACAAAAGGTAATACAATGCAAGGTTTATGGTTTCTTGGAATCAAGAGTTATGGATTAGATAAGGGTTTGACACATATTACAACAATGATGCAGGACCAACCAATTCTCTTTTATGAATGTCAAACCTTGAAATGCAGAACCAAGAAAAACCGTAATTGACTCAAAGGTTTGGGAAACCATAATTTATCAATAACTTTGATGGGAAGGAAATAATTTACTTACTAGTTCTTTTGTAGGTTGATAACCCTAGCTTCGATGTTAGACAAGCCTAAAAGCAACATCATGAGCTCTCCTAGTGTGTAGAATATCCTTCACAATGCTCAATTATGCTTTTAAGACAGGTTTTAATAGCTATGCAACCTCCTACTTTGGTAGCTTGACATCCTTTCCATTATTAAGGCTCGCTTGTGCAAACCAAAACAACTCACTTTCCCTCAAACTGAGCTTTGAATGCTAACCATTGATCACACGGGTGTGTTAACTAATGTACGATCTAGATTTAGTCATCTTGATTTTAAAAAATTGACTATGTGCAGCTACATTATTTATCAAATAACATTAAGTCATGTGGAGCCACTTGCTGGTGATCTGTGGGCTCCAGCATCTCTTTGTTGCTACAACCAAAATCCATGTGTCTTCTTCCCCTCACCCCCATGAGTCTTAACTTGTGTGCAACTTTCATCAGTGGGGAGATGGGGAAGGGCTGAGATCAAATCTTATGGCCCTTACATACTCACATCTTAATCCACAACCAATTTCCCATGGTCTTATTTCTCTTACACAATCAACGACCCATATTAAAAAATCTCAAACACGTGCATTATATCCTCTTTTAGTAGTGCACACTTTATTTTCCATGCCCCATGTTGAAATATTTGATTAATATTTTATTTTTATCCAATGCTTCCATGCCCTCTAAGTTATTCCATGTGGCAATTGCCCACTAACCTGTTGAGAATTAGTCAATAAAGGTGGGACCCGCACGGGATAGCGCGGAGTGGTTAGGATAGACCCATGTCACCTGCTATTGATCGTTGATTCTCTTCAAAGCTTTGCTTGCTGACCACTTGAAAACAATGGGCCCCTAGTTAGACAAGACACACAACAACCGCTTGCCAACTCGCTTGAATATTTTAATGAAGAATGAGACTGAGCGGGCACGTGGGGAATGGTCGAGATGCAACCACATCTTTCAATGACCATCATTGATTTCCTTCAAATTATACCACTTGCAATATTTTCAAAGACATCAAGCCCACCAATGCATAGGACACATGGCTTACGCCCGCTAGCCTATGTGAATAAAATAATAGGCAATGAAATAGAATGGAGGGGAACAACCAAAATCTTCTTTAAATGATTGAACGGTCATCCGAGATCTTCATATCTACACATGCCAAAATTGTTAATCTTAAAAGGACCCAACTAGGTTGATAGGAACACAACCCACAAGATTAAAAGTTAAGGCTCAAATGATTTTAGTAGGAAATATTTATCCCAACTTTAGAAAATTAAAATAATGGCTTGACATGTGACAACCGATAAAACTAGACCAAAAGGGATAGTTATTTCATGGGTTTCGATGGCATAGGATGTGACTTAAAAGACCAGGAACCAATAGTAAGGGGTCAATGAAGAAATAAAACCTTGGCAAGGATATAAACTCAAGGATTTCTTAAGAAGGGTTCAAGATAACATAAAACCCCTAAATAGTGATAGTAGAAAAAAACCCTAAGTCCTCATATACAAACTAGACCCAAAATTTAGCAAGATTTCAAGATGGAATATGAAAAGTCTAGGGGCTCCATCAGGAGGAACCCTTAGACCTGAGTCAAAAAGAATTGGAAGTGGTTTTATGGGAGGACCCAAGTAATTACTCAACCAGTAGTGAAGAAGAGGAAGAGGGGAGTTGTCAAGAGCAGGAAGAGGTGAGGGACTTTGAGGAAGACGAAGAATAATCTAAACAAACAAATAAAGAAAAAGATGAAGAAAATGTGCAAGTAATGGTCAGCTCTGAGAACGAGGGGGAAATGGATAATAGGACCCTTTAGCAATACAAGCTCTAGATCAACTCTTTGTAGGAAAAGGTTGATAGATTGGATAATCCTTTCAACAGATTGATTTCCATTACCCATGGAATAATGAACAGACCAATTTTTGGGACAGTGTCTAGATTGTCTAAGGTTAGGAAAAGGAAAAGAAGAATGGAATCATCCCAAGAAGTAGACATGCTAATTGAGGAGAATGTTGGAGAAGGAAATTCCACCTCTGGAGTAATGAACTAGACCTGCTAAATGAGGAATGGGACATGATTAATTGTCAAAAGGATTACTTTGTTTTTGTTGTTTCTTAGTTTTGGGGCCTGCATACCTCACTGATACATTTTGAACCATTTTTCGACAATAGCCCTTCAGAATTTCAACGATTGTTTGTCGCTGTTTTTACGTCAGAATTTTGATGACATTTGAAACGTCAAAATTTTGGGCCGACATCCGATGCCGAGTTAGAATTTTGACGTTTCAAATGTCGTCGAAATTTTGACGTAAAAACAGTGACAAACAGCTGTCAAAATTCCGACGGGCTGTCGTTGAAAAATGGTTCAAAATGTATCAGTGCCTATTCCTTGTATGGCTTGCATACCTTCTAGTTTAGTGTTGTTTCTTATTTTTTGGTATTTATTTTTGGACTATTTCCTATTTGCTTTTTGATGCTCTTTAGGTGGCCTGTTGACCTGTTAATGTTCTAAACTACAAGTCAGGTGGCCTATTTTATTGTTGTTTTGTTTGGGTTTTGAACTGTTGGCCATGAGGCCTGTTTCTTGATGCTACTTTGTATGGGATCAAGGCCCTAACCCTACTCTTTTAATAAAAAACATGACAAAAGTGACAATTATCTAAAGTGGTTATTGTTAATTTACCTTTCTATTTTTAAATTGATTAAAGTTTTATGTCATTTTCAACATCCTACATAAATTATATATAATATAAATATATGTAATATTTAAATAGTTCCTTATATCAAAGGGCATGTATTTTTTAATATAATAACTAAAAATTATATGGAAAATAAATGCATTTCTAAGCTTTATGATTAAAGAATGAGTGATGTTGAATGAATATTCTAAACTTTGTTTGTCTTTGGCTTAAATTATAAACTCTCTATCAATAAAGGGGTAAATGCACCAAGTTGTGACACAAAAATGGCTCTTAAGATGCAACTTTTTTTTTTTTTGAAATCAACAAAGTTTGATGTTCATGAGAAAATGAAGATAGTTATGCTCAAAATTTGAAGATGCAACAAGAACAAGAGTTGAAGTTCTCTGAGTCTACTTTCTAAGCTACTAAATTTTTTGAAAATAATAAAAATTAAGGGTTTGAAAAAGGGGGGCCACCAAAAGTGGTCCTATTTTTATTAAAAAAATAGCATAGTGTTTGTTGTAGCCTCCCTTTTTCACTTACTTTTTTTTAGAATTTCAAAAATCCGAATAGTGAGAAATTAGCTAACACCATGTAGTTTATCCCAATTCTTTTGGATAACTTTTTAATGAATATATAATATTTTACAAATTTTTTGAAGTGGACACATCCTAAAAAGCTAAAATTTGAGCGTGCTCCCCCCTAATTTTTTTGAAAACTAATCGAAAATCAATTTTTCTTTTCTCATTATGTGTAGAATGGAGTCTAGTTTATAAAAATGTAATTTGTTTCAAAATTTTATGAATGAGTAAAAATCTATACTAAAACTAGCACATGTTGGATTTTGACAAAAAATAGAGGCACTAACAAGAGAAGTTATGCCAGATGAAAACCTTAACATTATCAAAATGTTAAAAAAATAATATGGTTATATAGGTAAGAGAGAGCCTAATATCATCACAATTTTTTTATAAACTTGCATTGAAAGACGTGCAAACCTAATGGTTAGGACAACCAAAAATGTGTAAAATTTTGTTACCCTTTCAAAAAATCATGTCCTTGGCATGAAATGGTCGTCCAACCCTTTGGGTTGGATGCCAAAGACAAAATCCAATCCTTTGGGTTGGCATTTCCCAATGCAACACATTTGGTGAGTGCCAAATGAAGTGCATCATTTGGCGAGTGCCAAATTTGGTGCTAGCCAAATAAAGTTCATCATTTGACGAGTGCCAAATTTGGCACTAGTGAAATGAAGTTCATCATTTGGCGAGTGCAAAATTTGGCGCTATCCAAATGAAGTACTCCATTTGGCTAGCGCTAAATTTGGTGCTTGCCAAATGGGAAGCATGATTTTTCGCAATGCATTTTTGTGAACTCTTTCTTTTTCTCTTTCTTTGCTAGTGAAACTATATACATGAAATAAAAATTTAAGATGTTTGAGAGTGGTTTTGGATCTCTTGGAG
>VDFB02270651.1:751654481-751693957 GCA_007258455.2 Sequoia sempervirens | reverse complement strand
TCTCTCTATCTATCTTACCATCTCTACAATCTATCTCAACTATCCCTCTTTACCTCTTGCATGTCATTTCAGCAAATTTGAAATTCAAATTTGGGCATTTATTGGCACAAAACCCAAATCTTGCACATCTTTCACCTATTCATAGCTTGACAAGTGGCACCATATCATTGGATGAATGTTAGTCCCACATTGCTCAAATTTGGACATTCATCCATCTTGGAATTCTATAAATAAAATGGTCATACCCTCATTTGATCATCCACAATCCATGCAAAGTTATTATGCTAAAATATTTAGCCAATTTCATCCATTATCATTGGGTCATTGCTAGGTTTTCACATATTTTGGCTTGGAGTACTCACCATATTTCATCAAAGTGGATTAATCTTCATCAACATATCGAATTTGCATGATAGGAATTGGGAAAGGGCCAATTTTCACATCAAATTGGCACCAATTCCCCCATGGGATCATGAGTTTGCACTTCTAATTAGGATTTAATCTTTATTTTATCATCTTCATTGTGTTCTTTGCTATTTTCTTTCCTAGTTTGAGGTTGTAAATGGATTTCATGGGGAATCCTTGTTTATGCTTGCAATATCTAACTTGAGGTGTTTATTCTCTTTGTTTTGCAGGTATGTAGATGGGGGTTCACACATTTGGCGCTAGAAGGAGGGCAGCATCGCACTTTCAATATGTTTTTCTCAAAAATTTCATGTTTTCACTCACACATAGAAAATTCCAACACTGGGAGCTCAGCGTCGCTATTTTGGCACCGCGGGCTCGTTAGCGTTGCTATATGGCACTGCTTGAAACACAAACTGCATTGTTGGACTCATACCACCAAAATTTTTGAATTTCAAACTCCGCCGCTAGACTCATTGACTTGCAGGAATTTTCAAATTTTCAAAAAATAGCAACGCTAGAAGGAAACTACGACGCGGGTCAAAAATTGCGATGCAGTTGAGCTCTTTGTCCCGACACAGAGTGCCGCTAACTAGTAAGCGGGGCTATGAGGGCACCGCTCAGAAACCAAACTATGATTTATGATTTATGATTTATTTTTCCTCTGTTTTCTGCTTTTTAATTTCTATGTTTTTCCAGAATTTGACTAGTTCTTCCTCTTTGTAGGTTGGAAATTGAAATCAAAAGAAAAAGAAGCATGAGAAGGATGTTCGTCAAATCAAAGTGTTTTTAAACACTTTAGTGTTTGTTTAACACTTCTTTAAAAATTTGTTATCTTCTTCTTCTTAGGACACTAATTTTCGTTTAGGCTTAAAAAGAACCTTTTTCGTTTCTTGCAAAGGCTAAAACGAAGTTTAGGATCACAACTTACTAGATTTTGTTTATTGGATTAACAAATTGAACAAATGTCTTTCACTTTGTCTTTTGGTGCTTAAAACGAACTCACATTTTGCTTTGGGGATTTAAAAAGAACAAGTGCAAACATTGTTTTTCGTAAAGGCTTACTTAAACTAAAGCCATTGAAAAAGGACGTATGCACTTCTCTCGCGCTTTATAGCGATCTTGAGAATCAAAAGGCCTTTTTCATGACTTTGGGTTGATACAAAGCAATCACCTCCACACTTTGATTTGGGTTTAAAATTGAACAACATCTTGTGCGAGTGTGAGTCGGGGCATTGTTGCATATATTCTCTTTCCTTGTTGCCAACAAGGATTGATCGAGTTACAAATATTGTTCTTCATTCACTTTTGTTTATCCTGGATGGCCCGCCTTGGGGAAAATGTACTCACCCAAGGGAACGGCTCAACCGGTAACACTCAACCCTAGAGTATTTCCAATGATATAAATGTGGATATTGGAAGAAATGCCAATATCATGCGTTGACTGACAAGATGGATCCTGAAAGGACTCTTGCCACGCTATCAAATCCTACAACGAAAAGTCCTTACTAAAACCCATGTGCTAGAATTCTTCCAAAATCCTTAATCTATTTGTTGGTGCAAGAACAAATCCTGGTCTTCCCACACTTTTACGGTCTTCTAGTAGAAATGGAAAGCATGCCATGGGAGTTTCATGGGTGTTGATGCTTGGCTTCCCATATAAGAGTGTCGGGAGGGGAGCCACGGGGATCAAGCATCTAACCATTTGCTAGAGATAAGCTGTAGCTGGACTTGTCCAAGTGGGAATCCAACAAATATTGTCTTACACATCCATAGGATTGTACTTATTCTTGGGTTACAAAATGCATTGCTTGATCAAAACATCTCAAAACAAACACTTAACATCATCCAAATTTCAAACCCTTTTGAGGACAAATACAATTGACTCAATCCATATGTTATTGCTTTCCCTTGGGATTCACATCCTTAGAGGTTTCTAAGCATTGGATTATATCTCGATTTGTCCCCTTAAGTATAACTATAGGGAAACCCTTGCCTTGAGTTCATCGAACTTCCACATAACATATCTTGTGGGGTTTTGAAGAAATTAAGACATTGGACATCTTAGTTCGAAAACCTAATTGAAGAAAGTGTTTTTGGTAAAATGGATTCATTAAGCAAAGCTAAGAAAAATGAACTTTCATATGTGTTGAAGACTCACAATCCCAAAGCAAAAAATCATTGTTGCAAAATCCAAAAATGTGTGTTCAAATCAAATCATTTTTTGGTCACAAAGGTCTATAGGAAACATTTGCATGCTCTTCAATACCTAGATCTAGGCAAACAAAGTGTCCCTTTTAGGTTCATCTTAGGATCAAAACACATCAAAATCCTTTCATCCATCCTCCAAAACATCAAAACAACATCATCTCATTATCACCTTTTGGAAAATCTTGAAAACATCTTTATGCTAGAATTTTTTAGCAAAATAAAAAATCATCAAAATCATTTGAGACTAAATCCTTGAAAACATTATCAAAATCACCTTTGGTTAGGTATGTGTAGATGCATCCTTTTGCACATGCTTAGTCAAAGTTATCAAAATCATCTTGTCTAGCTTGGTATATGTAGATGAATCCTTCTTCATGTACTTAGTGAAACAATCATCTTGTTTGAATAGGCGTGGGTAGATGCATCCTTCTCCTCGCACATATTCAAATCATCATCCATTGAACAAAACTATCCCTTAGATCATCATCCAACATCTTAGGGTCTTTTTGTTCAAAGTCAAAAGAAAATTGAAACCAAGGACAAAATCCCAAATCCAAAAACAAATCAAAATCAAAATCTACAAGTCCTAAAAGCCTAGCATCTCCTATCAAGATTAATCAAAAGACCATAACATCCACATCATTCATTCCTTACATCATTATCATCATATCATCATCTTGATCCTTAAAGGTATCCTAAAACTTTTTACTTTGGGACATAAAATAAAGATCAATCCAAAGAATCAAGAGATTCATCTCCCATATTCTTGAAAATTGATCCTTTTTTTATGGTTCAAACCATATCTCAATAAAAGAAGAGCATGGAAGCCAACAAAGAAACACCCGCTTTAAGTGATCTTAGCCAAACAAACATAGAAATGAATCCTATCGAATCAAGTAATCTATTGACCCTCTCATCATCGCAAAATCCGCCAGAGGAAAACCAAGGAGATGACCTTACCTTTGGAATGTCTCACGAGGAAATGACTGAATTGCTCCAAAATCTGGACAACCATAGAATCATCAATATCATGATGAGACTTAACCCTTCGTTATACATGCTTGAGCTAGCAAAACAAGTGGCCAAGTTACCTTCAGATTTTGATGTGAGTACTATAGTGGAGACATCATTTCCTCCCATCTCATCCACCATTCCCATTTCATCTACACCCCCATCTCAAAACATCACGCAAAAAATTCCGCAAATCATGACATCTATTGCTCCAACCCAACCCAACGTTAATAAGGGAAATACACTTCTCAAAGCTCTTCAAGCACACCCCCTTGTTAATAATCAAAACTTGGATGCAAATACCACCTTGGAGCAAAACATACTTGAAAATCCATTGCATAAAAATGTTCCTCTCACTTTCCGCCGTGATCCATCATCATCATTTTTTAGCGCAACGCCTCAAACAGCTCTCCTCACAAATTCACAAGAAGAGGAAGGAGACATGTTCGGACCAAGGGGCATTTTTGATACCACAACGTTTTCACAAGAACTTGCACCCCTCACATTTCCACCTCTTCCACCATTACCATTATCATCCACATCACTCCTTGGTTTAGGGCTTCCCTCTACCAAATATCAATCAAACCACCATCCCAAATATCAACCAAAGCATTACACCAAACGCTCAAATTTTGTCATTGATGTCACAACAACAAACGACAAATGCACAAGCGGTCACAACATCATCAAACACCCCCTTAACATCACAAAGCATGGTCTCTCAAGGACCAACCACATCAACAGCACCATCCATCATGCAAAACACCAATACCACCCTCACAAATACCATTCCAAATCCACCACCACCCCCACCACCACAAAATTCTACAACATCAAGCCAAAATGACGCAACATTGCAAGCTGCTTTCCAAAGAGGATACCAACAAGTTCAAAAACAAAAAGCCAAACAACTAGCTGCTCAACAAGCTGCTCAATCTGTGCAAGATGCCCAAATAGCACAAGCTGCATTACAAGTGAACAAGCCCAAGCATTTCTAAAACAACAACAAAAAGCCACCCAAGCCGCTCAAGCATTACAAGCATTACAGGCACAAAAGGCTGCTCAAGCGCAAACCCTATTACAACAACAAGAGACACAAGCACAAGCACAAGCAGTTCAAGTGCAAGCTCAATATCAGGCACAACAAGGCCAATATCAAGCAAAACTTATTGCACAAAGACAAGCAACACAATTGTAGGCGTATCAGCAAGCATTAAAGCAATGCCAAGAGCAACAAGAAGCAGCAGAATTGGCAGCCCAACAAAAAGCATTGTTGGAACAACAAAAAGAAAAACAACAAGCACTTATGCCTTGCATAACCACCCCACTTTGATTTGGATCAAAATGGGCCCCCCTTTCTCTTTTGATTACTCTACTTTGGTTACTTGCTTTCCTCTTTGGAATTTTTATGTTTTCCTCCTAATTTTGACTTTTGATCTATCTGATTTAATTCTAGTTTTGTCTAAGCTTGAGTTGATTTTCTTCTTGTTGAAAATTAAACGAAATAATCATAAGCAACAAAATGGTTTATTTTAATATGTTTCATATGCTTTAGGACTGATGCAGACCTTTGTTTTGTAGGATTAAATCACACACGTGATGATATTAGCAAAGGGGGCTCAGTTGGAATTCATTCCTCAGTCCAGTTGGTCACAATTCTCCTCTAAGAAGAAAGTCGGCAAGACCTTGCAGATGTCTTGCCGACTACCAGTGCAATATGTTGATATGCATCTGTGTTGCCTATCAGCAAGACCCCAGCGATGTCATAATGATCAGAAATCATATGCAAGCATCTATTGCCAAGACATCATTCATCGTCTTGGCGACTAGGAGTTTCCTATTGGCATAAGTTTGTTTTCGGGGTGAGGTGATAGCGAAGTCTCCATGTCTCACCGACCACTGTCAAAAGGATTCATATATCGGCATAAGGTTTTCTCCCCGCCAAGAAGTCTCGACAAGTTCACGAAGTCTCACCAACTAGCAAAAAGGGTCTAACACTTCGGCGGGAGTTTGTTTTCGGGGAGATGTCTCCCCGAAAGGGCTCATGTCTTACCAATCACCAAGAAAGATATGCCTTTCAGCGAGAGGCCTTCGCGGCACCAAGATGTCTCAGTGAGGTCTTCGAGTCACACTGACACAGCACAAGGGGAATCTATTGGCGGTCTTTGGTGAGAGAATCAATATGTCTCAACGACCAGAAGGGTGGACTCAGGGAGATTTTCGATAAGACACAAGGTGACCGATATGATGTCTCCCCAATTTTGGTAAGTCATAGCGACCCACATGAGACTCAAGTTGCATCTCAGTGAGACATAAGGTGATCTATGGGACATCTCCCCGATGAGAGAATGTTACAGCAACACGGACGAAGCTCACTGAGGAAAAGTGGCTTCGGCAAAAGGTCTTGCTAACCATGGCAAGTCAGGCCGACATGAAGAGAGGTCCCACCGAAACATATTGAGCTCTGCGAGAGTGAAAGAAATCGGCGAAAGGTCCTGCTAATATGAAAGTCTCGACGACACGAAAGTGGGTCGCTAGGAGTCTCGTTGAGGGAGGTCACACCGAAGCAAAAGGAGCCCAAAGAAAGCAAAAGGGAGTCGGAAAGACTCTAAGCAAATGAGGTGCCTTCACTGGGATGTCATACCAACATGGAAGAGTCTTGCTGAAGACAAGGAGGGCTCGGTAGGAAGAAAGGGGTTTGGGGTAAGGTCTCCTCGAAACATCATAGTCTCCCCGACATACAGAATGGGCCTACCAGGAGGTAAGGAAGACTTTGCCATGAGGCCCCAGTGACAAAAGTGCCATCGGCATAGTGATCTTGGATCACTAAAAGGTCTTGGTGACCAAAAAGTGTCTCCCCAAAATGACAGGAGATCGCCAAAAGATAATGCTCTTGGCAAGACGTCTTTTTGAAGAGCAGAGGTCACGCTGAAAAGCTCTAACTCGGGGAGACTCAGAACGAATGCAATAGGTTAGGTAGGATGTCCTACCAACCTAAGAAGGTCTCAGCAAAAGGAAATGGGCTCGGTAGGAAGAAAGGGGTTCGGGGTAAGGTCTCCCCGAAACATGATAGTCTCCCTGACATCAGAGATGAGCTCGCCCAAGGAGTCTGGCATCACTGTGACTCTTGTCGACAGAAAAGGTTCGGGGAGAAGAAACATGTGCACTAGGAGGTCTTGGCGAAGAAAGAAGGTTTCCTCGAAGTGGAAAGAGCTTGAGCCCGAGAAGAAGAAAGAAATTTGAGCTCGGCAAGAATGAAAGAGGGTTCGCTAAAGGTCTTGCCGACAGTAGGGTAGGCTCGGTAAGAGAAGAGGAGTTTGGGGTGAGATCTCCCCAAGCCAGAAGAGTCTCGCCGACACGAGGAAGCTCGCCCAAAAATTTAGCCTTCGGCGAAATGTCTCACCGACTTGCCTGTGTCACACCGAAAGAACAAATGAGCTCGGGGGAATAAAAGGAACTCGGAGAGACTCCAAACGCAACGAGGGACTTTGCTATGAGGTCACATCAACAAACGATGGTCTCCCCAACATGAAAGATGGACTCGCCAGGAGAAGAAGGACTTCGACATGACCTATTGCTGATATGCTTAGGTCTTGCTGAGAGCGGTCGAATCACGAGTAAAGGGATATCGATATGACCGATAAGAGCCTGCCATGGCCTCTTACCGACTGTCTAGTGTCATGCCGATGGTTGCTAAGGGTGATATAATCGCATCAGGGAGACACTGATGGTGTCTCGCCGATATGCGGTATTGATTGGTCCACCTTTGACCACCTGGTGAGCTTGCTTGGCAATATGCCCGACCAATCAAAAGGAGCCAAAAGAGTGACTCATTGGCCTAGTTTGACGAATTGACTATTCCTGTGAAGGAAATCTGTAGAATGCAAGCGATATGGATTCGTTCCGAGATCAGAGGGCAATGGATCGGCTCAGCGATAATGTTCAGATTTGCAAGGAGGCCTGATGGTGCTTCAGGAGGACGGTCAACGTACAGAGAAGTTTAGAACATGAAGGAAGCTAAATGAAAGAGAAAACTATGACTCATAGGGATAGTTGTAGTGACTATTGTCAAAGAGGTAGATCAACATTGATGGAGATATTTTGGAGCATTCAAGGCAAATTTTAGAGGGAGTTCAAAGATGGACACAGAGACAGAAGAGTAAAGGCTGTAGCTGCTAAAGGTCTATAGATCATTCCCAGATCAAGCTATCATCAGCATGGACAACAGGGCTTCACATTAAATGTAGTTTTGACTTTCCTCAGAAAGATCTGAGAGCCAACTCTCCTATAGTCGGAAAATATTTTGTAAACCCTAGTGCAGGGGACAACACATTGAAGTTGGTACATTATGTATATAAGGCGTTCTTGCCTCTATGTAAAAAGTTAGAAGGATTTAGAAAAAAAAAGTTAGCATTTTTAGATAAGAACTTCTAGGTTTAGAAAACTTTTAGACTGAGAACTTTTTAGAGTTAGAATTGTTAGGATTTAGTCAGTTAACAGAAGGAGACAGAGTTGCATCTTGATTCTTAGTAATAAGATCTTCTTTTTGCCTTCTTGGTTAGCAGTAAGGTTTTAGTATAGACTATAATGTATTTTTAAGTTCTCCTAGTGTAGTTGGAAACAATCTGGAGCCACAGATTCTCTGTACACTGGTGATTGTGCGAGCTTTGTAAATATTGCTTATCTGTTTTATTGATAGTAGAAGCAATCAAAGTTTAATCTACTTCATGTTGTGTTCCTGAATGATATTTGTCTTAATTGATCATTTGATTTGTGAAGTCTTCAAGGAATGAAATGTTATTTGTGTTTTGTTTAAATGGTAGCTGAAAATCTGTTATTCAAATTAGCACTGAGAATGAAAGAGGCTGTGTGTCAATCACAAGCTTATCTTGTTCTATAGTTTTAGTTTATAATTCCTTGAAGTTAACAAGTCTGGTTAAGATTGGATGAACTATTGTTCTTTTTTGTTTCAAAACCTTGATCTATCTTTTGTTGTTTCTTTAAAACCCTAATTTAGAGTAGGTTTTATTTCATGTTTGATCTTAGAACAATCGAGAAGCCTAATACCAGTAGGCCCCTTGAATATTACTGTTACATTGACCAATTGAGCAATATTAGCACAGTTGAGACCCAACTACAAAGACCTTGGGAGCTAAGGTATCCATGTGATCATCCTTCTTTTTCAGGAGAAACAGAGTAGCAATATTCTGTTTGCATGTTGCTATGCTAAAAGGGACATCAACAAAGACTGGTGCTAGAAGGAGGGCCTAAAAGGGCAAGTTGGATAAAGCTAGGTTTTCTTCTCCAGAAAGGTCCCATAGAGTTCTTCGATCAGCTGAAAATCCACCACCGTTGATAGAACTCAAGACCCCAATAAGACACAAAAGTCACAAGACTGGGGCAACTATCATACCACCCTTATCAACTCCGCTCACTCCATTATGCTTTTCACCAATACCCCAGTGGGTACCTATCAATCCACCATCACGTCCATCTCAATTGTCATCATAGCAGGTTCAACCCATATAACAGCTAGCTCAACCACCACCACCGCCACCAATGTCATTCTTTCAGAATAATCCCTCTCCATTGGGGATTATTCCTGTAGGTTTTCACGATCTGCCTAAGAACCTTGAGAAATTATGTCCTAAGTACATTCATGGTGAATCGAGAAGTGCTGAAGAGCACATACAAGCTTTCAAGGATGCTTGTACTAGGGATCAAATAGCCCACCATGATGTAGTTTGTAGGTTGTTCCCATATTCCTTAGGGGATATGGCCTACAACTGGTATCTCAATCTTCCTCAATGTTCTATCCTGAGCTAGACAGACCTGGAAAATGCTTTCATTAATCAGTTCATAATCTATGTGGATCCAACTCTTTTATACCACTAACTCACTACCATCAGAAAGGAACTAGGTGAACCCTTTCCTTTATTCAACACCAGGTTCCAACAAATGTATAAGGGATTGCAAGATCCCTATCTGGCCACTGAGAATAGTGCCATCCAAGCTTACTTTAGGGTTATAGACCCCTTGATTGGCTTGTTCTGCAAAGGACTTATTTACCAGGTGATATTGACTCTCTATCCAAAGTCTATCATCTAGCTATCAAGCTGTAGCAACAAATCAATTCTCAACAAGGAGGCATGGGAGGAGGTTTCCCTTCAATGGGATATCAGATGCCTAGTCCAACTCCCTTGTTCAATACTATCCCAGGGATGTCTCCTTCCCACTATGGGCCTATATCTGAATTGAAAACTCAACCTCCCATTCCATTCTTTGGTAAGGGAACTCCCGACTTCTCCCAACAACCGCAGTTTCCTCTGAGCTCCCATGGTTATCATAACCAAATTGGAACTCCAAGTCATGTTGATCAGCCACCTATTGTTAAGAACGTGAAAAGTGAAAAGACAGTCCAACTTACTAATGAGGTGGAGACCTTGAAGAAAACACTGTCCCAAGTTACAAATGACATGGCTCAACTTCAATTGAACCCCTCTCAAAGCCAAGGTAATTATCCCAGTCAAAACAACAACAATCAGGGTACTTATCAGAATAACAACAATTACAACCAAAGGGGTTATCAGGGCCAAAACTCCTCTAATCAAGGGTATCAAAACCAAAACAGAGGGTATAACCAAATGCCAAATAACAATAGACAATGGAATACAGGGCCCAATAATGGTGGAGTTTCTCATAACTATCAAGCAAATGAGGAGAGAACACATACTGCAAACATGGCTGACCTCAACTTCATGACCAATTGGTGCAGGCTGCACGATACTGCAACCCATTCTGAGGTAAATTTCCCTCAAATGGAGAAAGTTATCAAGATGGCACATGAAGATGCCCACACATTCCAGGGGAATTCAAACAAAGGAGGTGACTCAGTGGATACTGCAATGGATTATGACCTCTTCAAAGAAGAGCCCTCATTCCCAATGCAAAGTGAGAATGAACCAGAGGAAGACATGTATGATGCCCAAGCTTTTCAGACAAAAGGAGGACACTTTCTGAGAAATCAAGGTAAGGGTCCATTCACTACCTCAGCGCCTCCTAATCACATGGTGCCTCCAAATCAAAGTGCAGATAATAATCCTCCTCCACCAAAAGGCCCGCCTGACCTCCATAACAAGGGTAATTCCGCTGTTGTTTTCAAAAGTAATTCAAGTTGTAATATAGAATTTGATGTTGTTTCTGAGATGCAGAGACAAAAAACTTCTTTGTCATTCTTTGACATTTTAAAGTGGTGCCCTACTCAAAGGGAGATAGTGTTCAAAGCTCTAGAACAAGCTGATAAGTCAAAAGGAAAGAGCAAGGTGGCACCTACTGGGGACATGAATGCAACCTTATACAAAAACAAGGTAGGTACTCCATCTTTCCTTTTAAGTTTAAGAATTTCTGGCAAGAACCTACATAACTGTTTATTGGACTCAGGGGCTTCAGGAAATGTCATGCCATTTTCCATATGCAAGAAATTAGGATTAAACCCAATTCAAACCAATAAGAAGGTCATTCAACTTGACAAAACACAGGTTAATGTAGTGGGGGAATTAAGAAACATACATGTGCAAGTGGGATCAGACCCTAGGGTCCTAACCAACATAGACATTCAAGTAGCAGATATCCCTGAGACCTATGGTATGCTGTTGAGCAGGGATTTGATGAAAAATTTAGGGGGATATCTTTCCCTTGAATTTTCACATATGTGGCTATCATGGAAAGGGATTCCTAATCAAATTAGGATTGAAAGTGAGCCTCACCTCAAGCATATCATCACAGAGTATGATTGTCCCAATGAGGTGGCTTACTTTGAGACTGAGATGGGGGTTTACAAAAAATAAGAAATTCTAACCTTCTCGATTCTCCATTCTAAAGACATGTCAATGCAGAAACTCCCTGACTCCACCATTAATGAAAATCAATAGGCCTTAGTTAGAAAGCTACAACAAGACCAACTGGTCTTAGGGGTAGATATAGATCTACAAAGTCTCCTGCTCCCTAATTGGTGCGGGTACATTACCAAAATCATTTTGAATTGACTTGTCAACCTTGTAGGGACATTTTAAATCATGTTTCCCAAGCTGAGGAAGCTAGCACAAGTTGCCCTGAGACCATTGCAAACTGCTTCTCATTTGAGGCCAAGGAAGCAACCCTGTTAACCTAGGATACAATACTTTCAAAAGAAATCCCTTCTCAGATCAAACGTACCCTAGACACATGTCTAGATTAGTATATTGATGAGGAGAAACCTCAAGATTTGTTTAACACCCCTTCACCTAAAAATGTACCAAAGCCTAAAAGGTTAACCAAAGACACAAGCGGTTGTCAGGAGGGTAGCCATAGGTCAGATGATACAGCTGAGCAGAAATTGGAAAGTATATCTAAAGAAACTACATAACACTTTTTCCCTATATCTGATGTAGAAGATCAAATAGCCCTATCTATGAATCATTCTATTCAAATGCCCGCAATAACTCCCAAAGGACCAATCCCAGCTGGTGAACAACTATGGACCCTCACCTTTGATGGATCCAAATCTAAGACAGGCAATGGTGTTGGAATTGTCCTAACTAGCCCTCAAGGGAAAACCTTCTTTGCTTCTTATAGGTTGCAATTTGGATGCACAAACGTGGCAGAATATGAAGCTTTGGCATGGGGATTGATGTTTGCACATAAGAAGAAAGTTACAACCCTGATGGTCAAGGGAGATTCAAAAATTGTTGTCAAGCAAGTGTGCAGCCAGTACACCTATCACAATAAAAGGCTGGCAACATATAGAAACAGGGTATGGAATCTAATCGAAGACTTTGATGCCTTTGGGATCAGCTTAATCCGTAGAGAAGATAATGAGGTAGCTAATTCATTGGCTGTTGTTGCAAGCACCCTAGAACCTATGCAAGGCTCTAACCTCAAGAAGTTCTTAGTGGAATTAATTTCCAACCCTGCAGTTCCTGACAACATCATGAACTTTCAAGTCTTTGATGATGATCGACATATTCTTGCTTTCTTAGCAAGCTCAGATGTCTTTGAGGGGAAAATTATTGATGAGTCTAATAGAGATCAAGGGGATTGGAGCCCTGAGGAATGTGATACAGAGGGAGTTCTTAACCTAAAGAATAATAACATTTCCAAAGGAATGGTGGCCTTGGAGAGAATTTTTGACTCAGATCCAAGGGCTCGAGAGAAGATATCAGCTAAGGAAAAGGGAGGCGAATATGAAACAGTTAACATGGCCAATTCTGGTCCAGAAAGGAATGTCTATATATGGAAGGCCTGCCCTGAAGCAATCAGGAAAGACATATTGGCGGCACTTAAGGAACATATTTCTGCAATTGCTTGGGGATATGAAGACTTAAAGACATTTGATGCTACTGTAATGACTCATACTATTCCCCGGAAGCCTGAAGCTAAGCCATTTCGACAGAAACAACGCCCTGTCAATGCCCTAATCAAACCATTGATCTATAAAGAAGTCCAAAAATTACTCTTTGTAAGGATAATCTTCCCTGTGCACCATTCAACCTAGGTGGCTAACCTAGTCCCAGTTCGTAAGAAAAACAGAGAGATCAGGCTGTGTGTCGACTTCAGAAATTTGAATAGAGCCTCAGAAAAGGATAACTATCTACTTCCTTCTTTGGATGAAGTCTTACAGACTGTCAATGGAGCACAGATGATGTCATTCTTGGATGGTTACTCTGGATACAATTAGGTAATGGTTGACTTTGAGGACAGAATGAAGATGACTTTCACTACTAAGTCGGGGACATTTGCATACAGAAGGATGCCATTCGATCTGATAAATGCGGGAGCAACTTTCCAGCATGCCATGGACATAGCTTTCAAGGATCTAATTGGAAAATGTATTATTGTTTACATAGACAACCTGACAGTGTTCTCCAAGGATCGACTTAATCATGTTGCCGACTTGGCCAAGGTTCTCCAGAGGTGTATTCAATATGGCATCTCCTTGAATCCCAACAAATACATGTTTGAAGTCTCTGAAGGAAAGCTCTTGGGACATATAATTTCAGAAAGGGGAATATTAATTGATCTAGACTGAGTCGAGTCCATTATGAAGATCACCCAGCCAGGAAGCAAGAAAGAAATGAGGTCTTTCTTCGGGAAGATCAATTTCGTAAGGAGATTCATTACAGGCTTTGTAGAAATTGTAAAGCCTCTAAACAAAATGATGAAGAAGGATGCCAAAACATAGTGGACTGAGGAGGCAAAGGATGCGTTTCTGCAAATCAAGCGATCCATTTCAGCGACACCCATTCTCACTAGCCCTGACTATCTACGACCATTTTATATCTATTCTTTTGCCTCTGAACATTCGTGTGCAGCTATATTAACTCAACGAGGAGAAGAGTCAGGGGAGAGGCCAATTGCTTTCATGAGTTCTCCCTTCAAGAACACAGAAATCAGATACCCACTCCTGGAGCAGCAATCTTTCGCGCTGGTCAGAGTTGTTAGGAAATTTTGACATTACATCCTTTGTAACCAAATTATTGTTGTAGTTCCGGATGGAGCTATAAAGTCCTTACTCATGCAGAACAAGCTGGGAGAACGAAGGGGAAAGTGGATGGCTATCTTATAGGAGTTTGATCTAGAGATACACCCTATGAGACTAGTCAAGGGCACGAGTTTATCCAAGTCCATGGCGGATGCTGGTAACAACATTGTTTGCCAGCAATATACGACCCAATCTTTCTCCAACGATCCTTGGTATGCTGATGTTGTCCATCTGATGCTCAACAATCAATGTCCAAAGGGGATGAATTCAACTCAAAGGAGAGCCTTGAGACTGAAGAGTTCTCATTATATGTTCAAAGGAGGGTTGTTATACACAAGGAATTTTGAAGGACTATACTTAAGATGCCTTGATCATCAAGAGGCCAAGCAAGTGATCTCTGAATTTCATGGGAAATATGGCACAGGTCATGGTTTTGCAGATTCTCTGGCACACCAGATCCTTAGGTCTGGTTATTACTGGCCCTGTGTATTCAAGGATGCACACCAACATGTGAGGACATGTCACACATGCTAGGTTTTTGCACCAAGGGAATGCCATTCAACTATGCCACTGCAGCTTGTTTATGAGGTAAGGCTATTTGCCCAGTGCGCACTGGATTTCATTGGGGTTATTAACCCAAACTGTATTGCAGGACATAAATTCATCTTGACTGCAACCAACTATTGCACAAGATGGACAGAGGCTATACCATGCAAAAATAACACAACGAAGGTAGTGATCAAGTTCCTCACCAAATGCATCACTACAAGGTTTGGGGTACCCTTTGCTCTGGTATGTGACAATCGCTCTGCCTTTTGTTCTGCTGAGTTTATTTCCTAGGCATATTGTCACAATTTTTTTTGAAATACTCTTTGAACTATTACCCACAAGGCAATGGAGTAGCAGAATCAACCAATAAAAATCTCTTAGGGGTAATTAAGAAACTGTTAGAACATAACCCTAGAGACTGGCATACCCAACTAAGATTCACATTATGGGCAGATAGGACTATGATTAAGGCTACATTGAACACCTCACCATTCAAGCTGGTATATGGCCAAGAGCCTGTCTTTCCTATCCATCTGCAAATACCTATCCTTGAGTTCATGTAGAAATTCTACTCTAGTGACAATAGTATAGAAGTCAGATTAGCTGCTTTGTTAAAATTAGAAGAACAAAGAGATGTTGCTTTGCAACAATTTTTCAACCATTAGACTGTTGTCAAACGTTGGTTTGATAAAAGATCCAAAATAAAATCTTTTAGGATATCAAACCTAGTGTTGCTTTGGGATAAAGCTAGTGAAAAGAAGGGCAACCGCCAGAAATTTGACAAACTCTGGCTAGGTCCTTATCAAATTGCTGAGATCCTAGGGGAAAATGCTTTCAGACTGAGTAGCTTAACTGGAGAACCTGTTCCATTTCCTGTCAATGGGCAGTTTCTTAAGCATTATTTTGAGTCATGAAGGCTGTTAATTTCTATTCTAAATGAAAATATTTTATTGGTCTCCGATTTGTAAATAATGTGTATTTATGTAAATAGCTTCTGTGCTTTTGCTTGTAAGTAACTCTGTCCTTATGTAAATAATTTGCTGCTCTCTTTGTAAATAGTTTGTTTTTCTGTTTGTAAATTTGCTCTCTTCTTGTAAATAATTTTCTATTTATTTGTTTGTCCCTCTGTTCTTTTATTTGTCTTGTTGTTTGGTTTTCTCCTTTGTTTTTGTTCTTTGGGGGTTTATCTATTTCTTTCCATCTTGGAATGGTGGTTGATTATTTGAAGCATACTTTGGTCACTAGGAGAGAAGTGGTTTAAATATTTGATCAAGTGATTTTGTCCTCAATTCGTTGTTTTATGCTTATTGTCAATAAAAGTTGTGGAAAGTCTTGAAAACAAGGTGCCAAGTAAGTAACCTTCATCAGCTCCCCTGAATCTGCCACAAATCATTAAGAACATCTCCTCTTGTAAGGGTATATCTGTCTTAGGATTATGGTGTTGCAAGATTTGAGTGAAAAATCCAATTCCTAGGTGCTGTCTTGAGGTCCATTGTAGTTTTCAACCCAGATAAGATATTAAACATTTGACATATTGAAAAAGAACTAAGTGAAATATCTGAAACTCTAAAAAAAAGAATTATCAAAAGAAGAAGAGGATTCAATATGAATGGGTGATTCCAGTATCTCTATCGGGGCTATGGACGCCTGACTGGCAGTAGAGCAATGCTATGAGGAAACTAAAGGTATCTCCATCGGGGCTATAGATGCCTGACTGGCAACAGAGCAATTCCCAGGATATCATTGCACGACAGCTAAAGGAAATCAACTCATGTAGCTCAAATCTTGCACATTATTGCTCAAAAGATAAGGAAAACTTTATGAAAGGATGAGGCACTATCAAGCACACACATAGATTCAGGGGTAGCCATTGATTGACTTACATTTGAGATTCTAGCTCTACCTTGCTTGTTATAACTGACCCAACTGGAGTTGTGATGTTCATGAACCAGGAGTTCTGGGTAGTTGAATCCTTCAGATTCATGAAAATAGTTAAACCATTTTTCCAGCTGAGTCGCCATTTGTTATGCCTTGCATAACCACCCCACTTTGATTTGGATCAAAATGGGCCCCCCTTTCTCTTTTGATTACTCTACTTTGGTTACTTGCTTTCCTCTTTGGAATTTTTGTGTTTTCCTCCTAATTTTGACTTTTGATCTATTTGATTTAATTCTGGTTCTGTCTCAGCTTGAGTTGGTTTTCTTCTTGTTGAAAATTGAACGAAATAATTATAAGCAACAAAATGGTTTATTTTAATATGTTTCACATGCTTTAGGACTGATGCAGACCTTTGTTTTGTAGGATTAAATCACACACGTGATGATATTAGCAAAGGGGGCTCAATTGGAATTCATTCCTCAGTCTAGTTGGTCACAATTCTCCTCTAAGAAGAAAGTCGACAAGACCTTGTAGATGTCTTGCCGACTACCAATGCATTCTGTTGATATGCATCTGTGTTGCCTATCGGAAAGACCCCAACGATGTCACAACGATCAGAAATCATATGTAGGCATTTATCACCAAGACATCATTCATCGTCTTGGTGACTAGGAGTTTCCTATCGGCATAAGTTTGTCTTCGGGGTGAGGTGATAGCGAAGTCTCCATGTCTCACCGACCACTATCAAAAGGATTCATATATCGGCATAAGGTTTTCTCCCCACCAAGAAGTATCAGTGAGTTCACGAAGTCTCACCAACTAGCAAAAAGTGTCTAACACTTCGGTGGGAATTTGTTTCCAGGGAGATGTCTCCCCGAAAGGGCTCATGTCTTACCGATCATCGAGAAAGATATGCCTTTCGACGAGAGGCCTTCGTGGCACCAAGATGTCTCAGCAAGGTCTTTGGGTCACACCGACACAGCACAAGGGGATTCTATCGGCAGTCTTCAGTGAGAGAATCAATATGTCTCAACGACTAGAAGGGTGGACTCAGGGAGATTTTCGATAAGACACAAGGTGACCGATATGATGTCTCCCCAATTCTGGTTAGTCATAGTGACCCACATGAGACTCAAGTTGCATCTCGGTGAGACATAAGGTGATCTGTGGGATGTCTCCCCGACGAGAGAATGTTACAGCAACACAGAGGAGGCTCACTAAGAGAAAAGTGGCTTCGGCAAAAGGTCTTGCCGACCACGGAAAGTCATGCCAACATGAAGAGAGGTCCCACCGAAACATATTGAGCTCGGCAAGAGTGAAAGAAATTGGTGAAAGGTCCTACCGATACGAAAGTCTCGGCGACACGGAAGTGGGTCGCTAGGAGTCTCACCAAGGGAGGTCACACCGAAGCAAAAGGAGCCCGGAGAAAGAAAAAGGGAGTCAGGAAGACTCTAAGTGAATGAGGTGCCTTCACTGGGATGTCATACCAACATGGAAGAGTCTTGTTGAAGACAAGGAGGGCTCAGTAGGAAGAAAGGGGTTCGGGGTAAGGTCTCCTCGAAACATCATAGTCTCCCCAACATACAGAATGGGCCCACCGGGAGGTAAGGAAGACTTTGCCATGGGGTCCCAACGAGAAAAGTGCCATTGGCATAGTGATCTTGGATCGCTAAAAGGTCTCGGTGACCACAAAGTGTCTCCCTGAAATGACAGGAGATTGCCAAAATATAACGCTCTCAGTAAGACATCTTGCCGAAGAGCAGAGGTCACGCCAAAAAGCTCTAACTCGAGGAGACTTGGAACGAATGCAACAGGTTCGATAGGATGTCCTGCCAACCTGAGAAGGTCTCAGCGAAAGGAAATGGGCTCAGTAGGAAGAAAGGGATTCGGGGTAAGGTCTCCCTGAAACATCATAGTCTCCCTGACATTAGAGATGAGCTTGCCCAAGGAGTCTGGCATCGCCATGACTCTTGTCGACAGAAAAGGTTCGGGGAGAAGAAACATGTGCGCTAGGAGGTCTTGGCGAAGAAAGAAGGTTTCACCAAAGTGGAAAGAGCTTGAGCCTAAGAAGAAGAAAGAAATTTGAGCTTGGTGAGAATGAAAGAGGGTTCCCTAAAGGTCTTGCCAACAGTAGGGTAGGCTCGGTAAGAGAAGAGGAGTTCAAGGTGAGATCTCCCTGAGCTAGAAGAGTCTCGCCGACACAAGGAAGATTGCCCAAAAATTTAGCCTTTGGCGAAACGTCTCGCCGACTTTCCTGTGTCACACCGAAAGAACAAGTGAGCTCGGGGGAATAAAAGAAACTTGAGGAGACTCCAAATGCAAGGAGGGACTTCTCTATGAGGTCAGAGTGACAAATGATGGTCTCCTCGACATGAAAGATGGACTCGCCAGGAGAAGAAGGATTTCGACATGACCTCTTGCCGATGTGTTTAGGTCTTGCCGAGAGTGGTTGATTCACGAGTAAAGAAGGATATTGGTATGATTGATAAGAGCCCGCCATGACCTCTTGTCGACTATCTAGTGTCATGCCGATGGTTGCTAAGGGCGATATCATCGCATCGAGGAGAAACCGATGGTGTCTCACTGATATGCGGTATTGATCGGTCCACCTTTGACCGCCTAGGGAGCTCACTTGGAAATATGCCCGACCAATCAGAAGGAGCCAAAAGAGTGACTCATTGGCCTAGTTTGACTAATTTACTGTTCTTGTGAAGGAAATCTACAGAATGCAAGCGCTATGGATTCATTCCGAGATCAAAGGGAGATGAATCGGCTTAGCGATGTTGTTCAGATCTGGAAGGAGGCCCGATGGTGCTTTAGGAGGATGGTCAATGTACAAAGAAGTCCAAAACATGAAGGAAGCCAAAGGAAAGAGAAAACTATGACTCACAGGGACAGCTGTAGTGACTATTGTCAAAGAGGTAGATCAGCATTGATGGAGATATTCTAGAGCATTCAAGGCAGATTTCAGAGGGAGCTCAAAGATGGACATGGAGATAGAAGAGTAAAGGCTGCAGCTGCTAAAGATCTATAAATAATTCCCAGATCAAGCCGTCATCAGCATGGACAACAGGGCTTCACATTAAATGCAATTTTGACTTTCCTTAGAAAGATCTGAGAGCGGACTCTCCTATAGTCGACAGATATTTTGTAAACCCTAGTGCAGGGGACAACTCATTCAAGTTGGTACATTCTGTATATAAGGCATTCTTGCCTCTGTGTAAAAAGTTAGAAGGATTTAGAAAAAAAAAGTTAGCACTTTTAAATTAGAACTTCTAGGTTTAGAAAACTTTTAGATTGAGAACTTTTTAGAGTTAGAACTGTTAGGAGTTAGTCAGTTAACAGAAGGAGATAGAGTTGCATCTTGATTCTTAGTAATAAGAGCTTCTTTTTTCCTCGTTGGTTAGTAGTAAGGTTTTAGTATAGACTATAATGTATTTTCAAGTTTTCCTAGTGTAGTTGGAAACAATCTGGAGCCACAGATTCTCTGTACACTGGTGATTGTGCCAGCTTTGTAAATATTGCTTATCTGTTTTATTGATAGTAGAAGCAATCAAAGTTTAATCTACTTCATGTTGTGTTCCTGAATGATATTTGTCTTAATTGATCTTTTGATTTGTGAAGTCTTCAAGGAATGAAATGTTATTTTTGTTTTGTTTAAATGGTAGTTGAAAATATGTTATTCAAATTACCATTGAGAATGAAAGAGGTTGTGTGTCAATCACAAGCTTATCTTGTTCTACAGTTTTAGTTTATAATTCCTTGAAGTTAACAAGTCTGGTTAAGATTGGATGAACTATTGTTCTTTTCTGTTTCAAAACCCTGATCTATCTTTTGTTGTTTCTTTAAAACCCCAATTTAGAGTAGGTTTTATTTCATGTTTGATCTTAGAAAAATCCAAAAGCCCAATACCAACAGGCCCCTTGAATATTACTATTACATTGACCAATTGAGCAACATTAGCACAGTTGAGACCCAACTACAAAGACCTTGGGAGCTAAGGTATCCATGTGATCATCTTTCTCTTTCAGGAGAAATAGAGTAGCAATATTTTTTTGCATGTTGTTGTGCCAAAAGGGACATCAACACAAGCGTTGTTGGAACAACAACAAGCACAAATCCTAGCGTAGCAACAACAAGATCAACAAGTGTTGTTCATACAAATGTAGGTAGAAGCCTACCTCACGCGGTAGAACATGCAAATACCATCAAACAACACATCGACCAACCCACCCATCGAAACCATGATTGAAACACCCCAAAACACTTTTATCCCACCCCCTGATCCGCAAAATGATGTGACGACACAAATTAGGTTGCTCTTGCAACAAGTGAGCTCGATCTTCAATTGGGGCGAACAACCAAGACACCAAGAAACTTGTGTCCCTATCCATTTGATAGGAGCCTAGTAATGAAACCATTCCCTAAGGGATTTGAGATCCCCAAATTTGACAAATATCAAGGGACGGGAAACCCTAAAAATCATATTAGGGAATTCTAGGTTCATTGCATGGAAGTCACATATGACAATACTTATCTAATGCGGCTATTCCTTAGGAGTTTGGTAGGCCACACCATGGAATGGTTCTCTCACTTACCTCCAGGCATTAGAACATTTCAAGAAATCATGGACGCATTCATTAAGAACTACACATGCAATATTGCAATGGATGTTAGTCTAGAAGAACTCTACGCTCTAAAACAAGGAAAGGGTGAGTCATTTGCCTCATTCCTTCAATGATGGCGATCCAAGGTGAATAGGAGGAAGTGGACCATGCCAGAAGAACAACAAGTTTGCACCATCATAGCCAACCTTGAAGGCTGCTTGGCATTTCATCTCAAGGTTCAGGGCATCACCACATATGATTAACTGATTCTCAAGGCACTCGGCATCGAAAGAGCCCTCATAACTCAATCGACGGAATCAACATCATACCATGAACAACAAAAGAACCGCCCACAATCCAATTACATTGATAAACCTCGCACGTGGGAAAGGAATAAAAACATTACTAATGATGGTGTCTTTGATGCCAAGGTGGTCATTAGTGCTCCACGCCAACACACACCCGCACCGCAAATCCAAACACAACACCAAAACACTCATCACACAACATACCAACCCAACAACAATCCAACCAACAATAATCTCAATGACCAAAGAGGACCACCCCAATGCAAAAGTTATCCCAAATGAAAATACACCACTTTGGGGGAACCACTTGAGGACATAATGAAAAAATTGATTGACGAAAAACTCATCAAGCCTCCTACATTTGAGAATTACCAAGGACTAGATGTCAAACCTCCTTGATCTAACGAGAATCAAATTTGCAAATTTCATAAAATCAAAGGCCACACCACAAACAGTTGCATGAGACTCAAAAACATCATCCAAGATCTCATCGATAAGAAAATCATAAACGTGGAACAACCTACGGGAAATCAAGATCTTAAGATCTATACAAATCCGATGCCGAATCATGGCAACAAGGGGAATAAAAATGATAAAAGGGAGGGAAATGTAAATCATGTCTATGAATCAGTCATTGCCTCCCTAAATGAAGACTGCATGGTCATCACCATCAAGGGCGCCCATGCCAAAGATTGTGGAGTCACCACAAGAGGCAAAAAAGTCACCATTGCAGGATCATCCCAATCAAATAGAGTCCCTTCATCTAGATCTGTTTCACATGGCTACAATATTGTAGATCAACTTAAGAGAACTCCAGTGCAAATCTCCATCATGGAGTTGCTAAAAATATCATTTTCCCATAGGAAAATCCTAGAGGAAGTGTTGGAATCATCCACTATCCCCACAGATATCGATGCAGAGCAATTCCAAGCTATGGTCAGAAATATAATAACACCCAATCTTCTTACATTCTCTAACCAAGATTTCCCCACCCAACCATCTCATAATCGTGCACTTCAATCCATAGTACATAAGAGTAAAATAAAAAGGGTCTTGGTGGATGGAAGTGCAGGTTTGAACATCTGTTCTCTTAGCCTCATCAAGCAGTTGAAAATATTAGAAGATTCCATTGACAAAGGAAAGGGCATCATGATAAGAGCATATGATGACCAAGAAAGAGTGTCTCAAGGCACGATCAAACTCCCTATTCAAGTAGGGACGACTCACATGGAAACCACTTGTCAGGTCTTGGACCTTGAATTTCCATATAATATCCTCCTAGGATGCCCATGGATCCATGCGATGAAAGCAGTAGCATCCACTTTCCACAAATGTGTGAAATTTACACATAATGGACAAGAGGTTACCATTCATGGAGATCCTAAACCTTTCTCATACTGCAAAAATCTTGAAGCAAAGTATTACAAAATCCTCCAAGTACCAAAAAATGATGAGGGCCCATCCACATCATACATTGACCCCGCCACCCTCACATCCACTTCTGAGAAAGAGACACCCGCCATTCCCACCATTTTTGACATCAAGCTCATCATCCAGGAGGATGGTTGTGGAAGCTATAAACTCCCTAAAAATGATTTTGTGGTAGGAGAGCTACCACAGTCTCCTAGATCATGAGGACGTCCACAAGAAAACCAAGCTTCCACATCACAAACGCCTCTTGAAAACTATCCTAAATTCACAAGCTAGGGAGACCTTGGACAAGAAGTTATTGAGGCAGATCCATCACATATACTTTATCAAGATGAAAGACCAGAAACTAATTTACCAATGGACGAAAGAAGCAAAGGTCTACAATTGATGCTCGCAATGGGCTACAACAGAAATCAAAGACTGGGACAAAACGACAATGGGCTCACAATACCTATCATGCCAAAGACGCGACCAATAAAAAATCTTAGCCTTGGATGTACCCCTCTGAGAATAACCATACATGGCCAAAGTCCTCTGATAGAATAGTTAATATTTCTCCCCAACCAACAGCAGTAGAAGTACGCTTACCAATACCCATAGGTAGAGACATACATAACTTTATAACTGAGGCCTATATTAGTAGCGATGATGAGGGTACCATGACCGACCTACCTAGGTTATTCGAAGATACCACCCTGTGCATGATTAGTACCCTAGCCTTCGAACCAGACCATCAAAATCATGAGATCCATTTAGTATACCCCCAACTAATCGACTACGACCAATGAGGACGATCAGTTCTCGATACATTCAAAAATGATGAGGCACTCTCAAAATTTATGGGATTGAGGGATAAAATTCTAGATGGAGATCATAAAGCAGGGTTTATAATGGATTTGGACGCACATGCCTATTATGGGGAAACGATTGAATCCTTTAGTCACAAAAGTGAGAAACTAAGAATCATATCCAAGTCCTTGAGTGAAAACCACATTGTGGCACTCTCTGACAAAAAAAAAGTAAAAAGAAAGGATGTATCCAATGGTGAAAACCTCTCTGAGGCACTCGAGGATGAAGGATTCAATCTTCCTTTAAGAGCAATTCATCAGGAAAAGTTAGCAGTCTTGGCCGAAAAATGTAATCCTATCATCCTAGGAATGGAGGAGACCCCGCATATCACATTCTATGCGGAATCACTATTATTAGAAGAGCAAGAACTCCTAGCAGCATTCCTAAGGGAAAGGAAAATAAACTTCACATGGAGTTATGCTGACATGCCGGGGCTTGATCCAAAGACTGTGGTTCATCACTTAGCAGTGTATCCAGAAGCAAAACCGGTCAAACAAAAGCTTCGAAAAATGCATCCTCAAATAGCCTTATTGGTCAAAATGGAGCTCAAAAAGTTGTTAGATGCGGGATTCATCTGACCAATCGATTATTCAGAATGGGTGTCAAATTTGATACCTATTTCAAAATGTGACGGAGCCATCAAAATCTATACGGGCTTCAGAGATTTGAACAAAGCATGTCCAAAGGATGATTTCCCGCTTCCTAACATTGACATGATAGTAGACATGACAACATGACATGAGATGGTATCACTAATGGATGAATTTTTAGGATACAACCAGATCATGATAGCAAAATAAGATCAACATAAGACAACTTTCACTTGTCCATGGGGGACCTACTGCTGGAACATGATGCCATTCGACCTAAATAACGTAGGAGCAACCTATCAAAGGGCCATGACATTGATATTCCATGACATGATTCATAAAATAGTCAAAGACTATGTCGACGACATTCTAGCTAAGTCAAGAAAAAGACAAGATCATATAGCAACCATAAGTGCTATCTTTGACAGACTAGAGGAATACAAAGTTAGATTAAACCCCAAGAAGTGCATCTTCGGCATACAATCAGGTAAATTTCTAGGATACATAGTGTCCATGAGAAGTATCGAGGTGGATCCGGAAAAAGTGAAAGCAATCCTCCAGATGGAGGCACCAAAAACATTAAGGCAACTGAGAGGCCTCCAAGGTTGACTTCAATCCATCCGGTGATTCATAGCACAACTGGTAGACAAGTAGAATCCATATTCTCACCTACTCCACAAGGGAGTAGTGTACAAATGGGATACAAAGTGTGAAGAGGCATTTAACAAAATGAAGAAATACCTACTGACACCACCAGTGTTAATGCCACCCATCCCAAAGAAGCCATTGATCTTATATGTGTCAGAAACAGCAACAGCCCTTGGAGCTCTCCTAGCTCAACATGATGAAAATAGAATGGAGAGGGCCATCTATTACATCAGCAGGACAATGGTTGGTCATGAGCTAAACTACTCATTCATTGAGAAAAATTGCCTCACAATAGTGTTTGCATCTCAAAAATTTAGACATTACATGTTGGCACACAAGATAGAGCTCATCGCCAAAATTGACCCCCTCAAGTATCTCTTATCAAAGGCAATGCTCATAGGAAGAATGGAAAATCGGTAATGATACTGTCAGAGTATGATATCGAGTTTGTAGAGCAGAAATCCATCAAGGGTCAAGTTATTGTAGATCAACTAGTAGAAACACCTAATTATTCTGAGAATCCTCTTGTGTCAGAATTTCCAGATGAATCCATTTTTAACCACAACATAACAAACCATTGGAAACTATACTTTGATGGTTCATATACACAACATGGATTAGGAGCTGGCGTCTTCTTCATCACCCCACAAGGGGATTGCATACCAAGATCATACAAGTTGGCATTTCCTTGCACTAATAATATTGCAGAATACAAAGCCTTAACCATAGGTCTTAGGATAGCACTGCAATGGAACATCATAGCTCTAAAAGTGTATGGAGACTCTTAGTTGATCATAAATCAAGTCAATGATGAATATCATACTAAGGATGAAAAGCTCACTCCATACAAGAAATTGGTGGAGACTCTCAAGGAATCTTTTATAGAGATAATATTTGAGCAGATTCCAAGAACCAACAACAGAGCAACAAACGCCATGGCCACAATTGGGTCCCTATTAGACATCCCTCACAACACTCCAAAATATGAATTCTTGATCGAGCAACTTCTCGTTCCCGCATTCGAGGTACCAAAATTGGAATATGTGTGCAAAATCGTTGGTCCTGGCAATCCTTGGTATCATGACATCTATACATATCTTCAAATAGGAGTCATACCCACTGACCTACCATCGAACCTAAAATGAACCTTTGTCAAAAAGGCATCCAAATTTGTTATCCTAGGTGATACCCTGTACCGTAGGAGCATAGAAGGTACCTTACTGTGCTGCTTAAATGCTAAGGAGGCATTAACCTCTCTAACCAAAGTTCATAACGATATTTGTGGCTCACGCTTGAGTGGAATGACCATTGCCAAGAAACTACTGAGGATGGGGTATTATTGGTCCACAATGGAAAGAGAAGCACACGATCATGCTAATAGGTGTCTACAATGTCAGCAGCATGGAGATCTCATCCATGCTCCAGCTCAAGAGCTTCATCCTATCATCACACCATGGCCCTTTTCACAGTGGGGAATCGATCTCATTGGGAAAATCACACCCACCTCATCCAATGGCCATAAATTCATAATAACTACAACTAGGTACTTTACTTAGTGGGTAGAGGCCATACCCATGACGTATATAACTAGGAAGCAGATTTGAAAGTTCATCCTGAACTATCTCATATGCCGCTATGGTGTCCCACAAGCCATTATCTTAGATAATGTGACACCATTCAAAAATCAGGAAGTCCGTGACTTATGCAATAAATTCAAAATCCAACATCACTTCTCCACCCCGTACTATCCCCAGGGTAATGGCCAAGCAGAAGCTACAAACAAAACCATCCTCAAAATCCTCAAGAAAACAGTCAATGAGGCAGGTCGTGAATGGCATCTACAACTTAATTCTGCCCTCTGGGCCTATCGAACTAGCATCCGCACACCCACTGGCACCACCCCCTTCTCCTTGGTCTACGGATCAGAAGCTGTACTCCACATTGAGATTGAGCTCCCATCCCTCAGAATATCACTGCAAAACCTCATCACTGATGAAGAGTACCAGGTGTCAAGATTGAATGAGCTGGAGCTACTAGATGAGTGATGTATCGATGCTCTGAATCATTTGCAAGTCTATTAGAATAGACTTAAACATAGCTACAATAAGAAAATCAGAAGTAAGACTTTCCAAGTTGGAGAACTGGTCTTAAAAGAAAATCAGAAAAATGTCCCAAACCCAAGCAGCAAAGGCAAGTTCAAACCTAATTGGTTGGGACCATTCATCATAATAGCAAGTTACAAATCAGGGGCATATCAGCTATCAACACCCGAAGGGGAACCTTTGTAAGAGCCCATGAATAGCTCCCATCTCAAAAAGTTTTTTGCCTAAATCTTTCAAGGTATAGAACCAAAAATCCAAAAAAATTAGAAAAAGTCTTGAAAAAATGGTCACTTCGGCAAAAACCTAGAAAACAAGCATCTTGGTGACAACAAAAAAAATCAAAAAAGCAAAAAATCCAAAAAAATTAGAAAAATGATCAAAAATAGTAAAGAGAAAAATCGTCCTCTAGTGAAAACCACTTTGGTGGCACTTTGGGCAAAACCTTTGGTGAAACAAGCAGTGCCTTGCATAAATAAGCACTTTCCATCCACCCGGGATCTTTTTGACTTGTTCGCATCATCCACCATCATCCATCACTCGCAGCACCATGGCTTGGTCTTGTATCATGTCCTTCCTAGTACTACTCGACCCATCCTCAACGTCGGTTTGTCCCGCCTTTATCGAGAGTCTATTGCATCACTTACCGGGGAATATTCTCATTGTATCAGATTGTGTATGATCTTAACGTCTTCATATCAGAAAATCTAAAAACATAAAAAATCAAAAAATCCAAAAAACATCAAAACATATCAAAATCCAAAAATAGGTCAAAAAGTAAAAAACAAGGTCGTCTTGTCGAACTACATCATCTCTGAGCTTGAACGTAGGCAAGGTTGATCTTTGATCATCCCCAAGACATTTAGGTTAGTCCTATAGGAGTCCGTCATAATAAGCTGACATCTCATCATGTATATCGACATCTGTAAATCGGTCAAGTCGTCAGTCAAACTATGTGGTCTCTGCGTGTAAAACGTAGGCAAGGCTAGTTTGTTGATCAGCCATCGAGACCCCTAGGATAGGTATTTAGGTTAGTCTCTTGGTCAAAATCTCAGAAAATCCCAAAACATTGGAAAATTGAAAATCAAAACATTTGAAAACCACGAAAAATACCAAAAACAGCCTCAAAACATTGCAAAAACATCAAAAACATCCAAATATTTGAAAAAAATTCATCCATCTCACCTCACTTACACCCGCAATAAACACCACTCATAATAAATCGAGCATCATCATCAACCTTTGGTGAAACAGTTGGAAACAAGTCTAGCAGATTAAAAGTAAAACTCTAAACGTCAAGTATTAAGTCTAAGTCGGTACGTAAGCAAGTTGGTTATCTCTTCATATTGGTAACTCATCATCTAAATTGGTCCCATATCAATCATCCCCTAGAACACCTTGGATTAATAAAATTATGTGCCGCCATCCACTAACATGTCCTAGGATGAATCCTTCCTACAATGGGCATTATATTTTGGCAATAAGTTTCAGTTATCATCCTTAGAAAACACATCCTCTTTCCATTAGCGGTATTGAAGAGCATCAATTTGTTTATTTACTTGGTCTTTATCTTTTGACTTATCTTATTTTGCGCTCATTCCAAGTATGTCTCGATGATATCCCAAAACAGAGGATTTAGAGAAATAGGAATGGGGCAATGATCATTATCTTTTGTTTGCTATGCTTGTTGGACGTTCTTGTAATATAACCTTGGCGAATACTTGCTTTGTTAAGTGAATCCTAGCAAGGTTTCCGTATGTCAGGTATGAACAAGAATACTCCTATCTATTTGTCGAGTCAAAGTCCATCACACTAGGTACAATGCCATCCTGGTTCCCTATACCTTGATGCATCGTACCACGTGCATTATCAAACATAAGGAAATTTGGCCCTTTGAAAATCCCAATTCCTCGGCAAGTAATCATCATCATCATCATCATTTGCATTTTGCATCATCTTATGTCTTGTTGAAATGACTTCTTCTTTTCTTACTAACCGCACTAACAGGGTACTATGACAGTTGACCATCATCACCACCATTGTCATCGATCCTGCATCCACAACTCATAAGCATATTGCATAAGCATATCATATATGAAACATACGCATTGCATTTTAATCATTATATAAACAGGCGCATCCATGTAAGTGAATTTCACCCATTACATTGCACCTCATGGTATTATATCAATCATTGCATAAACATTCATTTACATTTCATAACCATTTCATATAAATCATCACATAAGCATCCACAGAAGCATCTCATAATCATTTTTCACATAATCAATAGGTATATAAGCATTTAATTCAGTAGGCATACACATTTGCATAACATCATGACATCATCTCACCACTTTACGTTCACATTTCATTACGCATTTACATATCATTGCATCACATACATCATCATTTATTATGTTTAGAATAATAACATTTGCATCTCATAAAAATATCTCATTATGCATTAACACCATTTCATTTGCAACATATTGCGACCATCGTATTTCATATTTCATCATCCATATCATCTCATAAATAGCATCATAAATCATTTAGTGCATAAATCATTCTACATAGGCATAAACGTATAAAAATTCATTACAAAAAAAATCCATATATGCATCCATTCATCAACATTTCATAAGCACAATTCACATATCATTTTGCATGTGCACCATAGGTCATATCATTTCACATAAATGGACCATCACATTTGCATTATCATAAATAGATCATCACATGGGCATATCATAGGTTAGCATAATATAGATCTGTTAGTCATAATCATAACACATGCATCATTAAAAAGAAAAGCATCCATAACATATAGAAGGGAAATCATACATAAGGAGAACACAGTACAACACATCAAAATCAACTCATATATATCATCATCAACTGTCATAGTACAAAGAATAAATCAGATCACTGTACATATGTCAATCGGTACAAAAGACCCATTGGGGCTATCAAAAAGGAGCCCATAAAGCACAAAAAGTACGTATCATCTCGATCAAGCTCAATCCCTATGAATGCTTCCCTTGCCCCTATCACCATGACCCTCTGGTGGTCTCTGGCTAGCCCGCTCTGAATACTCTGGGACCCACTCTGCTCTGGGCACGACATCATGATAAGCCCGACGGTAGTACTCTACCTCTCGGATGGCATCCCTGTAAGATCATACTGGCACTGTACCCTGGGAGAAGGAGGCTATCATACTCTTGATTTGCTGTCTACGGCCTAGCTTTGTAGCTTCCTGTACCTCTGCAGCCTATCTCTACTGCACAACTTGATCTCTCTCTACTTTGAGCTGCTCTCTCTCAGCCCTCGCCTGATCTCTCTCGGTCATCACAACATAAACTTGGGCCTGTAACTGCGCAATCAACGCATCTCGACCATCTTCCTGTCCCTGTGGTTGCACATGTGGCTGCACTCTAGGATGATCCTCACCTCGTGGTGGCTCCTACTACTGGTCCTACATATGAACATCTTCATGACCTGGCAGGATTGGGGGAACACCTGGTGGATCTTGTCGAATGTCAACCCTCGGTCCTCGCCCTCGCCCTCTCCCTTTTCCCTTGACTTTGCGTAGATCTGGGTCCTCACCTAGAATGGTCAGCTGAAGTGGAGGTCTAAACCAATCCCTGTAGGCCTGAGGGGTGCCACGATCTGCTAGGCCCTGATCATAAGCCCACGGTCAGGCTACCAAGTTCCTAAAGCTGTCAACAACATCAGAGGTAGGAATACCATGTCCCCATGATATTTGTGTCGTTCTACAAGCAAAGACAACTACATAGCCATCATCAGGTCGATCCTGCGGCTCTCCAAACTGACACTACACGTGCCTAGATAGCTACCTCTCAATCATCGTGTGCTCCCACCCCTGCATATATCGGTCCTGGTGGCAGTAAAAGAGCTGATCAGCATCATTGGCCCATCCGAGCCCACTGAGGTATGGATGCCAAGTAAAAACTAGCATCTCGTCTAGGACCCACCTCTAGTAGGGGATCCCGTGCTCTCCAGTGTGTAAAACACACACCACCTCGATATTGTGCCACAAGGGCATCATCTGCCCCCATCAAAACTGGAATGACATGTGGACGCAACACAAAAATGTGCTCCCATGCCCAGACATGAAGTAGTGTCACCCCAGCCCCCAGTGCTCTACCATCCATGTATACGTACTCGTGTAGGTCCTTGTAAAGTGAAGCTAGAAGGACAGGCCCCCATGCAAAGCGAACCGGCTTGTCTCGGACCATCCGCTTCTAGCAATATCCCTAGCTGGGACTAAAATATCACCCTCGTCTGTCTGGGGCAATGAGACCAGAAATAATGGCTGCAACTGCCCAGCGGTAGGGAGGTGCTATAACCTTGTATCGCTCTAGCTCAATTTGTCCCTCACAGTAGATGATGTCCCATGTGGCGAGGACTTTGATGCAGGACTCACGTCCCTCGTCCATATCAAAGATTGCCCATCGGCCATGAATAGGCAGTCGTAGAATGCGCCAAACATCCTCCAGAGTGACGGTGGCCTCGCCAGTGGGGAGATGAAATGATGATGTATCACTATGCCACCTCTTGGCCAGTGCTGATAACATCCCTAGGTGGGTGTGCACAGGCGCCGCATAGGCAATGTGCCACAACTTGCAATTCCCAGTCGATCTTGGTCCCTGTCGCTCAAATCCTGTAAGATGCTCGCCAACTCTCATGACCGGTGCTCCCGAGAGTAGAGCTCCCTCGCCACATCCTACATGAAGGAAGGTCAACGTGTTAAATTTTTTCAAAAATTCTTGGTCGAACGCTCCAAGAACGTCCCCAGTGGTGCCGTTTGTGATGGCATCGCAATTTGATTTTACTCAAACTCCGACGCTCGAGCCCTAAAAAATGAAAAATGGCGCCGCCACGGCGCACTTTCTCCTCCAGCATTGCAATTTGCATGAAAAGGGTGATGCCACGGTGCGCTCTTCCAAAACCAACTTACCGAGCCCGAGCCTAGTGTTAGAGTTTCTAAATTCCTAACTGCACCGCTGTGGCGCAAAACTTCACCACTGCGGCGCAAAACTGCACCGCTACGGTGCAAAATGGCACTGAGCGGCGCTATATAGCACCACTAGAGGTGAGCTCCCCTTTTAAAGCATTAATTAGAGCATTAAATGAAAAAACTAAGCTTGGGTAAGGGTCACATACCGACCTGCCTCGATGCCAGGTGGCCACTAGTATGTTTGAACTCAATCAGTGATGTGCAGGGGAAGCTGTCATTGCGCTATATCATCGGGGAGTCAGAGCTCAAATCTCAAGATTGCTAGCGGATGTGTGTGAAAATGACTTGAAAGTGACCCCTCAAGCCCCTTTTAAGCCTAAAATTTAGGGTTTTTTAACCCTAAAAAGCTGTCCTGCTTGGGTTTTGGACCCCCGAACCTATTTTTGTCTGATTGAGGCTTGTTTTTCATTGTTTTATTGTGTTTGGACACATTTTTAGCCTCCTGGACCTCTTTCAGACCTGTCGGGTACTTCATCTTTTTTTTGCGAGATCACCCAAAAAATTAAAATTTTCGTCTGATCTCTCAAGGGGGCATTATAATGGCATGTTTTCTCTCACCATGCAGTAGTGGGGCAAGTTTTTAAATATTGAAAATTTTTAGCTTTGATTGAGATCGTTTATTCTTTGAACCAATGCAACAAGTGCATTGCTTCAAAGAGGGGCAAAATGTAGACACGTAAAATATACTGATTGACATTCTGCATTTGATCCTAACTTACTAACATCGTTTCTTCCTGAATCATCCCTCGGTCTAACCATTTAATCAAATTCCCCTATCTGATTAAATTCATTGATATTCCTCTCTTAATTAAATAAATCATTTTATCTAATTAAGTCAATCTCTTTTGTTAATTAAATTAATCCATTTGATCTAATTATCCCTATTTAATTAAATAATCAATTTATTTGATTAAATCTCTAAAGTCTATCCATTAAATTAAATAAATTAAAACCTTATTTGATTTAATCTAACA
The DNA here is from genome assembly GCA_007258455.2 of Sequoia sempervirens. Classification (NCBI taxonomy): domain Eukaryota; kingdom Viridiplantae; phylum Streptophyta; class Pinopsida; order Cupressales; family Cupressaceae; genus Sequoia; species Sequoia sempervirens. The sequence continues at coordinate 751,660,834 of VDFB02270651.1, read as the reverse complement.
CCATTTCTTTTAATTAAATAAATCAAAATCCTTATTTAATTAACCTCTTATCATATTCCTCTCTTATTTGATTTAAATAAATCCATAAATTGGAGTCAAATAGGTCACATCATCTAACCTTTCTCATTAAATTAATTAACCCTTGATTAATTTAATCCCATCTCATGTCCCATCCTCTAGATAATGCAAGTTGCACATGAAAATAGATTTAAGTCATTTATTAAATCTCTATTTTCCTCACAAGGCATCTTTTGGAATATTCTCTCAATTTGAATTCAAAAATTCCAAGTCAACATGTACATCCAACAAGGCAATAAATTCATCTTATATGTCCTTTGCCTTGAGCCAAGTGGCATTTATTGCATTTTCCCTTCCCTCTTGCATGCCATTTCAACAAATTTGAAATTCAAACTTGGGCATTTATTGGCACAAACCCAAATCCTGCACATCTTTCACCCATTCATAGCTTGACAAGTGGCATCATATCATTGGATGAATGTTAGTCCCACATTGCTTAAATTTGGACATTCATCCATCTTGGAATTCTATAAATAAAATGCTCATATCCTCATTTGATCATCCACAATCCATGTAAAGTTATTATGCTAAAATATTCAACCAATTTCATCCATTATCATTGAGTCATAGCTAGGTTTTCAAAGATTTTGGCTTGGAGTACTCACCATCTTTCATCAAAGTGGATCAATCTTCATCAACATATCGAATTTGCATCATAGGAATTGGGAAAGGGCCAATTTTCACATCAAATTGGCACCAATTCCCCCATGGGATCACGAGTTTGCACTTCTAATTAGGATTTAATCTTTATTTTATCATCTTCATTGTGTTCTTTGCTATTTTCTTTCCTAGTTTGAGGTTGTAAATGGATTTCATGGGGAATCCTTGTTTATTCTCGCAATATCTAACTTGAGGTGTTTATTCTCTTTGTTTTGCAGGTATCTAGATTGGGGTTCGCACAAGACCAAATAGATAATGCATCACATTGTTCATTGAAGGTAGACCCCTGTAATGCAATTGCAGCCTCTTCTTTTGAATCGTAGAGAGGTCTCTCACATCTCTTTATTGTATCAAAGGCTATGGCATAAGCTAAATCCCATTCTGGAAGTAATAAAATCCCACTATTTCTCACCAATTCTCTACCCTCCTTTGCAGTCATCTTTTGGAAGTTAGCTCTCATTTCATTCAAAACCTTTGCCTAGATGGTGGCATCGGACAATTCTGGATTAAGGCTTCTTTCTATGGCCAGGCTATTAACATATTCATCTCTCTTAGCCCTAAATTTAAACTCCATTAAAGCTTGAGACTTTATAAATGAGTCATAATCCAAAAACTTTGTGCATGCTTCCACCCGAATATCATCTTTACCATTAAGTCCAGTGAGGTTAGCTTTACTCAACCTCATACTTAATTGCTGTATTGTACTCATTGCCGGTGTAGTCAGAATTCCTTCTTGCATTTCCTACTCTGATACCCAAATGACATCATCAAATCCTTCCTCAACATAGTCCACCAAACCATTTACTTCAAATTTTTGTTTCTTCAACGGTGGCTCTTTTGGTGGTGATGTACTCAGTGGTGGAGCATCAATATCCATAATTTTGAGCTCTATTGGCCTTGGAGGAGATGGCGGTGGTACTTGTGGCATAGGAGAAAGAGGCCTTTGCTCCTCTTATTGGGAGGGAGCATGAATTGCATCAATTTTCTTTTCCTTACTCTTTCTCCTTACAAAGAACTTTATTTTTGGTTCTTTAGGGGCTTGAGATATATATGTTCCTTCCATAATAGGGACCTCTCCCCCACCCGATTCTTCTTCAATGGGGGCTTTCCCCTTATCCTTACTTGTCACCCCTTTAGTTTAAAGGTGGCCCACTATTGTCTCAAAATTTTGGGATACATGTTCCACCTTTTGCATCACATCTTCAATCTTTGGGAGAACCTTGAAGTCAGGTTTTTCTTCCTTTATCTTTCTCTACATCTTATTGAAAGCAATCCACCTAGAATTTATTTTTTCTTGTTCTAAAAGGTCAAACACATTTCTTATCACCTGTTTTGAGAATTGGAAAATGTGCACAAATTTGTAACTCTTGTTTCTTTCCTTTAACTAGGCCATAAAACCTTCAGGATCATACCTGATCCTTTCCACTGATCTTTGTATGCGGTAGGCCTTAAGTATATCAAGTATGATCTTATTCCAACCTCCTTTTGTCATCACAAAATTAGGAAATCATGTGTATGAACGAAAGAATGTTCCTTTTCCTTGATTCAAAGGATATTCATTTTCCACACTTCCCAGTTGCCATATTACCTCAAGGATACCAATTCTTTCTGGCACATACTTTTGTACCAGGTGAGGTGCAACTGTGTAACCATACATTCTTAAAATAGTGTAATCAAGATATGGGATAACATCTCCCCAGTTGTGATCAACCCCTAACTCAGGCCTTCTTTCCTTGGGTCTCATGAAGTCATGCAGGGCTATGGGAATTCTAGGTATATTCACAACTAGGGCTCTTTTCAATTATGAAGCAAACAAGTTCTGAAATGTCACATACTCATATGTCCTATCATCCTTGTCTAAGATAGTAGTCCAACATTGCAAAGGAAAATCTAAATTACCCTCCTTCCTATCCAAAGTAATACTCTTCCCAAAGGAAGGTGCACCCTTGAACAAAAACATATGCATCAACAATGAGTACCAACTAAATCTTACTCCATCTTCACCTTTCTTCAACCTTATCAAACCCTCATGAAATATTTTTACAAGAAACCCTGCATAATCATATATTGTGCAATATTGGGGGTGTTGAATATGGGCTGCCATATACATCCATGCCATAGGGATTCCCATGACAGGATCATAACCAATTATTTGGCAAATGGAATAAAAGGTTTTTGGAAGTAGGAAGCAAAATAACTAACAGGGAAAGCCTCCTTATCATATTGCCCTATTGTAATCCTTTTACCCCCAACTTCTACTAGATATCTTGGTAGGATGTGGACTCTGAATTCAATCTTAGTCTTATCATATTCCTCCTTAAGATTATTTTCATTGATTTTAGGCATTTCATCACTCCACCTAGTAAATTTGAAAACATGAGCAAATTTCTTCCTTGGTAATTTTGACCATCTCCTTCCCATCATATGTTCTTATAGTCCTTGTAACTACATCATAATTAGTGGTCACTGCTTTAAGCAAGTCAACATCCATGTAAACATTGGGTACAATCAACTTCCCTAGGTCACAATTCTAGGGGTTACCTACTGGAATACCCATGTTTCTATTTTTGAACCAACAAAAGAACAATTCCCACCTAGTATAAGGTAATTTAGCATCCTTAATAGAACTGTTCTTTTCAATCAAACCCTCAACTACTTGTTGACCCTTAGGTTTTTCACTAGTCGAGCATGGCAACTGGTCAGTAAGATCTTTACTCAAAGGCCTTTTGGGAGCAGAAGCTTTCCCTCTAGACAAAGATGCTTTTGATTGTGCTTAGCTAGCCATGATACAAAAGGTAATACAAATCAAGGTTTATGGTTTCTTGGAATCAAGACTTATGGATTAGATAAGGGTTTGACACATATTACAACAATGATTTAGGACCAACCAATTCTCTTTTATGAATGTCAAACCTTGAAATGCAGAACCAAGAAAAACCCTAATTGACTCAAAGGTTTAGGAAACCATAATTTATCAATAATTTTGATGGGAAGGAAATAATTTACTTACTAGTTCTTTTGTAGGTTGATAACCCTAGCTTCGATGTCAGACAAGCCTAAAAATAGTAGCACGAGCTCTCCTAGTTTGTAGAATATCCTTCACAATGCTCAATTATGCTTTCAAGATAGGTTTTAATAGCTATGCAACCTCCTACTTTGTTAGCTCGACATCCTTTCCATTATTAAGGCTCACTTGTGCAAACCAGAACAACTCACTTTCCCTCAAACTGAGTTTTGAATGCTAACCATTGATCACACGGGTTTGTTAACTAATGGACGATCCAGATTTAGTCATCTTGATTTAAAAAATTTGACTGTGTGTGGCTACATTATTTATCAAATAACATTAAGCCATGTGGAGCCACTTGCTGGTGATCTGTGGGCTCCACCATCTCTTTGTTGCTGCAGCCAAAATCCATGTGTCTTCTTCCCCTCACTCCCATGAGTCTTAACCTGTGTGCAACTTTCATCAGTGGGGAGATGGGGAAGGGCTAAGATCAAATCTTACGGCCCCTACATACTCACATCTTAATCCACAACCAATTTCCCATGGTCTTATTTCTCTTATACAATCAACGAACCATATTAAAAGATCTCAAACACGTGCATTATATCCTCTTTTAGTAGTGCACACTTTATTTTCCATGCCCCATGTTGAAATATTTGATTAATATTTTATTTTTATCCAATGCTTCCATGCCCTCTGAGTTATTCCATGTGGCAATTGCCCGTTAACCTGTTGAGAATTATTCAATAAAGGTGGGACCTGCACTGGATAACGGGGAGTGGTCAGGATAGACCCATGTCACCTGCTATCAACTGTTGATTCTCTCCAAAGCTAGGCTTGCTGACCACTTGGAAACAATGGGCCCCTAGTGAGACAAGACACACAACAACCGCTTGCCAACTCACTCGAATATTTTAATGAAGAATGAGACTGAGCAGACACGTGGGGAATGGTCGAGATGAAACGACATCTTTCAATGACCATCATTGATTTCCTTCAAATTATACCACTTGCAATATTTTCAAAGACATCGAGCCCACCAATGCACATGACACATGGCTTACGCCTACTAGCCTATGTGAATAAAATAATAGGCAATGAAATAGAATGGAGGGGAACAACCAAAATCTACTTTAAACGATCGAACAGTCATCCGAGATCTTCATATCTACACATGCTGAAATTGTTAATCTTAAAAGAGGGACCCAACTAGGTTGATGGGACCACAACCCAGAAGATTAAAACTTAAGGCTCAAATGATTTTATTAGGAAATATTTAGCCCAACTTTAGAAAATTAAAATAATGGCTCAACATGTGACAACTGATAAAACTAGACCAAAAGGGATAGTTATTTCATGGGTTTCGATGGCATAGGATGTGACTTAAAAGACCAAGAACCAATAGTAAGGAGTCAACGAAGAAATAAAATCTTGACAAGGATATAAACTCAAGGATTTCTTAAGAAGGGTTAAAGATAACATAAAACCCCTAAATAGTGACAATAGACAAAAACCGTAAGTCCTCATATACAAACTAGACCCAAAATTTAGCAAGATTTCAAGATGGAACATGAAAAGTTTAGGGGTTCCATTACGAGGAACCCTTAGACTTGAGTCGAAAAGAATTGGAAGTGGTTTTAGGGGAGGAGCTAGGTAATTACTCAGCTAGTAGTGAAGAAGAGGAAGAGGGGATTTTCAAGAGTAGGAAGAGGTGAGGGACTTTGAGGAAGATGAAGAAGAATATGAACAAACAAATAAAGAAAAAGATGAAGAAAATGTGCAAGTAATGGTTAGCTCTGAGAACGAGGGGGAAATGGATAATAGGCTCCTTTAGCAATACAAGCTCTAGATCAACTCTTTGTAGGAAAAGGTTGATAAGTTGGATAATCCTTTCAACAGATTGATTTCCATTACCCATGGAATAATGAACAGACCAATTTCTGGGACAGTGTCTGGATTGTCTAAGGTTAGGAAAAGGAAAAGAAGAATGGAATCATCCCAAGAAGTAGACATGCTAATTGAGGAGAATGTTGGAGAAGGAAATTCCACCTCAGGAGTAACGAACTAGACTTGCTAAATGAGGAATGGGACATGATTAATTGTTAGAAGGAATACTTTGTTTCTGTTGTTTCTTAGTTTTGGGGCCTGCATACCTATTCCTTGTATGGCCTGTGTACCTTCTAGTTTAGTGTTGTTTCTTATTTTTTGGTATTTATCTTTGGACTATTTCCTATTTGCTTTTTTCTGCTCTTTGGGTGGCCCGTTGGCCTGTGAATGTTCTAAACTACTGGTTACGTGGCCCATTTTGTTGTTGTTTTGTTTGGGTTTTGAACTGTTGGCCATGAGGCATGTTTCTTGATGCTACTTTATATGGGATCAAGGCCCTAACCCTGCTCTTTTAATCAAAAACATGACAAAAGTGACAATTGTCTAAAGTGGTTATTGTTAATTTACCTTTCTATTTTTAAATTGATTAAAGTTTTATGTCATTTTCAACATCCTCCATAAATTATATATAATATAAATATATGTAATATTTAAATAACCTTATATCAAAGGGAATGTTTTTTTTAATATAATAACTAAAAATTATATGGAAAATAAATGC